>CM053560.1:60724932-60751320 GCA_028646485.1 Cryptoprocta ferox | reverse complement strand
CCCCCCATTGTCCTCTATTGGGTTTCTCCTGTTAGACCTATGAGTGCGAACATATGGTATCTGTCCTTCTCCGCCTATCTGGTTTTTAAAACAAAGGCTGTGTCCTTTCTCACTGAAACTGTCCCTGATATTTTCACCCTAGTGCTATTGTCTCTTCTCTGAGTTCCTCCAATACTTTAGACCTTACACAAAATTTATTATATTATATAACAAATATAATAAAAAGGTATTTTATGAGACTGTGTCACATGCATTATCCACTTAGGTTCTTGTTGTAAGGGATGATATAATCATAGTAGGAGGAGGGGTAATACCCAATAGTTGTTACCACTTATTAAGAACACATATTTTATGATCATAAAGGGCTGTCCATGAAATAACACATCAAGGTAGGTATCATCATCTCCAGTGCCCTGATGAGGACTGAATGAAGACTTGCAGAAGTTCAGTAATATGCCCAAAGTCACAGAAAGCTGAACTGACATTCAAATCAGGGGTGTGTCAGACCATGAGCCCCATACTTTTTCTACCTCATTTATCTAGCTGCCTCTTTTCTATAGCCTCCGGCTTACTTGACAAATTTTAAGCATGTCAGAGGAATTACCTTTAATACGTATAGTTTGGGGGCACCTGGGTGGCTCAGTCAGTTGAGTGTTCGCCTCTGGTTCAGGTCATGATCTCGTGGTAAGTGAGTTCGAGTCCCGTATTGGGCTCTGTGCTGACCGCTCAGAGCCTGGAGCCTGCTTCAGATTCTGTGTCTCCCTCTCTCTCTGCCTCTCCCCCACTTGCACTCTGTCTCTTTCTCTCTCAAAAATAAATAAACATTAAAAAATTTTAAAAAATAGGCATAGTTTGACCTTTAATAGGAATATTTCTATTAGGTTACAAATTATAAGGCATAAATTTTCTCATGTCTATAGAAAAATAATGAAGATGGAGATTAGGATTCAATACAAAATATTAGAATGCATGGGAGTATATTCTTTGAAGATGAAACAAAAGTATATATAAGCCTTTGAATATCCTACAAGGCATTTCCACTAAAGTTGTTAGAAATAGCACATTTTTGGAGATTTTTAAAATATTACTTTTGTATAAGAAAATGCTCTTCATAGTCTAATCACTGCATATCAATAAACCTTACAATGCTTTCCTTTCCATAATTATCAGTTTTTAAAGGAACAAAGAATATATTTTAGGGGCACCTGGATGGCTCAGTCAGTTGAGCGCCCTGCCTGACTTCGGCTCAGGACATGATCTCAAGACTTGAGAGTTCAGGCCCTTCATCGGTCTCTGTGCTGACAGCTCAGAGCCTGGAGCCTGCTTCGGATTCTGTGTGTCCCTCTCTCTGCCCCTCCCCTGTTCATGCTCTGTCTGTCTCTCTCAAAAATAAATAGACATTAAAAAAACCCTGCTATTCTTCCTAAATATATATATATATATGTGTGTGTGTATATATATATATACACATATACATAGTATGATTATTACTATTCATCAAAATAGACTTCCTATGATAGCTTATTTTATTTGCCAGTGTCATACGCAAAATCTTTTTTGTCTGAGGTTGCTTTACAGTGAGTTACCATGTTTTAGTCAAGAGTTGACTTCGCTTTTCTGAGTGCTAACAGAATCTATTGCCTTTAAAATTTTAATCCAAGACTGTTAACAATTTTGTAAAAAAGAAGTTCTATCCAAGAGTTACCCTCAATGACATCTGTACTCTTCCAGGCAGACATAATAAAAATAGTGGCAAACACAAGTTAAAAAAAAAAAGAAAAAAAAGAAGGCACAATAAAACCCTTTTCAGCCCTGTCTTCTGGGTTGTCACCATCAAATATGGCTACCGGTTAAGATCACATTTCACATCTCTGACACAGACGGTTTGACAAGAAGCAATCTGAAGGCTTTCAGAAAGAAATCTGTCTGTGGTAGTTTTTATGTGATGTAAATATTACAAGGTCAAATTCATTTTTTTCCAGTGAGACAAAATGTTAACCTTACACTTGGATTCAAAGCTGACCCATGACATCACTTTTGGAATGAATATTTCTTTTCATTGGAAGGTGTGACCTAATCTCCATATTTCTTCTATGTATCTTATTTCCTAATTTGACTTTGAGTCAGAATCACCTTTTTTCATACATATGTTGATGCTTTCTGCTGCTGGAAATAGATCTGTAGGCTGTTAACAATTATTGTCATTCCTATTACATTCTAAACATGCATTCTAAAGGTGGATTGATTCTGTAGTTTCATAAAAACCTGAATGTGGCCCTGGTAGAGTGGATGGGAAGAATATTTGGAATATATCCTTTTCATATTAGCCATTTAAATCCTTCAGTGGTTTTGGGGTTTTGAGGGAAATGTATTTTCCTGATCTTGATATAAATTATTGACACATAAGCTTTTTTGTCTTGAATATTACTTCATGTTTGTTTGTAGTGTTTATGTTAAAGTTGAGAGGTTAGATTTTTTTGTTTATTATGCATATATTTATGTATTATACAAAAATCCACCATGGGTAGACTTCCCTTTATTGCCCTTTAAGTCTCAGACAGGCATATGTTCAGATCAATTCAGCAAACATTTATTGAACACTTACTATGTGTCAGACCCTAAAGCAGAGCTGAAAAGATGAATAAGACACTGTTTGGCTCTTGAATATTCACGATGTGGATAAATTTCAGGAAAAACAGATATTTTACTATGTTTTTAGAAGGAAAGTGACTAGGTACAAGACAAAATGTTAGTATCTCCTTAAGTCCTTGTATTTAAATAGTCACATGTGGTTCGTGACTACCATACTGGACAGCACAGGTCTATAGGATAAGAATATCATTCATTTACTGAAGATATAATTCTTGAATACTATGAGATGGTAGGGAAATATTTATCATATAATATTAAATGAAAAAAATACAGTTTCAAAACATTATTCACAGTTTTGATCTCAGTTAAAAATTACATGTACGTGTATTGATATATACACAAATGGAAGTATAAGAAATACACCAAAATGTTCACATGGACTAATTTTGAATGTTGAGATTATGATGATCTTTATTTGTTTATATTTATCTGTAGTTTTCAAACCCTTCATACTGAGCATGAATTACTTTTGTAAGCAGAAAACACAAAACTTGGAGAAACTCTTTGTAATATTAAAAGCAGAACTCTTTTAATAAGTTTTTGAAATCTGAATTGTAAATGAGGTATAGTTTTAACTTAAAAATATACCGTATAGCTGTGCTTTAAAAACCATTTTATTCTTAACCTATTGATACATTTCTAAATTTACTAAGGCTTTCTTGAAATGAGTCCCTAGGCCCACTAATAAAAATACCATATGTGTCTTCATAGATTTTAAAATAAGAAGCTTAGCAGAAAAAAGAGAGAGCACAGAGGGGGCTGCTACCTCTGCAGTGATTACTGAAATTTTGTAGAGTAGAGCACAGTTAGCTTAATTGGTTTTGACCATAAGTTTTTGGGAACAGACAAATCTGGATTTGGATTATGGCTTTGACACTTAAACTGGTTTGAATAAAAGTCTTTGTGAGACCAGCACTTTAAGTTTCTGACTGTTTTCTCATCTGAAAAATGAGAATATAGAGATTTTCCTTGCTAGGTTGTTGCCAGAATATAGTACTTGTTATATATCAAGCATGAAGCACATAGTAGGTGTTCAATAAATGTTAGTTCTTCTGCCCAACTTTCTTTACTTCCAGCCATACAGTCTAGGCCTTGACTGAGTGGTATCCCCTTGCAAGGAAAATTGGTCAGAGCGAGTCTCCTAAGCTAGGAGGCACCAGTGAATTCTTTCAGACTCTGAGTTTCCAAGTGGGTTCCACAAAAAAATTGACAAAATACTGAAGAAAAGATATATGGAATTTGATTATTTAAAATAAGATATTTCAACTCTTTGTCCTGTCTTCACTGAAGACTTTCTTTGCTAATATCAGACTAAATTCTTGTCTACTCCAAAAGAAAGATTTCAGCTCTCATCTTGATTCTAGGTAGTAAGGTGTATATGCCAAATCAAAATAATTTGTTTATATCGGATGACTATTATTTAATGCAAACAAAGAGCATTTCCTTCCTACTCGTCCTCTGGCTGGCGCCTATTAAACTCTCAGGTCTCAGCCTTGATGACGCTCTCAGGGACATCTTCTCAGACACCTCAAGCTTCGATCTGACCCTTGTGCGTGCCTCTTATCTTACTTAGTTTTATATATACGTTAATCAACTGTCTTCCTTCCCAACTAGCATATAAGTTTTCAGAGGGCAAGGACTCTATAGATCCTTACTGTATTCATCATCTTGAACACAGTTTTGACCAGTGGTAGCTATTCAATTAACATCTGTTCATATGACTTGTTTGGGCAGACTTCTCTTGTATGTTAATGGAGCCTACATACCAACAATAGTCTAAATGATTTTTTTCCATTTTTTTATTCCTCTCTGTTTATAGTGTTTTTATTTGTTTTGTTTTGTTTGCTTTGTTTTCACATTTTTCTGAAGATCTAGGGAGGAATCTAAATCTATAATCAATCTCATCTGTCCTTCATTCTTCCTCACAATTAACTTGTCCTTCTTTATACTGTTGCTTCCATTTCACTCACATGTACTTTAGAGTCTTTCTCTTAGCTATAGTATACTGGTTCATTAGACAGGTTAAATATATGTTTAGTCTCTCTTCTACCTTTTTGATTGATTTTGTTAATTAACATTTCATGTAGATAAAAATAGATTTGGCTTCTTGAATCCAGAACTCAACATTTCTCATCCTTTTCCTGTGACTTTTCTCCCTTTTCCCTCTGTACCATGGAGGCTGTTCCTCTCATTATAGAGTCTAGCAAGGTTTAATCTTTGGCAGCTAAATTCCAGGCACTCTCTAGGACCTGCCAGCTCAGGGAAAGGGGTGGTGTTAAATGTGATGTGCTTCATGCCCTTCCTTCCTGCCTGTTAAGAGTATCATTTTCTCCAGTTGACCCAGAGAAGGAAGGTTAGCAAAATGCTTCTAAGTCCTAGGTCAGATTGTAGCCTCCAGCCCAGACCACCAGCGTTGGCGAGGGATCCGGTCACTGCCAGACACGTGGAGATATGCACAAGGGCTCTATTTTTCTTGGGCTGAATTGAGTAGTCTTCCTGCTCCCTCCTCTCCTAGGAGTTTACATAGATGGAAAATAAGTTTTCTCTTTTGGCAAAATAGCAAGGAAGTTCAGAGAAAGACGTGTTTGGGCACCGAGTCAGGAGGAATAGGAATCATTGGCAAAGTTGGAGAAGTGTAGTCTATTCATTTTTCCCCTTATTTTCCAGGATTTTTTTTCCCTTTTAGAAGTTTCTCTTTCTCTCTCTCTCTCTGGAGATATGTATTGGTGTAATGAGTTTCAGGATTGTCAAAAAAGAATTTTATCTTACAAAGCTCTCAAATGTTGAATACCTGGTTAACTATTTACTCAGATTAGGTGAAGTTGGTCTCTCTCTTTCTCTCATTCCCTCTTTCTCTCATTCTCTCTTTCTCTTTTTATTTCCTTGTCTTTGATATTCTAGTAACCCAGCTTCCACTTAATTTTGGCAGCTTGGATATCCCATTTTATTTTATGAATGTTCATTGAAGAGAGGTAATATATATGCCCCCACCCTCCAAACCATCCACATTTGTTTTCTGTATTATATGATTTAGTGCTTGGCTATAAATGACTCTATTACAGATTCCTTTCCCTTCTATGCTACCCTTTAATATGTGAATTTACAAGGGGCAGTAGATCTCCCAGAAGCAATATACATATTTTTTAGCAGTACGTGGGGAGGCTGAACTAACTTGTACTCAGAGTAATGGACTGGATATGAAGGAAATGGGGATTGGCACAAATAGCTGACCTCAGTTACAACCTTTTCCTGCATCTTCTCTTCTGTACCACATGGTACCATCCAAAGTATAGCCAAACCTATAACAGAAAAAAAAAATCACATCTATGGTAGTGAGTTTTAAATCTAATACAACTTAGACTTCTTTTAGTCAATGCCTGGTTGCTCATAAAATGTCACTTGTTCTCTTACAAATTTGAGAAGTTTATTAGGGGTAAACATCAGTGACTCATGCTTTGGACCTTCATGTAAGTAATACTTCAGTCTCTGTAGTGAATCTTAGTTTGTTTTTTTTTTTTTTTTTTGACACTTAGTTTTTACCTCCAAGGGGAAAAATACATTCATACCTCATAAACATGAGCTTTGCCTTTAAGAATAACTTGCAGTTTTTAAAAATATTGGAAATTTTCTGCATTTCAACCTCAAATCCATTGCCATTTTTATTTTGTCATTTTTGGGGTGTGACTTGTGACTAGACATCAGCTAGTTCCTATTTTTAAACTGTGAGAAATGGATTCTGATAATTCTACTTGATAAGGAAGGCAAAAGCTTGCACATTGGTAGGAATAATACAATAAAAAAGAACAAGTGAGTGAAACCACAAAATGAACACAGAAGTGAACTTGATACCATAAACATCATTCTGCTATTGTTTTTTTTCTTCCTTTTCATGCTGAGGTTTCAGTGTGAGATGAGTTTCATTATTTGGGATAAGGTTGGGCTCTGTGGAATTTATTTTGTCCCCATAACAACCTAGTATCTACAACAGTTAACATAGGCAGATAGAGAAATAACTAAAATGTCAGTTACACATTCTGGCCTGGAGTTGTGTGCAGGTACCGTGGGAACATCAAGGAAGGAATAAATACATTCACCTAGGAAAATCGAAGATGACTTCACGCAGGAGGTTAAGGGGAGATCTTCTGCAGAAATAAGAGTTTGACTCCACGGAAGTGATCAGAAAAATCTTTTAGCCAGGGAGCACCACATGTGCAAAGGCCATGTTGCAGAAGGGACTGGAGAGACAGAAGACTAGGGAACTGTTTCACGGGGCTGGCTGGAGGAGTCCCTGCGACTGACGGGGCAACAAGAGCTTGGCAAAGCAGCGCTTGAAATGCTGGTATGCCGGGTGAAGTGACTGGACTTTCTTCACTGTGCAGTGGGGACCAGTGACATTTTAAGCAGAGAAGATGTCAGAGTCACTTTCTTAGAATAACATCGATTTTAATATTTAAAAATGAATCGAAAGGTGAAACGAGTCTTTTAAAGTAAAAATGAAGGGAGACCTTGACCAAAAGTGAAGGAGATCATCTAATATTCTGGAGAAAGGTACTTGTTACATAGGTTCCAGTTTCTCAGGAGAGCTCTCGAATGTCCAAAAAGAATAATGGTTTTTTACCAGCCCAGTATTTCCATTAATGGTTGTCTTTTATTAAGAAGGCATGCATTCTGAAGGATTTTTAACATATGGTATATTACTGACTATCATAGCATAAAATATGAGTTGGATAGGTAGTATTTCTAGCCTTTGGTTTGGACTCTCTACTACTGTGGTCCCAGAAGGAATTGAGGACCATGAGCCTCCAGATGAAATGGAGTTGGGTCATTGCATTTCTGCGGCTGGGAAAGCCCACTCCAAGCTGTGAGTGAGTGTTACTGGCGTAATCATGGTGTGAAAATAGTGCTACCACCAAAATGAGAAGAACTGAGCACTGCCCATTAAGAAACCATCCCAGATGATTAATTGTACTGAAAAAAAGACATCCTTTAAATATTTGCCCTCCAGATGGATTATGCCAATTTATACATTATGTATTTGTTGATATCGTCAGTATAATGGTGGTGGAATTACAACTTTGAATCAGACTTCCCCAATTAAACTGATGATTCAAGTGGTCTTAACTGTCTCAGTGAGTTCTACCTCCCTTTGGCAAGGCTTAATAAATGCAAATCTAAAATAACAGCATTGTAGCTTTAAAAATATGCATATTTTGGCTGTTGAGAAAGGCAAAGAGTAAACCTGAACACTTGGATTTCAACCATTGAAGCAAAGACGGAGAGATGATTGAATTCAGTCTTAAATTTTATAGAACTAAATTTAATGGTGAGCACAATCGCACTCTGTGGTGATTGTTTTCAGTGCTGCTTTATTAAGTTATGTAATGGCAGGAGTTCAAACTCAGTGATTGTCGAAATGGTAAATTTAAGGAGTATTTGAGATTGCCTGCCAATATGCAAGTGTAAGGGGTTTCAAAGTGCAGAAAATATTATTTCCACCTTCCCATTTCTGTAGCTTATTATTCTTATTCAAACAGTTTTTAGGGATTATATTTAATACACTGCCTTAAAAATGTTTAAAAATCTCATTTTATTCCCCAAAGATTTGTTTTTTGCTGTTGCGATTAGATGATGACAGCTAGCTGGCTTTTAAAATTGATCAGGAAGTATTCTGGCAGTCATTCAGTGTTGTAATAGCACTTTAATGGATATGAGCTATTCACCCAGATCAGACTCAATGTCAAAACAGGCGAAAATACAGCTGTCACTCTGGACAACAAGATACTCATATGCAAGCAGCTGCTTAATACACAGCAGAAAGACAGCCTTTTAGTAATATTTAAAAGGTGTGTCAATGCCAGTGTATGAGTGTCCTTATAAAGTTGGGGTGTGCCATTTAGAAAAGAGGAGGATGAGGACGTGCGTGCATTTTATCCATATACTTATTCAAGGGTATCCTATGAAAATCATCTATGTATGTACTGTAGATAAGCAGGGCAGCCTTATACATTTCTTATTTTTTTAAATATATAGAAGCATGATTATACATATGTGCACATACATGCACACACACAAATGCCTATTTGACTCTGTTGGCTGAAGCGTGGTGTTAATGAGGTCAGAGTCCTTTATTCAATCTCCATATGAGGCTGGTAAACTCTGCTCTGAACTAAATTCAAAGGCTGATCCCTCTCCCCAGCTAGGCAACTTATACACGCAGGCATTGATCTTGAGAGCTGACACTGAGGAAAGCACAGTCATGACAGTTACTGGTAAAACTACTCCCAGCGTAGTGGATTGGAGTCATCTCCATCATCACCTGAAGGACAGTACCTCACTATGTTAATGCCAATAACTGGTGATGTTCTCCCACTAAAAAATGTCAAACCAACTTCATGAATTTGTTTAATTCTTGAGTTAGTTACGTGACATGTGTAGCAGAGGGTAGTTTATTTCCCAGTTTTATGGGCGAGGCAACCAAGATGCAGAACAGTTGAGTGAACATCAGTGTCACATGCCTGGTTATGACGGCAGCTTAGGTGTCAGACTCTGGGTTCAATTCTCTTTTCATGGCACAATTCCTAGATTCATCATTCCAGAGCAACACATGCTTTATGAGAATCTATCGTATGCCGAACATTCTTCTAGAGATGGTTGATGGTACCAGGTGAGTACAATAAAGATCTTGATCTCACGGAGCTGAGAATGTGGAGGGAGAATGACGACAGTTACTGAACATAAGTAGACATAATCCCAAACCCAGTAAATTCGAGAGTGGAGAAAGAAATTAGATGCTATGAAAGTACACAAGGGGGCATGTGTAAGGAAAGCCCACATGAAGGAGACTCCTTTTTTACTTACTTACTTACTTATTTATTTATTTCTTTTTACTGGAGTATAGTTGGCACACAAAGTTACATTGGCCTCAGGTATAAAACATAGTGATTCAACAAGTCTGTACATTATACCATGCTTACCATAAATGTAGCTACCAGCTGTCACCATAGATGACCTTACACATCTTTTGAAATAGACTGTGATGCGGTCTAGACTTGCCCAGATGAAGAATAAGATGGGAACAAGGATAAAAGTATATTCAGGTGAGCAGCGATTACCCACATTGACCAGAATACAAGGTGGGTCCAGGAGAATAGCACGTAACGTGGCTGGAAAAGGAGAGACTGAAACATTTGACTTCCTTCTGCAGACACAGGGGACCCGGTGAGGTTCTGAGCAAGGCAATGACAGACTGGAACCATGTTTTAGGAAGAATGATTTGGCAGTGGTGCATAGGAGAGACTGAAGTGGAGAGAGGAGGTACATGAGGAGACCAGTTAGGAAGAGCCTGCAACATTCAAGGCAAAAGGAAATGAAGGCCTCCCACTAGGGTGGCACTGTGTCTTGTGGATTTCTAAGTGGAGCTTCTGAGTGCATTAGAATACCATAATGCACACCATTAGTGCTGACGGCTTGACTTCCGATTGCCAGCATCCTCGCTCTAAGTATTTCTCTGGCAGCTGAAGTCCTTGCCAGGGGATTAACATAGTGTTCGATGATTGACAGAGATGGTATATAAGTACACCAGCTTCTTCACCATGTGGATGGGATGATCCTGAGGTGCAGTTTACACCAGCTCCCAGAATTCCTTGGTGGGATTAAGCTCCAGTGGCCCATCGTGGTAATATTGATTTTGTATCCTTATTGACTACGTTCCCTTTCCTGTGTCACTTCCCCAACACCCTTCCAGTATTGCCTTCACCTCCAAACAAATCTTTACCTCATTTTCTGCGTCTGGGGAGGATCCTAAACAAGGCCAAACTCAGGGTCCAATTTGATTTTGTGACTGACTCAGAAACTTTCACTGGCGCCGGGTTCAAACTTTGGTTCAGACTAGAAATTATAATTTGTTTCATTTTTGATCCAGAAATAGTTTCAGCATATCTGTCATCTCCTGATGCCTATGTCATACTATCAAATGAAATAGGAAATTGAAGTGGTGATTTGGCCTGATTTCTTTGTGTATACAAACATGTAGATTTGAAAACATTTTGAAGGAAAGTAGAAATAAAATTGATCGGTTGTAGTATATTAATATCTCTATTTCACTCAAATAAATACGTAGACCTACTTGTTCATGCATATGTACTACACATTGTATATGTCCTCGTTAAAATCTGTGAACCAGTTAATGTCCATTGCCCATTAGAAAATTAGTAGATCATGCCCACAGTGTCACATCTATTCTCTGCCCAATGGTTCATTTGCTTAACTGATGACCACTCTGTCCCATTAAGAGCCATCATATATCATATAATAATGGTACCTTCCATATTTACAGTCCATAGCTATCCCAGGTACCTCTCAGTCACACTCTAACATTGGCCAAATGTCAAGCCTTGATTATATTTATTCCTTTGTCCCCATAGTTGGTATATTGATATTCCTTTATTGTGTTAAGAATATGTAGTACATTATCAAGTTAAAAACCGAATTACCATTGTAGGCACAGTTATTCACTGACCCTTAGCTTTTGAACCTTATACATAATGTACAACCACATTTATTCAACGGTATTTGGAGACATTATTTAAAAATAAAATAGCAAAAATGATTTATCAGAAATTGCAGTAATGATGATTATGTAAATCAGATAATTAGTCACTCAGGAAAAATACATATAACAGTTTTTAATCGTACTTTTTGAGCTAGGTTTTTGAAATTATTTTCTTCCAATTTGAGCAAAGAGCTATTTTTAATGGAGGGTTCAGGTTTCTTTCCGATTTGCTTTTTTCACTTTAAGGACATTATTATAGAATTTAGTGACAAAAATACTATGCATTATTACATGAAATCAGTCAAATGACAACAATTTCTAAAATAGGATTACCAGTATGAATTTTTAAAAACATTTTATCTTAAATATTGCAAGAAAGGCCCTGTAACCTTGTAAATAAATCCTTGAGTCTTTTGTGTTCATTCTATTAAAATGTGATTAACTTCGTCTGTACTTGTTGGTACACTTGGTATATAGTCAGCTAGAAAATAAGATTAAAGGTGGTATTTTAATATGTAAAACTATGGACTTGCTAATATATAGCAGTTACTTTAGGCATTTCAAATGTTAATGTATTTGCCTACAGAATATGTATGCATTTATTTTATATATTTAATTTTTTTTAAGAAACTGAAAAGCACTGCAAGGCATGATATGGACATTTTCAAAGAAAGTTTTTGGCTATAAATATTAAAGTAATTATATTTAATTTGGTACACCAGATATTCTTTTTCCGGAGCAATTGCAGATGATAGGGTCCTCCGAAACATCTTACTCAATGATTTTGTTTCATGAGTGAGAAAACTAAGGCAAGAATTAGGCAAGGATTAGATAATGACATTACTAAGGAGGCCACAGGACTGGTGATAGGCAACCCTTTGGGACACGTTACTCATGGTCTTTTGAACCTCGTTCAGCAATTCTGATTCCTTGGAAAATTTTGTTAAAATGGCTATTTTCTTTTAAGATCATCTGTCAGATTATAAGAAGCCAATTTCATAGAAAAGTGAGAAAAAGCCAGTCAGGCTGGTTGCTGTGTTTGAATCAATGCCAATCACATTGATTGGATGAATTTCTTTTACTTAATGACGGAACTGATCAGTTATTTTGATATTTTGCAGACACCTAATGAAAGAGCATCATTTGAAAAGTTAGTCTTATTTTCTGAATGTATTTAATGAATTTTGCATATAAATTAAGCCGACTGAACTATCTATTTAATACATACATAATATTCACTAAATGGGTGAGCAAAAATCAAGGGCCTTTTGAGGACATTTTTTACATTGGCAGTGATCTCTTTGACTTATTTTTATCTGCGTTATTATTACCTGAAGGCAGATTTTTGTCTGTTTTGATGGGGCTAGAACTTGCCTTGGGAGACTAACAGCCTTGCACATCGAGATGGAAACACTTGCTGGTATTTTTTGACATTTCAAGCATTTTCATGTTGTGTTAGAGCTTAACCTCTACTGTGCACATGTCTGATCTTCCCAACTAAATTGTAAGCTCGGTCTTATACATCTTCAAATCCCCTGAAGTCCCAGCAGAGTGCCTCATCGTTGCTGCTCAATAAATATTTGTTGTTTATTTCAGAACTACTTTTAATCTTTGTTGCCATTCAGGGCTTTGAAAATATATAACAGACATTAGGCAGAAACTTGAAATGCTTTTTATCAGTTGGTGCAGCATTTTCCAATTACTTTGCACAAGAGAGTGCCAAGGGACATTTTAGAATTGTCTGGGCTACCAATATGGCTTTAAGGGTAAACAGACTTCACTGACACGAGCTCTTGTCTTTGTACCATTTGTGCCTTCCCCTCCTTAGCAGCCTTCCTACACTCTTGGGCTTTGGGTAAATAGGACATTTTTACCTCTGTGGATGTCTCCAGTGCTTTTTGATCACTTCCTTGTGGATATCTGCTTTTCATAGAATTGTGATATGGGAGGCTAGTTTCCTGGTCTGAAGGAAGAACAGAGACACCGAATAACAAGGGCAAAAGCACTTTATGCTTTCCTAATTTATTTTGAAACTGCCCTGGGAACCACTTCCTTTTTAATCCGTGGAGTTTATGCACAACCTATAGCTCTCTGGCTGGCCTTTACTGATGTCTTGCAGAAAAGGTCTGTGGCCTATGCCACAACCATATTCTTCATCTTTTCCCAAGTCTGCTTCCAAGATAAGGAACTCTGGAAAGCAGAGGCATCAGAATTCTGGGGGGTGAGAGTGAGGATGGGGAGGGCAGGGTACTGTAATCCTTAGGTTTCTAGCGATGACTTCAGTAATGATAGGGAGCTCCGGGGCCATGAGTTCTGGGCCTCTGAAGAGGGAGAATTCATTTTTAGTAAAATATAACAATAAGAGTATCTTTGGAGGATGCAGAGCACATGGATGTTTTCATGTTCCTGAGCTGAACAAATTACATGAGAGTATGCAACTGACCTGCATTACAGACCCATCAAAGGGCGACTTGCACACATATACACACATAGGCATCTTACTCAAGGCATCTTTATTATGGTGTTGCAGAAAAGCCATATCCATCTTATGAAGTGGAGATACAGTTTTAAACTGTACTTCTGACGAAGTATCATCTTTTTAGCTTGAGAGTTTTGGGTATGGAGATTGAACTGCCGTGCTCTTATGTAGAATGCACTTTGATACTATGGTTCTTGATTGAAAGCATATATAGAGTGGGGAGAATTCAACACAGAAGCCAAGAATGATCATCTCAGGAATGCATATGAGAAGTAGCTACCTCAATTAGGTTTAAAAACATTAACACTGTATCTGTGAGCTTGAATACATATTGGAATAACATGAATCCTCTCTAAATTCATAGTATTGTATATTGAGAATGGTGGTTGGGAGTTTGCCAAACTTCTGAAAATTACTATGCTAGCCAAAATATTTGTTGGAGGAAGGAATCTGACTGTATATATCAAGATTCTCAAAAGATCTATTTCCAATAACAAAAGTTTCTGTGAAATGCCTAGAAAAGTTGGATTGATGCCTTGAAACCATTCAGAGAAATGGTGACCTGTCAGCCAAATTGCAGAAACACTTTAACGGGAACTTTCTGTATTACTCTTTACTGCATTTGTTTTACTCTATCGAATTGATCTTCCTAGATGACTGATTGGATTGCTTATCCTTATGAATTCCTGTGGACTTTTTTTGTTGGGATGTTTGGACTGTTTTGATACTTTGGACTTAAATTAGAGGAAGTTTGGTCTAGGGAAGCAACATGTCACTTGATTTCCATCTAACTTTCCCTTACCCCTGTGTACTTTCTTCTTATTTGTCAGCTTCACTTATGGGGGAGGGGGGAATCTATTTTGCCTCTTCTCTATTTTAATATTTATTCCTATCTGAGCTTTTTAGTTTTCCTTAGTAGGATAGAAAGGGAGTGTGTTAATTCCCTCTTAGTTTTTAAACCCATTAAATAGAAGGAGGCTTGGGAATGAATGAAATGATTTAAAAAAATCTATCAAGATATATGCTTTAATTGCCATATCTTTATTTCTGTGGCAGATAGCAAATTGATCCTCACTTATAAAATAACAAACAAGAGGCATGCAGGGAGAAGAGACAGGGAAAAGGCCCCACATGAATGCCTGGTATCAGTTTAACAAAAATAATGATTAGGTAGAGAAATGATATAAATAATTTAAGAGGATGTCCCTGTGCTCTTTCTAATAAAATCTTGGTTCTCCGAAAAGAGAAAATATTTATGTTTCTAAACAGGAAAAACAAGTGTTCCAAAAATAATGTATAAAATCCATATACTATGCATAGTGAAGTTAGTATTTTTTAAAGGGCTAATGCCATTATCATTACAAAAAAATTATTTTCAATGCTAGCTGGTTGCATTTGGGTTAGCTGTACTATGTGTTGAGTTCACACATGGGAAAATCAGTTCTCTCCAGTGAGAAGACAATAACAAGGATGCCCTGTTTCCTGTTGTTTAGAATCACAGACATCTAGCAGCTAGTTTATTTTCCTAAGCTCACCCAAATGATCTAAATGTTGAAGGTGGAAAAATGCTGATAGTCACAGTAAAGGCAGAATACAGGGTCATTGTTGTAAATTAATAGCATTTATTGGAAACGGTTTACTAGTTATCTTAGGACAACTTGAAGCAGGATGAAGTTTGGTATAAATCGATTCCTGGATCTTACTGAGTATGAATGGCTTTTCAGAGGTGAGGAACAAGGAAAGTCCATGTGCAGCGTGGGAACATGGAGTGACATTTTAGGATGCCATCAATATCCTATGCATGACATCAAAGATTTACCCTTGAGGCCATGACCAAGAATTCTTTTTTCGAGAGGTTCGTTTCCATTAATCGACTTCTTTCACTGAGTGATCTGTAGCATCATTTTGACTACCTAAGTGATACTCATTGTGAGGTCATTCTGCAGAGCTCGTCGCTTGTATTCATCTTATGCTTTTGCATCCATGTCTGCTTTTATTATGTTTTAATAAAGGGAGGAAATGAACCTCTCACAACATGGTTACCTTTTTTTAAGGTACATCCTTGCTACCAATGGAAGCCTAATTTCCATTATGTTCACTCTGCTACAGAAATACTTATTGCCAGGAAGAAGATATTTACTGGAATCCACGAGTCCAGAATTCATCATGATTCAGTGTGAAATCCACTGCCCTTTGCTCCCCACCCCCTCTCGGACTGGAATGAAATGTGCCTTAAACTGAAGTGAAATACATCACATGCAGCAACAGTGGGCCCTCGCTTTGCCTCTATTCCTGGTGTGAAATCGATACACTATCTTTCCTCCTGACCTGTTCCGTGACCTCCATTGCAGCTTTCATGCTGAACAGCAATTGCTTTGAACAGTCTGGGTCTGCCACAGCTCACAAATGATTCTCAGCTTCTGTCTAAAACTGGTGCTGATAACAAAGGCTTGATTTTAAATAATGCAGCTGTAGTCGTCTCCTAATTATGAATTACATGAAAGTACAAGCTCCTCTATTATTAAACACTTTCAATAGCAGGCACAGTACATGTGCAGGGTACACACAGGGGCCTGGGGCCTGGCAGTCAGGCCTGTACGTTTCTCTGGCGGGGTTTGGATTGATAGAGAAGGAGGAAGAGACCCAAGGTATATTTACACATTTCATTCATTTTCTCGATAGAATTCCATTTGATGATGCATTTATTTTTTTCCATGTAAGCTCTATGTTTTTTTTCCTAAAGGAAACATTTTTGAATACTAGAGTATAAGATTTTGTACAAGGAAGGACTAGTTGACAAATATTTGCTTTCTGATGAAGCGAATTTTACTAATGAAATTCCAGGTTTCGGCTGTTAAGATTCTGACTTCCTGGAAGGAGTGGCAGTCACCTGCAGGGATATTTCTCCATTTGATCACTCTGTGATTGAACTGGGGGAAGTAGAAGTATCTTACGATGTCATTTTAGCCATTTTAAGGAGGCTATTGAATGGAGGAATTTGTTGTATCAAGCAAATAATAGGCATTTTTATGTGTGCTAAGAAACTGAATGTATAATTAGCTGAATTGCTTTACCTGGCCTTGTTAGACTAGAGCGCAAAGGGATGAATGAAGTGCTGGGTAGGATTGGAATTTTTCCAAATAACTTGGTATGAAGTAAAGGTAACAATAGATTTGGTGTACTTTGGAAAACCATCGTACATAAAATGCGTCATTCTTGTGTGTATTTGTTTAGTGCTATTGAAATGGAATTTGTTTAATAATAAAGGACACATACTCTCCACAAAATAGTCCATATAATGGCAATTGCATCATCAATGATGCTTTTGTAGCAGACATGTACGGCACGCGCACACACACACACACACACACACACACACAGACACACATCTGCATACAAGGAGGCATTACCACATATATGATTTTGTTTACTACTTCACTCCATGAGTAGAGTAGAATCATGGAAAGAATGTTAGAGTTTCAAAGTAGTGTTCTTAATACAATCTACTTCCAATACAGTGTGCTTTACCAAAGTCTTCTAGTCTCTCATCATTTCGGTTTTCTCTTCTGCAAAATGTGGTTAGAGAATAAGATTATCTTTAACATCTTTTCCCGTTGCAGATTTAGGTAATTATAGCACCAATGGCAACCCTTCACATTTGCACAGAACTTAGATTTTCCAGTGATTTTCCCCATGCTTCTGACCTTCTGAAGCACACTGGTAGGCAGCCAGGACTTGCTACTGTTCCCAATTTCCTGAACTGGAAACCAAGACACAAAATTGTTTGTCAAGGCTTCATGGGTAGTGAGTAGCAGAACTTGAACTAGAACCAAGTCAGCTGACTGGTAGTCCACAGCTTCTAGTGGTAGATTAGAGGGTGAGGATCTTTTATCACTATCAGAACTTGAAAGGTAGAGTCTTGTATCATAGGCTTTTCACGGTTTTTAATTGCTCAAATGAAGTAATTCCTTTAAAATTTACATACTAGACAGTCTAATGATTTGTTCATTGTTCTATCTAAATATCTAATGATAATAGGGGCCCTGGGTGGCTCAGTCAGTTGAGCATCCCACTGCGATTCAGGTCATGATCTCGCGGTTCGTGAGTTGGAGCCCTGCATTGGGCTCTATGCTGACAGCTCAGAGCCTGGAGGCTGCTTCAGAATCTGTGATTCCCTCTCTCTGTCCCTCCTCTGCTCATGCTCTGTCTATCTGTGTCTCTCAAAAAATAAATAAATGTTAAAAAAATTAAAAAAATCTAATGATTATAATGTGCTGTCTTGGGACAGCTCCAGGTCAGTTATATACAAGACAAATTATATTTACCACTGCATGAACATATATACTTCAATGCAGAGAGTACTGAATGCAGGGAGATATTTATGAATGTAGTGACATACAACCAAACCTCAACTAAGATTCTTCTAAGACACAGTGATTTGTGATGATGATTATTTCTTCACAACAGGATGTAACTTGAATCCTTTGGATTAGCAAATTGAAAGTCCTCAACAAACTGTCATGCTCTTTTTCTAAATACCTTCACATTTTCTTCTCGTGGGCACATTAAACAGTGCTTTTTAAAGTGTAAATAAAGAGTGGCAGGATACCTGAGGAATACATCAGCCAAAAAGAAGGAAATGATAAACATAGAACATGTACTATTATATGTTTCCACATCTTTTAAAGGAAAAGCTTGGGTCCTTTGTCCCAGGGAACTTTTGGCTATGGGAGCCTCCTACTATTCTTCCATGCAGGGCAATTCCTATTGTATTGAGGCTTCATCATGGCACCTATAGGGATATTCCAACTAAATGAATTGCCTAAGTAATTAGAAATCATGCATGGAGGAAAAAAGAGTAGCGATGAAATGGATGTTTGTATCCTGGATGTAGAATTGTCTATTTAGAAGCACCTGTGAGGTCCTTCCATGATGAGAAGGACAAATAGGTTCAAGTGCTACTTGCTCACCTACCAGGCATGTAAGGAATTTTTTTGTCATTTTGTGAAAATCTTTTTAACATAACACTGTCTATTCAAAGTGGTATGGGAAAACCCTGCCAAAATAAAACCACCCTTTGCCAAAATATCAATAGAACTGAGACGTTATTTCTTGTTCTCTACCCCATCCTATTTAATTATATGCATTATTAGCTTTACTCTCCAACATGCCCCTTCACTGAACTCATTGTGAACCTGGTCTCAGCATTAATATTATCCTTGATCACACTTCAGCATTTCAATTTTAAAGTCCGAATTTGAAGGTCTGCTATTCCTATTAAGAGTTTTTCCATGAAAAGAGTAAATCTTGGCTAGAATTCAGTGGTAATTCAGCTTAACCAAGTTAAGAAAAGCCTTTTATTCACAGTGGTTATTTCGAGACAGTTGAGTACAGAAATGTGGGTTCTAGAGACAGAAAAATACAAACTTTTATACAGGGCCATTTTTTTCCTTTAAAGAAGACAGTGCTAATAAATCTTGTTGAATCAAGACCTTGAAAGAAACGGAAAAATATGTACAGATCTCAAATATAACCAAGAAAAGTACTTTATATTACCTTGCTGCTGCTGCTTCATAATGTAGTTTTAGTTGAATGTAATCTCCTCCACTCAAATTTATTTTTGAGAAATTGCCATACTGAAAGTTGAAACCATTTTTGTCATTCAAAAGAAGTGGAGATCAATACTGAAGCTCTCCTATTAGTTGGTACAGTCTACTTTAGTGTTAAAAGATTTATGATAACACATTTCTAAATATATATTACATTCCAGCGGTGCGGTAAAACCTCAAAATAAAACTTTTTTTTTTTCCAGGAGAAGGAGGTGGTCTATTTATTATTGAAATGCTGCACTAAACTATAATTCAGTGATATTTTATTCCAATTAAATTCTCCTTAGTAGTAATCCTTTTTTATGATAAGCAAAACTGAATAATACAGAGTGTGTTCCCTCCAATGAATTGTTGTGTAACAAGACTTGATGGTAATTCTACCTTTTCCAAAATCTGATATCAGGCAATTTATCTTCTAAATAATACTCCTGAGTACCAAAGCTGAAATGTTTTGGCTTCAACCCAAATCAAACTTGAGGAGCAGATTCTCCAGAGCATTTCCCTAACTCTGTAAATTTAATTGTTATAATGAATAGAATACATGTGTCAAGATTACTTGTGATTTTACCTGTTTACTTCTCTTCCTGAGACAGAAAAAAGCAACGTGACAAAGGCTGTTAACTCTTACGAGAATTAGAAAAAAAAAAAAAAGAGAAGCACTTCACATGGCACAGGATCCTTAAACATAAACTGATTTTAAAAGACTGTTTCCAGTTAATTTCAGAATAGTTCAAAATTAAAAATCTGCTGTCATAGCATAATAAAACAGACTGATGGAAGTTAAAAAAAATCCAGAAATATATGTTTGTAAGGCACAAAATATTCCGATAAAATATTTGCATATTTTACAGGCATATCTTCTAATCCTCTACTTCATAGTATTTAGTCACATTGCCTCATCTTCAATTTCTTTTCTTTCATCTGCAAACATGATATCTCTCTTGTATTTGGCTTTTGTGCAGTATTTTTTCATAGGCAGTGAAATCCAGAGTAGTACTTAGATCAAGCCAATATTGGTATCATTGGCATTCATGCCAGATGCCAGACCGTGGTAAAGTTCATATTACTTCTTGCCATCAATTTCAAAAACTGATTGGGGAGGAAGCCAAAGCTACTATGGCTATCATTACCACAGATAATCATATTAATTTTAGTAATAAAAATGATCAACCTTAAGTACCTATTACTAATGTAATTTATCCAAGATTATTTTTTGCCATTTTTTCCTCCATTCAATTGTAGTTATTTTAAAATCTTCATTTCTCCCATATATTTGAACATGATTTTTAGATGAGGCAACCATTATATTTTACTTATATTTCTAATAGAGAGAAAGGCCATGCCCCTAAGAAGGCTCCAACCTTTCTAATAATGCTTAAGCAGCATGATTCCTGTTGACTGTGAATTGACAAATGCGTATGTCAATAACTGTTATTTACTTTCAGTTGTTAGGAAAGTCTGTGTGATTTCCAATTTCATTTATTCATTTAGAATTCACTAAGCTACAGACTTGTGCCACGCATTGTGCTAAACATAGCACGTGATGAATTCTCGCCTTCAGATTTCTATGAGTTTGTTCTCTAGGGGAGGCCGAAGGGTAGGCAGGCCCTTGAAATAAATTGCGATGAGAGCTGTCATAGAGGTGAGAACAGAGGACTGTGGTGACTCAAAAGAGGGATAGGTATGCTATGGGTGTCACAGAAACACTCCACAGAAGAGCAAGTTTTTGAAGGATGAGGAGTGGAAAAGTTGGATAGGTGTGCTTATTAGTTAGGTAAAAGCTAGAAGGTGGTAATAAAGAGATTATAAAATAGAGTAGCTGAAAGAACTTTAAAGGTTTTTTTTTTTTTTCTCTTTTATTTAATAGGCCAAGATGAGTGGGCCAGTTGAAGGGTTGGCTCTGTTCCACAGGATCACTCAGGATTTCAGGGCTCTTTTCCTTTGTTGCTCTAGCATCAGTGTTATTCTTGTCTGCATGGTCAGTGCTGGACTGTAGTTACTTTGCTACAGTTACTTTCCTTTGGAAGGAAAGAGTACAGAGGAGCCCATGCCCAGTATTTAAGACCAGACCTGGAAGTGGTATGCATTACTTCCTCTCCGATTCTATTAGTGAGAATACAGTCATATGGCCATACCCGGCTGCAAGGGAGGTGAGGTAACTAGTTACTACTCTATGACTAAGGCTATCAGTAGACAGGCCAGATCACCAAGGGCCCTATATGTCATCCTGAACTGGGAAAAGGACTTCACAAATATTTTTTTTTTCCCATGGGAGTCTTTATTTCTGAGATTTGCCAGACAGATCTTAGTTTTTTGCAGCCCCCTCACCAACTTTTAAATCTTTAAAAAAATTTTTTTTAATGTTTATTTTTGAGAGAGAGACAGAGCGCGAGTAAGGGAGGGGCAGAGAGAGAGGGAGACAAAATCAGAAGCAGGCTCCAGGCTCTGAGCTGTCAGCACAGAGCCCGACATGGGGCTAGAACTCTCAAACCGTGAGGTCACGACCTGAGCCAAAGTTGGCCGCTTAAGTGACTGAGCCACCCAGGCGCTCCATCCACTTTTAAATCTTAAACTCTAAGTCATGACCTGCTATGGAGTGTTTTTGTTTATGTTAATTTTTTCAGAGGACTTTACATTTCTGCCTTTATTTTTGATCACTATCCCAAATTGATGTAATTCATTTTGTAGCTGACCAAAAACCTAGATACCACGTGCCCTTAACCATGCCAGGCAGCAAGTAAATATTTCTACTAATAGTAGCATATATGCCATTACCCAAGGTTGTATCGATGTCTTGTGTAGGTGAGGCTGATCCACTCTATTCTTGGGTTTTTATTTTTGTCATAGTCAAGAAAATTGTTAAGCTTAGTTCAGCTGGGCAAGGGGACTGCACGGAAGGGTCCTATGAGCAGTTCTTATCTGAGTTGATGGATTTTTGTTTCATCTAACACTAGTTTGGGGTAAGCTTTAACAAAGAGCCTCTAATTAAGTCTTCAGACTGTGCGGAGTAATTGCCTTATAAAGAAGAAACATTCATTTCCAGAGCCTCTGCTATGTAAGAGGGAAACTGGGCTGCATTGAGGCTGGATGTTCATAGCCTATAGACATGGTTGGCCTTAATCCATTTGGGAACATTTCCTGAGGTAGTTCTAGATACAGAGGACATGGGCTATGAGGATATCATCATGGAAGCACTTCCCTGTGCATCCCCATTGGCCTTTATGGCTTTACAACAATTTTTAGAATTGGAATTCTAAAATGTAAAGCTTATTTTTAACTAGAGTTCACAGTTTGGAACACAAAAAACCAAAACAACAAAAGCTTTCCTAGGAAATTTGTAGCAGATAAAAGGGGCGCTTCTGCTTCTGGATGTGACCCAAATTAAAGTCATGCACTGGAGTAGTCCTGAAGGACACGTGGACGTCCCCAAGGGACGTAAGAGGCAAGGCCATAGGAGGAGAGCACATAGCATGTGCATTGGCATGTAGGCACATGCCAAGCATGGAAGCCACAAGGGTTGTATGGTAGTGATGAGTAAAGGGGTGAAGATGGGAGGCTGGTGACGGGGGAAGCTGCAGAGGCAGGCAGGGGCCAGGCCAAGATGAGCCTTGTATGCCACGCTGTCATGGTGGAGAGAGACACCAGCACAGCGATCTCATGAGACTTGCATTTATAAAGCCTATTTCAGCCAGTGAGGCAGATGGAATGAAGGTGGGTGAGTCTAGGCCAAGGTTACCTGGAGGAGGATGCTGCAGAGATCCGGAAGTGGTGACCTACCTGCACTAAGAACAGAGCAATGTGAACCAACTTTATAGACAGATGTAGGAGACAAATGTGAAAGGAGCTGGTGACTCCCTGCGAATGGAGAAGGAAGGAAGGGAAGAATAAAGGGTGACTTCTGAATGTGGTGCCTGGGAGAAAGTAGGGGGGGTGATCCCTGAGGTAATTCCAGCAGGGGATGTAAGAGCCAGTTAGCAAGGAAAGGTGATGGCATCTATTTTTTAAAAGATCAATTGCAAACTCCGAATATAAATGTCCAATAGTTAGATGAATATACAGCCCTTAGGTTTGGGATTAAGATGAGAGGTGAAGCTAGAAAATTGGGAGTCATTAGCATGTAGGTCAAAGTTGAAGCCAAACATATATGGTAAAAATTGGCCCACGAAAGGGTATAATGGTTATCAGCTAAAACCATTCTTAAGTAACTCTTACAACATATTCTTTCCACTAGTGCTTTAATAATTCCAATATGCCGGAAAATTTCATTGCTTAAAACATTTCTTTAAGCATATGCAAGGTTAATCAGCAATGGTCAACGTTGTTTGGTAATCAATAAGATAATTGAAATGTGACAGTCACCTCCTGAAATCCCAATCCCCATTGTGTATGCTAATGTCCTTTCTCACCCAGGAAAAAGCCTGTGAAGAAATCAGATGGAAACCAGAGGCCCTAATATCGGGGGCTAGAATTTGGGTGAATTTTAATGTATACATTTGAAACTGTTTAATGGTTTGTACCTATTTCTAGTGAGCCTTGAGCACATAATTGTTCTCAAAATGGGGTGAAAAGTAGAAAGTGAAATATTGGTAGATAGGAACATATACCTCTACCCATTTCAAAACACATCCTGCAGAATGTAGATAGGCCCTGTGGAGGGTGCTCAGGAAAACCGAACATGAATGCTGATGTTTCTTAAGTGCTGAAAAGTTTATCATTTTTGTCGAAGGCTTTTTGGCAGTGTCATCCAATGTAAAGAATATGCCCAGGAACTCATACATTATCTGAGTCTATATCTAGCTCTAGTACTATTTCCCTGGGTACAATCTGGTGTGCCTCTTGACCTTTCTGAGTCTGTTTCCTCAAATGAAAGGGCAGGATTGTGCTAGGTGTTTGTTCTAGCTCGGAAAGCTGTCCACTTGGGACTCGCTCTATAGGGTACCCTCCTTTAATGAAAAAAAGAGTCTTATGAAATCTGAATTAGATAATTTAGGGATGATTATTTGCGTTGCAGATGGATTGTCTTCTTTATAGCAGAATTTGCTGGTGGGAATATCCTTTTCAGAAACTTGGATGTTGTTTGGAGAAAGAAGTATTAAACTTGAGGTCAGAAGAGCTGCTCTGGAAACCAGTGTCTACTTTTTTTTTTAGTTATTCAACTCAAATGTGTGAAGTTTCAGTTTCCTCATTTTTAAATGAAAATATTAATAAAAATGTATGGCTATGATACAGATCATTTTGAAGGATGTAAAATATTATGTAATGTAAGTTATTCTTGCCCAAGGAAGTCTGGTCATTCTAACCTAATTTATACTTCTGTAATTCTTTTAGCATTAGGGACTGGTTGCTAGAAATGGGTTCCTGGTGGGATCAGCATTATAGAGACCCATTGTGGCATAGCCCTTAGGACAAATGGTAGGCATTTTACATTGAAAATTACTCTTCCCTTCTTTGGATCCCTGAATTCAGGTTGTGCCTTCAGGCTAGTTCCCCGCCCTCCCACCCCCAACCAGTGTACTTGCAACTGTTGATCTAGCCTCGTGAGCTTCCTGACCTTGGGAGGACTCCCACCAACCCCGTTTTGCCTGCTGATCTTTTCCCATTTTTTTCACCATCCTTAATGCGACAGTGCCTCAGGCCATGTGGAACTTGCATTTTAATGTCTTTTGTTTCTTCGTCTAACTAGTTCCAGGTATGGCACTAGCATAATTTTGCCAGCCACCATGTTCAGAACTATTTCTAGAACCCAAAATTAACGGAGAAAGTGTGGTCAGAGTGGTATATTGGCCACTTTGCTGAGCATATGAGCGTACTCACCTCTGAATGGGACTGAGAATGTTCATTGCAACAAGATATTCTAACACTTATGGGAGTGGAAGTTTCAAGTGCAGCCTGGCACCCTGGCTCTTATTTGCCAGGAATGTATGTAGCACTCAGTGTGAAGGGAGATGATGTGTGTACAGATGTTTGGGGAGAGAGGCTTTTGATGGAGGGGTTTCAGCTCCTCTCAAGGCACTGATCTATAAAATGTAGATCAAAGCTGTTCTAGAGGTCACTTTTCTGTGATTACAAATCTCCCAGATCCTCTGAAGTTACAATTTATGGTCCCATTTAGCAGTGGTATCTGTGGGTTTCATGGGTATCATATGCCTGTAAAGTTTAGACAGCACCTCCTGATACACTTGCACAAAGAATGATATAGATAACTCTCAGTAAACGTTTGTTGAAGGTGTGAAGTAATCGTTATGATGGTTCCTACCCTTTATTTTGCTCCAGGCATTGTGATAAATGCTTTATATCATCATCTCTAATCTGCATGAAATAAAATTTATCTTCATTACAGGTAAAGGAAGTGATGCTCAGAGAGGCAATCCTCCTTTTTCAATGTCACGTAGCTAGTATGTGAAAGAATTCGAAGTCACTTTCGGGTCTGTTTGGTTCCAAAGCCTAGGCTCCTCAGCAGTGTTGAAACATGTCTCCCAACATTTAGACAAACATTAGGGAGATAAGATGACGGAGGAATAGAAAGAGGAGCCTAACTAATTACTTCTCTTGTGTCTGATTCACTGGAGTATAATTGCACTAGATGGTCAGATATTTTCCAAGTTACCCTCTTAAGTTTTTTGTTTGTTTGTTTTACCTGAAGATAAAAGGTTGTTAGCTTCCCAGAATTAATAGGAACTCGAGGAACAATTCATTTATTTATTATTTTTATTTTTTTAAAGTAATCTCTATACCCAACGTAGGGCTTGAGCTCATGACCTGGAGATTAAGAGTTGCATGCTCTACCGACTGAGCCAGCCAGGTGCCTTTGCAGGGTATTTCAGTTAGTGCTGAGGGAGTTCTTTAAGTATCTTATATCTAGGGAGAAAAGTCTAACTGGAGGCAGACTCGCAGGTTTTGTTGGAAGTCAACTACTCCAATCATCAGTTTGGTGCTTGCACACTTTGTTTCAGAACATGGCCAAGTGGGTGCCTGCACTGGTTCAAAGCACTACCAGTTGCAGAGAATGCTCCAGTCCCAAACAGTGCATTTGTCCCTGATTAGATTTGACCATTCAGAATGTTTCCTTATTTTAAGCTGGAATTTTGTTTTCATTC
>CM053560.1:60684932-60719932 GCA_028646485.1 Cryptoprocta ferox | reverse complement strand
TATTCTTTTGAAATTGTGGTCTAAAAGTTTTTAAAAATGACTATATTAAAGCTCTTAGGTAAGCTTCTTTATATTGCAATAAACAAGTACTTATATGCAAGAAAATCTCGGCAAAATACATTGCACAGGTGCTACGCATCTTAGGGATTTGAAAGGTGTGTTATGTATAAATTAGCTGTCACTTTTTTTCAATCCTGTAATGGAATGATGAGTTGTAATTTGCATAATCCTTTAAGAAGTCAAATTATACTGTCATGTAGCAGACTTAACATGCTAGCTAAGATTTCAGAGCTTTGCAGCTAATTACTATGTACCTTACAGGACAGTTAAATTGAAGTTGAGTCCTCTGCCTTTGCTGCCATTTGCTTTGTCCATTACTTAACAGAATCTGCACTGTTGGTAATGAGATGTTGTTACTATCACTGAAGTAAACACTCTGCTCTGAGAAGGAAAGGCATTTTAATGTACCATAGCTTGACTTGTGTTTTTGTTCAGAAGGAAGTTTTTGTTTTTTTAAAAACAATAATCTAAATTGGAGTCTTCCCCAAAGCATAGCCCTTAGGCTTTCCATAAAAGTTATGAAATACTGATTGAAGCAACAGTAACCTTTAATTAATTAAGTTATTCTGTAGAAAATATAAAGCAAGGTAAACAGTTCCCCTGAAGGCATTACTTTCCGGATAGACTTTGCAAATATACTTCAGTGTGTTTTTTGTCTTCAAACTCTTAACTTCTTTTGTAATGGAGTTCCATTATTGAAAAAAATACCTTTTTCCTTAAAAATCCTTTCTGAATACAAGCTGGTGAGTTCTACTTTCATTTACTCCTCCAATTGGTTGTACAGCATTTTCTTTCATGGCTTCCATTTTATAATCAGCAAATGCTGGAGCCAGTGAAGGCTGCTCTCTAAAGGGGACATAAAATGGATACTGGATGGATACAAAGATTCTTCCCTGTATCTTTGCTACTTATTTTTCTCTGGCTTTATCTCTTGATATTCTGGTGTCTCAGTAGCATTATTCTCTTCATCAGAATTGGTTTAATTACAATGTAAAATTGTTACTGATTATTTTAAGAAAAATTCTTGTTATCTGTGAGTCATCCTTAGTGTGGCTTTTGGTAGTCAGGTTCCTATAATTTGCTAGTGGTTTTGTGGCTTTGTTGTGATTCATGAATACTTTGAAGAAGCCTTTTGCTATGTAAGAAGGGGGTTCTTTACAGACCCTCTGAAAGCAGCAGTTGACTGTTGACCATTCAAGTAATTGGAGACCAACCGCCAACTGTTGTTCATTTGTAATTAAGCCAATTTGACGTGTCTGTTAGAGGCGGTTACTATCAGGTTAGAGGGAGAGGCTTGTCAGTTTAAAGTCAGAAGCCTGGATAAGGTCTCCAGGAATTCAGCCCACAGAAAGGTTACCCTTCTAACTGTAGGTATCATCTCAAGGGCTGGCTTTTTTTTTTTTTTTTTTTAAGAATTTGTGTTATTTGTAGTCAAGGTAGACACAGTAGGCAGCACAGCTGTGACTGCCAGGGAAAGTCACTAGGGGGATATTCATAACAAGGAAATATTGGCAAATAAATGATGAAGAAGGGGAGGAAATCCCCAAGATGTTAAATTGGAGCACTGTCACTGAGATGATTAATGGTGTTGTGTATTTTAGTGAAGATGCTTATCTGGATTGTCTTGAAACTATAGTGTGCATTTAATAGCACCTGTAAAAAAGCATGTGGTGCATGAACACACTGAAGAGAAAAGTCCATGGATTCAGATTTCATTTTCCTGAGTGAGTATTTTCTTCAACTCAGTCTTTGGCTTCTGGTTATTAGCTGGTATTAATGTATGTTATGTAGAAGTATGTATCTTTTATATAATAGTAACTGGCATTATATAGCTCTCTTTCCAACAGCATTGGAAGTGTTTTTTTGTGAAAAAGGTGGGTACCTTTTCCACACTGTTGATTATTATCAATACTAGGGAAATGATGATTGCTCAGATTTGCCTGGTCTTCCTAGGTAAATGGGCAGGGTTGGTCACAGGGCCACAGTAGAGGAAGGACCAAATTTTCAGCAATGATGGGGTTGGTACAGGTTTCTAAAAAGTTCTCTGTCAATTTCTGTTGAAGAGGTGGTTGTCTTGGAAGGGACTCTAGCTTTCACTTGTAAGTCATGACTATCCTAACTCTCTGTCAAGAATTATCACTTGCCTTGAAGGCTCTTTGGTCACTGGTGGCAGGTGTGTCTTTAGGCACTTACTTAACCTTCTTGGGCCTCAATAATTACTATTTGACATCGGTATAGATGTAGACTAACGACCTATAATTCTGTCTTCAATGAGCTTAGTCTATTTTAGTACTGTTTTTCAATTTTGGGACCTCTACCAATTTAGTGGGATATGAATCCAATTTAGTGGATCAAGATCAAATCTAAAAAAAACCCAACAAAAACGGGGGTGGGGGGGAGAGAATCGGGAATTTTAGCGCATTGCAGATAATGAGAGTGTGTTTTATCTTGAGAGTCTTCTTTTTGTTTGATGTGTTTGTGTAAGTGTACATAAAATGTGTGTGTGCATGGGGTGCCCCCTGAAGGGAAATATCTCTTAATATGTGTTTTTCATCAAAAAAGATAGAGAGCTTCTGCAGTGCAGTTGGTAGATAAATGTATAAATGTAATACAGGTATTATGTCCTTATGTGTTCAGGATACAACAGGTTATAAAGAAAGAAATGGTCAGTGATATGAAAAGGTTCAGGAATGAAAAGCCTGCAGTATCTGGTCCCTCCTATCACAATGTGCTAGTGCTGACTTGCATGGGCCCATGAGAATCCGTTGTATGTACATATTTCCCATTCTGTGATCCCTGACCTCAGGTTAGTAACTGGAAATTGGGCAACATATTTGCGCTATGGAAATTGGAAAATGCTGCAAATCAGGTGCTCTCCTGTCCCCAACAAGTTGTTCTACATTTCCTAGCACCTCCCTGCTCTTAATCGTTCCCACTGTAATTCTATTGTTTTGTAATTATGAATTTTCTTACATTTTAAAATGGATTCAATTTAAATGTTATCGGAAATTATTAAAGTAAATAATTTCAATAATCTTAAACTTAAAATACATAGGAATATAAAATCCATAGTTAATTCAAAATGTCTATAATTTAGAATTTTAAAACAATGGCAGTTATCCTAAATTCTTACACTAAATGCTTATGACATGGCCAACTTAAAATTTAAAATTGTAATTGGTGATAATGAATTTTTTAGTAAAGGGTAGGAATACAGGGTTTTCAAAAACACTAACCATCGTGTTTTGAAAAATTTTGACAAATCTTAAGCACTTTGGAAAGCTCTAAAACTTGTAGAACCCAGACCCTTTTCTCCATTTTAAGCTGTCTTTAAGTTTGCAATAATATTTATGGATTTTAGTGAACTCATCTGTAAAATAGTTGGTTTGACTGGGAGATGCACCAGTTCTTTCCAATTAAACCAGTTGTCTTGTTTTTTTCCTATTTTCCAACAAAGAAATAAAAGCAATATGTCTTCTGAGAAAAGAGAAGACACCACCTCCATAATAACTATGATAACTTTAAACTTCTAAATGAAGGCCAGAAAATACTGGAGTTGGAGGGAAGGAAATTTTCATAGACATGAGATGGAGTTTTACCACAAAATACAGTGGAAATCACCTGTGTTTTTATATGACTATGAGAGAAGGTAACTAGGAAAGAGTAAACTGAGAAAGGCTTTTATAGCCTCCAAATTGGACACAGTTCGGCCATGTGGTTTGACACTACTGTCACTGTGTGTAATAACAGTTGTTGGACTAAAATTTAGAGAAGACCAAGTCTGGGGAGACCAGAGCTTAAGTGACTAATGTTCCGTGAGCACATGCTATACTGTTGTAACAGTGTCTGCAGTACCCACTTTAAACAAAGGACTTTAACCCAGGGTTTCTAGTCTCTAAGTGCAGCCAAGATTGAGAAGGTGTTTGTCATTGATGGGACAAACTAGAGCTGTCACCTAAAAAGAAGAAGCCACTGGCAAAATTGTGAGGGTTGTCTGTTTCCTGCCTCTCCATCCAAGCCCCTTTACCTCTGAAATTCATTCCACCTGGATACCTGGTTAGTGTCTCATGCCCAGGCCCTTCTCCCCAAGGCATTTTTGTCTGTACCCCTCATTGCAGATCAGGTGTTGTTAACTGATAATGTTACTCTTCTCAGGACCATTTGCATTTTAATAAGCAATTCTAAGTGAAAGAATTCAAGCAAAAATGGGAGTTACTCTCCAATGGAATAATTTCAGACACCATGACAGGGATTGGAGAGATTAATTTCAGGCTAGAAGGTGATGTTTTCTTCCTTTCTTGAAAAGAAACCCAGAAAGAGGGTGTTCTCCTGCTCAGTGTAGCGTTAAGTAAGACTGGCTTTGTCCAAGAAGCATGGGTTTGGAAATGGGGAAAATCCAGACTCAAAAAAAAAAAAAAAAAAAAAAAAAAGGAATTAGCAAGGTCCAGAAGAGGAGAGTGAGTGAAGAAGAAACTCACAAGTTGTTATCAGCTATGTTGTGCCAGACAGAGTGCTAACCACTTGCATGTGTTACCCCAATTAAGGAGAACAAGACAGGTTCCTTGTCAGGCAGGCTGCTGGGGGGAATAGATGGTCACCTGTGCTGACAGGGAGGGAAAGGTCAAGGAGGCTCTAGAAGCAGCAGCAGTGAATTCTTTTGGTTGCTTAACCTGATTGATTGATTGCAATTATACAGCCCCCATTCCTCCCCCACCATTGGAATAATTTATGCCAGTTGTGTTTGGATCAGTAAGTAACAAAGAGTTGAGGAAAGAGAAATATACAATGAACTTCATAAAGAGGTCTAATAGAATCTGCATGTTAAACAGACATTGAACTTTGTAGCAAGAACTGCTTCAAGCCTTTCAACATCCAAATGAATTCTAATTTCCACATCATGCCTTTCAGACCTCAGCATGGTTTCTGGTAGGTTTCTCCCAGTTAATTTTAGCATCACATCAATGATTTGGCCTGTAAATGACTTGAAGTGGTATATCTTGGTAAAGTAGATGGTGTAGTATCTAGGGCTAATGCCAGGCTAGCTTAAGGAAGAGCCAATTTATGCATTCATTTAACAACTATATTTTGATCGTCACCCACGGGTCAGGTGCTGTTCTGCATAAAGTGACTTAGAGGTGACTAAGAAAACCTCTGCCCTACAGAAGCCTAGAAGACTGATGGGAACAAGTAATTGGGATTCTGTGTAAGAGGTGTCTTGAGTGAGGAGTAAAAAGTACAGAAGGGGTGCCATGAAAGGGTTATTTTTTAATAGTGGAGGTGAGCCCTGCGATCATGGTGGAAGAGATTTTGATTTGGGGGAGAGGTGCTTGAGCTAGTGATTGGGGCTAAAAGGTGGATAATTATGATGCAGTAACTTGCAAATGATGTACATCAGGAGTTGAGGGAAGGGGAAGGGTAACAGGAGTTGAGGTTGGAGAAGGGGACACAGAAGCATTAGGGTGGACTGCCATCTGGAGAGTACCTTCGAGGAGTTTTCAGGAAAGGAAGGATGCAACAGAGACCTGACACAGGAAAGTGGGAAAGTGGCCCACCAGGTCAGCCTGTCCTCTTAGGTTGGAAACTGATTTCATGTGCTTCGCATGGAGAGTGTGCAGTCATGCTGTGTATGTTAGTTTGAAGTTATTTTTGATTTAGAAACATCTTGCAGGACTCCAACAGTATGAAATCCAGTTCAGAGCCTGTCCACAAAATCATTGCTTTTCCTGGCTTGAGGTGCTCCATATTTTTTAAATAATCTTTAATGTTTATTTTTTTTAATTTTTAAAATTTAGAAAAAGAGAGTGTGTGTGCAGGAGAGGGGGAGAGAGAATGAATGAGAGAGGGAGACACAGATTATGAAGCAGGCTCCAGGCCCTGAGTTGTCAGCACAAAGCCCGATACGGGGCTCAAATCCAGGAACCATTGTATCATGACCTGAGCCAAAGTCGGACGCTTAACCAACTGAGCCACCCAGGTGCCCCTAATGTTTATTTTTGAGAGACAGCATGAGCAGGGGAGGGGCAGAGAGAGGGGGACAGAATATCCGAAGGCAGGCTCTGCACTGACAGCAGAGAGCTTGATCTGAGGCTCTAACTCATGAACCATGAGATCACAACCTGAGCTGAAGTCAGAGGCTCCATGGATGGAGCCATCCAGGTGCCCTGAGGTGCTCCATATTTTGTAACTCAAAATAGAATGGGAGAGACTAAAAATGGACAGGCACAGGAAGCATGATTTAAAATGAAAGTATATTAATTGGCTTTACCAGAGTGTGTATTTTCATTAGGAGAGAAGTGCCTGCCTAGGTTTTTAAAAATAATTGGTTACTGACACACCTGCAGTATGTATGAGAACTCTAGAAACTTAGAAGAGATGGCAAAGGTCAAGGTGAGAGAAATAGAGCTACAATGAACTTTTTGTAGGCATGGTGTTGAATTACAGTGTTCAAAATCACTAACGGTGGTTTCAGAGAGACAGGGAGACTAATGCGCTTGTGCCAGATCTTAAAAATAATATAGCAAACTTAAATTTATACATAAACTATGGTTTTAATAAATTCTCACCTTAACAGCTTGTTCTGTGTGTTGATGTGTGTTCTATGTAGATGTGTCTGGAGTGAATTTTTGGACTTAGTTTACACCTTAGAGTAGAAGAAATAGGCTTTAGTCTTGGTGAGCAGTGTATTTTAAGAGATCAACAAGTCCAGGGGTGCCTGGGTGGCTCAGTCAGTTAAGCATCTGACTCGATCTCAGGGTCGTGAGTTCAAGCCCTGCATTGGGCCCAAAATCTACTTAAAAAGAGAGAGAGAGAGAGAGAGAGAGAGAGAGAGAGAGAGAGAGAGAGATCCACAAGTCCATGCAGTAATATTTAATCATTGTTAGAGGTGGTTGAGCCTCCTGGAAATGGATCTGAGTTTGATACTATCCCCATAATTATTAGATCTGGGACTGTGGCTAAATTACCCAACTCATAGAGCTTCTGTGTTCTCAAGTCTAAAATGGGGCTAAAAATGAAAATTGTCTCATAGCTGTTCTGAGAAAGAGTGGGCTAATGGCTTGACAGTTCTTAATACTCACAATAAGGTTGAGTAGTAGGTCTGATTATTACCACCATTTTACAGATAATGGGGTCTTACAGAGCTGGAACAACTCCCTCAAGGTGAAGAAGGTAGGATAGGGTGAAACTTGGTTTAGGATCACCAAACTGTCACTCACTGGCCAGGCCACATGTGTCCCCCCACCCTCACATCCCCTTGCCTGTTTTTGTACATGAAATTTTATTAAGACATGACCATACCCATCCACTTAGGTGTTGTCTGTGACTGTTTTTGTGTTTTAATAGCAGAGGTGAGTAGAGACAGAGACCAAATGGTCTACAAAGTCTCAAATATTTACCGTGTGGCCCTTTACAGAAAATGTTTGATCCCTGCATTGGACATCAGTCTGTTTGACTATAGAGCCTAAGATCCACACCACAAAAACATTTAGTATGGTGCATGGCATGTAGTAAGTATGCACTGAATGAGTACTACTTTGTTCTTTAACTTAGGGTACAACTGTTCCTATCAAAGAACTCATGTCGGCAAAATGGAAACCGTAAACATTCAACTTCCATTATGGCTATGGAAGTACTGAATTCCTGAAGGAACACATCCTGAATTTGTGTTCTATCTGCCATTTATTACTATGTTTTATGATTACATGCGAGAAAGAATTTGCTTCATAGCATTCAAAGTGCAGTACGTCATTGAAGGGAATAATTGTGAACTTTAGTGAATATTCAGAATCTGTTAAATTAATCTCATACACCAAAAAATTTCATGTTCTTGAGGAACGTAAGAAAATCTTGTTTATGAAAAATACATAAAAATCGTGTGGAAATGCCACTTAGAGTATTATGATCTGTTGCTCAAAAAATATAAGCAGTGTGTTTAGACTAGGAAAAAATGAAAAAGGTTTATCCCTTTTAATGAGAAGATTTAAAATTAACATACCTTTCCTAATAGTCTTCCTAACATGAAGGGGATGAGATTATGGTTTCAACTTGACCCTGCTCAAATTTATTTCCATGCATTTGTCTATTACTGAATCGGGAACTCCTTGTCCTCTGCTCAGTAAATAGCCTCGGGTTTGTGTTACTTACAGAGCACACCGTGTGTCCAGTCAAATTGTATTGAGGGGATAATCTTGGAATTTCCTTTGACTAAGCCCAGGGCCATGCTCTGTATTGGTGAATGGGGGATTCCTACATTAGTTTCATTGTTTTCTCTTGGAATAACTCTTTTTGAGTAAAGCTGCAATACGTTTTTCATCCTGGAACATTGGGAAAATGCAGACAAACATTAAGGAGAATGTGAATATCTTTTGTAATTGCACCACCCATAGATAGCCGTTGTTAACAACTTGGTGTCTATTATTATACAGAATTGGGTGCTGATGCACAGGTCATCTTTGATACATTTGTATCTACATATATAAGCATTTTCTTGTGGATTTCTCCGGAGGTTGTCTCCGCTGGGAAACTTCTGGGGCCAAGCATTCTAACTTGTACACAAACAGCTTATCTAAGGGAAGCGGAAAGCTGTATGGTCACCTTCCACATAAAAACCACGTTCTGCAGAGATCTCCTTTCATGACATTCCCCCCCCCCCCCCCGTTGTAGTTTGTATCTCCCTTCTGAACTTGTATCGCTTTCTTGTTGGGGGAATTTAAATTCTTGTTCTTGAGGGGGAAGACACAAACACCACAGGAGGAAGACACAAACACCACAGGAGAACTCTAGCAAGGGCTAGTGATATTAGTGGCATTAATGACACATTTTCATCCGAAAAATCCTTCCCTAACACCTCAATTTTTTTTTTAATCTAGTAGTTATAATCTAGTTTACAAATAGTTTTGAAAGTTACAGGATGAAGCTAATGGTGAGAAGGGTGTGGTGGGTTATAGTAACAAGGCTTTTTAAGAACAGAACATGTACATGGATGAGAAGTAACTGCTGGCTGTTGAGGTGAAGTTTTCCGGTCGTTTATCAACTCCTTTTCTCACATGCCACATCTCCTGCATCATTCTCTAAAGTGCTTATAAAAAAGAGCTCTATTTACTGAGTTCAGCATTGAGATATTTTGATCTAGTTTTCAAAGCAGAGAGAAGTCTGGGTCCTGGGAGGATTTCAGTTCAATGACCAGCATGTAAGGAAAGCATTCTTGGGTGATTTTTTCCGTTGTCAAAGTTGAGACCTTTGTGATTCACTTAGTAGTGTGAGGATTCTTTGGAATTGACCGCTTGAGATTTATGTGATTAAGTAGATGATCACTGCATCTTATTTAAAACCTAATTGCCCTTCCCTCCCCCTCAGTCCAGTTAGTCAGAATCTCTGCAATAAAGAAAAGCAGTAGTAATTATATATTAGATTATATAGAGAGCCTCACTCTTAGCCTTTTTCTTACTAGGTACCAATTGAGGAGAGTCCGGTTTCTTTCACATACAGCTGTCCTCAATAGAATTTCGACCAACCTGGGCTTTCATAACCGCATCATTTTCTTGATCATTGCATGTCAGGGGTCCCCAGAATGAATCACAGCCAATTGCCTGCCTTGGTCTTGAAACCAGGAGGTACAAGGTCCTCTTCTTGATGATCCTCCTCTTCCATTCTTGAACTCCACTAACAAAGCTGACCCATACAGTTGATTGCACTCCTACAACAGTCAGGAATGGAGCCTCTTATCTGTTACGCTTTAGAAACCAGCTGGATTTCCTGGTGAAGAACACATTATAGTAACTATAGGGAAGTCTTTGCTCATTTCCAGAGAAGGAGCATGCTTTCTGCTCTGGACTACCTCTGGACTTATAACTACCTATAGTTAGGTAGTCTTTCCAGGGACTACCTAACTATAATGGCTGATTCTCATCCCCCTGGAGAAATTCATCAGGTATCCTAAGTCTTAAATTAGTAACTATGAAAGCAGTAACATTCTATGTCACACAGTGTTTTTACAAGGAGAGGTTTGGAGACCCATTCATTGGGGAGGATGGTGGAGGGTAGGGATTTCTTGATCTCTTATAAAATTGATGATCAATAAATTCATCTGATAGCAAGATTATTTACCCTCTTAGCTGAATGCTGTTTTTAAGAGCTAGTAACAAATTTATGATGGTGGTAGGAATAAAGCTGATATTTTAAAAAATTTATTGTACCTGTGTAATGTCTTGGGAAGGGAAGACTAGAAAATTAAAATTATGGGCCAGCAGATTAAAAAAATTTTTTTTTAACATTTATTTATTTTTGAGAGACAGAGAGAGACTGATCATGAGCAGGGGAGGGGCAGAGAGAGAGAGGGACACACAGAATCAGAAGCAGGCTCCAGGCTCTGAGCTTGTTAGCACAGAGCCTGATGCGGGGGTCGAACCTATGAACTGTGAGATCATGACCTGAGCTGAAGTCGGACGCTCAACCTACTGAGCCACCCAGGCACCCCATGGGCCAGCAGATTTTAAGTAGAATATATTTTTACAAGGATCTAGTGGCAAGTTTGGTTTACTTGTACCACATACACCTTTATTGGCTCTCTTCAGGATAAGTTTGCCAGATGCAAATGATTGGCTCTGAGCTATAGAGAAAAGAGAGAATGAATACAGCTGCTTTTATTCTTCCATCCACAGGAAATATTCATGGATGCCGAAGTCTTATATTAGGAGGCAAAACCGATCCTTAGGGGAACAACAGAAGTTTTAACTCTTGACCATGAAGTTTGGGTTCAATTTTACCTTTCCTGTTTCTGTGTTTGTTGGTTTTCCATATGCAGTGAGATAGATGAGGCTGAAGTAGGAAAAGAAGGAACATATTCCAACTTTGGTATTCTGTGGCCTCTAGACATTGTTATAATTGACCCCACGTCCATATTTGAAAGTAAGTAGGTAATACACTCATTTGGCATGTGAGTAAATGAAGGCTCAGAGAGGTTAGGCAGGTTGTTCAAGTCCCACAACTAATAAGGTTTAATCTGGTAACTATTGGTAGCAGACCAGTTCAGTGTGGCCCAGCAGGTCATCCACTTTTAACTGGATAATGTGGCCCCTTGAAGCAGGATGATACTTGTTCTCAAAAAACAAAAACACAAACAACGACACCAACAATAAAATCAAGAACACAAAACAAAACAACCCCTCCACTTTCTCTTCCAGGGTAGTCTATTGAAATCCATTTCTGTAAAAGAGTAAGACCCTGAGAAACTGAAAGCCTTAACTAAAGAGGAGGGTAAGTTTGTTGTATATTAACATTAGTTATTTAGTGTCCTTTACATGGAAAGCTGTGTACCCCAGTGTGGGGGCGATTATGTCTGCCCTTTAGAAATTTCATCCGTGCTTACACTGCAATTATCTTAGAAGTGGATGAATCCCAAGCTGTTCTTTCCAGTCCTACCTCTTTGCCAATTCGAGTTTTAGATTTCTAAACTACTGGAGCTTGTGATTTGCTTTACGTCAACTTGCACACGTAATGACCAACAAATTTGCAAGCACTTCGATGGACATTCCCAATTGATCCTTAAAGGAACCCAGTGAATTGTGTTATATCTCTATTTTTTTATCTAACAAAACCCAACAAACATAAAACCTTTGAGTCCTAGAGCTTTAATGATATGAATGCTCTCCCCCAGCTGCCGTGTGTGGCATGGCTCCCCTGCACAGGGACCCTTTCTCCTGTCCCATTCTGGAGCTCTTTCTGGGACCCTGCAGCCATGCCCCCAGAACAGAGCTCCGTATCTTCGTTAGAATGGTCCTCTTGTATGCTGCACTAATTTGGCTCTATCTTAATTTTTCTAGTCATTTGGGCTTGCTGTTGGACTCCTCTTCCATCCTGCCTCTCTTGTGTCAAATAGCCTGTTTGTAGCATGGTTTCTTTTGTAAAGGGCTACCTTCTGTTCTCATCTCCCTAAGTTATTATTTCATGTGTAGATTGTTGCAGTCTCTTGTGTAGACTTCTCTCCTATCTCCTTCAGTTTAAGTTAAATGCTGCAGGCCTATTGTATACAAAATGCCATGCAAGGGAATGCAAAAATATCTTTTAGGGCTATCCTATAGCTACCAGATTAAGATACTATTTCTCACATGGTTCCTAGCTCAAAGTCCTCAACAGTTCATTCTTAGCGCATGGTGTTGATAGTCTTAGGTTTGTGTTCAAGACCCCCTAGTCTTGATCTAGTCTGCCTCCCCCATGTATCCCCAACCAAGATAGCTCTCAATGGAAGCTCTCTCTGCTCCTATATGTCAAATGTGTCCGCTTACTCGTATTAGGCACAACACACACTGATGCTGTGGTTTAACTTTATCCATGGCATTTCTCTATTCTCTTAATTCAACACATGGATGGGGTACTTTCTATAACAAGGAACTATTGGTGTGCCTAGGTGGCTCAGTCATTGAAGCGTCTGACTTCAGCTCAGGTCATGATCTCATAGTTTGTGAGTTCGAGCCCTGCATCAGGCTCTGTGCTGACAGCATGGAGCCTGGAGCCTGCTTCTGATTCTGTGTGTGTGTGTGTGTGTGTGTCTCTCTCTCTCTTTCTCTCTCTCTGCCCCTCCCCCGCTCACTCTCTGTCTCTTTCTCTCTCAAAAAAAAAAAAAGTAAAAAAATTAAAATAATCAGGAGTTATTGTGTGGGATATATAGTGAACGAAGACTGAAATCTCAGCCCTGAAAATTAAAGGGCATTGGAGATGGGCACTAAACAGCAGAAGTAACAAACCAAACAAATCATATTGTCTGTTTTGTGGTGGTCACTTGTGTGCAACAAAAACAGAGCAGGGTAAGAGGGAATTAGGAGTATTGGGATGCACCCTGATGTTTATAGCAGTAATATCAACCATAGCCAATTTATGGAAAGAGCCCAAACGTCCTTTGACTAATGAATGGGTAAAAAAGTGGTATCAACATACAATGGAATGTTATTCACCCATCAATAAGAACGAAATCTTGCCATTTGCAATGACATGGGTGGAGCTAGAGTGTAGTAGGCTAAGCAGAAAAAGTCAGGCAGAGGAGGACAAATACCATAGGATTTCACTCATGTGGAATTTAAGAAAGAAAACAGGTGAACCTAGGGGAAGGGAAAAAGAAAGGAAAGCAAACCATAAGAGACTCTTAGAGCAAACTGAAGATTGCTGGAAGGAGAGGGGTGGAGGATGGGCTAACTGGGCGAGGGGCATTGAGGGCACTTGTGATGAGCACTGGGTGTTTGTTGTACGTAAGTGAGGAGTGACTAAATTCCATACCTGAACCCAATTTTACCACATATGTCAACTAACTACAATTTAAATAAAAACATGAAAAAAAAGTGCTGGGTGGAGATAGGTCAGTTATGGTTTCACGTAGGTACAGCCCCATTTAAAAAAATGACGTTTGAGTAAAGACTCCTAGAGGTGAGCAAGTTAGACATCCAGATAGCAGGAAGGGAAATACTCCAGGCAGAGTGAGCACTTGCTAGGAAGGCCCAGAAGCTGAAGACATTTTGCTGCTTTCAAAGAATACGGGGGAAGCTGGTGCAGTGGGTGCGAATGAGTAGGGGCTGCAGCTGGAGACAGGGGAGAGAGGTATGCCAGCACATAGGACCCTGGCTGCCCAGGCTTTTAGTCCACTTGAAGTGAGGTCATGGCAGGATCTCTGACGGGAGGAGTACTGGGGTCTGACCGAGGTTTTCAAATCAGTCTGGCTACTAGCTGAGTACGTGCTTCAGGAGGACCTGGGTGGAAGCAGAGAGGCTAGTTCCGAGACCATTATGGTCGGCACAGTGGTTTGTTGACACCCAGGCTGTGGAAGTGGCGGTGGTGAGAAGAATTTGGATTATGATGTATTCTGAAGGAAGAACCAACAGGATTTCCTGATGGAGTGGATTGAGAGGGGATATAAAAGAGAGAAGAGAAAGTCAATATTAAACCTGAGATTGAATTCTAATGCATCATTTACTCTATCACACGTGTGGTGGCGTTCAATGGTAGATATGCAAATAAATACCTTTTAGGAACTCTTACACTGAAAGAGGAGGCAGGTCATAAACTTAGAAGTGAAAGGATAAAACACTGTGTCTATCTGTCTATGGAGGGATATCTTAATAAGATTGCAAGTTCCTTAAGATATTGATTCATTTATCACTCCACAAACTTCTTAAGGTTCTTACTAGAGGCCAGTGGTTGTCTTACTTCTCAATAATGCTCAGTGCAATTAGAGGCAACTTCACTGCAGTGGGTAAGTACACAGGCTCTAATGGAGACTGAAGTATTCAAACCTTAGTTGAATCATTTGTTTGCTGCGTGATCTTGAACAAGTTACATAAGCTCTCTGTTTCCTAGTTTTGTTATCTGTGAATTAGTAATAATCTCTCTCCTAGGGTTTGCTGCAGTAGTAAATGCCCCAATACATGTAAAGTACTTAGAATAATGCCTGGCACGTACTATGTGTTCGGATAATATTTATCATTCCTAAGTAAGCGTTTAGGAAAAAATTAGTTAAAAGAGGATTACCATTTGGAGCGACTGTCCTTCCTTAAACCCCATGTTCAAAACCTGCCAAGCTGCATGGATAAAAAATGTGAAGAATAAAGTCTCATAGTAAGCCTTGCTTTCTAGCCGATACTTACAAATAACCAGAGAGAATTGCGTCATGATCAGTCTGATACCTGCCTCTCTTTAGAGGTGGACGTGGAGGCTGGCCAGCGTCCCCTCCGGGTACATTTGATTGACAGCCTGGCAAACAGTATTTAAATACCTAACACATAAAAAAGATCAATGTTTTCTTATTTTGTAGCTTAAAATGTTGGATGTGTATTAAAATGAGAAAAATAATTTTCAGGATAGATATGACTTTCCTAGTACATAAAAGCAAGGAGATCACATCAAGAAGGGAATATTATTTTTTTGCCCAAATACAGGAAATTACTATTTTTCCCTCCATGTTTATATTTTGATACCTAATATCTCCTTTCTTTTCTTTGTTTTTTTTTCTTTTTTTTTTTTTTTTTCATTTCTCCTGTGGTGGTCTTCCTTTCATCCCTTTTATTATCAGCAACTAATTGGGCCTCCAAGTCCAGGAAGTGGCAGTGTGTTGCTGCCATGGAACTCATGCAGACATCTTTAGTGTCAGAGGTGGTTTGAAGAGCAGCTTAATTCTGCTTTCATTGTGCCTGGTACTTTAGCGAGGCACTCAGGTTCTGTTTGAGCTCAGTATTTCTGATCCCATTCTATACATTCTAGATGGCAATGCAGACAGTGGCTGTCAATGAATAACAGGTAAATATTGAACAGGGAAGCCCTTTTGATTAACTTTGTGGATCATTATTTGAAAGTAGCTTGCAGTCAGAACAGCTCCATCACTCATGATCATAGCACATGGCGTGGAGGTCAGAGCATCATGCTGCTGGTTGGAAAGCTGAGGTTGCATTCCTTGTTCTGTACCTGGACCTGCATTCACGCAATGCTGGACTAGGCACAACTCTCCAGTAAGCAAAATGGTGAGAATTTAGCATGATAGGAACGCAAGGATATTTATGATGATAAAGCACAGAGAACGGTCCAGATAGATAAAGCATATTCATAACTTTTTGAACTTTAATTTTTGAAGCTTCCCTTTTTATACAGATTGAGAAATTTTTGAATATGGAATCTAGACTTATGGCAAACTAAAAGTGAATTTTGGTTTTACTAGTTTGTGCCAAAAAGTAACTTCAACATTTCTTTACTTCTTAAAATTTAGTTGATACCACCTAATGGGCAAAGCTGCTCGCATGACAGAGGTACTCAGAAAGTTGTTCTGTAATCGATTTTTCTGTTCAGTGATTCTGATCCAGCTGTTGAACCTCATGGTACATTAATGATTTATCACCACTCGAAATAATAACATTATCATTATTAATATTTTTGAACTCCCACCAAAGAATATTCATGCTACTTGGTAAAAAGACATAGATAGGATTTAGTAAAAAAAGCTATCTAATCTCAAAATTTCAGGTCAACACTAAATGGTCATTAAAAGCTAGACCATGATTAGTTCATTCATGCATCTTCAGGAAAGACCTAATTCAGTAGTCAAACAGGCCATTCTAAAATGTTTTCAGAAGGTTACCATTTTCTAGTAAATCTTTGAATTGAGTCTTTGAATCCTGTCCAGCTATCTAAGTATTCAGAAAACTAAGATCATTAAAACAACCAATGACAGCAGAGCAGTGCAAACCTATCTCCTTCTTACCCTTATTCTAGAGCAGTAGTTAAAAGGTAGGCATTATAGGACATTTTAAATGTATAATCCAGCATTTTAAATTTGCTTCATTAAATGGATTAATGCCACTGTTACTTGCTGTTTAACATGTATGAACCACAAAAGTGATAAAATGTATGTAGAATAAAGTAATCTTACTCTGAAAATCATTTGAATACGAAGTACAATATAAAGTGGTTATGCTAACTAAAACTATAAACTACGTGTTATCACATTTCTGAGGAAGGGGTTCTATGTTGGTATCATTAAAAAAAAAAAAAACATTTCAGGGGCGCCTGGGTGGCTCAGTCAGTTAAGCAGCTGACTTCGGCTCAGGTCACGATCTCGCGTTTCATGAGTTCCAGTCCCGCGTCAGGGTCTGTGCTGACAGCTCGGAGCCTGGAGCCTGCTTCGGATTCTGTGTCTCCTTCTCTCTCTGCTCTTCTCCTGCTCACGCTCTGTCTCTCTCTCTCAAAAATAAATAAATGTTAAAAAAAATTTTTAAAAAGGCATTTCAATTCTGATTTTATTATTATTAAATATTTTATTTTTCAGTAAACTCTACACCCAACATGGGGCTCAAATGTACAACCCCAAGATCAAGAGTTGCATGCTGTACTGACTGAGCCAGCCAAGTGCCCCTCAATTCTTCTTTTCAATAAACCATGGAAAATATTAATATTCTTGCTCTTTAACTGTAATGTTTTGGACTAGTTGATGGGAACCCCTTTCCTCCCGCCTCCCAACCTCTGCCTCACAAAGGAAAGAAATTAAAATTTAATTTAGAAAATAGCCTCAGTTAGGCAATGATTACTTACAAAGTAATGTGATAGAAATCATGTCTTACATTTGAAATCTAAATAAACTTCTCATGTACAGGCAAAATACACGATAAATTAATAACCAGACTCAACAAATGTGCAATTTTTTGGCCACAGGAATACATAGCATGCCTGTGCTGTCGAAAGAGCAGTAATGTGCTACTGTATCAGCCGTTTTCTCCAGGGTACCCAGAATCTAATTTGGTTAGGTTCCCAGTGAATGTGTTAGGTGGTCCCATCCTAACCTGCACCACAAAACTAGAAAATAATTTGATACAAATCTTTGTTTAGAACTGAATAGCAGGGTCAGGGAAGAATTGGCAAGGCAATGTGGAAATGTGTGCACATCACATGGTTATTGGGCACAACAGTACGTTAGGCCTTTGGTTTCCTTGAAATTAATAGGTAGTGAATTCAACATTTAGTCTTTGTCTTTCTGGGGCAGGAAACATGGCACATAGTATTTTGTGTAGACTTGTGACCCATACTATAACTGGTATTTTAGTTATAAGGGAAAATCCATAAAAAGAAGAAAGTATGTAAATAAATACATGTCTTTGAATATTAAAAATTTCCTAATTTCTACAGCTTACACATTTTTATTTTATACCCCAATGAGAGATAGAATGCATTAGGTGAGGATTAAATGATGGTGATATCATTACTGGCTTTTAATATTCCTTTTTAATTATTAGACAACTTGATAATATTTGGGGGAAAATGGAATACATTGGGCTAGGATGTGGTGGCTTTGAAAGGTTTTTTGGCCCCATCCAAGAACAAATATTTATCCTCTTTTTGTCAAAAACTGTAGACATTACTTAATCTCAAGGAAGTCTCAGGCCAGCAGGGAATCTAAGGTAGATGATAATTTGCTGATTTGATAATTACTGAATACCTACTGAGTGACAGGCATTGTTCTAGGCCCTAAATATTCCGTAGTAAATGGGACATCCAAAGTTGCTACAGCATGGAGTTTATACTCTACTGGGGAGGTTAGAAAATAGGGAAAGGCATATATAATTTAAAAGAAGGTAGTGCTCTATAGTTGGAAAGAAATTAAATCAGGGCAAGGAGAGAGAGTGTGACAGGTGCTTTTGTTATCAGGGCATGTTAAGTACCTTAAAAATGATGTAAAAGTTTCTTCTCTCTGCAGGAATGGACAAACAAGTCCACTTAAAGCTGTAGTGAATTGGGGAACTCTTTTTGGGGTGGATGGAACTTAGGCTGGCCCTTGATGGGTGGGAATGACACGCCATGTTTGTATCCGACAGAGGATGGAAATAAGAGTTTCTATTAAGGGCTGACTAGAAATAAGGGGTAAGATTGATGAGATCTTAGATATAGAAACTTGGATTTGATATTTTATATGGTTTTGTGATATACTGAAGGGTACTAGAGTATGTGAGATATTTCTACCTTTGTATTTGCATGGAGTAGATAAGAAACAGAGGCCACCTGACAGGCTTTTGGGATAATCAAAAAATGAGAAGACGATATAAATTTTCCATTTGCACAGGCATGGACTATTTCAAGGTTTATCTGAGGGTCTACTAAGGGAACATGTGGTTGGGTTGAGGGATCAAGTGATTTCCTGACTCCAAGTGTTTTGCAGACCAGAAAGTTTGAGAATCCCTGTTCGAGGTCCAATATGCTGGCTGTGGTCTACATGATGACCACATTCTTCAACAGGATTCATTCAGGAAATACTTCTTAAAATGATCTGTATTCGTAGTGCATGAAGAAGAACTCACGAGATAGCAAACATTTGGGGGCATGAATAGACAACCCAAAATAGTTGGATTGTATAGATGGATTAATGATTATAAGAAATGGCCTCCATTTAATTTGTATTTGACTATATAAGAAACAAATATGTGTTAACACTCTAGGATAGGGGTGGGTAACATAAAATAGTGATCAGCAAATAATGATTTTCAGCTCTGTTTGTTGGTAGATATTGGTGAATCAAGGTGCCAGTCAAACATGGAACAGGTGCATGTTGCAGAAGACAGGGCAGGAATGACACATCGTTTCTTAAGCCTCAGTCACTGCCTGAGAAGGGCTCTATGTATGTGTTTGCTAATGGCACAGGTAACTTCTCTGATTAGTATGCATTTTCTTGACAGCCACCATATCAAGGGGAGATTGGCATACATGTTTCTGATCTGTTGATTATGAATTTCAAAATTCACACCCTTAGTGATTTGTACTTCCATATAGGTAAACAATTAGGGGGGGAAATCTCATTTTAATTATAACTTCCTTAGAATTTATACTGGAAATATTTTTTCCCTCAGTAGATAGGCCTCTGTTGAGAGATGTTCTATTGTGCGAGACAAGGGTTTTCAGCTTTTAAATCCTAAGAGTACATTAACTATTGGAACCCTAGAATTTCAGAGCTCCATTTTTATAGGAGCACTGGTGTGCTCTGGTGTTTTTTGTTTGTTTTTTTGTTTGTTTTTTGAATTCTTAACTATTTAAAGATTTTGTGGACTTACTGCTACAGATGATAGTTGATTGCTACAAGTATCTGGACTACCAGGATCTTCCTGTTCAGATTAATTTTATTTAAAAACTTTTTTAACGTTTTTATTTATTATTGAGACAGAGAGAAAGAAAGCATGAGCAGGGGAGGGTCAGAGAGGGAGGGAGACACCGCAGGCTCTGAGCTGTCAGCACAGAGCCTAATGCGGGGCTCGAGCCCACGAACCGTGAGATCGTGACCTGAGCCAAAGTTGGCCACTTAACCAACTGAGCTACCCAGGCGCCCCGAATTTTTTTTTTTTTTTTAAGTTTATTTAGTTACGTTGGAGGGTAAGAGAAAGCGTGAGCAAGTGGGACAGGGAGGGGCAGAGAGAGCAACCCAAGCAGGGTCTGTGCTGTCCGCCTAGAGCCCTACATGGGGCTCCATCGCACAACCCTGAATCATGACCTGAGCCGAAATCGAGAGTCAGACACTTAAGAGACTGAGCCACCCAGGTGCCCCTGTGTGTTCAGATGACTTTAAAGAACATGCGCATGAGTATCCTGGCAGGGAAGCTGACTCTATCAATAGCAGTATGTTAGGCAACTTAGCTTGCATCGTTTTAAAACATTTTAATTCCCCTTTTTGGAAGTCCTGTTTTCTTTTTGAGTTCACTGCTGTGCTTCTGTCATTAAAGGTCATCATGTCCTTTGTTATAAGCTCTGCACTTGCTGTCTTCTGGGTCTCCTTACCTCCGCTCCTGAAGCCGATCTCCCCTAGTACAACCAGTGCGCTCAGTTCTCCTGGCTGAACTTGACACAGTCTCTCGGTCCACCTGCCTGTCATGGCAGGGGGCCAGGGCACATTTTATACTAGCCTCTCCTTTTCAACAGAAACAGAACTGCGTCTTGAATGCTAAACATGGGCCACTGAACTGGCAGAAAGGCAGAAGTACAGCTATAAGTTAATTTAACTTCAAAATACTCGTTTAGGGTGGCATTGATTTAATGAACGTTAACAAATTTTTAATTCAGGAAATCTTTAATAAAGTGTAGTGGTAGAGTCCTTAAGAATCTGTATTTTGTTGAACTTCTAACATTTTAAGATTGAGTGTTTTACTTGGTTAGTTGGAAGACGTGGATTGAGTTACGTTACACTCAGTTTTTAAATCGTTCATAATTCTGTGTGTCTGTTTGTTTCTGTAATAATAAGAATTGGTCTTTAAAATCCTCAGCCAATGAAACAAGCACTTTTATGGTAATAAGCATGTTTACATTTACTCTAATAATTTCTCATTATACTTGAAATATCAGTAGTTGAAAACAACAACCCGTGACCTTGTCTATCACCTCTCTCTTCGTCCTCCCTAAAAAGCTCGCAGTCCTCCCTGAAAAACCCAGAACACAAGGGTCTTGGTATTCTATCATCACACAATATAAAATGAATAGAGAGGCTGGTGAGCAAAAATGAGACCCCATATTGCAAGGCAAAAAGTACAAATTTGTAGAGTTTCATGGAGTATTTCAGGGGAAATCTGCATTAGAAAGTAGAGAGCCTCTGTGCTGAGAACCACTCTGAACCCTTGAGCTGGGGAATTTTCTTTTCCCATAGGTACCATGTTACCAATTACAGAAAGAAGAGTATAGACGTCTTTTTAGTTGAAAAACAGAGATGGGAATCATTTACCAGGTTATTTTATGGTATTTGTTAACAATATTTACCTTCCTAAATTGATTCAGCATAATCCTTACTGCGGCTTTCCTTCATTTCTGGAAGACATATAGATAATGTGGTACTTTTATAAAGCCTTACATGGCACTGAAAAACTGATTTTTGCCTTAGCTCAACAGAGCAGTAAGATTATATTAACGTAGGTTTTGGAACATTTGAGTTCCCATAGGGTACAGAGTGTGGCTGATATGACAAGACTTGCCTCCAACAGTTGTTTTAACAAGATATCCTTCATACACAATATACTGAGCTGAAAGGCATAACTGAGTATGTTAGCAAGAAACACTGTTGGCAAAATTCTTGACTTTCATCTTTATCTGATTAATCCAAAGCAGTGTTACTTACAAAAAAGTATTTTCAACTGAATATATATGACAGATATTTATTTTCTAAATGTCTATAACTTTACAAGAACTGTTTTTGGTGTGTGTGTGTGTGTGTGTGTGTGTGTGTGTGTGTTTGCCCCCAAAAAGTTTTGATACATTTATTTCAGCATACCAACAGAGCTATCCAGGACTTTGAATGTCTAGTATAAAGAGGCTTGATGCTGTTCATTCATGAAATAACCATTTATGAGCACCTAGTAGGTGTCATGCACTAGGAGATAAAACAGCAGATGAAGCAGGCAAGGGTGTGAGCTCTTGCAGTAGTTAAACTTATGCAGACGAGAAGCAAATGGACCAATTGGAGAATTTATAAGAGGGGAATAAATGCCATAGAGATGACAATAAATAGAACATGGGGTCAGCAGTCCCAGAGATGGGGGTGGGGTTTGTAATTTTAAGTGGAAGTGGCCGGAAAAGGGTTCACTGTGAAGGTGACAACTCAACAAAATTTGGAAGGAGATGCTGGATCAAGCTGTGTGTACACCCTTGATTGACCATTTGGGAATGTATTAGTCCAGGTCAGCTGACTGCATTGCTGGTGCTCACTTTGCCCAGGGATGCTCTTCTGGCCCGTATTTAAGTGTTCTCTCTGATGCCTTACATTCTATTTTATTTTGTCCTACTTTTTTTAGAGGGGAAAAAAAATGTATTCTAGAGAGCATTGAGCTCATTGGATAAAAGGTGCTGGGATTTTTTTTTAAAGAAAGCATAAATCACACTTCCATAAATAACCCAAATTACACCTTATCAAATTGTTTTTTGTAAATGTTTAAAAGTGTAAAGGAAAGCTTTTCCACTCTAAAAATGGTATTTTTACTAATTTCCTAATTAACACTTACTTCTGCTTAGCACTTTCAGGACCTGATTTAATGACAGTTTCTAGTACTTCAGTAGTGTTTTAAAGTGAGTCCGTGTTGGTTGGTTCAAAAGATTGCAGCGAGTTTTTTGCCCCTTTTGGGTTCTGTTTATATGAAATACATCAACTATTTTTACTGCCAGAATCCTCATTGAAAATACATGTCGTTCTATTACTCGGATGATGGTGCTACGACTAATTGGGGAAATATTAGATGTACATTTGCTTTACAATCCCAAGGATAGAACTAATTGAACACTCTTTCCTTAGTAATGTGCACGTAGTTCTGATTTGGCTCTGGGCTTACAAATAAAATGAAAGAAGCACGAGTTCTGTGTATTCTGAGTTTGGAGACGGCATTGAAATTGGTGCCCAAAATATTGAGATGATTTCTCCTCTGAAGAGCTGCCTGTATTGCTATCTATGGTAATTGTTAATCAATTTAGAGTCATTTGGTAAAGTGCACACTACTGTCCTACCAAAACTAAAACCATGTGAATGATTTCCAAAAACGAGACAATCAGATAAAGAGCAGAATAGTTAGGTTTTTATCAGAAGTTTTCTGTTTGAAAGAATCCACCTTACAGTAACACAACTTGATGCAATAATATTAAGTCTATTTATAGTTAAGATGAGGTGGAAGAAATTCTTGTAGAGCAAACTCCTGTTTTCCAGTGTTTCCATCCTGGTGGAAGTCACACAGAAATGGGGAGAAATAATTTCTCATTGACTCAAATGTTCAGTGTCCTATTTCTTAGGTTTCTTAAGTAAAATTTGGAGAAATTAAATTATTTTTAGAGTAAGGATTTCTTAGAGTTAAATACATGGAATATCAGAAAATAATTGGGAATGACTTAAACCAATATTTCTAATGAATTGTAGGAGCCCTCTGGAGTTATATTTTAAATGCATAACTGCTATTTTACTGGTAATATCTGCCTTTTCTGTAGCTTTCAAGCCCCAATTTGCCTGTGCTCATAATTATGCATGCACATTCAGACACACAGTACTTGGAGACACTTTAGATTGTTTTCTTCACCCATTATGGGGTTATTTACAGTACTGTTCTTCACCGACGGGAGAAATTGCTATTTATACAAAAAATACTTTCCACTGATTACCATGGTGTTTTCCCTCCAAAGCAGAACGGTCTCTCTCTCATGTATACCTGATGGGTACATAAATTTTCAAGGTTGACTACCTGGAATCCTCAAACTGATTTTCCTTACACTGAATTCTTCCTGTGTGCACAGTACTTTTGCAGAATAAAGATTTATAAGATTTTATAAATGTTTTTCATGTACCAGAAAGCTATATAACAGTGTTTCTGGGGAGACTAGGTATGGGATCAGCATTTTTGTCTGGGCACATATGTCAATCTGATGTTTCTTGAGATGAATAAAGAAAGACCCAGATATATTGGTGACTATATATAGTTGACAAAGTAGTAACAATTAGGGAAATAGGTAGGCAATTAAGTGTTACAGGGAGCATCACCACCAGTCAGAATAGTGATGTTCAGAGGACAGTGAAAACCAGGAAAGATGGAGCAAGTCTTGATAGGAAAAAAAAAAATGAAACTTTTCACCTCGAAGGCTTTGGGAGTTGCAGTAAACAGTTGAGGTAAGAGAGAGACTCGGGGACAAAGACTGAGGCATAACTGGGCATAGTGTGTTTGCAATCTAAGGGGATGGGAGGAAGCTGTAGGAAGTGGTTGCCCCAGAACTGAGGGACATCCCGGCAGAAGCTTGTTATATCTGAGAGACTATAACTAGGGAACCCATCAGGAGGCTGTAGACATATTTAAAAACTTGCTTTTCCTGACTACCCTTTACTTGAGTTCTCCCCTGAAAACAGCTTAACAATGGAAATGTTATCTTTGCTCTTTTTTTTTTTTTAACCTGCTTTTGCTCCCTGAATCCTGTTTCCCCAGGTGCTTTTCACAGGCTGTTAATAGGTGTTTCTTGAAAAATGGGTGGTCTTTGGTAAACACTGCCTTAAACAAAGCTAGCAAGTTTCTTGTACATAGCTAATGAGCTGATGCCCATTGTGAAATTCCTGAAAGGAAGCTGTCCTCTAACATTTCCCCCAATACGTTTGTCCATACATGCTTTTATCCTAAAGCATTGCTATCAACTGGACTAGTGTTCCTTGGAACACACTCCGCAAGTAGCAGATGAAAAATCAGTACTGTCATTTTACAACTTTTTAAAGTAGGGATCCTTGGCTGTCTCAGTTAGGGAAGCATCCGACTCTTGATTTTGCTTCAGGTCATGATCTCACAGTTGGTGAGATCAAGCCCTGTGTGGGGGTCTGTGTTAGCTGTGAGGAGCCTGCTTGGGATTCTCTCTCTGCCCCTCCCCTTCTCTCTCTCTGTCTCTCTCAAAATAAATAAACTTAAAAAAGAACTTTTGAAATAAAAACACAAAGCAGTCGACATAGACCTATAGAATTGAAATATCTACCAGTTTGAGAGGAAAAGAGGCCAACTTTTTTCCAGCTTATTCTCAAGTGCTGAAGTGTATGTGAGCCAATCAGCTGCCAAACAGAAGGAGCTATTCCAACTCTAATTTTAACCTGCCACCTTGCATGGCTGTAGGAGTGGTTCCCACATACTGCAAAGAGATTATTTTGTATAAATAGAGACTTTTCTTCTTTCACCAAGTGGGAAAGAATCATCATTAGGACTTCCCCACCAACCTGCAGCTTTGGAGCCTATTTGTATAGCTTCTTTCTGTATGCTGAAGGTGATCGGCCCAAACCTTCAGCTCCCCTGGTTAACCCTTGTGCATCCATAGTTTAAACTGGATGGAGGATTGCCGCTGTCCAGCTTTAATTGAGCTTCTGATGCAGCCTGTCGCGCTCTGCCCTTCTGGACTCACCAGTACTGGACAGCTCTTAGCTAGTTCACTGCAAAGGGTAGCCACCTCTCTGCAGCTCTGGGTGTCCATGAATCAATTTGTATTGAGCCACTTTGTATGACAATCCTTGGAGTATACTTGTATATTTGGGGTTATTTTGGTGCTAGCAAAGTGGAATGCTCTGGGGGGCAAACTTAACATTGTTACCTTAGGCTGATTTATAGGACTTTTTCCTGGGAGGCCGAACTTGCAATGATTTCTCTTTAAAAATTTATTAAAAGATCAATTGTCCCCAAAGAGTGGTCATGCCAGTGAGAAATAAGCACTGTTAAAGCATCCATGGAAAGGAGAATTGTGTTATAAATACAGTGAATAGCATCAAATGGCTGGCTTGTGGATGGTTCAAGAGAATCAAGGTGAGCCCAGTGAGAACCGGGACACAATCCCAATAGAAAAATGTAACAATGCTTGGATCTCCTTGTATTCTGCGAAATAATGATGTTGATGAGAAACTCTTAATCTGCATGCCATAAACTAAGGGAAGACCTCGTTTATAACTAACTTAGAGGAGGGAGACCTAGCAGAGAGGGAAGGCACCTAAGGCTGGAGTTGGTTTTAAAAAGGAATAGCTACTGTGATGCTAGAAGGCTGTTGAGACTTTTTTTAAATTTAGGTTTTCTGAAGCCTCTGTGGAATATGATCTGAAAAAAAACCCTACAGACCTAGTCGAGTTTCTTCTTCTTGTTTGCTTATTTCATTATAGTATATTCTACCTCTTGTGTTTCATTCTGTTGATTGGATGCTTCTCTTGTGAGTTTGAGGTGTAAAATGTAAAAGACCGAAATGAGTTGTATTTGTCAACATTCCAGCACTTAGCAATAGATTTCAAACAATCACTTGATTTTAGTAATGACTCCTTGGGGTAGGCAGTGTCAAACAGTGGTTAGACACCTCAGCTTTGGGGCTGAAGCGGATTTAAAAATCTCAGCTCTGCCCTTCACTGACTTTCTGACTTGGGGCTTGTTGCTGAGCTTTTCAGCCTGTATTCTGCTTTATATAAACCCAAGTAAGAATGCTTACCTTACAGAGTGTTTTGAGGTTTAAATGCCCTGGTGTGTACAAGTGTTAAAACACTTAGCACAATAAATGTCATTTAACACTGTGAATAATAACAGCTACAATTTACAAAGTAACTTTGCCTTGACTTGTCTGTAGCAGAGAGGAAGAGGAGTTCTTTATGCATTTATGAGGGTGGAGATGGTAGAATGTGGCCTTTAGAATTAGGTGCCCAAATTACTGAAGATCCAAATGGACCTGCTGAGAAGTGGTACTATTTTGGCAACTAAGGAAGGCTAAACCAAGATAAGGAGAGTGTTGTACTCATGAGCTATGAGAACAATTGGATTCTTTAGTTCCTAATTCTCTACCTCCCCACTAGGCTTAATACGCCATAAACTTACTTCCATATAGAAATGTTGACTCAGGAGAAGGGCGCAATGGAGCTCTTTTACTTCTGGAGGAAATAATACAGGAAGAAGGGGACCAGGTGGTAGTTTAAACAAGGTCTATTCTATACTTCCCTTCAAAATCATAACATTTTTTAATCTAGTATTCATCTTCTCATGGAGAAGAAATTATGTCTGGGATCGAGGAACCTTGTAGAGTTTTATGAAGGATCTTCAGTTTTACTCTATAGTCAGTGCATTCCTCAGCACAGAATCCCATTGGGCTCCTCAACATGAAGAGATGCTCTGGGGACCCCAGGGATTCTGTCTCTGCTCTCTACCTGCAACAACTGAGCACGGAATCCATACTCCCCTAGAAAAGCACTGAAAGTCTGTAAGGACTAGAGTTAATACTGCCATTCCCTTGAGGTGATACAGTCACATCATCAAAAACAAAAATCGTATTCATTTCCAAATGTATGAGACTATAGTAGCTGTATTGAACTGACTTTAACCACTTTTAATACCATCAGTGCCATCATCAGCTTTGATTAAGTACTGTGACTAACATTGTATGAATTCATAGTGCCCGTAACAGACAACCTCAGAATTTTCTCTACCTTAAAAGTTTAAATTTGTATTAAGTACAGACTGGGGGACCACGTGTGTAAATCTCCTTGTTTAATAAGAATTTGCCCGAGGTCAGGTAGTTGCTTTGGCAGCACACAGGCTAGAATTTCCCTGAGGTCAGTACAAAAGAAGGCATGCATATGAGTGGGGGGTACCATTTCCCCCCAACAGTTAAACAGGTAATCTAATACAAGAAGACCTCAGTTTAGGAATGGGTTGCATTCTATGAGTTAGGAAGTTAGTGATATGAAATCCTAAAAGAATTTTTCTCAAAAAAGTGTTTACATGTTGGACGGTAGGCTAGACTAAAAAAAAAATCTTGATCCTTTCTGCCCTGAGTCTTTGGCAAGGGGGTCCCAAGATCCTCTATCCGAGCCATGAAATAGGCAAGAAGAGAGGTGGGCAGAAAACAGGGCAAGCCCTTGAGTATAAACAGGGAACATCAGTCTTATGGTAGTAAAGTGTATGGTGCAAATAAGGAAGGGTATCAAATAGAGTGGATACTGTATTTTCTCACATAAGATTGTGTCTAGTGAACAGATACTACTGGATTGCCTATTGTTGATTTCTTGGGAAAATCCCTATCAATACAGTTATGGGAAAGCACAACAGTGATCTTGATAGTGATGGCTTTGGGATAAGATACGAAGAATATTTGACACCAGGATGTTTCAGTAGTGAAGCTAAAGGTTGTCTCATCCAGAAGGATCTTGTAGTTACTCTGTACTTAATTTTTCTTTAACTTTCTTAATGTTTGAAAACCACATAAATATATGAAAATTATCTTGTGTTGCCTTTTCTCTTATCTGCTTCTTTGGTACCAAGTCCTATGAGATTTGTCTATTCCAAGATAATTCATACATTCTAATTCTTCTCAGTGATGAGGAAGGGGGAGGAGAAAACATTGTTTAGAAGTGAAACAAATCCTATATAGACAGGGGTGCTTCTGGTTATTAAAATTACGTGTTTGCTTATAGTCCACTTAATCTGTTAGGTTTAACATGAAATATTTAAAATTTACTATCCTGGAAGAGGCTATGAGAAAAAGGAGTAATTCTTTATTCATAATTATCTAATGCTATAAAGCCGCTTCACCCCCAACAATATGCTAGCCTCTGCCAGAAGGGAAGGATTCATTGGTCATCTTCGGAAACTCACTGGAATGCTACCCCCCACCTCCCCATTTACATGGGAAAATCTATTCTCCTTTCCCATGGAATGATTCATCCATAGTGGCCCCAGTGGGCCAGTCGTGTGATTAAACCAAAAGGTTTGTGGATCTTTAATGCACGCGCAGTCCTTTTTTTTTTTTTTTTCCTAGCAGATTTATGCCACAGAAATAGAACTATTAAAATAGTAAGTATGCAGTTTTTCTTGTGAAAAGACATTTTATGTTGATATTGTTTCATTTTTTAATATAGTAAGATACAACAACCAACACTGGTGTATGAACAGACATTTTGAACTGAATTCATTATCTTTTATTTTAGATTTATGTTGAAGTATTATTACTATTGAAAGTATTATAGTTACTTTCATGTGAGTTAAAACTCAGCTGTAACAATTCATTGACTAAATATTATGATGGTAGTCAACTTTCAGTTGGAAGTGTTAATTATTCACCTCATAATGCACTCATAAAAAAGATTTACCAACAGTCTCCTAGGAGAAGAAGGCATATTGTCTCTTGGCATATTTTACAAACAAGCTTTTCCTGCACTCCCAGGGCAGGGTTATTATACTTTCTCTTCTGTGACACTCAGAAAGGCTGTAGATAATCACACAGGATTGGATTTGTCATATGTTAAAAAATGATGTATATTTTTCTTTGACTTAATGGTCATGGGAGGCTTCATTTAATTGGCTTTATGGGTTAAAGAACCTCTTGATTAAGCAATTACAAAGAAACAATATTTTCATGTGTATATGTACAATAAAATACATACGCGTTACGCTTTGATTTAATGGTCATTTAAAAATATTCTAATGACTTAAAACTTATTAAGGAATATTTTTATTTTGTACTTACAGGATATTTTTTTCAAAGATAGCATCAAAAGGAAAAAATAGGTTTTGGACTTCTCATCTCCTCTCTGGGGTAGTATTAGGAACTTAAAATGCAGAAACAGGGTAGGACAAGGGTCTCCATTTGACTTAAATAGTCCTCTAGCAGTCAGATCGAGGTACATGCCAGGGACAGAGCCAAATATTTTCAATTTAAAAAGTTCCCTGGCAGTATGCTACCTTTTCCTTTTCTTGACTCTAACGCTTAACATTTTTTGGTGGGGTTTCGTTATTTAAATGCTGCTTCCTGGTTACTGAGTATAAATCCTTCTAAAACTGTCTTCTTTAATTTATTAATATCAGATAATCACTTCTTAATTTTTTCAAGCATTCTTCTTTGTTTTCTTCTGAGATTGCTAAGGTTTGTTGTTTTTTCTTGATCTTTTAAAAAATTATTTTTTTCTAATTTTTTTAAACGAACACTCTACTCCACTCAACTGATGCTATTTACTCTTATTTCATAACTTTGAAATCTATCATTTCCTTTGATTACAACCCCTGTCCTGTTGCATGTGAAGCCCTCTGCTTTTCCATGTGGTCTACACATTTACCTTGTTGATTTCTTTTCTTTCATTAGTGACTGCATGTTTTTCTTTTTTTTCTAGTTTTTGATTTTGTATTTTTGGCATAGCTATGATCTTTTTATCTAAGTAAATGTTTAATGCCCATTTTGTTTCATTGAGGACAGTCTACCTATATTCACCAGTTGTGATATAGCCATCTTGTTTCTTGGGGTCCTAAATGACATAAACTAGTCTCACTATGACACAGAGTCTTCTATTCCTTTTTCGTAGAAAATGGGCATTTCTAGGCCTTTGGATCTTGCTGTAGCTAGACTATCTTACAAGCAAAACTAGGGTAATAGAGTCCGGCCTAGTTTCTGTAGGACCAGTACATAAAAAGATGTTGGTAGTTTTCTAATGACTAACATTACCACATTTTCCTATTACTGTTACTATGATGGCTTCTTAGGATAAGGATTTGGGAATTCCCATGGGGATTAAAATCTCAGAAAGATAAAGAATATATTTAGGATGTTTGTTACTGAGTTGGGATTTCAGTTGTAAAGAAAGGAATTGCAGAAAATATCATATCCTTAATAAAAGAAACAAAAGCAGGTAAATATTGTCAAAGGTAATTCCTTAAAATCTGAAATGTAAATTTGTAAATCCTTTGGCCATTTTTTACCAAGTATCCTTGATTCTGATCTAAACAGAAGTCCTATATTTGACCTCAGATGATCTCTTGTCATTTCGTTCCAACCCTTTTTAATGAAATCCAACCTACCCATCTCTTCTATCTTACTATGTAACTTCTCCTTTAGGTATGGCCTAATGGATATAGGCATTCGTCTAGGGTTATTCCAAAGGTCAGAGAAGTTGCAGAGTTGGTTTTTCACTTTTCTAAATGTGCTAACCTCCCATGCATAGCACAAGATTCTAGCATCACCTATGAACAGAGCCCAAGGGATGGGACCAGAGCCTCAATTTGAGTTGTCTCATAATAGTCAAACTACAGTTAGAGGTAGGTCCATGCTTGGGACAAAACCAAGTATTTTCAAGTTCAGTAGGAGTAGCAAAAGCATTATACATGGCATGGGGACTTGGATAAAATGGTTAGGACTATAATTCCTTCCATAAAAGAAAAAATATTTAGTATATAGAAAACATAATTTTAATATAAATATTTTTAATATGTATTAAAATTAAAGCTCAAGCCCAATGTTTCTCCCAGAATAAATTAAACCAAATGTAACTTACTGTGTGTTGATTTGTACAAGATACTTGTTTTCAGATAATGTAACTTAATAATGAGGGAACAAAAAAAGCTAATGGTTTTTCTGCAAATGATCAAATTAAAGCTATAAAGTAGTATTACATCACCTCACTGCGATGCAGATTTTTAAATCAATTTTTGTTTGTTCAAGTGATTAACTGAAAATTCATATTTGGTTAACTATTTTAAAGTACAAATAAAAGGTTTCTGATAATAAACATCAGAAAAAGTTTTTCATAAGACACATTTAGAAGAACACAGGACTGTATGTTCATAATTTTGTGGGAATGATAATTTTGTACAAGTATTGAACCATTGTACAAGCTTAAACATACTCAGGCAAAAGGGTAAGAGCATCTCATAGGGTAGAGAGTAAAATCCTGAGTTTAAAAATGTGTCATTATAATGAAAGCTTAGCATATCAACAGAGATCAGTTTTCTTGACAGTGAGAGTATATTTAATCCCTAACGTACTCACAAGCCAAAGTAAAGAACGTGTGCATATTCAAAGCTGTCTTCATACTTCAACGAAGCTTATGATGATGTTATTAGATGCCTCACTCCTCTGAAACCTATGTTTAATAGCAGTGAGTATCTCCAAAATTGAGGATGGTTTAGAATATGGCAGCTGCTGCTACTACTACTACTACTACTACTACTACTACAAGATCTGAACTAGAGATAAGCAATACAGTTTAGCAAATGACTATAGCTTATAAAGCTAGTCAACCTCCACTAAAATGACATTTTTGAGGAAAATAGTTGTACTTCTTGAAAAATTACGACTATGTTTAAAAGTTAGGCTCTGTCTTCATACCACCAACTACTTATACGTAATGACAAGAAGGTGAGAATTTAAAGAGATGCATTCAATATCAAAACTAGTCACTTGATGATCTTGAAAAATTTTTTGGTTTATAAATGGTGAAGCAGCATTTTGACAGTAGAGAGTTTGAATTCAAAATTCCTGGTCTTTGCTCTATATTACCAGCCACATGTTTTATCTTACTACCCCTTCATCATACAATTAACATGTCATTTTTAGCCTAAAAGGAAATTAGGAATGTACATACTCATGTGACTACTCATGTGATAATTTGAAAGCCTCCCAAACTGGTTTTACTTTAAAGGCCTTCCATGCTACCTCAGAAGTATCTTGTTTTTGTCATAGAATAGATGCCTTTCTGAAAGATTTTAATGGATATAGTTCTTAGAAAATACAATTACCCACACAGATCTAAAAAAATAGTGATTTTAGAGAATTGTGGAATTGCCATCTTATTTCAAGCCGGAAGAAAAGTAGTTAATGTAAGTGTTGGGACATTAAATAAATAGCAGACTTTCAGATGACCATCAAAGTGACATTTACAATATTCCTCGTCTGACTTTACAATCCTTGAGTTTTAAATCACTTTCAAGTTGGTGGCTGTGCAATGTGTTTCATACCTTTTAGTGGTTGAAAGGTAGGACTGCAGTATGTGTGTGGTCTGAGTTTTTGCGGACGTGATCTGCATTTAATCTGGAGAAATTAATTCCCTAAGCTGCTGGCAGGCAGCATGTACTTGTTAATTATTCAGGTGGATGACAAATGCAGAGCAGAGGTTCTCGCAAAGACAAAGTTTGTATGATGCATGTTTAGTAACTGATAGGCCTGACATTCAGTGGTGTCTTATTCAGTGCTAATCCTAATAAGCTGCCTGGTGAGATGAACGCCTTTCCTCCTATCCTCTGCAGAGAAAACAGAGATCTGAAAGAACTTCATTATGGCAATAAATCCTGTGCTTCATGGTATTCTTGGTGAAAAGGTAACTTGTTCAGATGAATAACAGCAGAAAGTCAGGATGCTGGTGTGATAACAAGTCCTAAAGCAAATCTTTACACTAAGGCATGGCCATTGTCTCCATTCTGTTGTGAAGGTGATTTTGTGCGTGTGGACCTTCAGATGAATTCAGTAGCATACCACTGACAGTGTGACCGTTTTGTTCTGAGTTTCGAGTGGTAGGGAACCTCACTCCTGCCCCCTTCTAATCTAATGTGATTAGGTTTAGAAAGGTTTTCATATTTCTCATGTTGATATGTTTTGTTAGTATGGAAGCATTTCCCATGAATCTTGGCAATACCTTTCTAAAGCTTCAAGACCTGGCTTTCTCTCTCATGCTGCACTCTTTCTGCCACCGTGAAGTAAAACGTACAAAGAATTGATTGGATCAGCTAGACAGTACTGCTTTTGGCCAATTCTTAAATATTAGTTGTCATGACTATATTTAACCCATCCAGTTTAGTTTGCCTTTTCTTAAATGTTCAGGCTTGATGGATGCAATGCCCGAATAATAATTTAGCTAAGCCAATTCGGTTGCAAAAACACTCAAGCTAGTTTGTAGACATGAGCGAGAGACAAACCTGTTCGGTGAGAACCATAGCAGGTTTAGTACTGAACCGTGAATCAGTGCTCTGTCTTGTCATTAGTTAAAATTGTGAGCTTGTGCATGTGCCTTAGCTTCTCTGGGTCCAGTTTCTTCCTGTGGAAAATGATAGAGTTGAACTCTGTATGTAGTTTTTATTTCTATGATACTATTTTACTTTTTTTTTTTGGCATTGTGAATGTATACCCATAATCTGACATCTTAGATAGGCAGTCTTTAAGATCAAGAGTTTCTTCAGTTTCTGTACATGTGTATGCAAGGTAAAATAAAATATTTACATTGACCTTCCAGGAAGGTCACTCACGACCATGAAATTCTCCTCCGTGGTACCTCGAAGGTTAGCTCTTCAATTTTTTTAGCGTTGGAGCGTTTGATTCACTACTGAGTAATATTTTAAATATCATTTTGATAGTTATCTGGAACTCTCCTGTCACTTATTTCATGTCCCAACAGTGATACTAACTACTTTTCTGCCACTTGATCTAAATTCTAAAAATGGTAATGCCTGAATGTAATAACCAACACCTTAATCCAGAAAGAAAACAACACCAGCACTCAGAAGACCTGTTCAGGGCCATTTCAAGTTATTTGCCTTTTCACTCCAATAGTAATTTCATCTTCTAACACCATAGATTCTTTTTTTTTCTCTTCTTGAACTTCATATAAATGGAGTCCTACGGTGTGTATTCTTTTATGTTTACTCAACATTATGTTTGTGAGATGAGTTGTGTGCTTGTATCATCATAGTTGGCTCATTCTTCTTGTTGTACGGGGTTTGGTTTTATGAATGTACTACAGTTGGGGCACGTTGGTGGCTTGGTTGGTTGAGCGTCTGATTTCAGCGCAGGTGATGATCTCATGGTTCATGGGTTCAAGTCCCGCATTGGGCTCTATTCTGACAGCTCAGATCCTAGAGCCTGCTTCAGGTTCTGTGTCTGCCTCTATCTCTGCCCCTCCCCTGCTCACACTCTGTCTCTCAAAAATGAATCAATGTTAAAAAAAAATGTACCATGGTTTATTAACTTTGGTGAACATTTCAGCTATTATTAATAATGTAGATACTAATTTTGTTCATGTCTTTGTGCTAGTAGATGTATTCATTTCTGCTTGATGTACACTTGGATGCATACTTGCTTAGTCATAGGCTTTGTATATTTTTATCTTTTGTAGATGCTGCTAGTTTTCCAAAGTGGCTATGCCAAATTACACACCCATTAGCAATATATGTGAATTGCAGTGG
>CM053560.1:60560600-60684432 GCA_028646485.1 Cryptoprocta ferox | reverse complement strand
AGGGAGAGAGAAAGAAAGAGAGGGAGAGAGGGAGGGAGAGAGAAAGAAAGAGAGGGAGAGAGGGAGGGAGGGGGAGGGGGGAGGGGGAGAGGGGGAGGGGGAGAGGGGGAGGGGGAGAGGGGGAGGGGGGAGGGGGAGGGAGGGGGAGGGGGAGGGGGAGAGAGAATCGCAAGAAGGTTCCACAACCAAAACAGAGCCTGAGATGGGGCTCAGTCTCACGAAATATGAGATCATGAACTGAGCTGAAATCAAGAGTTCAACACAGAACTGACTGAGCTCTCCAGATACCCCACTGTCTACATTTTAGCCATTCTGGTGGATGTGTGATTTTAATTGTGATTTCCTGGTGATCAGTGAAGTTGAATACAGTTGGGGAGGTTTAGTGGCCATTTAGTATTTACTTTTGTGTTTTCAAGTGTTTTGCCCAGTTTTCTGTTGGGTTATCTGCCTCTTTGATTAATTTATAGGAGTTCTTTATATATTTCAGATAGAAATCTCTTTGCTACATACAAATATCCCCTCTCCCTCTGAGTCTTTTTTATTTTTCTAATTTTTTTATGATGCAAAAGATGTCTTTAATGTATTTCCACAGTTGGATAATGTATTCACTCTGTCCTAACTATGCTCCATTGATGGTATATAACATACATTTTCAACTTATTTAATTTTGTTAACTTTATAGTTTATTGTCAAGTTGGTTTCCATATAACACCCAGTGTTCTTCCCCACAGTTGTCCTCCACCATGACCATCACCCCCTTCCCCTTTCCCCCTCCCGCCCTCAGTTTGTTTTCAGTATTCGAGTCTCTCCTGCTTTGTCTCCCTCCGTCTCCCTCCCTCTCCTTAACTCTTTTTCCTCCTTCTCCTCCCCATGGTCCTCTGTTAGGTTTCTCCTGTTAGATGTTTGAGTGAAAACATATGGTATCTGTCCTTCTCCGCCTGACTTATTTCGCTTAGCATGATACCTATAGATGAACAGAAATTCTTAACTTTAATACCTTGAGATATTTTTTTTCTATTTAGAAGCATTTATGTCCTATTTAAGAAGTCTGCCTACTCTAGTGTCCTAAAGATGCTTACATGTATTTTCTTAAAAAATATTTAGATCTGCAATGTATCTGGAATTAATTATTGGAATTAATATTGGTGAATAGCATGAAATTGAGGTTTATATGGGTATCTAGTACCCTTTATTGAATTGGCATTAGCTTACTCCCACCCCCAGAAGTATTCCCTTAATTATAAATTAGGTTACCATACATGTGGGCCCCATATCAATTTTAATTTCAGTATTTTACAGTCAATTTCTTCCACATTCAGTATGGGATTATATGGAGTTCATTGATAGTGGACATTTGATCCAAAGATGATGATGACTGTGATAATCGTGAACACCATCTAATTGACTACCTATCTTGAAGTAGTATTGTACTGGACCCTTTGCCTAATTATTCATACCTAAAATAACCTTTTTTAAAAATAAATGAGACGTGGGGTATCTGGGTGGCTCAGACAGTTAAACGTCTGACTCTTGATTTTGGCTCAGGTCATGATCTCACAGTTACTGAGATTGAGCCCCATGTCAAGCTCTGCACTGACAATGTGACAGTGTGAAGCCTGCTTGGGATTCATTCTCTCTCTCTCTCTCTCTCTCTCTCTCTCTCTCTCTCTCTCTCAAAATAAAGAAATAAAACATTGGAGAAAAAAATGAGACTCAGAGTTACAGGGCTACTAAATGGCAAATGTGGATTCTACTCAAGGTCTAATTTCAAGCTATAATTGTCACTGTATTATACTAATTTAAGAATGCATTATCAGGGCTACCTGGCTGGCTCAGTCAGTGGGAAGTGCAATGCTTGTTTGTTTTTTTTTTAAATTAATTTATTTATTTTGAGAGAGAGAGAGAATGAGAATCCCAAGCAGGCTCTGCACTGTCAGCAGGGAGCCTGATACGGGGCTTGAACTGAAAAATGCAAGCTCATGACCTGAGCTGAAATCAAGAGCTGGACACTTAACCAACGGAGGCACCCAGGTATCCCACTGGGGCATGAAACTCTTCATCTTGGGGTTGTGAGTGTGAGCCCCATGTTCAGTGTACAGATTACTTAAAAATAAAATCCTAAAATAACACATTATCAAAGACTAGGTTTATATGATCTAAGTTAAATCTCTTTAATTCTTAAAAAGCAAGGGAACAAACTTTGAAAAGTCTGTTCGATAATTTGGTATACACAGGTTAAAACTCTAAGCTGAGGCTGATTGGGAAGAAGAATCAGTAAAGCCAAGTACGTTTGCAGCAGTCTCCCCTTTGCCTCAAGAGTGATGGGACATGAACACTGATGTTAACTGAAGTTTTGTTTATTCTTTAAATTGTCTTAGACCAAAACCAATGGCGAAGTTTGTGTGCTGCACAAAGGCACCCAGCTAAGGGGGGGCTTTGAGGGAACTGAAATTCAATCCACATTCCAGTAGCCAAACCATGCCCTCCTGATGCTAAGAAGAAACCTTGGAAGACCTTGTCTAATTTATACAATGCTCAGGCAGGCAAGGTTGGTCCAAGTCAACTCTCATCCTGAAGTTTTATCTGGCACAATGGAGGGTTCCCAAGGGAATCTTCGGACAGTCCAGTCATCTCTGAGTGTGTAGCATGTGCTGTTGGCGTGAAAACAAGGGCACCTCTCCTGCCTGGTCCCACTGTGGCTCAGCTCAGCCTTGGCAGGGGCTCTAGTATAAATAAGCATCATTGATGCGGTACTAAATTGAGGACATAGACCCTTAAAAATACGATGAAAGTTGTGGACAACTTAGTCTTCCCATCTTTGATTATTTTTACGTACCAGGGAAATTCAGCATGTGTTTCATGGAACTCACAGACTAGCATATCCATTCCATGGACTCTCTGAACCTTAGCTTCAGAACCCTGGCTTTAATATTCTGCATTATATGTAATAAAGGAAAAAATGCAGTTTTAATATAAAGAAGTGGCACTAGGAAACGGTGATACTTGGAGTTTAAACATGCTTTGTTTTATTTCATTTTTATTATTTTTTTAATTTTCAAATTTTATTTTTATATTTAAGAGAGAGAACATGAGAGAGAGAGAGAGAGAGAGAGAGAGAGAGAGAGAGAGAGAGAGAGAGAGAGAGAGAATCTTAAGCAGGTTCCCCACTCAGCACGTAGCCCAACATGGGGCTCAATCCCACGACCCTCTGGTCATGATGACCTGAGCTGAGAGCGAAAGTCGGATGTTCAACTGACTGACTGAGCCACCCAGGTGCCCAGAACATGCATTGTTTTAAAGAAACTTTATTCTGTAAAAGAAAAGTACTTAGGGGCTCTCTCTTTCTCCCAAAATAAATAAATTTTAAAAAAGAGAAATTCTTAAATGATAACTAAATAGCATTTATAGTTAGATCAGGAATTATACTTTAAGGGAACCACATATAATACAAGAATATATAGTTATAGAAGATGTTTAACCCAAGTAATAGTTGGGCGTTTGTTATAGGGGAAAAAGCAGCATGAGAAGAACTGATAATAGGAAATAATGTACTTAAATATATAGCTACCAAAGTATCTAACAACAACGAATTTGACAGTGTTTGAATATGGAAAATCACTAGCAGGGGCCATGCCTTTACTTGGCTTGTACTCTTAAATTGTTGTATTTGTAACTACTGGAGTCTCCAGTCCAAAAACTGGAGACAGGGTGGTGGGGACAAAGTAAATACTCCACTAAAGAAATGGGTTTCTAAAACCTCAGTTTTCCCCTATTTTTTTAATAGAAAAATAATGACCAAGTTTTGGTTTATGAGTAAATTACTCTCTTAAGGACTTCTAGATATTTTGAGGCAAGTATACATAGCCTCCCAAATTACAGAACTGGCTTAGCTGACTTTTTTGCCCCAGTGAAATGTCTGGGGTGGTCAGTGCTCTTAGTGATTCTTTGCTCTGGGTTAAGAAAGGAATAATCTTATTTACAAATGATCATTCATGCTCTTTCTATTTAGAGACATTGTAAATGTTATTAGTTGAGAGTCCTATTGGGAAGGTAGGCTTTCTTATGGTGAACATTCACTTCAGCTTTAAACCACCAATTTTATCTCTTCTGGAATTTAAGATACAAAGTTGGAGTAGAGAGGCTTTTTGCTTATCCATTAATTAATTGAGCCATTCTTAGAAATTTTAGTCATGACTATTTTAAGACTTAATTTTACCTAGCAAAGGAGTAGCATTCTGAGCTATATGTAAGTAAATGATATCTACAGCGTCCATCATTTCTTAAGGTGCATGATACATAATGGCATCTTTTGCTTTATTCATAATAGAAACCTACTTAGACAGTTGTTCCCCCTTGTAATATAAATATAGCCACATGAAACTTTTGGTTAACTATTACCTAGTTTTCTCACTCCACAGTAATTTAAAAAGATAATTCTAATTTGAGAATTTAATTTAGAGAAAAATTCATATTTGTGAAGTTAGCTGGAAGACAGCCCGAATTAGTGAAAGTTCTGGAACATAAATTACTCCTAATGCAAGTCATCCTCTGATCTAAATTTTACAGTATAAGCAGTTAGATTCAGTTTTAATAAATGTGGGGATTTATTTTTGATTTTGCTAAAACACCAGCCTAAGATTCTAGTCTCTGTTGTTTCTGCTGTTTTGTTTCTAGTCGTTGTGTTTCGGCTGTTGATCATAAATAGATGCCTCCAATGTGCTGGAATATATGATTCTATATGAAGGTAAATGTTGACCTTGATATATTTTATCACATTATTATATAATGTGAGGCTGAACCTAAAACAGCCCTGAATTATCAATTATTCTGATATAGTGGATTCTTTATTACATTTGAAGGGTCATCAGTAAGGTAATAAATTGTAATGCAGTGTTCCTAGTTAGAGTATTCAGAATCATGTGACTAGTTCTTTATAAAATAGCTAGACTCCAGATCATTTTCACCACACATGCCATCATACATACAGGTGCACACACATCTGTAAGCAAGCACATGCACAAACATACATGCACACAGATACACATAGTGAGCATAGTTTCTTTTCTATTTAAAAAAATGGCCTCTAATAAAACAAAACGGTAACTTGTTACTGGGTCTGTTGCTTAGCAGGTTTCATTAAAAACAAAAAGCTACAGGGACACCTGGGTGGCTCAGTCAGTTAAGTATCTGACTTTGGCTCAGGTCATGATCTCACAGTTCATGGGTTCGAGCCCTACATTGGGCTCTGTGCTGACAGCTCAGAGCCTGGAGTTTGCTTCAGATTCTGTGTCTCCCTCTCTCTCTCTCTCTCTCTGCCCCTTCTCCACTAGGTCTCTCTCTCCCCCTCTCCTTCTCTCTCTCTCTCTCTCAAAAATAAGCATTAGCATTTTTTTCAAAAAGGAAAAGCTATAAATCCTTATGTCTCAAATATATATAATTGAGAAGAAGAAAGCACAGATGTATTTTAAACGAATATGTTGCATATGAACAACAATAACTTAAAATCATAAAACCTGAAGAAAAAGTGCTGTACAGCGGTTTGCTAATAGTACATAGAGCAACTGAAAAAGTATTTTTGAAGGTTTTAAAAATTGTGACCTGTGTGTACTGTTAGAAATTCCCAAAGTACTTGCTTCCTCAGAGGAAGGGAGTAGACTGATGAGGTACAGGAAGCATGTTGCTGGTTGAGCCTGCTGACCCTCTAGTGGAAGAAATGCCTAGAATTAGTCTCAGAGTTATATTTTGGAATCTGGGCCAATAACATCTACTTCTATAGCTTAGATTATTATGCTTCATGTGATCAAATTTGTGTCCCTGTTCCCAATAGGTCTCCTAAGTGTCAGACATAACCATCCTACATTCTGTTGCTCACAAATGTCCAATAATTTCAAATGACCTCGACTCCTAAACTGAACTCTGTAGCTTCCACAAAAACCTGTCCCTCTTCCATGTTCTCTCAACTTATGGAGTCACTGTTAACCCAATTTTACAAGCCATAAACTGAGGCATTCTTCTTGGTGCTTCCATTTCCTTTCTCTTCCCCATATTCAATCCGGCACCTCCTAACACTTGTCGGATCTGCATAGCTCTCCATTTCCTCTCCCATAACCCATCACAGTCACCATCATCTCTTGCCTAAATCAATCTCTTAATTGTTCCCCTTCCTCCAGTTTTGTCCACCCCTATTCAAATCCATTTTCCATATGGCCATCTGCTGTTAGGACTTTACTGTGGATAGGTTTATGAGGTTGTTTCCCATTGTGACAGTAAACAAAAACAAGGTAGGGGTAGAACACAGTGCATGAGTGAGGGTGGTGTTGGGAGCAGAGAATGAGGGAGAAAGAGAGGACCAGGGAAACCCACCTTGCTGCATAGAACCATTTATAGTAGTGGTTAAGAGTTGTGAACAGCTGGGTTCCTATCATGGATCTGTTATTCTTGTGGCTGTGAAAACCTTGCTTAACCTTTGGGGAAACTTCATTTGTAAGATGGAGATAAAGTAGAAACTAATTTATAGAGCTGCTTAGAGGACTAAGTGAATAATCATGTAAAATACCTGGCATACCCTAAGTATCATATAAATGTTAGCTACTCTTACTGTTTTTATTGCAATACTGTCTAGGAGAGAGTTAAAGCAACATCACAAGACCCCAGACTGGCCAAATTGGAACGATGCAACATATAATAGAGCTCCTGCTGCCAGCACAGCGAGGAGGGGGAATGTGGTAAGAAGGGAAGAAAGGCCAGGCCTGTGGAGGTGGGTGGCTCCTTAGGATGTGCCCTTGAGAGCATTTCCCAGATAAGCTATGATTCAAATCAAAACAAGGAAAACTTAGCTATATGGGTGGTTCTGGTTCTTCTCCCCATCCCCCAAGGTAATTGCTTTATTTTCCCATTTTTGTGTATGCGTGCCAACAGCTATTTTTGCATGTCACGTTATTACGTAGCAGTCTGCAGTCCTTTTGTCTACTTCATTGAATTATTGGAAAATGGACTTATTTTTATCCTAAACAATATTATGGTTTAAATTTCAGATGAAAGAGGCGCTTGGGTGGCTCACTCGATTGAGTGTCCAACTCTTTTTTTTTTTTTTTTTTTTTTAGTTTTTTTTTTTTTAGTTTTCTCAATGTTTATTTCTGAGAGAGGGAGAGAGAGAGAGAGAGGGAGAAACAGAATCTGAAGTAGGCCCCAGGCTCTGTGCCATCAGCATGGAGCCCAATGTGGGGCTCAAACTCCTGAACCTGAGATCATGACTTCAGCTGAAGTTGGATGCTTAACCAACTGAGCCACCAGGTGCCCCCAGCATCCGAATCTTAATTTCATCTCAGGTCATGATCCCAGGGTTGTGGGATTGAGCCCCTTGTTGGGCTCTGTGCTGACAGCATCCAGCCTGCTTGGGATTCTCGCCCTCGCCCTCGCCCTCGCCCTCGCCCTCGCCCTCGCCCTCGCCCTCGCCCTCGCCCTCGCCCTCGCCCTCGCCCTCGCCCCCTGCTCACATGTGTTCTCTCACCTCTTTCTCTGAATTAAAATTTAAAAAAATTAAAAAGAAATTTCAGCTACAAGAACATCCCCAATGTCTGGTGAAAAACGTGTTCCGTGTATGAAAGTTCGGGTAAAATTCTGGGGACATGATGTGACTTCTGTATGCCCTGGTTCAGTAGTCCTTCAAATCAGGCTTTAGTGGTAAATGGTACCCTCTTCCACCTGTACCTCTGGCCTGGTTCACTCTGAGGCTACTCAGTTGGCCCCAGAAAATGAGCTTGTTTCTGTGCACATCACTAGAGCTGTTTCCCTCTGGGACCTGGCCATAGGTCAGTAGAGTTCCTGATGCTAGTACTTTCCCAGGAGTGTTTGCGGTGGCAGAACTTACTGTTGGGCCTTTTCTTGGCTATGCCAGAATCTATCATGATAAGACATGACAGCTCTGCCCTTGTGCTCTGCAGAGTTACTATCAACATTGAACAGTGTACTGCTCGATATGTTATTCTAGGGCCTGGTTTACCTCAGTATTCCTGCAGATTTGAATTTGTTCTATATGTTGATGCTTTCACAACTTTGTCCTTGGGGTTAAAAGGTGCTAAATGCCATTTTTAGTGATGATCGGTTGTAGAGAAAGAGCATCCTTGCAGATACTGCCAAAGAACAGTTGGCAAGATTTATTTGCATTGTGAAATTTTAATTGCCTTAGCTTTCAACTTTAAAGTTTTATTTTGAGGTCAGCCCTGCTGCATCATGGAAGAGTAGAGACTTGGCTGTGTTGAGGGTGATTGGACGGTAACAGAGTTGGAGTAGCATCATCGAGCGATAAGTTCCAACACGTGAGGGGAGAAATGAAGGATGTCTTTTTCCAGAAACTATTGTGTGTTTGTTGGGGAGAGGGGAATAATGATGGTTCTATTTAGATGTTATTTGAGAGAAGCTATGCCTTTGGAGCTCCGTGAGGGATAAGTTTCAGCAGGAGCAGTATTAGGCAGATAACTCCTACCTGGCAAAAAGGAAAAGAGGGGGAACATTGTGTGAATAAAAGGAGGAGAAAACTTTTTCCAAAATTTAAATAAACTGTTGATGAGAAGAGCTCACATTTACCCCTAAAACCTTACAGAATCTGCCTTTAAGAAATACAAAATGAAAAAAGCAAAAGTGTAGAACAGGATAAAAATCGATGTGGCTCTCCAGCTACATTGCAGACTCACTGTAATGTTGAACATTACATCTCCGTGTATGGTGAGTTCATTTCTGTAAATATCAGAAGGACCTTGTTCTAACATTTTCACTTATAACAAGGTCCTTGAGAACCCCATAGAGTTGAGCATTACAGTATAGCTTTAGTATCATTCTAAAAATTTATTGATGTGTCCAAGTGATTTTTTTTTTTTTTTTTTTTTTTTTAGGACTTGAGCTTGTTTTCCTTCGTTACTCCTTCTCCTTCAGAGGATGATTCCTTTTTAGTTCACATGGGTAAAAGCCCCTAAGTTGCTGCGTTTGTGATTAATTGTATTTGAAATTCCTCTTCAGCCACACTGTGGTGGATTGTAGAAATTTTATGTGCAGTGAACTTGTTAAGAAGAAGCCAGATATTTTCTGTGGCTCTTTTATTTTTAAAACCTGCTGAGCATTTTAGTGCAAATGTCTTACATTTTGAGAAGACGCGAAATAAAAATACGTTAGGCAGAAGCCAGCGTGGAGTGTTAGGGCCCTGTGTGCCTCTACTGAGACTGTGTTGAATGCCAGTTGGCCAGACTCAGGAACATTTAGATGTTGTTTCTGAGAGGAAGCAGTGCATGGCCATAAGCCACATTAAGTTCATTAGGTGCAATTGCTACATGACACAGTTAATATGGTGACAGAAATAAACTCTTCAGTGACTCAATTCTAGTGGCACCAATTTTAACCAATTTATCAGACAATTGAGTATGTTCTGCAGTTGGGATGGATCTTAAAAAAATATGGTGCCCATTTTCTTGTTTGGTTTAATTGACTTTGTAGACACAACTCCGTTTATGAAGATGCGGATATGTATTCACTAAGCATGTAAGCATTGATAATGGGGGTTGGTCTGTTAACCGGTGCTTAAGGGAGGTTTTTAACAACCAACCTAAAATGCATCTAGAAGATATTTATGATAGGGGAAAGCATCCAATGTGTCTTGCAGAAGTTGTATATGTGTGTGTATTTCAGTAATCTGTTTTTGTAAGAAATTTAAAGGTTAAAACCCACCAATTACATTGAGGTGCCTGGGTGGCTCAGTTGGCTGAGCATCTGACTTCAGCTCAGGTCATGATCCATGGTTAATGGGTTCGAGCCCTGCGTTGGGCTCTGTGCTGACAGCTCAGAGCCTGGAGCCTTCTTTGGTTTCTGTGTCTCCCTCTCTTTCTGTCCCTCCCCCACTCATGTTCTGTTTCTCTCTCAAAACTAAATAAACATCTTAAAAAATCACCAATTATAACATATAAAATGGATTATAGTCACGTTTGTTGAGTGATCAAATGAAAATCTATAGTTTAATTATTTTTGCAAAAAATCCTATTACCTATATAACTGACCCTGCAGCCTTTCTACATTTTATCTTAGAGTATGTTAAATTTTATTTAAAAAATGCATGAATTAGAACTCTTAATCCATTTTAAGCATGAAAAAACTGAATGAGAGCAGTATAGTAGGAAATAAAACAAAGAACTACCACGGTAGTGGTGGTTTACACAATCTGACCTTTTTGTTGTCCAGGTTTATGACTTGAATAGCAACGTGTTCAGTTCTGAACTCCCCTCGATGTTCTAAACTGTGTATCCAGCTACAGATTACTATCTGGCTTTAATGCTTTCAGCAAGATGACATAGATTGCTAAGGCACAGCAAAAACTACTCTTTGTTAGAATGGCTCAGGCAACATTAGATAATATGCAGATAAATTACAGGATCAAGCTTAGTGTTAATTAGTCCCAAATCTGTTCCTGTTGTAGCAATTGGTGCTATGTTAATAATGCATACATGGGTGTTGTACACGTATAATTGAGGGAAAATTTTGATTAAAATAAACTCCTGGAAAGACAAAATCAAATCTTAAAGAAATAGTCTAGCAATGACATGGGTCAGACTGAGGCTTCGCTAGTCTATCAGACTATTGTCTTTCAAGATAATGCCCATTAGAGAATAGATTAGATGGAGAGAAATGTCTTGCTGCTTCTTGGAAGCTGGATATCAAGGATATATCAAGTATATTGCCTGTGATGTTGGAATAGTTACACAAAATACAGTCAGCACAAGTTGGATACCAGCTTTCATTAAGCAGAACACATTCTGGAGGTAGGAAGTCTAGAATAAATGGCCTCTTCATATCTTTGCTATGATCAAGGTTCCAAATTTTTGTTGAAGACATTTCTTTATATGGATGCACAAACACAATTATCCAAAATAGACTTTGTCTTCCCCTTTGTGAAAGTTTGGAGATTATTTTGTAAGAAAATAAAAAGCAGTCTTAATTTCTAAAGCCACTGGACATCATTTTCAAGGGAGTAAGTTTATCCTCACCTCTCTAGTTCTTGGAATGATTCCTAAGGTCGTCCGAAGGACCATAGCACCAGTTGAAAAGATGTCTGTTTATATCTAACGTGCTGCCCAATGGCACTTGTCAGCTCAGAACACGTTTCACACCCAGTGTGGGTTCATCCCATGTGGGGGAGCTAAGATGATCCTAACTTGGCTACAGTGACATTTTTAGGATTGTTATGTATCAGAAGTTGTGTTGATGGAAATAGATAAATAAAGGGGGAAACAAATAGCAAATCATTTGATTAAATGGTTGAACCTTTTGAAAAATGAGGAAGAGGACTGTGTCTCAGACTGCCATAGGACACCTGCTCTGAAATGAGAAAAGCTGTTACTTGAAGCACAAGGTAACAATACTATTTTATTAGAAATGATTACAGAGTTGAATATGAAATTTTTTTCCACTGTGCATGCTCACCAATATGAGCATCTAGCCATGAACACAAGTAACAACCCATAAAGGTGACAACTTTTTAGAGATGGGTGTTGGGGCGTTTTCCTGACTAGAATCCCTTAGATTATATCCCCAGGCACTTGAACTTACTTAGTTTTATTATTATTTTTTTATTTAAGGGAGAGAGAGAAAGTGAGTATGTGAGTGGAACACAGGGGCAGAAGGAGAGAGAGAGAATCTGAAGCAGGCTCCACGCTCAGTGAGGAGCCTCACACAGGCTCGATCCTATGACCCTGGGATCATGACCTGAGCTGAAACCAAGAGTCAGACTCTCAACATACTGAGTCACCCAGGTGCCCCTCCAGGCACTTGAATTTAAGGAAAAGTTCTCCCAACATAGTTTTCTCAGGAGTACATAGTGCCGAATTACTCACTTTCTGTATTTTACACATATTGGCCAAAGGATTTTCAACAAACCTTTGTGTGAGTATATGTGTGGGAAACACTCGACAAATTACTTTGCAATGCCATAAAACCTGTGACTTGAGAGTAAGCTTACTGCCTCCAGATTTTGCATACACAGGCTCTTAGGTGCCTTTTACACATTAAAAAGTAGGGATTCATGGATGAGGAAAAAAATGATCTACAATTTTTAGATTATTCTATTTCCAGAAAATAATTTGAGAAGGCAGATGTTAACCATCTGCTTACATCAAGACTGATATACAGGAAGTCTAAACAACTTGTCTCCATTCACACAATAAAATAATACAAAACCAAGAATACCATAGCATTTCCTAATGCCTCATTTCTGGATGCTACTGAACCAGATGACTTTCTCCTTTAATACAGATAATAAAATGAATCTCTTAAAATGATCCGTCTGAAAATAAATGTGTGTGGGTGCATGCATGTGTCCACACATTGGTTCTTCTACCTTCAGGAGTGGTTTGAGGGCCCTTTGGCTATCACTGGAGTTTGAGTGGCATTGGCTCTTGTACAGTCCATTTTTCTGGTGCCGGGCACGTTGAAGGCTGCTGGTGGATGTTCCCTATTTACCAACATGGAGCTGGGGAATTAAGCAGGCCTCCTTCTGAACTAGACTCTTTACCATGGGATCCTCCAGTTACTTTCTTGCTGTCAACAGGTGGAACAATCCAATAACCAAGTTAGCTACACAGCTATAGCTTCATGCAGTATGAACACATGTATTTGCTATCAAGTGGTAAAAGGATGTGTTTATAGGATAGCAAACTGGCTTCCCATTTTATTTCCCAGTTTTCTTATATCAACACTTCTTGAGATTGAACCTTTTTCTCCAGGCATGTGGTACGGGTACTGTGTGAAGTACTGGGGGCCAGGAGCAGTGGCAATCACAGAGATGAATGCACAACATGCTCTTAGTTCTTAGGGGCACCTACGTGGCTTAGACAGTAGAGCGTATGACTCTGTTGATGTGAGTTTGAGCCCCACATTGGGAGGTAGAAATTATTAAAAAAAAACAAACAAACAGGTTTTCAATGGTTAGAATAAGTCAAAATTGAATTGCTTCGGATATTTCTATCTTGCGGATTTCAATGCAGTGAAAGATGCCAGTCCTCCTTCTAGAGGTAAAGAAAGGAGACAAACCATCTCTTCCTTCACAGTTGGCTAATTGGACTCCGAGTACAACTGGCTGTGTATTGCTGGAAATCACTTAAGACTATTTTGTTTGAGAAGCAAAACAACAAAACAAAACAGACAGTAGTCCAGGCCTGCTAATAGCTGTTAGCCACCTGTTTATTGTGCTGACATGTTTTAAAAACAAAAGAAACATTTTGGGCAAATATCATAACTGCATCATATTCAAACCAACTATTGAGTTATACAGTATAGTCTGTAAGTTTTCGCTTAAGAAGCAAATTTATTTAAGAATCTGCTGTGAAAAATCAATATCAAAATGTGTGCAAAATTACAAGAACAAATATAATGTTGTTTTTGACTGGTCTGTTTATATTGAAACTATATTATTTTATGTGAAGTATGTGTAATAGAGCATTAGATTTGAAAACTCTGTGTTGAATATCATTTCTGACAGCCTTTTTTAGGGTCACTAAAATTCCAATAATTCAGTCTAGAATTGAAGTCGATTCCAGAGAAAAATTTAATATAGTCTGCTTGCCTGCCAGCTTCAACATAGTTTCAGAGCATTGAAATGGTTTGACACATTGAAATATAAAGTGCATTTGTCATATCTATTGGTGGAGTATTTTATGTGATCGCATCTAACAAAGATCAAGTTAGAGTAAAACTTATACTGGTTTTTTTTTATGTGTTTGTGAAGAGGATTTTGTTTTATCTTGTTTTCTTTACAGTCTTGATTTGATTTATTACAAAGTCCAATAAACTATTCCTAGTAATAATAAAGAAACACATTGCCTGAACCAATTTTGAAATGCAGTGAAACATCTCTATATTACCACAATCATTTGCTGTTTCAAAGACCCATATGAATTCAGGATTGTGTCACAGAAGAGGTACTTTCTAAATGAGCATGAGGTTAGAATGGAGTTTCAATTTCCAACTCCAGCAAATAGAAATTGTGTCATTAGAACAAAGTTGATAAACCTTTGAATCTCAGCTTTCTCATCTATAAAATGGGGGTGATACTGATAAGCATATAAGCTTTTTGTTGATTCTGTTTGGTAAGGATTTAAGGTGTTAGGTGTATAACCCTAACTTACTGCCTATCCTTGAGCAGTTATGCTCTAAAAAGTTTTCTTATATCCTTAGGGCTTCTAGGAATTACATTTATAGGGTGAAATCTGTACAAGATCCAAGTATTAGCATACCAGGAAATACTATAATGACACACCAGTATTTTTTTTAAATACTACTTTAGATATTATAAAAGTCATTTAATTTTCCCAGTGTATATTCAAGCCTGCATGATTACTTATGCTTGAGCTATTTGGGGCTGCTTGTGGTGAAAGTATAAAGTCGGTTTCACATATTCCAATGAGCTTTGAAATTGTTTGGGCTGGGCCTTAGCATTGTGGAGTAATGCCATTTATGGGAGTATACAGATCTCTTACTTTTACGTTTATAGTCATATACTTATAACCTTTTATCTATAATTCAGATGTCAATTTTAATAGTTACCAAATAAGTAGACTAACATAAATACAACTTGAGCACCAGTTCTTTAAGACTCTTTCTGTGTCCTGGGTAAAAGCATCCAGTAATGATATTTTGCTGATATGGTTTCAATATTTTATGTTGACTGAGGACTTCTCTTAGCAGAAGTCATTTCAAGACCCTAATCTTAATACCCAATTTACTTAAAAAATATAAATTTTGTATATACATATAAATTTTATACATATATATGTAGTGTAGACACCTATGTAGGCATGTGCAATCTTGCTTAATGTATTATAATTTGAGTGCTTGAAAATGTTATACATTTAAATATTTAGCCTACAGATTTATACATAGGATTGATATTTTATGATCTGCTTACATAAAAATGATTCAGTTGGGTTATAAGTTTAACATTCAGCCAAGACTAACATTCCCCGAAAGTGTGTTCTACTGGCCTCAAGTTCTACAATGCTAATAAGAATTATTTAAAAGAAGGTTTCCAGGTTGAAATAAGTTTGGAAAATAGTGAATGAAAGCATTTTTATAGTAAAATTTCTTAAACCATTTAATTTACTCATTTCTAAATTACATAATAATGGACCATGGGAAGGATGTGTGTGATTGATTGTTTCCCTAACCTTTTTCAACACAAAAGCCTTTGCAATTTTTTAAGCATTTTACAACATTAATAATCAATAGAACGCACTTCAGAAATTCTAAGAATAAATGGAATGTGCTACACACTTTCCGTTGTCAGTAGATCGACTCTGGAGATCATAACAATCCCAGCTACTTGAACAGAGGAAAAAAAATACAAAAAAATTATTAACTAGGTATAATGTTCTTAACTGGGGTAAAATGAGAAAGCTGACTTATCACGTAGATAACAATTTTGGGATGTGAATACTACCATCAGGCCTGGGGTGGAGGGAAGGGACAAGAGAGGAAGTTGGCATTATTAAGCTTTGGGAGCTTAGAAGAGAGACCCCATGGAGCTGAGATGAGTCCTCTGAAGAGGGAATGCTAACCAACTTGTGCTGGTGTCTCTGAGCAGGCAGGCGATGAGACGGATTCAGCAAGTATTAGGAAAGTGGCAAACTGTTGAGCTGCTGCCATTGGAAGGAACGGTTACTATTGGGTTGAAGAAACATTGCTGGGCTGAGTAGAACCAGCCAGGAAACACACAGAGATGGTCTGGGCTTCCTCTTTCAGCCCCACTGCCTCCCTTCCCTGCCCCCATGGCATTGCCTAACATGGAGCATCTGGTGAAGCAGAAATGGGGTTTGCCAGCCCCAGCAGCTCAGGGCAGAGCATAGAAGGATGGTTTCGAAGCTGATAATAATAGCTAATTGGCACAGTTGCTTTATTAAGAATCCTGGCTCTTAAAAAGAAATGTTAGAATTATTTCAGAATGGTCCTATTGTCATCTTAGATTGAATTTGCTATAGTAATTCACAAAGCAAACCAACTCACTTTATAATTTATATCCCCAGGAGCAATATTCCATTATTACATTAATACTCTATTATTAATGTACAGGTTTCCCAACACAGAAGGGTTAGTTTGAACTTACTTTGAATCATTAAAAAAAATACACTGTTGAAGGCCTGCACAGTTCCTAGCTTCTTAATTTTTTATTCAGGCCATTGCTACTGCTTCCTGGGATTTGTATGCAGAGAGATATTTGAAATCACACACACATGGATTAAAGCATGATGCTGTGCTCCTGAGAATCTGTGAGACACTAACATAGTGATAAGGTTACTGCCTTACAGAAGACTTGGGTATTTGGCCAACTTTATGGGCTAGTCAAAGGGTGCATCTTATAAGAGTCATCAGTAATGACTGAGAAATGCAATCATATAAACACAATCAACAAATGAGACCTTCTGGGGCACCTGGGTGGCTCAGTTGGTTAAGCAATCATGCTTCAGTGGTTTGTGAGTTCAAGCCCCGCATTGGGCTCTGTGCTGACAGCCCAAGAACCTGGAGCCTCCTTTGGATTCTGTTTCTCTGTCTAGCTCTGCCCTTCCTCTGCTTGTCCTCGGTCTCTGTCTCTCAAAAAGAAATGTTAACAAAATTAAAAAAAAAAAGAGAACTTCCTTCTCTGAGCCTTACATTTACTTAGGCTACAGCAATAAGAATTTTAGTAGGCACATTTTGGGCTTACCTTATCTGTGGTGTTTGTTAAATTATACCTATTGACAAAATCCGATTTGACATTTACAACAGCCCAAGAGAAAGCCAAGGAGGATTAAAAGTCAAGAGATTAAGGAATTTCTGTGAAAAAGGTCTCATTAATAGAATACGCAACATCTAGAGACCATTTGTGTTAGGCTAGGTTACAATGCTAGGACTAAAAGATGCAAAAATTTGTAGTATAATGAGAAAAGGTCTGGGGAAAAAAGGCTATGGAAAAGTTTACTGTAGAAGATCGGAATAGTGAGGAGCCTGGGTGGCTCAGTTGGCTGAGCGTCTGACTTCGGCTCAGGTCATGATCTCACAGTCTGTGAGTTCGAGCCCTGTGTCAGGTTTTGTGCTGACAGCTTAGAGGCTTGAGGCTTCTTCAAACTCTGTGTCTCCCTCTGTCTCTGCCCCTCACCCTGATCATGCTTGTCTCTCTCTCTCTCTCTCTCAAAAAAAAAAATTAAAAAAATTAAAAAAAAGAAGATGGGAAGAGAAGGAGCTCATGATCATAACAAAACTAGTCAGGACTAGAAGAGAGTAGGACTCCTATTACAGGGAAGACATGAGAGAGTAGAATTTTGAGGAGAAGTACTAGTGACATTGCTACATTATTGAGTATTTACCATGGTCCAGTCTTGGTTCAGAGTGCTTTGGGTATATTAAAATAATATTTTAAAGAAACTGATCAGAGGAAGACCCTGAAGACAGTGGACTGAGAAAATGCTGTTGGTTTTGATTTGGAGGGGAGAGTTATTTCTGACCTATGGAGGCAAAAAACACATTAACACCCTGAGAGTATCAGAGACCAGGTTTCAAATGTTTAAGGAAAAAAGGATTGGTAAGGGTGTCAGTGCAGGGAGTTCGAATTACACTTCCCAGAGCTTTATCAGTAGAGCAAGAAAGATCAAGTGTGCAGTTCTGTCTACTTGTGTTGAGTGCCTGTGACTATAGGTATGTTTAAAAATTCACAAGAATATGTAATGCTGAGGCCATTAGACATCTCCTCTGAGTCTGAGATTGTGATGGACTACCAGCTTCTTTGGGAGGAGAAAGCAGTGTGATATAAAAGGCACTGTGTGTGCCCTATAAGGTGTATTGTCTTGACTAAGGTAGAGAGATTGAGTAAAGAAAGTGCAAAGAAATGCATTCTCTTTAAAAACCAGGCCTATGAAAATAAACGGGAAAAAGCTACTTTCAAAATTTTCTACGAGGTGGTCATCATTGTATACTGATCCTATTATATGCAGTCCATCCGGATTTGTCTTGGAAGAAACGTTGACTAGTTTGTCTGAAGTTTCTCTGAGTAGGGGCTTGTAATTAAGACAAATAGAGAAAATGTTAAAAAGGTAACCTGCATGTGTTTGATGATCTAACCAAACTTACTGTAATGGAGAAATCTCCCTGCCTGCTCCTTAGTTTATAAGTAAAGTTGATTTCACCGATTTGAAAATGTCTCTTCTATCAAAAGATGTCTATATGTTTGTAGATTCCAAGGTCTCTTTCAAATATTTGAATGGTCATGTTTCAGTACCTATTATTAGGAATACACAGATGGGAGGGGCACCTGGATGGCTCAGTTGGTTAAGCATCTAACTTTGGCTCAGGTCATGATCTCACTGTCTGTGAGTTCAAGCCCCAAGTCAGGCTCTGTGCTGTCAGTTCAGAGCCTGGAGTCTGCTTTGGATTCTGTGTCTCCCCTCTCTCTCTGCTACTCCCCCATTCACTCTCAGTCTCTGTCTCTCAAAAAATGAATAAATGTTAAAAAAATTTTAAAAAAAGGAATACACAGATGGGAAACTTATCCACATTGCCATTTCCCTTAAAAACAAAGTCAGATTTAAAATCCTTGTTAAGGGGCACCTGGGTGGTTCAGTCGGTTGAGCGTCTGACTTCTGCTCAGGTCATGATCTCACGGTTCATGGGTTTGAGTCCCGCATCGGGTTCTGTGCTGACCACTAGCTCAGTGCCTGGAGCCTGCTTCAGATTTTGTGTCTCTTTCTCTCTCTGCCCCTCCCCTGTTCATGCTGTCTCTGTCTCTCAAAAATAAATAAATATTAAAATTTTAAAAAAATAAATAAAATCCTTGGTAAGCCACTAGGTTGCTTTTAAGTGGATTTTTTTAAGGAAATCTTCAGTAAGAGTGGCTTTTCAGTTGACTCACAAAGGTACTATAGCTCAGTAGTTTGCTGTACTGTCTCCATACAGTATATTTGCTACTTGGTGGTTTTTATGAGAAGTAATCTTTGATTCATTTTATAACAAGAGCTAACCCTTGTTAGAAATACTGTGTGGTAATTTGCATAATTTCTCAAGAACTTCCCAATATGAACATGTGTTGTAGTTCAAATAGGAATCAAATGTAAATAACTTCTGAAATAAATAAGTAAACATAAGCATACACAAATACATGCATATATATAGATACTATATATGTATGAAAATATGTATGCATGTGTAACATCTCCCCAATTTATGTAGTTGATGGGCTGTTTATGAATGTCTCCATTTAAAATAACTTAGAATATATTACTAAGATAAATGTTATGTTAAGGTCATGCTAATTGCTTTAACAACTAAAATTTTAAGAACACCATTGTTGGATATTTTAGAACTTTCCAGCATGCATGTAATGAGTAGATAGGAAGTTCCTGCTTCTCTCAGTCATTTCAGAAATCCATATGACAAAAACTACTATGCCAGGCTTCCAGAATCACTCTGGGTGTTGTTACCCAGTTGCCTAGGAGCAGAGGACAGCGAGTCACATTGCCCATGGAAGCCCATGAGGGTCCTGGCCCGGAGTAGCACACATTCGCTTCTGCTCATATTCTATTGGCTGGGACCAAGCCAATGGCCACATTCAGTTGCAAAGGAATGTGGAACATATAGTCCAATTTTCCCAGAAGAAGAGAAAGTGGTACTTTGGTGTACTGTCTGTTGCTAAAATATTTAAGAAATACTGATTTTTGGAAAGTGTTAATGGGTCATTACTTTGTAATGTACTATCACATATCATGTTCTTTATAATTATATACATTCCTAATTTTTATAACAAATGTATAATGGCTACATGAGTATTAAAGCATTTTATGGTGATGTGGAGACAAAGGTTCTGAGGGGATTTTGACTAGTTTAACAGGATCACAGTCAAAAACCTACTTGAGAACTATTGCTGTACACGTGGACATACCTGAAACAAATGATTGAGAAGCATCCCTGAGGACTCTACCTCTACTGAAGGGGAGTCACTTGTTACTTTCAAGTGAAGTATCTACTATAGTGGCAAAGAAATAGCCTTATTGCCTTATTGTTGAGGAGTTTATAATAACTGAGATGTCAAGAGTTGTCTGCAGAAGGCAAAGAATTTGGTGTTAATGGTGTTAACTTTGAGTTACCATGTGATGTTCATATAGATGTGATTGTAGCTAAATTTGTGTTTTGCAAAGATCAAGTGCAAAGATCAAGTGCTTTTTGAAGACTTGTTCATTCCTTAGATGATAATGTGGAAATGTCCCTGTGAAAGGCCATAGGTTTTTGAGAGAAAACAAAGTTTTATTGAAATCGGAACTTATTTAATATAAATTTGCGTATCTTATTTACTGAAATCATAATTAACACTTCCATTGACACAATTAAATAGCTGAAAATAATTTCCGTTGTATTTCGTACATGCCACTAGAAGTGAATGAAAACTACAAATTGCTTATCAGAGTTTTCCTTGACATTTTTTATGTGTCAATTGACTCATTTTTCCCCTTTCACTTTTTGTCAACCAGTGAAGAAATGGTCTAAACTTATTCTCTCAGTGTCTCTACAGCTTAGGATTAAAGAATAGAAAATAGTCATGATTATTTACAGGTAAAAACTGTTATTTCATTGAGGACAATTTTTTTTTATCATCCAAGTTGAAGTAGACCTCAGATTTGGGGATGCATATTCCAGTTCAATTCCCCATTTTCTTGTAAGGAATTGTGTTGAATGACTGCTATGTAATGCATTTTTCTTTCTTTTTTTCCAGTTCAATACTATGTATCACATTGTGTTTAAACATATTCAAAGGTACTTTAATATTGTATGATAATGCAGTATTATAGACCTAAATATGTAGTATTATCAACAAGTATCTTTACATATGGGAATTGGAGGTGGGGAAATGTACTTAAAAGAAAAAAAAACATGGGGTACCTGGGTGGTTCAGTTGGTGGAATGGCTAACTTTCGCTCAGGTCTTGATCTCATGGTTAATGAGTTTGAGCCCCACATCGGGCTCTCTGCTGTTAGCCTGGAGCCTGCTTTGGATCCTCTGTCCCCCTCTCTTTCTCTGCCCCTCCCTCTGCCCACAATCATCTCTCTCTCTCTCTGTCTCTCTTGCTCTCTTTCTCTCTCTCTCTCTTTCAAAAATAAACATTAAAAAAACATTTTCAAGTAATTATTTTAAAGTTAATTTAATAACAGTATAACAAAATCCTAGAACGTTCATGGTCCCCACTGTCCTTCATGAAGAAAGTAATTGTTGGGGCGCCTGGGTGGCTCAGTCGGTTGAGCGCCCGGCTTCAGCTCAGGTCATGATCTCACGGTTCGTGGGTTCAAGCCCCGCGTCAGGCTCTGTGCTGACAGCTAGCTCAGAGCCTGGAGCCTGTCTTCAGATTCTGTGTCTCCCTCTTTCTCTGAGCCTCCCCTGCTCATGCTGTCTCTCTCTCTCTCTCTCTCTCTCTCTCTCTCAAAAATAAATAAAACATTAAAAAATTTAAAAAAAGAAAGTAAGTGTTAATATTTTATATACTAAATATATTTGTTAATATTTTATATACTAAATTTACAGAAGATGTTAATCTTGCTCTTCTGTTCCCTTTTTCCCCATCCTCTTCAAATCTTCCTCATTAACCAGTGTTCTTCCATACAGTCTACCTTATGTTGGAGAAGGTGAATTATTTATTTCAGGGTTTTTTTTTTTAACTTCACACAATCTACAAATATACAAGTTAAAAAAAACTTTTTGTTATACATATGCTTGTTATTTCAGTAAGATCAACAAAATGTTTAGGAGCACAAACAAATTCATTAATTATCTGTTGTATCCAGGGCAAAATATAGCAGGAAAGTTGAAAAATGAATTGTTTATTTTTGGAGGGCCTGGGAATCAAGAACAATGAAACTTCCAAATAAAAGTAGTTGGACCTTTTTGCTGTGGATTTGAAAATAAGTCCAGAAGGCTGAGCTTAATATAACATGTGGCAGGTGGCCTGCGTTTGCCTGGAGAATTCCTTTAGGGCAAGACAGCTCAGCAAACACATAAATCCTTTTTTCTCTGTTATCTAGTAGCACATTTAGTTGCCATGGGGATTTTATTTATGCAGCAGATCCTCTGCAGTTCAGTTTGTGCCTAAAGTTTAACCGTACAGCTGTTACCGTAAATGCTACATGGCAATATTTTCCAAACACAGACCCTAGAACAAAAAGAACATTTTTTCCAGCATTGATTTTGCTTTTTATGTTCTGAAACATCTTAGTAAAGTATTATTATACACCAGGAAAACTTCACAAGTTCCAGCCAAGCAATTGGATCATTTCCTGTTACTTAAATTGTTCACTTGCAAATAAATTATATGATAATTTAGCAAATATATTTTCAATTAGGGCAAAATTTTGTAAGTTGAATAGGTTATTATTACTGCATATATTTAAAGTGATTTGATTCCCTCTTCCCCCACCCCCAGTACCGTTAACTTCTTAAAGGAGTTTAGATCAAGTGATCAAATACTTGCTACTCTGCAACTTTTCACTTCCACAGTTCTTTGAATACTTTCCCCACCACTATTTTTAGTGGAGGAGGGAGGAAAACAAGACAGAAAAATGGTGATTGCTTTTACAACAATCAAGACATAGCTGAGTTTCTACAGCTCAGAGCTAGGTCCTGATTTGGAATGAATTGCTTTTGTTTAGTCTTGATTTGTACTACACCAGATAAATCACCAGTGTGTCTCCTTTGTGTGAACAGCATGGATTGGTCAATGAAAAGGGGAACTGATGCTTTTAGATGGAGTGCATAAAATTACCTCACACCATCTGTGTCACAGTGCACCAGGAAAATGATGAAAGGAGGGCTTGAAATCCAGGTAAAGTTGCTCCCTGAGAAGGAAAGTAAAGCATTCCGAATCAAGATAAATTCTTCTCCTTTTTCTCCCCACATGATATTTTTAGATGGGATGTTGACTGTTTCAGAGAACCATCGAGACATGATCCTTACAGATGGTTCTGCTCTAGTTAGATGGTCAACATATAAAATTTGAAATGATAAACTAAATGAAGCCCTTCTGTTGAATGCCATATATTCTTGGCAGTGACCAAACAGTTTAACATTAAAACTGCCTTACTACAGTAGCAGTCATTAGAGATCATCTCTGCTAGGGATGTATACCTTTCAGATATTTTATCTTTCTACCAAAAATAGCCACATAAGCCTGAAAATGGATTTGGTGTCATTACTCGAATAAATGAGAGATTTTAAATGGCAACTAGTAACAAGTTTTGGCTACCGAGTGGATGCTCTGGGCATTGAAGGCACTGTACCTCCTGTAAGAGGTGACTAGAATTTCTTGCCATTTACTGGACATATTTAGCAAGTGTTTTATGTCCCTTCTTAAGGGATATTGGAAGACAAACATACATGCTTCCTTGTACCCATATAGTCAACAGTGTGATGATCAAGTACTGAGTTTTTATGAAGTCATTTCTTGAAAAAAGTCAGCAACCTTAACTGATGATGGCATTGCTACTCAAAGTGTGATCCATGGACCAGTAACATTAGCATCACCTGGGAGCTTATTGGAACTACAGAATTTTGGGTTTCTCCTCCATTCAGAAAAAGACTGCATTTTGGCAAAATGCCCTGTTGATTCCTGTGCATATTAAGTTTGAGAAGCCTTGGTCTTTGAGCCACAAAACTGGAGCTAAAAGTGTACTTAAGATGAAGGGGAGCACAGTGTCATCGGCTATTTTAGGACATGCTAGGAGCAGGACACCTTAACATCGTTTTTCATCTTCTGTCTTTTATATTTTTAATGCGCACTCACTCATTCCCCCCTCCCCATTCAGTGTTTACTTTTTCTCCACTCTAGTGATTAGTGCCAGAATTCCTCGAGAAATATAGGTTGACCAGATACCTAAACTACTCAGAATGTTTGAGTCCTATTCTCTTCTGTCTATGGAACCAATCCACCTTTTTGTCCTCCCTCTTTGAATAGTCTGCCTTATGAACCCTGATACAAAGTCACAACAAATGACTTCCCATGCCCTCGACACATGCTCTTTATAACTCCATGCCTTTTCATATGCTGTTTCTTCTTCTGGGAATATTTCTTTATTTTCCACCTGACAAGCTTTGATTCATACTTGAAGATTCAGTAGTGTTTTCTAGATGAGGCAGTCATTTTTATGCAAACAGAATGAGTTGCCCTTTCCATAGGGTGTCTATGGTATTTATGCAAACCTCTGCTAGAGTTCTCATGACCTCATATTCAGTCTGTCATTGACTTAGGAGTCTGGCTCCCTTACTGGACTGATTGCCCCTTGAAGACACTACTCTTAACCAATTCACCTGTGTATTACCAACACCTAGGGCAGTAGCCAGCCCAGAGTAGGTGTTTGTTAAGTGCTTGTTAAATGAGTGAATACCAAATTCACTTAAAAGAACACCTTTTTACCATTTTAGCAATCAGAACTTCTGATAAACTGAGACTTGAGGGTAAATCCATCCATCTACTCTCTCTGCCTTTTATAAAGAAAAACATATCTTCTTGTTCTGAGAGAATCAAGTCAGATAAGGGGGAAATAGAAAGGATAATAGAATCCCACATATAAAATAGGTATGATAAAGAGAAGTACCTGAATTGAAAAAATTACTGAAGAAGCTTGAATGCTCAACTGTAGAGAAACTAGTACACTGGAGAAAACCAAGAGTGAAATAAAAAATGGTTTCTGAGAATTTGCTTGTGTTTAATGTGAAAACTCTATCACCCTTATTACAGTTGGAGACTCAGCCATCACTTGGATACATGGTTCAAGATGAAGAGTTTATCTTTGAAATAACATAACTTTCTAGATGTACTTTAAAATAGTGTATTTTACTTTTTTTTATAAGATTTCCATTGGCACAAATGATGTTAAAATGTTACTATTAGTATTAAAGGGGGAAAATTAGTACCCTGGATTTTTCTTCGTAGTGGTTTGTATCAAACTAGGATTATTTTCATTTGTTTAAATGTTCACTTAGAAACCACACAGGCTGTAAAGCACTTAGGCTTTAGGATCAGACATACTGTTGTACGTCTTTACATTGTTTGTTTTATACCAATGGCTACAGTTTGAACTCACAGTTGTATTTCTAAGGTGTACTGTGGAAGCATAAAATGAAAAGTTGAAATATTTCTTCGGTAAAAGTGGGGAACCTGACTATATACCATCAACTTTACCTAAAAGAGGGAAACTTGAGTTGAACATACCACATCTAATTTAACTAACAGAGTAAGGTTCGTTATGTCTGGCAGGAGACATTGCCGTGGAAATCAGTATTTCTAATTCTTATTCAGTTCAAAAGACTTTGATTTTTAATCTGCATTTTGCACAATTTTTAATCTTTTTTCACTGAAATGGGAGTTGTGGGTTTTGGTTCTAATGGTGGTGGTAATGTTGGACTAGTGTTTTAAGGAATCAGTGGTCCTTAGAGTTGTCAGCCTGATGGTAGGCTACTCATAGGTTCAAACTAGACTTTATTTTTACTACGCACTGGGAAGGAGCTCAAATGTTTAATAGCCTACAGGTTTCACTCTACTACAAAGCCTGGCAGGTCTGAAATCCTCTACTGTTATTAAGAAGATTGAGATGGCTCAGGGTTAGCAGGAGAAACAAAGACTGGGGGCAAGAAGATCCAGAATAAAACAATTTAAGGGGCCATTTACTATAGGGAAATGTTTTCTTGAAGTCAGGAAGAGATCACATTCAGATGTTCATTGTGAAACTCTTGATTATAGAATCGTTAAAATGAAAGGTTTGTTTTCAGTTATGCAGAAGCTAAAGAAAACAAACCAAAGCAATACTTCTACTAATGAACACTTTGGGAGTATTAGTTATTTGTGGGGAAGTGATTCTAGAAAACTGATAGTCCTGGCTCGGCTATCAGTGCTGCACAGAATGAGGATATACCTCCTGTCCTTTTACTTAGAATGTAAAGGACTATCAGAAATAGTACCGCAAATGGTCAGGGATGGTGTGCTTTAAGCAGTTACTTTAGGTAATTACTAGCCACATTTGGGGCATAGGCTGGATTAAAAGGGAGTTTGGGGAACTTCTCCAGTAATTCTGGAGAAAGAAATGTAAGCTTAAAAACAGATGAAATAAATGCAACCTAAGGGAGATAAAGATGAGTGGTTACAAGTATATTCTATTGTATTTCTTTTTTGGCAGGCTTACAAGGATCAGTTGGTATTAATATGCTGAAATGCATAAGGCTGGCATTGCTTCCTATGAAGATCCACAGGGCAAGATGGTGTATATGTCTTTGGGGAACTATACTACTTACTGAACACCTCCCCCCCCAGTAATATCAGGGGAGATATTGGTCACTAAAAGATTTTCTTATGGTACCTGAAAGAAGAAAAGGTACCTTTCCTGTACTGTAGGGGCAGCATGGAATAATGGATAGAGTGAAGCATAGACTCTGAAGCCACACCAATTGGGTCCAATTCCTGGCTCTACCTTTAACCTGCTGAGGAAACCTAAGCAGGTCACATCATGGCTGTGTGCCTCAGTTTCCTCATCTGTAAAATGGGGATGATAATACTATTTACCTCTAAACAGTTACGAGGATTAAGTTCAGTATCACTTAGAGATAAACACTTAGAACAATATTTGGCATATAATGCTTCGAAGTATTACTACTACTACTAGTACTAAGAAAAAAGATCTAAAGGAGGTACGTTAATGAATAAAAAATAGAGAAACAGGAGACTGAAAAACGTCTCTGCAAAATAAACCAGAGAAAGTTGACAGGATAGGGATATTCAAAGGCAGAATATTTAAGAGGACAAGACCCTGTCTTCTAAGCAAATTTTATAACACCGCGTAAAACCAGAAAGGTGTTTAAACCTAGAAATTAATTTTGGAAAGGAAGAGAAGACATTACAAGAAAAGGGCAGTAAGTTTTATAACATAAAGAACTGAAGTTATGACTGCCTTTCAAGGGCCATGGCAGGAAAAATGCATTAGGAAGTTACTAGAAATAAAAATAATTCAAAGTGAGTTTGGAGTACAATTAGTTCAAGAAGCTCAAAAATTGCCTATGTTGACAGGATGCAGAAGAAAGAAGGGAGGGGCTCCTGGATGGCTCATTTGGTTAAGTGTCCAACTCTTGATTTTGGCTCAGGTCATGATCCCAGGGTCGTGGTATTGAGCCTGCATTGGGCTCTGTGCTGAGCATGGAGTCTGCTTAAGATTCTATGTTTCTCTTTCCCTCCCCATTGCCCCTCTCCCCACTCTTGCATGTTCTCTCTCTCTCTCTCTCTCTCTCTCTCTCTTTCTCTCTCCAAAAAAATAACAGAAGAAGAAAGAGGGGAGAAATCCTTAAAGGATGAAGAAAAGGTAATATATACTTTGTCCCATTACAGTTATTAGGTTTTCCAGAACAAGGGCTTTATCTTCTCTGACTTCCCAGTGTCCAGCCCTGTGCTTAGCATATAATGTACACTTAAGTATTTAATGAATTTATGAATAAGTTCATCTAATTAATGGATTAATGAATTGGGGAATTAAATTTATTAACAAATAATTCATATGAGCATTAGAAGGAAGTAGGTCTCATATATAAAATTTAACTTAAATTCCCCTTTTCCATATTCATTTATACTATAAGGAACAGAAGCTTTTTTTTGTTTGTTTGTTTTCAAGAGAGAGAACATTAGCCCAGGAAGGGAAGAGAGAGAGAGTGAGAGAGAGAGAATGCCAAGCTGGTTCCTTGCAGTCAGCACAGAGCCCAGCACGGGGCTTGATCTCACAAATTGAAACATGAGATCATGACCTGACCCAAAACCAAGAGTCCAATGCTTAACTAATTGAGCCACCCAGGCACCCCTAGGGGAACGGAATTTTGAAATGAAAGAGTTAAAGAATTAGAGAAATTCTCAATTACGCAGATAAAATTATGCAAGGAAGAATGAGAATGTGTTCTTTGCTTAAGATTCTGTTAAATACAGTGGTGTTAGGGATTTAGAAGCAAAAATGGCTGATAGAGAGGTCAAAGTGTTCTTAAACAACAAGAAAAGGCAGAATTTTAAAGTAAGTATATCATTCACCTCAGAACTTTATAGAGAATTGTCTATTTCCTTGAAATTGTTTTGGAGGTTCTCAGTTTCTTTTCCTTAAATAGGGGAAGATGAATGTCTGTGCGACACAGTTCAGTTGCTTTGTTTCATAAAGGCCCCAGACACATTCAAACCTGGGGTGCAAAAGATTTGTGGGACTATTGTGACAACAACTAGGAATAGAGGTTAGAAGAAAGAAACATGGATTGTTAAACTATAGCTATTAGGAAAGAAGATTACAGGCTGCTTTATTTAAAGAAAATAGTAATGTTATTAGATAGGGTACCTAGTGTTAATCAAGAAAATAAAGAGCATGAAGTATTTTTTTGGGTAACATTATCCATCCAGATGATCACTGATTTGGGCAACATGCTTTTAAGGGCACTGAACACAAATGGCAACTGCTGCTGTTACTGAATTAGAAAAAGATAGAGGTCATTAAGATGAGCCACCACTTAACCTTCAGCTGTAGGCATGGGCTCTAGATACTCCATGAAAAATTAACTGGCAGTATATAAGAGCCGTAGAGCATACCAGTTGCTAAACTGCAGTCTTGCAGTGATGGTCAACTGTTAAAATTTAAACATTAATGGAAGCTTTTTCAATTTTATACTTGCCTGAATATTTTTTCTTAGGTCGTTGGTATCAACCACCCCTTACATACTTGCAAGTGACAGTAGAGGACAAAAAAAGACTAAACAATAAATGGAAAACTGCATACACTGCTTAATTTATTTGACAGATATTTATTATCTACTACATGCTAGACAAAGGCCAACACAAAACAAAATGGATGCTGCCCTTGTTCTTTAAGACTAGTTTAGCAGCATTCTCATGGCTTTCTTGTGCTCTGAAATTTCCTGCAAATGTTAAAAATGTAGATCCTCAGGTATTACACTGAGATGGTTTCTGTTGTGTGTTTTGGGTGGGGTAAGGGGAAAGGAAAGTGGTGATACTCCATAATCTCTATGTTATCAAACTATATGGTGATGGAGATGTGTGTGGTTTGAGAAACACTCTTTGATGCTCAGTGGGCTAGTGACCCACAGAGGAATTTCTCAGGGCAAGAGTCATAAACTTGGATAAATGATGGATGGGAAGGTCTTGGCTAGATTGAAAGGGTTTGGGGGGGCGCCTGGATGGCTCTGTCAGCTGAGCATCTGACTTTGGCTTAGGTCATGATCTCGTGGTTGATGAGTTCGAGCCCTGTGGCAGACTCTGTGCTGACAGCTCAGAACCTGGAGCCTGCTTCGGATTTTGTGTCTCCCTCTCTCTCTGCCCCTCCCCTGCTCATACTCTGTCTCTCTCTGTCTCAAAAATAAATATAAACATTAAAAAAATTTGAAAGGGGTTGGAAGCTGAGATGGTAGAGATGGAAGTGTGGTAGAGTGCTTAGAACACAGAGAAGAATAGTTGCAAGGACTGACCATTTATGCCCTTACTTTACTTGGTGGACTCCTTGAACTTAATGTTGTATCAAAGTTAAACAAGCACGTACTGAACAGATTCCATTTATCACTAAAGGTAACACTTGTACCCAATCCCAGAGAAGCTCATAGTTGGGGACATGTACATAATCATGTGGTTTAAATGGTTTAAATTTGTGAAATGCTTGTTGGTTACAGAAACATCTGTAACACATGTAAGTCATGAGGCATAATAAAAATATACAACTGATTGCACTGCCCAGTTTAAAAGACTGGTGCCTTAGCAGTACCTCTGAAGCTGTCTGGCTTTTCCCTGATTCCAATTATCTCCTACTGAGATACGCTTATTTTTTGTTTTTTGATTCCTGTTGTTGAAATTTTAACTCTAAATTAATAATTGGGGCATGTTCTTTGGTATTTCCTGTGTGAATATCACATCCTTGAATCCCAGTTTGGTTTTTGCTTCCCTTGTCTTTTTTCCGATTTAGATGTGATTCTTCTGATATTTAACTACTGAGACTTGTGGTAGTTTCATGGGTGCCTGTCATTTAGTGAAGAAAGTCTCTGAGTGTGCTAAGAAGTGTTTTGTTTGTTAATTATGAATTTTCATGGAATTTGATTGAGTGGTTTTTCTGCATGTATTGACAATATTGTCTTATTGTTCACCTGTTATCTATTAATGTGGTAAATTACATTTAAAGATTTTTCTAGTACTGTGTTTCTGTTATAAAATCAACTTGGCCATGAGATTTCTCTATTTTACACACTGATGAATTCAGTTTCCTAACATTTTGTTGTAGTACTTGGGTCATTTATTGAGATTTTTATCAAGTAATACTGCTTTTAGGGTTTATGAGTGGTCATGGTCTTACTCACTTGGGTGAATCTCCTGTCCTTACTATGTGAAAACATGGATTCAGGAATTTTATCAATTTGGTTGAGCCAACCTGGTTGGTCAAGTTTTACTAAAACCTCTCCGACCATGTTTATAAGTGCTGTATACCAGTATCACATCAAAATAGTATGCTCATTAAATATATTAAGTATGCAGTGACTTAAGCATATAGTCATTAGTAGGATTTTGTTGTTGTTGTTCAAAAAGTGTATATTCATTAGCAAAAGGGGACATGAACTGGGAAGTAGAAATAGTCTTGCCTTGCAGATTGGGGAATCACTTTGGCTTCTGTTTTGCCCATGTCCAGATGCCTTCTCAGATCTCATCATTAATCTGTGATCTCAATCCCTTATTTGCTCAGTCCCTTCGCCCCATTTCTTCTTATATGGGTAGCCTGTTACTTATATTACCTTGAGGTTCTTCCTCTTACAGGCCATGCCACAGAAAAGAGACTAGTTTGCTCCTGCTCCTTTATAAAAAGAGGTTCACACTCTGCATTTTACTGGCTTTGGCATTTATTGCCTTAGAAACCTGGCAGGTGCTGACCATAAAACCAAACATGGAGAAGTTATAAAGCCTCCTGAGTTCTCCTTGTGTTCGTCTCTAGGAAAGAAAAGAAAAAAGAAAAGAGAAAATGGAAACTCTTAGGGTTTTATTATTGAGGATGTGGCTCAATTGGATAAATCCTTATCCCATAAATATACAGTCTCTGTATCCACTAAAATACCTCTTTCTCTCCTGCATCCATGATAGATCAACTTGATGCAAATTCTTCAAGTGGTAAGCCAGCAATTGGTGTCCCTATAGTCACCACTAAGGGATGCTTATATTTATAAACTTCTTCCCAGTCCAGCAAGTATCTAGCCTGGACCTGTGTCACTTAAGTAACTGAAATGGAGTTCTACTGTTGGTGGTAGCAGAGAGGTAAAATTTTGCCTTTATATGTCTTTGGGAAATATGCAAAGCTATTGTGGTTTACTTCAGTAATAAAATTTTGGAAACCATAAAAATGAGTGAAATCAATGAACTGAAAACCCTCATTTAAATACTAGTGACACTATTTTTGGTAAAAAAGTTGGACAGCAATTCAAACAATTGAAGAATGAACACAATTAAAGAAAAACAAAGAGGGTGATCAATCATTTTGGTTGTATATACTTTTAAAAAGCATATTACATCTGTCTACCAACAAATGGATGTGGGATCTATGTGGAAAAATAATTGTGTTTCTCAATTAACAATACAAGTTAAAGCCTATTAAAGGAAACCTCAAGAGATTTTCCATTCTCCTCATATATGGAGTTTTGTTAAGTTAAATATTGCTTAAATAAGGTATTATGAAGGATTTTGGAATATTTATTATTTTATTAACATCCATTTTATAATTAAAAACAGTATATGAGCAGAATGAGATACTTCAAGGAAAATTATTTAGAATTTTCTTAAGACCAACATGGGGTGGATTAACATTTACATTAAAAAATGCCATCAAATTCTATACCCTATGATTGAGTGTATGAATTTCTAATAATCATTTTCATAGCCAAACTAGTATCTGGCCAATACTGGATCCTCAATAAATATTTGGAATGAATGAATGAATTTAATAAACCACAGTACTCCTTAAAGATGTTGCGTCTGTAAGATAATGCATTGCTGTCCATGGTTAACACCATTCAGACAGAATACGCCTCTCAATCAGAAAAGTTGGTCATACTCACCTCTTAGAAGAAATACTGGGTCAGAAAAGCCTTTTACCTAAGTCTCCATTAAAGTTAAAAAATTGTTAGCAATAATTCTCTATATGCTTTATATATATATCGACAATCTTATAAATCACTTTCAGCCTCATTCCAAAAACTCCCAGTCCCTTGGGAATATTTCATAAGATTTTCCTCCAGGTGTTTGTAGCCTAGAGGAAAGCATTTCAACAGGAAGTAGGAGCCAGGATCTCTAGCTTCTTTCCTTCACATAATATGCTTAGTGTGGTGATCTGGGTCTCCAATGAAACTATATGTAAACTAATGGATTGGGCCAGATAATCTTTAGGGCACCTCCCATTTAAAAATTCTGTGAGTCTACACCAAAAGATATAATTTATTTTTTTTCTTTTCTAGCTAATAATAGTGTGATAAGGAGGGAAATGGAGAGATTCGTATGGAATTGATGTTCAGGGATGTTGGCCCAACGTACATACATATTGATAGTAAGCCACCATAATAGTTTTTGGATAAACTAAGATAAGTTTATTTTCATCACTGGCTTTAAGGGTGCCTCCTTTTCAATATGTAACCATATGTAGACATTCTTAATCATTTGTATACTTTCTGAGATTGGTAGAAGCTGCTATGTTTAAGAGCTCATGAAGAAATGTCTGTTGTTGAAGAAGCCTGTTTCAGTTGCCAGGTATGTTAATAGTTTGATCTTCCACATGTAATTCAAAAATGCCAATATGATTTTGGGGATTTTGTTTTTCCTAGTTTGAGTAGTTTTAAAATCCAGCACGTGTGTGGATATGCTGGATAATATATAGCTAGCAAATTTTAGAGTGAAGTAAGCACATTCTTAGTGCAGATATGGAAATGGGTGTGTACATTGAATCCTATGTCCAGAAGAATTAGTTACCCTTGAAAAGCAAGGATTGTAACTGCTTTGTTTGATACAGTAACATATGAATGACTAATTGGGACAATAAAAGAATATGTAATTAGAATGATCAAAAATATATAAAGAGAAAATTGGGATTTCTTAAGCTTCTCGAACTAAGACTCATACATTTTATTGAGTGTCTTGGGTAAGCAGTGGGTCATACCTTCTGCCTTTACCATGGCTCCCTGAGAGTAAATAGCATGTACTTTTGCCAGTTTTAAGAGGTGGTTTTTTTCCACCCTTGACACAGAAGTGCTACTGTTGGCTCAGTAGTTTTGTTGTTGTTGTTGTTGTTGTTATTTCTGGTATAGCATTATAACTGACAAAAATAATGTGGAAGTCTGTTCTTTTCAGGAAATTTCTTGAATGGTCACTTGGTATTTTAAGGCTTTAACAGATAATAGAGGAGGACTGGATTTGTTTTACCTTTTTTTTTTAAATGAAATAATTTTTTCAGCTGATTGGTCTCTGAAATCTCCTTAAAATAAGTTAATAGACTCCCTTACTTAGTCTCCTTTGAAGATTTAGAACCATACACCATCTCAGCAGGTATAAACTGTCCTTAGAGTAACGCTGCGCTTGCCAGTGCAGGTGGAGATGTTGAGAAAGTAGATGAAGGGGAGAAGAATAGTCTTGAACTGCAAGATTATTTTTCCTTCCCCTTGATAATGTAACTATGTGAATACATAAGTTAATAATAAATAAGATAAGCATGATGTGGACTTAAAAATCATTGGTATTTCTGTTACATCTGAGATTGCTTTGAAATCAATTATAGTTCATGGAAGTATTGCCATTCTTATTTTGTAATCACATTGAGAGTTCTGGAACTTTTTGCTATTTGTGTAAAAAAAAGAAAGGAGGGGTGATAAAAGAATTGTATAACAAGTGAAAAGGAGATGTAACCACTGCCTTATGCGTTTAGAAAGCATTAACTTCCTAGTAAATTTGGAAAAATAATTTTTGACTTGATTCCAATTTGTGCTTGCCTTATATGTCTTATTCAAGTTCATTTTCTAACAGTCTTAATGTAGAAACAGAACCTCAGTGACAATAATCTCATTCTTCACATCCACTCTTTATACATCTCTCCCTTCCTGAAATTCTTATAGAGGAAGCGTCCCTGACAGTTTGAAGCTGGTGTTTTAAGAAACCTTGAGGAATTCATCCAGTGCAGCCTTTCACCTTGAGAAAGGACAGCTAAAGCCTTCCCAGCACTTGGGTATTTATTTTACTCTTAAAGATGCCTAGAGAAGTTAAATCCATTGCAGGGTCAATCTCCACTCACTGTTAAGATGAGCTTTATTATCTGGCCCAAATCCCCACTATTTGAGTTTCCTTGTTGTCTTCTTTACTTTTCAGTGACACTCAGGGCAAATCTCAACCCCAGGTTCCTTGGGAGTTGAGAGTTTGAAGATATTTTTTCCCTCAAGGAAAAACTATCAGTCCCTCTTGTGTAATAATATTTTATGTGTTAAAAACTAATTAGCTCATCCATTTGTAACAAGGCTACTTTGTCTTCTTGTTTAAATAATTCAAATAATTGCTTTATTATGGATCTATTGATGATCCTTTAAACATTTGGCTTAAATAACCTATTTTGACCCTCTCTCAAATTGAGCCACCAGTTGCACCCAGCCATACATTCTACTTATATGTGACCTTGTTATTTTTCCAAAAATTAAATAGGTATTTATGAATGCTCTCCAAAAACTGTAAATTGAACCCCTTATAGTTATATAGATATATTTCATATAAGTGATAAATTTGGGAGTTTGTGTATCTCTCTCTCTGTAATTAGACACCTACATTTTTAGAGAAAATAGCTATGCATTTGAAATCCCTTTTTTTGTCATTGGATACACATAATAATAATGTAAAAAATCCACCTAACTCACTATACCCCCAATGCATGCTTGCATGCATGCACACATACAAACATACAAATGTAAACTTCTCTTAAATGCCTATCATGGGCATGAATAAAACAAAATTTCTGGCTTTGTTGATAAGGCTAGATGTCAAAAAAGCCAGTAAATGATATTACATACCATTACAGGAGTGAACTGGGAATATAATATTTGAGTGAAACCTGCACGAGCAATTAGGTTTTATCACACGGAGAAAGTGGGGAAAGGCATGTTGGAAGCTGGCTCCTTAGGCAAATTGTGATTGGTTGCAAGTGTTGGGATCCATATGTTGGGACATATCATGAGAAGATATGAGACCCATATATTCTCAATCTGAACAGGTTGATTGAGAATAGCTGGCTGAAGGAGCTGAAACCACAGGGATCAAAGAGTCATTAAGGATTCTAAGTGGTTTATGCCTTGGATGAAACTGTAAATGATGTGGTAACTGGATTGAAGGCTGGTGAGAAAGGATGGAATCTGAGAAAATGATAAGGAGCCTACGGATGATAGACCAGGTGGCATGATAAGGACCTTGGATAACATGCTGGGAGTCAGAATGAATAGGAAATATGGATTCTAAAGGCTTCATAGGAGCAATATAAGTTTCATAGGGTCAATAAAAAAACCAAAGTGTACGATGACTCTAAATCTCTCTAGCTTGGGCTTCTGAATATAGAAGAAGTAAGTATAGTGAAGTATTGAGATGAGAGATGCCTTTGGTATTTGACTTTCCTTGGGACTTGTTAGGAATAGATTGGAACTTTTGGTCTAGAGCTCAGGAGAGAGGTTGGAGATAGAAATGGAGCTTGGTGGTTGAAAACCACAAGAGTTGGGAAGGTAAGGGCACAAAGGGAGCCTTCCAGGAACACTCCATTAAGGATGGTAAGAATAGGGAAGCCAGGTAGCAATATAAGCAACTCAACTTGGAGGGAGCGGAGCCTTGGAAGGCAGAGAAACGTGGCCAGGACAGAAAGGACCATTGACAGTGTCTCATGTCACAGAAGACTGAAAAGTGACAAGATAATTAGAGGACTAAATTAGGGCAGTTTCCCTGAAGTGTCCATGTCAAAAGCCAGGTGATAGTAGCTCTAGAAGCAAATGGAGGTGCACCTGGGTAGCTCAGTCAGTTAAGTGTCCGACTTTTGATTTTGGCTCAGGTCATGATCTCATGGTTCATGAGTTTGAGCCCTGCATCTGGCTCTGTCAGTCCAGAGCCTGCTTAGGATGTACGTGCATGCTCTCTCTCTCTTTTTCTCTCTCTCCCTCTCTGCTGCACCCGCTCCCCCAGCACGTGCTCTCTCTCTCAAAATACATAAATTAAAAAAAAAACAAATGGGGATAGGGGAAAAGCTAATGTTTACTTATAACAGCCTTGCTGCAGACATTTTGTTAGCTACTTCTTAGTTTTTTCTGCTTAATTCTCATATGAACCCGGTGAAGGAGGTATTTTGCAGATGAGAAATTGAGTCTTAAATAATTATTTGTCTAAATTGTACAACTAATAAATTATAGAGCCAAAATTCAATCTCTAGTTCCTTATTAGTCTTAAATTAGTTGGTCTCTGAATGTAGTAAGATAGGTAGGATTGATGATCATTTTCTCAGTAGATAAATGTCTCCAAAAAGACCACTTTTCAAGTATGTTTTCTGAAATAAGACTGTTAACATCTATCTGTATTCTATGTGGTATCATAAAAATGTATGCTCCATATTACTCATGTCATTGTTATGCAGTTGCATGATAAATAGTAACATAGCAATAAAGATATATATATGTATGTATATATACATGGTATATATGTGTATATATATATGTATGTATATGTGTCATGGGAATCACAATTAAGAATCCTTTGTAATGAAGCCGAGTATACGTACACACCTGTGTATGCTTCCTAAATGTATTGGATTGGCTCTAAAGGCAAACTTGATACTTATGAAGGGTTGTAGGTACTATATAAAATGTGCAATAAATCAGTTTATATAGGAGAGATTTAGCAAAGTCTTTCTCTCTGTAAATATGCATCCCAGAATCCTGAGGACCAGTCAGAATTAGCAATGTCCTCATCATAAGATCAAATGCCTAAAAAGGCCAGCTATCATAATTTGAGAACTAACCTGATTTGTATCTAATGAATGTATGTTGTCAATGACTAATAATAAAATAATGAACAGTAAATAGTAAAATAACATTATGCCCATAACAGTAAATAGTATAAAATAATAAGCGCATCGTAAAAACATCCATGGTTTGTAGAGAAGGCAACAAGGTCTGGGCATTTTCTGTGTGAATATTAGAGAAGAGAAAACTGTTGCAGGAATGTACTTCTTGTGCTACGTGGTTTTGTCCTAGAGGTTTTCAAGCTTTACATCTGCTTCTTCGTGACATAATATGGTGTTCAGGGGAAGGGAGAGATCATGTGATTCTGGGTTGGGGATTCTAGTCAACATGGGAAAGTTTGTTAGATTGAAGTGGGACCTGAAAACTGTGATATTTGAAAGGGGGACTTGAACACAAGTAGAACTGAGGTAATGACATCACGGATCACTATCCAAGGAGAAAAATTCAACAAATAAAGAAGGTTGCTTTTGGCATTAGACAGTATTGAAGTTCGCTTTATGTCTGAAAATGAGGGGAAACGCCTTCTTTTGGAAATTCCTTGGTAAAGTTAAATTGCATCGTCTACCCATAACATGCCCATTGACTGTTCAGAATCTGACAACTGAATTTTTTCTGAGCCATCAAATTCTCTTAGGAAGTTTTGGTTGTTTTTCTTCTTTTGGTTTAGGATGGACACTAGAACCTTTTTTTTTTTTTTTTTTTTTTTTGGATGAGATTCTAGTCATGTTTTAGTTTATATCATAGCAAAGAAGTTTTAAATGACCTCTTTATGAATGCAGTTGCTACTGCCTCTATTCTCATTTCCCTTGATCTCAGCATGGCTTTTGACACTGTCAACTGTGCTATCATTTCAGAGTGCTTGAGGGAATTTCCATCCTTAAACACTCAATTTTACATCAAAATAACACTTGAAAAGCACAGTTTTGTAGGCAAATATTTTAGCTAAATGGTTTTTTCAGAATCTATTTAGTTAAAACAATAGCATATAGAGGTCTGATTATTTTAGTTGAGCTTCAGAAATGCTTTCCACTTTACCCAGCTCCCGGAGGCTGTTTTCAAGATGTTCCGCATCTGGTCCCTTTGCTTTGCCCTGAGCATAGGTGGCTACGTGTGTAAGTAGGCACCTTTGGTTCTTCTGCAGTGAGCAACACCATGAACCACCGGAGCTTGTTTTGAACTAGAACTTCCCTCGCACTGGTTAGCTGTGGTTCTTGTTGGCATGAAATGAGTTATCTCTGGACCCAACACAACTGAGTACATAGATGATGTGATTTGTGAGCTAGCTGATCTTTTTCTTAGAGCATGTGCTTAAAGACTGACATTTTTTCTTAGGATATGGTGGTTAACGAGAGGTAGGAATTCACAGATAACTTCTGACTTGGAGTTCTAGGACACCCCAACCTTTCATTTCAATGTTAAAACGTAAATAGAGCCCTTAGTCCAGGATTATTAGTTAAAAGCTGATGTCAGCTTTTGTCTCAAAGTGTCCTTCCTTTACGTCGTGTTAAGTGTATTAGTAAGACTTGAAACTGTCATTTGAAAAATATCTCTACTTTCATTCTCCATTTATCCCTGTCTAATATTGAAGTTTGGACTTTGCTTTAAATTGTCTCTGGATTAGATAGCTAACCTCCCCAGCTGGCCATTCTTCCAAGAATTCTTTCCTAAATGCCAGCAATCCTTGAAGTCATAGGGATGTGTAAAAGTAAGAAAACGTTACTCCCAGACTAATCTCTCGTATCTTGCAATTGTCCATCTTTCAGCAAACTAAGAGATAATGGCCGTGCTATCCAGTGAGTTAGGTGTCCTGAGCAGATGTGCTGATTTAATATTGAAATGTGTTTCTTCTTGGCCACTATAATTTATGAAGTCTATCACTACAGGTTTCAGTTACAGAAATGAACATCTTCAATAATGGTAAAGAATTTATTAAAAATGAGATGCATCCAATACATTTTAACCATAAAATATTTGAAGTTTATTAACAACAAATTTTGTACAAAGATTGCATATTTCTTTGTCATAAGACAAGTCTAATATTTTCTAAAGAGAAGTTTTGGAAAACAGGAGATTTTTGAGATTCTGATTATGAAAAGCAAATGTGCTTATCTTGGATTCGGGTCATTGATTACAAACATAGCAGTCTGATATTTTCAGAGGGGGCAGAAACAGATCTGAGAAATTACTGATTAGACTCCTTTGATTCCTGAAGGAGAACAAAGGAAAGGGAAGACCAAAGGAAACATTTTATAATATTGCCATGGGATGGGTTAAAATGAATGAACACAACCAGTTTGAGCAGCCAGTGCTCCTTTTATTTATTTTATTTTATTTTTTAAAAAACATTTCTCAAAAATAAATAAATAGAGCCAGAGAGTGCATGTGAGAGTAGGGGAGGGTCAGATAGAGAGGACCTCAAGCAGGCTCCACACTGTCAGTGCAGAGTCTGATGTGGGGCTTAAACCCACGAACCATGAGATCATGACCTAAGCTGAAATTAAGAGTTGGACACTCAACCTACAAAGTCACCCAGAAGCCCCTATTTAATTTTATTTTAGGGAAAGAGAGAATGGAAGTGAGGGAGAGGAGTGTGGGGGGGGGGGAGAGAGAGAGAGAGAGAGAGAGAGAGAGAGAGAGAGAGAATCTTAAGCAGGTTCCACACTCAGTGTGAGCCCAACATAAAAATCAATCCCTTGACCCTGGGATCATGACCTGAGCTAAATTCTGGAATACACACTCATTCTCAATGGACTGAATCACCAGGCTCTCCATAGTGCTCCTTTCAGAAGAAGCCATTGGTAGCCTGTTTTCTTAGACTGGACGAAGGTGAAGGGCACTTTTCTAGTGAAGTGGGCCTGATATAATTAGAATGGATCCAGTAAGGTTTTGCACTAGACACAATACGATGTCTTAAGAGGTGAAGACAGTAGAAGTAGACATGGTATAAGTGGACATAAAAGCTGTGACCATTCATGGGCAATGACTACCTTTGTTAAAGGAAAAGTTCCTCGGCTTTAAAACAAACAAAACCCACAAAACACATCCCGGCTAACTTGAGTATAAAATCAGCCATAAGAGAGGATATAATTAGCTCTATATTGTTCCCTGAGATTTATGACTGTACAATAGTAATAATCATAGTAATTCAATTTTGTTTAGTCCTTTTAGCTACTTTAATGAGATAAGTGGTAGGATCCCTGTTTTATGAATAAAGATACACCCAGGAATAGTGAGGTTCACCCTAGGTCATATAACAGACTTGAGACTTGAACCCAGGTCAGCCTTACTGCAAAGCCTGTGCTGTGTAGCTTCCTTTCTCCGCTTTTTACCAGTCATACAACCTTTTAGATCTCAGGAACACCTTGTTGGGAAGGCATAAACAAAGCCTACTTGTTAGCAGCTATCACTACTCCAAATATAGTAGCAGTGACCCTTGCATTTGCGTTGTGTACTTTGTATGCCTGTTACAAAGGTGCTGGGAGCTATTTATCAGCACTGCTTTTGCATTATCTGCGGAAGGAGGCCTTTTTAATTTCTTCTTTATACTAGTTGATTGTAATATGTCCCCAAAGAGGTAGGCTTAACTCCATAGAAATAGTTTGTCTCTTCCTTTTCTTCGTATCATTGATAAAAACTGAAATGCATAAATATGTCAAAATTTCATGGCTTTTTCTGCTCCCTTGGAAAAACTTAAGAAGTTATGGAAGCTCGGTGTAATCAGTGCAGAAATAGAGCACACTGTTAAATTTTATGAAGGATTATTTGCTTGCTAGGAGAATTCAACAGAAAATTCAAGTGTTGGGATGCTAAAGCAGCACTTTATATATAAAATGTAGACTGAAATAAGAAACATAATTGAATTAGCATGAGAACATTAAGTGATAAAATGAATGTTTTTATTGACTAAGGGTGAGTAGTTGGACTATTACAGTGAAAATCTCAATCAAGGCATCTAAGATATTTAAGACTTAAATGTGACTCTGATATAGCCTCTGGCAACATCTGAAGAGTTTCTAGACAAAACTGAATCATTTACATGGCATCTTATTACTGAAGAAATTTTGCTTTATTCACTATCAACCAAGATTATTATTTTTTTTCTTAAAGCAAGTGATCCACGATTATTTATAATGTGCCTGTTGTATTTTAAAAGGATATTATAATTGGTGCTATTTTAAGTGAAGTAAAATTTCAATGTCAATGTAAGTGTGCATATTTGCAAGCGGGTACATACACACATCAACCAGTTTTTTTGTTCATTGAAACTTTGGCTAAAATCTAAGTTACTAGGAATACTAATGGGAACAGCCTAACTCATGTTGGATATTACAAGGATTAAACCAGAATGTGTAATACTATCAATAAGTTCTAGAGGATTAATTTGACACATCAAGAAAAATTCAGTATCTTTTATGAGTTTGACCACCAGCAAAATGTGTTTGCAGCTTTCTTTAATATTGTAATATGAACTTCAGATTTGGGAAATACCATAATCTAGATTTAAATATGGAAGTCTTTGGTGAAATAGACTAGTGATTCTCAATAGGTTGCAGGGAGAAAAGGAAGCAGTACAGATCTCTGAGGAGACTCATCTGATAGGTGCCAAGAGCTTTTGTATAGATATCCTGCTTCTCCAGAAGATCAAGGGTGGTAGAACATCTTTCAACCTACTTAGGGACAATTGGACATAATCCATCACTTTTCTTGATGGGAGTTAGTCATATCTGTGGGGTTTTGGTAATCCATGAACGAGACTGACACATTTTGATCATTTTCTCAACAGTGGCTACCACATGGGATCAAAAATAGTAGCTCTACAATAATTATTTCTTGAATACATGTAAAGCTGTATAGAGAGGCTATGCATAATATTGTTTCAAAGGATTAGGTTAATTCATCTTTGGGGTCAGAAAGCAGAGTTGAAAGAGTAATTTGTTGAACCGATTAAGCATGGAAAGAAAACATATCCATGCACCAGTGGCAGGTTCAGTCATCTGTGCTTCCATTCTGCTTTCTCTTTGGGCCAGAGAGCAATGAAGCATCTATATGTTCAATAAATACAGTCTTCCAGGAATGTTTTCATCGCTTTCAAATCTAAGGAATGATAATGGTGGCTAGGAAAGAGGTAATAAAACAGAGTTCCAACGATCTCGTCATGTATACTGCACATTTATATCAGGGGCGCCTGGGTGGCTCAGTCGGTTAAGCATCTGATTTAGGCTCAGGTCACAATCTCGTGGTTTGTGACTTTGATCCCATGTCCCACTTTGATCCCTGGAGCCTGCTTTGAATTCGGTGACTCCCTCTCTCTGTGCTTCTCTTCTGCTTAGGCTCTGTTTCACTCTCTCTTTCAAAAATAAATAAACATTAAAAAATTTAAATCAAAATGAAAATCTGAATGTATGGAAATGTATCTGAAATTCTATAATTAGGCATGAAAATAAGTTAGGGGACTTCTAAGGGTTATGTGCTACGTGACACAGAAGATGAAACCTGATTTTAAGGCTACTAGACAGTGCTTTCTTACAATATGGTTTGTTTTGGCAAAGAAAGGTAGACAAAATAAAAAAAAATATTAAATGCTGCTTTGTCCTAAAAAATCCACTCTGAAGGATCTATTGCATTTGTCCAAATGCACATTTGACTAGTGGGGAGTATTTGGTTAAGATACAGTTTCAAAAGTTTAAATGAGAAAAGTTTTCTCTGCCTTTTACCTATTGGATTACTACTCATTTATTCTCAGTGGTCAGAAATTTAAAACTGGGTGTCTAGAGAAGTAGTGTTATCTATTCAGTATATCAGAGTAGTCTTTTAGTCACCTCTGGTGGTGATTACAAAACTGTCAGTTGGCTCGTCAAGCATATATAATAGTCAAACACAACCCAACATCCAACTGTGAGATTTTAAGACTGTTTACACCTGTTACAATCACTGTTCTTTCTGCTGCCCATGTGCATATTACACAAAACCTATACCACTGGTGCCTATACCTATTCTGCTGCCCATGTGCCCATTACACCAAACCTATACCACTCAATCAGTTTTTCTTGAATTGGGCTTTTCACTTAGTACATTAGTTTCAAAAGGACAAATATTGGTGTAAGATTGAGACATTTTCTTAGGTCATGAATTTTAATTTGCCACAGGAGGGGTGAGCATGTGTCTCGTGATTGGAGTTTACTGGTGGTTAGATAAATTGAGAAGATGTAGATTGGTGTGAAGAGGTGGTTTCTCAAATTATTTTAAACACTGGATATGTTGGAACATTGAAGAATTGAATCCCTCAGGCTTGTTGTTTTCACAATTTGTCTTTCTCTGTTTCTGTCCAGATTACAAACTACATATGGAACTGTACTGTCCAGTATGGTAGCCACTTGCCCTATGTAGTTGTTGAAATTTTAATTTTAATTTATAAAATAAAATTAAAAAATAAACATTTATCAGTTGCACGAGCCACATTTGAAGTGCTCAGTAGCCACATGGAACTCGTAGCTCCTGTCATGAGCCACGCAGTCCGTAGAATATTTCCATCATCACAAGTTCTACACTGATAGGATGTATTTTCAGCTTTGACATTCTCAGATTTCAGTCCCTGCTCATTCTACTTGTGTAATTGTCCTTTCCTTTTAAAAGAAACACTAGCTGATTTTTTAAGTGACTTTTTTTTTTTTTTGGTGCACTTTGCATGTTGTTTGCTGGAAGTGCTCCTTCTTAATAATTATAGTAGTGCTCCTCTGTTCTGAATATATATTAAGGCATTTTTCAGTAGGGCTGTGATGAAGTGTACCTTACCACTCCTCTTTGGTGGTGTGGTTCAGTGCCTTGGTTTTAATTCATAGAAACACCACTGCCGCACAGTAAATTATATTGAAATAAGTGTGGCGTATCATGACATAAATATCCCCGGAAAATGAGGAAAAACAAGTTTGACACTCAGGTGGCTAATCCATCACTCAGATATTAGGAAATGGATTGCACTCTTGTTGGCAGGAAGTAAGGGGATAGAAGATGATTTCAGTGATATGTAGGTAGGGAAAAGAAAACAGAAAAAAATAATATGGATTAATTTTAGCTCATTTGCCTTATTCTCCTGTTTAGAGGGGTGAAGATGTAGGTCATTTGCAGGTGACCATTGTGTGAATGTTGCCCTTTGCTCTTATGCCCTGGCCTGTGTGTCTTGTATCTCCCTGCACATGTTGGCATTGGTGGTATTTATCTCTTTTCTTCTGTGAATTCACTCATTTGCATTGCATTTATTTATTGAATTCATGCATCTTCCACTGTCATTTTCCTTTCATACTTCAGTTTTTTTTTGCTTTTCCTATCAATGCAGGACTATAATTCTTAACTTTTAAATGCATTGGATACTCAATAGAGAAGATTCACTAAAAAACAAAAACAAAAACAAAAAACCCAGTTGGCTTTTCTTTTTAAGGCACAGAAATTTCTCCTTTTCCTGTTGTGGAACAACAGAGGAAACAGGAGAAACAGGACATCCTTGGAAGCAAAAGATGTAGAATGAACTGAAAAATGTTATTGTCAGGGCAGCTGGCTGACTCAGTTGGGAGAGCATGTGACTCTTGATCTAGGGATCATGAGTTCAAACCCCATGTTGGGCATTTTAGCTTACTTTAAAAAATAAATAATTTTTTTTTTTAAAAAGTGTTACCATCAAGAGAATGGTTAGGACTGGCTGCATTTGGAAGTAAATGATGGAATTAAACCATCGACTATGGCCAAACATAACTAGGAATTCCTAGAGCTGGTTGCTATCAACCTGTCCATTCAAAAGCAATGCGTGTTTGCCTCTTCTTTGCTTGTGGCCAGAGATGGCAGCACATCAGAACAGTAGACATATTAGAGAAGTAGTTTCTCAACAGTTTGCTGTATTTGGTATGCCATCATAATTTAATCATACTGATACCAAAAACTGTACAATGGAATGCATTGTGAGACAGTGATTGGCACCTAGAGTCACTTATTATTTTGTCAAGGATTTGACATGCCAATCAATTGCATGAGCAATGTATGCTTGCTTGAAATTGATCATGAAGCACCTCGTGTTAAGCATCTTGATATTCTCTGCTAATGTAGGTCATTTCTGGGCTTTAGAGCTTTCATTCGTGCTCCTATTTTGTAGCTGGGGGGTGTGGGGAGTGACCAAAGTATGGACTATCGAAATCATTTTACAGCAGAATAATACTTTCTATAATGGACTCCAAATGGGGATGTCACACTGTCCTCATTATTTACTGATTTCTTCTATGATTATTAAAGTAAAATGAGCTTACTATGGAGAATTTAAAAATTAGAAGCAAATGTAAGGATGAAAATTGATAATCCTACCAATCACAATAACACTGTTTAAAATTTGGAGTTATTTCCTTCTAATCTTTTTGAATTACCTGAGTATACTTTGGAAGACTGTTTTTCCAAAAAAATAGTTTACTATATTCACTGATTAAATATTTGAAAATGTGATTTTAATAGTATTTAATACATGGATATACAGTAATTAATCCTCTTTGATTGGATATTTAGTTTCCCGTGTTTGTGGTCATAAGTGAAACGATGCACAGTTTTGTATAAGTTTTATACAGATTCTTGCATACCTGTGATGATTTTATGAGGTGGCATTATGGTGTAGGTATGTACATCAAAGAAAGATGATGTATGTGGACAGCTTGCTTTCCAGAAAGTGCGGCATCATCTCTACCAGCAGTGTATGGGAGAGGTAGTTTCGCCATATCTTTGTTAGTACTATTAGTCTTTTAAAAACATTTAATTTGATAGTAAAAATTAATATCCCATTGAAAATAGCCTATCTTTATTATTGCATAAACAGTTTTTATATTACCTTATTTTTTCCATCACTTAAAGGGCTCTACCTACTCTTCTGTTAGAACTTTACTAATTTTAATTGATTGCTGTGAATTACTTATTGAGGCTATAACCCACTTATAACCTTCATAGTTCGTACAGCTTTGTTCCATATTTTTTTTATTTTAGTGTATAGATGTTTTCCTTTGTTTATATTTAAATTGGTGAACTCTCCCCTTACGGATTTCTTCATTACATTTATAGTTAAGAAGCCATCCTTATCAAAACAAAAACAAAATCAAAAACCACCACCACCAACAACAAAACCAATAATCCTTCTCTGTAGAAGACAAGACATACACTAACATTTTAAAATATGTTATAACATTGGAGTTTTTACCCTGAACTCTACGGTAGTGCTGACATTGTATTGGTACCTAATGAGAGGTGGCTCTGACTCTTGCTCTCAGTACAGTATGACACTATGTGGGATGTAGTGTATACAGAAGAGGTGACTGAATATTGTGATTGATTACGTGGCATATTTAGGATGCAGGCCATTTTTGTGTGTGTGCCATATGTCAGTGTTTGTTTTTGGATCATACTGCTTTAATTACTATAGTTTTATGATAAGCTAGTAACTGATTGGGCAGAAAAACTTTGTCCTATTCCTCTTTTCTAAATTTTCTTTGAAATTCTGACATACTAATTTTTTCAGGTAGACTTTGACATCATTTGACCACTTAACAATTATTCACTTGTCCTTTTTATTAGGATTTTGAAAGGGTTGGCATTTCTAAAATATCCCACCTTTCCATTGAGGAATATGATAGTTAGCTACATTCAGGCATCCTTTTATGTGCCTGAGAAAATTTTGGCACTTCTCTTAAGATTTAATGGCAATGCCTCTTAAGTCTTACCTTCTCCTTTTAAGATAAGATAATTATGCTCTTTCCCATTCACAGTTTATTAGGTTAAAAAAAAGTATCCTTCTGTTCCTTATTTTGCTTTCCAGTCCTTTTCATAAAACCTGTTGCTTTTTATTGAGGTGAAGTTCACACAGAATAAATTTAACCATATTAAGTGAACAATTTGCCATTCAGTAAAATCACAGTATTGCACAAGCAAGCCTCCTGTCTAGTTCCAAAAATGCTCCTCACTCCAAAAAGAGACAATATTTCCGTGAAGCATTTTCTTCCCATTCCCCTTACCCAAACTCCTGGCAACCCCTAATTTATATTCTGTCTCTGTGGATTTAGCTATTGTGGATATTTGCTATAAGTGGAATCCTAAAATATGTGATCTTTTGTGTCTGACTTCTTGAAAGTATTTTTGAGTTCTATCCACATTGTAGCATCTATCAATGCTTCATTCGTTTTAGTGGCTGAATAGTATTCCACTGTCTGATTATACCATAATTTTATGACCCATTTATCCATTGATGACCATGTGGGTTGTTTCCACCTCTTAACTGTTGTAAACCGTGCTGGTATAATCATGTGGGTATGTGTATTGTTTTCCATTTTTCTGGAACTGTAGCTAGGAGTGGAATTTCTGGGTCACATGGTCATTCTATGTCGAAGTTTTGATGAATTATCAAAATCTTTTGCAGAGTGGTTGAACCATTTTACACTGCCACGGATGAAGAAGAGGGCTCCAATCTCTCTACATCCTTTTTTTTTTTTTAATTTTTTAAAAATGTTTTATTTATTTTTGAGATAGAGAGAGACAGAGCATGAGTGGGGGAGGGGCAGAGAGAGAGAGGGAGACACAGAATCCGAAGCGGGCTCCAGGCTCTGAGCTGTCAGCACAGAGCCCGATGCGGGGCTCGAACCCACGAACGTGAGATCATGACCTGCGCTGAAGTTGGAGGCTTAACCAACTAAGCCACCCAGGCACCCCTCTCTACATCCTTACCAGTACTACATTTCTTCTCTTTTTTTTTTTTATTTTTTAAAATTCTATTTCATTTTGGTTTTGATTTTTATTTCTTTAATAAAGAATGATGTTAAATATGTTTTAATATGCTTCTTGGGCAAAACTCATTTTTTAAAAGATTTTATTTTTTAAGTAATCTCTACACCCAATGTGGGGCTCAAACTTACAACCGTGAGATCGAGTCACATGCTCTTCCAACTGAGCCAGCGAGGCACCCCCAAAACTTTTGAATTCAGTTTATTGGTACTAAATTAGCTTTACAATTTTTATTTGGATACAGTTTTGTAACATTTTCATCATCTACTGAGACATTTATGTTTAATTTTGACCTTTAAGTCCTTTGATACCACTGAATCTCCATTAATAATGATTCATTTCCCAGTTAACTGAAAGATATCTTCAAGTGAATTTTAAAGGGATTTAGGTGTTAGTTTTTCTAAGCCCTTGAATACTTAACTTTTTTATGATCGTATAACCTGTCTTGTCACAAAATTCGTAGTTTAGAAGAATTATAAAACTCTTAATTAAATTATTATAAATGTTGCTTGTTTGTCTCTTGGTATTTAAGTTGCAGGGGAGATATTTGATGTCAACCAGATTCTTATTTCTTTGAAGATAAGGTGTTTTTTTTTTTTTTTTTTTTCAGAAGTTTGTAGGTTTCTTTCATTCGCCGTTGGGCCGTTCGTTGTAAACCTTTACCCTGGCTATGTGTATGTGTGTGTGAATGTGTATGAGATTTTTTCTTTAGTTTTTGTGAGGCTCTCTTGACTTACAACCTCCTTGCCCCTTTATAAATTAAGATTTTATTGTTAAATTTTTAAAGTGTTTCTTTTTTTGTCCTTGAGATTGCTATTATTCAAGTTGCTCCCTTTCCCCCTGCCATTGACATACGTGTAATTCAAAAGGTAGATCTGTTCTTTGTTCTCTGTAATTATCTTCTCGTCATTTTCACTTCTTTGTCTTGTTCTTCTAAGTTCTGGATGAGCAGCACTATACTGCTGTCCACATTACTGGTTTGATTTTCTGCGGTGCTCATTATACTTTGTTGTTGTATGCAATGCAGTTTTTATTTTTCCTTTTGCGTGTTAGTTTCTTTCCTCACTATGCCTTGCTCTTTAACCTCTCAGCTCTTACCTTTGGATTTATCTTAGGTTATTTCCTATCTATATAGATATAGAATATCCATATCTATATCTATATATTTATATTTATGTATTTAGATAGTGTGTGTGCATGCATGAGCGGGGAAGGGACAGAGGGAGAGAGAGACAGAGAGAAAGAATCTCGAGCAAGCTCCACGCTCAGTGCTGAGCCCCACACAGAGGTTGATCCCAAGATCCTGGATCCTGACCTAAGCTGAAATCAAGAGTCAGAGACACTCAACTGATTGAGGCACCAAGGCGCTCCTTAGGTTATTTCAAAGACTACATAGGCAGGAAATAGGAGGTCCAGGGTATTATCCCAGGCCTATGTGACTGGAAACTTGTGTATTTGTAGTTTTTTAACGGTCTTCAAATAAAATAAACTACATATTTGAAAATGACAACAGAAGAATATTAATAGAATGTGCTTTCTTGAAAATCTATCCTTCTTTACCAAGGGCTTTATCCTAAGAATGACTCACAAGAGTCAAAAATGTTTTGAAATTTCATGTAGCAGGTGGTGTATACCTGTTACATAATTGGCTTGTATGTAAATACAGAATATGTCTCTCTAGTAAAAGGATACACTAGTAAGAGAAGATTGGAAATTCCACTCCTTACCTGTATCTTTTGTGGGCGATGACTAATTCCTTTGCATATATATGTTGAGTTATGGGCATTGTAGTACATTCCACAGACCTCACATTTTGGAGATTGGGAAATGGAGAAAGCATGAGTTTGCATAATTGCTCCACTTTGGAGTTGTGTGAGCTGGACCATTTTATATAACTTCTGAGCCTGTATGTCCCATTCTGTACAAATCCTGTCTTAGGGGGTCTTGTGAGGATTGAATGACATGAGGATGCTTTTGTGAACCTACAGCAGCACTTGGCATATGTTAGCACTCAGACATCGTATCTTGTATTCAGCATTCATCTATTGAGTGCTATAAATGAGGCCCATAATAGATCCTGGAGACTCTGTTATAAATAAGAGTCCCTGCCCTCAAAGAGCTCACAATTTAGGAGGACTTGCAAAAGAGGAGACTAGCAGTAATCATATTTTATAAAAAGACTGTACCAGAGAGAAACTCTAAACTTGTTTGCCTTACTCAATTTTTGTACTCCAGTGCCTATCAGAACACCTAAATGCCCCTTAACTATGGTTGAATGGATAAATTTGTTCTATGAATCTGGGATGCATAAGTGAAGAATGGTCAGGATAGAGGTTTACTAGGGAGCAGGGAAGAACACAGAAGAAGGTCATTTCTCACCCAGGGAACATACACTGAAGCTGAAGTTTTTTGCTCCCTGTACCTTTTGTAAGTGGATTAATTTGTTGCTCTATCAAGGGACTTGATATTTCAAGGAACGTTGCTATGTATCTTTGTGGTAAAATGAAATCTTTTGTAATGCAAATAATCCCTTTCTAATTTATATGTGGAGCAAGTTAAGATTTTTGTACCTCAGGTTTTCTTCTTGTTTGCTTTTTTTTTTTTTTATCCAAAAGGTGGGCACGGTGGTCTATCTTTGCAATAAGTAAAAGCATCCTCACAGTAATTGAATGAGAAATTGTTGATTGAATTTAATCTTTATTCTTCCCTCCACATTCTATAGAGGATAGAGAAATGGGTTTAAATATACAAATTCCTTTATTGAAGTGAGTAAAGAAGGCATGTTCATGTCGATTTAATTGGAAATCCAGACTTTTCTTTCTCATTAAATAATCAGTTGATCTTTAGAAGTCACTTCTTCAGGACTCAGCTTTCCTCTATACAGAATATGGAATTTGGACTAGGCTAGTTTTAAGTTCCACGCATCTCTAAAATTCTTTGAAAAGGAAAGAAAAAGACTAATGACAGACTTATCTCATAATTAGAGTAGTAAATTACAAATTGTCATAAGCTACAAGATAGAAATAAAAATGACTCTTCATGTTTAGCTTAGGATCAAGAAGTCTGGATTAAAAAAATACAATTATGCTTATTTTAGACTTTTTAGAAGGTGCCAGACATTAATTTAAAGGAAGATGAGATTTACATAGCCAATAATAAAAGTGGTTATCATATAAATAAGAAAATTTTTACATCAAAATTCTAATATGAATTGCTTTAAAGAATCAAATTTTGTATGCATACACACATGCACACACATGCTAATTAAATTCTAATTCAAACTGGGTCACAGAATAAGAATAATTACACTAAATAGCAAGAGGTAAAATCCCAAGAAACAAATAGAATGTGAAACCAACAGTGGAAAAATTCACCTCCTTTTAATCTGCTGTCCTTGGCACTTGTCATCTCTGAATATTTACAAAAATAAGTAACCACAGGGTGTTATGTGTCTTTAAATTTTGTTCCAACTTTAATTACTTTCATCAAAGATGTGTATTTTTTATTGATATTAATTTGGGGAGTTTTCATCCATTTTCTCATATCTGCTGTTTAGATATACATTGGATCTAAGGAATAATGAGTATATAAAAATATTAAATCACTTCGTCATTCACCCATTCCTTCATTCACATATTTATTGTGAGCCAGGATTATAGGCACTACTTTGGTGTATCCATAATATCTTAGAACCACACATGCCACAAATGACAGGTGTCTACTGACCTCTTAATATGTAGCTAGTCAGAACTGAGATGGGCTGTAAATATAAAATACAAATGAGATTTCAAAAGTTTTGAAAAAAAAATATGTAATACCTCCTTAATATTTTTATATGGATTCCATGTTGAAATGATAATATTTTTGATAGATTGGAATTAATAAAACATATTTTAAAAATTAAGCTCAGCTATATCTTTTAACTTTTTATTGTAGCTACTAAAATGTTGAAGATTTCTCGTGTGGCTTGCATTACATTTTTATTGGACATTGCTACTATAGAAATTAATAAGCAAGTCATTGTATACTGATGTATTAATTCTGACATATTGTATAAGAATAGCGATGATGGATGATGGTTCACTGGTAGCTCTTACCTGTGAGTCATTTGTGTCATCTAGGAAATAACACTTCTTCCTTTCTTTATCCATCAACATAAGAATATATGAAGACATGTAAAGAAAAGGTCTGTTCTTTAAATGGCTTTGGATAATGTGGTATCCTTGACAGCTGTTCTTATTGTGAAATATTAGCATGTGTTTGTACTTCCTGTAAATGATGTGGACCAAGATTCAAAAATACCTTTAAAATTTCTTGTTTTTCCAGAAAGCTGGTTTTTCCTCAATAATACTGAAAACCTATGTATCATTCAAAGACATGCTTAGTCATACCTTCTCTTGGCTACCTTCCCAAATGTCTATAGCTGTACATAGAATGTACTTCCTTAGCCCTTTGAAAGCACATAGCTTGTTTCTCTCAGTAGTTGATATCATAATTTACCTTATGTAGTGTTACTACTTTTCCTTTGGCCTTTCTTTCCTTTTAAATTATATGTCCAGCCTGCAACTGGCTTATTTACTTAAGTTTTATCTTGTGGTGTCTAATACATAGTGGGCACTCTAAAAAATATTTATTGAATTAAAAGAGCACCTACTGAGGTTTAAGAGCTTAACTGTACTTCCTCCACCCTCAGCCCCCATCCGTGTTATTTTGGCTCATGGTGTCACATATCAGAATTAACCTAAAGACTCAAACAGATCACTGTGGGTACGTGTATCAACCATAAATTGAGAATCGGCTGCATTATTTATTTTTGGTTTTCTAACTTTAAAATTGTTTTTATTATACAATAAAGTCATCAAATATTGATCATTTAGTTAATATTTTGAAAATGCAATTGATCCAAATAGTCTTCTGTACATTTTAGTGTTTATAGATGGCCTTTGAAAAAAAATAAAGATTGCCTTGAATAAATGAATTCAATATTTAAAGTTATAAAATGTTTTTCTCTGCTCTAATCCTCAGATGCTCTTTGCTGTTGTTCACTTGCTCATTAATGCTTCCCACATTTCTGTATTCAGGAATTGTCCCTACTTGACAATAGCTTAAATGATTTCCCCAAGATTACACTGTGAGTATAGCTAAGCCAGAACTCATTGCCCCTGTCTTTGATCTCATGCTCTTTTCTCCAGTTTAACCTAAGAGCAGTCTAAGCTAGAAGTTGAATTTTGGATTATGAAGTCATTTTCCCACTTCCCTGCTGGCTTTCTTCCCTGAGCTCATTTCATTGCTGGACCTCTACTCAGAACGAGAGACTCTTTTTTCACTCCTATAAATAACCTCTGTATCCTGCTGAGCAGGGAAAAACTTGTTTTCTTTTTTGTTTTTTTTTCCTTCTTTACAGGTTCGAATATGTTCACTGATAGCAGTATATTTTTTGTATTAATTACGTTTCCTTGTTTTTCAACATTTAATAATCAAGACCCTGAATCCCTGTTGAGGTTTCAAGGAAGAATGATAACTGTTTCATTCTATACAGTATAAATGTCACTCAGAGGCTCAGTGGGCCTCTTTGTCAAGTTTCCTTATAGCATATCCTTGTAGAAAGTACAGTTTCTACAAGATGGCAGAGGGGCTCAAACTGCTCCCCCAAGGATGCCTTCTGAGTCCTTTGTTGCTGGTTACATATTGAGAGAGTAACCCAAGAGGACTACCGTGGCACACAAATTCACATGGTGGAAATCTTATTTCATTTTAATATGAATAAGTAGGATATTTCACTGATTAAAGTTCAGAAGGTACAAAAGAGCATAACATGTCTCTTGTGCCATGGCCCCCTGCCACTCACTAGGTTCCCTGTTTGGGAGTCATCCATGTCTGTCAATTGATATAAAAGAAAAAGGGGCTGGGGAGAATGTTGATTTGTTTATTTATGCATAAAATATGTACACTACAGTTTGCCTTTTTTTAAAAGTTTATTTATTTTGAGAGAGAGAGCATGTGTGCATATGTACATGGGAGAGGTGCAGAGACAGAGAGAGAGAGAGAGAGAGAGAGAGAGAGAGAATCCCAAGCAGGCTCCACACTCAGCATGGAGCTCAATGTGGGGTTTGATCTCACGACTGCGAGCTCATGACCTGAGTCAAGGTTAAGAGTTGAATGCTTAACCAACTGAGCCACCCAGGCATCCCTAATTTTATACATTTTTTTTTTTGCAAAGAAAATGCATGTTAATGATACAAGATGCTTTTAAAATGAGAAAGAATAGTATCCCTCTTAGCCTTTAAGAGAGGCAGTTGCTACCAGTACCCTTTTGTAAATTTTCAGAGACTGAATATATATAAATGTTCTGGTTGTGAATGTCAATAGTGCCAAGGTTGGGAAGCTGTTCTATAAGAATTGGAAGATTTTTTTTTCCATGATGATTTCCATAGAAATACCAGGCTTTGGTACTGGTGTTTGTGTTAGGAGCATCACTATTTCTCCTCCCTCTATTCCTATTCCTTTGTCTCCACAGTGAAGCATAATTGTGTATCTCTCCAGCAAGAGTGATGTTTCCGCTGATGTTCACTATATTCAGTTGGCCTCTTGAGAATGATTACAAATATGCCACCCTTATTTTGCCTATATTGCCCCACGTGTTCTTATTTTTTGGTTTAATCTCATTTTGATGGAGCATACCCTCTGCTGATTCTCTGAGAAAGGGTAAATGAAAGGCAATTTTTAAGGAACTTTGAATTTTTAAAAATGTTTTCTTTTATTTTTTTAAGTTTATTTAGTTTGAGAGAGAGTGAGTAGTGGGGGAGAAGGGAGAGAGGGGGAGAGAGAATCCCAGAGAGTTTGTGGCTTGACCTCAGGAACTGTGAGATCATGACCTGAGCTGAAACAAAGACTCAGACACTTAACCAACTCAGCTACCCAGGTGCCTCCCAAAACGTTTTTATTCTACCCTCTCACCTAATTGATGTTTTGTATGGAATTCTAGGGAGGAAATAATTTAACTTCAGAATCTGAGGTTATTTCTCCATTGTCATACAGTTTCTGGTTTTGTTTTTTAGAGATTGTGAGACATTTTGTTGATTGTCTGTAAATTTCTCTCTGGATGTTCTGAAATTCCCCACTGATACGTGTGACATGCCATGAAGCTACTTTCATTCAGTGTGTTGGGTTCTCAGTGGACTCTTAATTTGGAAACATACTTCAGTTCTGGAAAATTTCTTGAATAACTTCATTGACATGCCTATTCCTTTAGTCCCATCCTAGCACTCTGATTTGGATGTTAGAATTTGTAGACCATTGTTTTCCCATATTTTCACTTTATCTTTTTTTGTTTTGTTGTCTTGGAGATTACTTCAAATTTTTACTTTAACTCTTCTATAAATGTTCTTTAAAATAAAAAATTTTTAATTCCTTTCTTTTGTCTTCTAAATATTTTTTATTCTATTCTGTTGCTATTACCAGATGCAATTTCTGTTCTCTCTGAAGATTAATAGTTGGAATATGCTTTTTAAATTTTTCTCTTCTCCTGAGTCTGTTTCTTTCAAGTTATAAATGTGTGTTTCATCTGGTGTCTGTCTTCCATGTCAGATACTTCATAAGCTGTTTTATAATCTTTGCCAATTTCTTTAAGTGGACTGGATATTCTGAGTGCATGAATCAGACTTGCTGACTTTGAGCTTCGTCACACTGAGTAGGCCTGGGGAACCCTAGTGTTTTCTTTAAAACCTTAAAAACTAAGGGGAAAACCTTAGTGTTTTCTTTAAATTTCTCCTCTTACACTGATTAGCTTCCTCAAAGGAAGAACTTTCAACCTCTCATCTGGAGGGCTTAAGGTGATCTGGAAGCCCTGTGAGGAAAAGGGTGGAGTTCTCAGTATGCATATGATCTCTTAACCTCTCTGTTTGGAATCCTCCACTGCTCCTGGTTATCCTCTCCTTTATCCGTCTTTAGAGAATAAACCTCCAGGCCTCCCACTCTTACTTCCACAGAGTTCATATTGGCAGCTAGACTAGGCATCTAATTGCTTCTCAAAAAGCTTTCATACAGTCCTACTTATTTCAGCTACTCACTTACCTGTGGTACCCATTCCCTCTCCAAGTTCCATAGGTCACTGTTTCTCTGTGTCTTAAACCATCTGTGCCTTTTATAGTAGATGGGGCTGTGTTTCAGCTTTTCATACTATTGCCTAGGAATTCTTTGTCTCAGTGCAGCTAGATCAGTTGCTCTTATGTCCTCTTCTTAACATCTAGAAAAATTTTAAGGATGATACATACCTCCTCTCCTGTTTTCCCTATTCTTTTATGTGTTCATGTTGTTTTTGTGTGGTATCAGGTGAGAGCATTCATTGTGGGTCCAGGCTGCAATCTTAACACAGAGTTCTTTGTGGTACTAACCTCATTTAGAGATTCCATTATGGAAGAGTACGGGTAGAGTTGGCCCTCTCTCTTCCCGTTTGCTGCTGCTACCTCCTAATTTGGATTTCCACTATAGCTCCCAGAGCCTGGGTACTAAGCTGCTAGAGCTATTTGTAAAGTAAAGCCAGGTCTCCCATTCACTGCACTGACAGCTGTGCTGATGGATGTGGCACCACTGTGGGTATAAGATTAGCTGGCCCTTCACGAGTTTGCTGTTGCTTTATGATCCTGACTACACTTTTCCTTAACTCACCTTTGATCCTAAGGAATGTGTGCATAATCTTTTTCAAAATGTTTGCTATGTCAATATCCCAGATTAATGTCTGTGAGCATTTAATAGTCGGAAGCTATGAGTTGAGGCCCATCGACCAGATGTCTCCTGCTTCCTAGTTTATAGGCCACCTTTGCACAGGGACACATGCTTACTGACTCCTTTTTATGACTAAGAGGACACTGTATTTGTGAAGCCACTTTCATTCACTGATTTTAAATGCTTTAGCAAATCTAAAACTATTCATCTTTTCAAGATGCTAAGGATGTTGATCCCATATAGAAAAAATAAATGCTGAAGAAAATCCTCAAATCTAAAATAGAATGACATCAATCATTTCTGTTCCCCCCAGAAAATGATTACAGGACTCGTGGTTCTTAATTCTGCTCATCAACAAACAAATATGACAATTAGTTACATGCAAGATGTTGACAAAATTCTTTGTTTTGTCTTGTGTTCAAACTGATTTTGATACTATCATTTTGTGGAAAATTCTGAGACCTGCTGTAAGATGACCTTTTAAGGGTTCTCCCCAGGATTTTCAATTTAGAGTTTTGCCTTTTGGGTTAGTACAATCAGTTTGGATATGTGCAATTGATTTGTGTTTCTGATCAAGATTTCTGTGTTCCAATAAAACTTTATTTATGGACACTGCAATTCAAATTTCACATAACTTTCACATGCCATAAAATATTGTTGACTTGTAAAAACTGTTTAAAATATATAAAAAAATTTTTTAATTCACAGATCTACAAAAACAGGTTTGACCCACAAGGCATTTTTTGCTGAGTCTGGTTTAAAACTTGCCTTGGGATGAGTGCTCTTCCTCTTGTGGCAAATTTCAGCCACAACATGGTATTCTGCATGTCTATTAGTATAAAAACACTGAATTGAGGTAGCCATGCTCAAAATTTTGCTTCGATGGGAGAATTTCTCACAGCCAGTTGAAACCACTTGTGTGTTCCCCCTTGGACAACATTTTCCTCTCCTTCCCAACCATTTTTCTTCTATTATTTTACTTTTCTCCTGTGTACTTTCAAACAATTTCAAATTTTTTCCCCTTTTTTTGCTTACTGATTATATATAACATAGTGCGCTAGTTGCTTAAGAGATGTAATTATAAACTAGAGGTATAACTTCTTTGTAGATAAGCACAGTCATGGAAGAGATTTTGTATTTCTGCCAAAATTCAGCAAATTCATCTGAGGTATAGGAGAAAGGAATGTGATCTACAGGTGTGTGTGTGTGTCAGCAGATATTGTATTTTTTTTTCCTGACCTCATGTTGTAGATAGAAATGCATGTGTTTATTTCTTCTGCTTGTATTTATATCTATTTTGGGGATGCCAATGACCTCAGAATGGTGAATGATAGTACTCTGTTTAAAATTTTGCAAGATACCCTATTTTTCCTACTGTAAAGAGACTTCTTTCTCTCTCTTCAGATATCCTCTGGTAATTTATTCATTAATTTAAACTTCTTTAAAGAACTTATTTGGAAAGATGTGTTTCTTTGGCAAAGATAGGACTCTACTTAGTAAAGATTTATGATTGAATGAGCAGAAAGCAAGGGGGAGGCCTAGGTGATGAAGTCTATGCACTGAAAATAATAAAAATAGGAACATTAAAAATGAAGGAAACCAGTCAAAGGCTGTAGAATCAAAGAACAACACAATTATAGATTTCATGGTAGCTATAGTAAGTAATATAGTCTCAAATGAATACTCCTTTATTTCATAGAGGGGATTGGCATTTGTGCAATATTCTTTAGTTAAATTTCAATTTATTGGATTTTTGCATCACTGGAGATTGATCTATTGAATTTGTCACAGTGGCCTTGTTTTTACCTTGATGTGTTTAATACCTGCTGGATCAGAATACCAATCAATTTAGGTTAATTTCATTAAGTTTACTAAAGCTTTTTAAATTAAAGTCACTGCTGACATTACCAGTAACAAAGTGTGGGTAACACACTCTTATATATTATTGTTCTAGAAAAGAGATTGGTAATATATATTCTCTCTAACATCTCCTTCCTTGGATTTTTAAATTCCCTTAATTATTTACAAGACGATAAATCATTTAACATATAAAATTTTAATTATCTGCATGATCATTGCTTAGTATTCTGTGCCAAACTTTAAGCTCAGCATAGATTTAAGTTCTCACTAAATAGATTTCAATTAAACTCCTTCTGTCTTTTCTAGGGAAGAAATAGATTGTGTTTAAAAAATTGTATTGTGCTTTGCATTAGCAAATATAAACTGGGGAGTGGTTCATGGAGAGTAGCCTTTTAATTCTCTTGTGCATTTTAGTTTTCAGAGAAGCCACAGTACACTTGGCATTTGTATGAAGTATAGTTCATGGTTAAGATTTTTTGAGTAATATATTTTGCAAAGAACTCTGTAATATGCAATTATGGAACTCTGCATTATTAATTGATTTTATTAACTATAATTAATGCAGTATTTATAAATATTGCTTGGAGAACTGTAGTTAAGTTTACTAAAGATAGAATCAGGAAGAAAACTGATAAACTACTAGTGCCCTAGAACTCTGTAAGAGCAGACTACATTGTTTATAAAACCAGTAGGAAATTCAGAAAGGGGAGGGAAAAAAACCCTCAACCATCAAAAACTGGTTGATTTTCTTTTTATTATTCCTTCATAGCAGTGGTATGTAGGCATTACTACAATTTTCTGTGGGGAAATTGAGCAAGCAAAAGTTTCTTCTAGCATATGCTATTCTAGAATTAAAGAGATTTTGGTTATGCAGGGTTCAATTTATCTTTGACACATTTTGCAGGTTACTTACAAATTCCTGCCTAAACATGGGAATCTTCTTTATCAGAGAGCCTAACATCAGATTTTAATCATATCTTAGACCCGCAGGGTTTTAGGTTTCCAACAGGCCACCTGTCTCAGACATTTAAAAATTCACAGGACAGATGGGAAGGTGAAAGAACTTGTCCTTGGATAAAGAAATTCTTGCATTGCAGGAACGTTCACAGTCAGGGTTAGCCAATACATCATACACATATCCTGTATTTGTCTAGCGTTAAGTTATCATAATCATGTGTTTCCCTTTAGTAGTATAAATACAAATTTATCACTTATCTCCTATTCTTATCGTGGGCAAGAAAGAGAAAGATCGTAGCTTATAAAACCTGCTAGTTCAGCTGGTCCATGAATCAGGAAATATGACTGTATTTTATATTAACTTTCCCAAATCTACAGTTCGTGGAATGTGTACCCTGTGGAAGACTCTGCACCATCGTATTTGAGAAACTGGGAAATGGACCTGGCTTGCCAGGGTTTAAATTTCTTCCCAGAAATTTATCAGTGATCCTGGGAAGTTAGCTGGTGTCCCTGTGCTTGAGTTGTGTCATCTGTAGAATGAGGGATATTTATAGCCCTTTCTAGAGGTTGGAGAACATGACATGAAGATCATACATTAAAAGTACCTAGAATAGTGCTTAGAACGGGGAGTCTGTGTTCAGTAAGTATTAGCTATTAGGCAAAATGCTAATTTCAGGTAAAAACTAAAAGAGGAACTTAAAGCCTATACGTACTTGGAAATTTTCTGAAAATAAATTCTTTATGAAATTCACATTGACACCAAACTCTTTAGGAAAGACTCTGTTACTTGACCTAGCTGAAGCATAGTATTCAAAGTCATTAGGTAGTTGAAGCATCAGTGGGTTATGCTGTGAAGTGTGGTTGGTCTTTATTAATTCCATATACTGGCATTACTTAGAAGCAGGTTAGAAAATTGAATTCTCAGGCCCAGCCTCAGAACTACTAGATCATCAGCTTGGGTGGACTGAGAAATCTGTGTTTTACCAAGCCCTCCAGATGATTTTGATGCATGTTCAAGGACCACTGGTTTAGATAGGTATATTTGTTGAGGACTTGAGGATCCACTGTATTTGTTCTGGGCAAGAGAGAGAGAACCTGATCCGAGAGGCGAGGTCGTTCTCTAGTGGACATTCCTGCAAAATGAGTGGGGCACACAAGAAATATGTAAAGAAGCGTAAAAACCCCAAAACTTTGGGCGTTAAATGTTTTATTTTTATTTATTTATTTATTTATTTAATATTTTTAATGTTTATTTTTGAGAGAGAGAGAGACAGAGTGCAAGCAAGGGAGGGAGGGTAGAAAGAGAGGGAGTCACAGAATCCGAAGCAGGCTCCAGGCTCCGAGCTGTCAGCACAGAGCCCGATGCGGGGCTTGAACTCATGAACCGTGAGATCATGACCTGAGCCAAAGTTGGATGCCCAACTGACTGAGCCATCCACGTGCCCCTAAATGTTTTAAAAAACAAAAGATATTAATAGTGTTGATGAATGATCTGAAGTTTTGAGGGGAGTGCCGACATCGGGTGTTCATGGAACACCCGAAGGTGTAAAATCTGAGGTTAAACCTGAATTATGAGAACATTAGGTAATAAATTGGTGAATGAGCAATCTTGGAAGATGAAAGCCTGAGTGCAAAGACCATAAGATGGGCATAGCTTAAAGAAGGCTTTATTCTTAGTCTATGAGTAAGTACTATTGGTAATATTAATTAAGAGTGGGGTAAATTTGATTATTATAGACAACAAAAAAGGATTCCTAGTGAAGTTTTTTATTTTTTTATTTAAAAAAGTTTTTAATGTTTATTTTTGAGAGAGAGACAGAAAGAGAGAGAGAGAGAGAGAGAAGGGCAGAGAGACAGCAGGCTTCAGCCTCTGAGCTGTGAGCACAGGGCCTGATGCACAGCTTGAACTCACAAATAGTGAGATCATGACCTGAGCCAAAGTTGAATGCTTAACCAACTGCCCCCATAGGTAAGTTTTTGATAGGTTCTTTTAAAAACTTACTATAATTTCCCATATTATTTTACATACAGGCCTACTGCCTAAGTGTCATACATTTCCAGTCATTTACTGAGTCACCAAAATCACTTTGTGAGCTCTGAACGTCGCATTGGATTGACAGTAACTTGTGACACATCTGATAATTACGGGCTTGAGATTTTTCTGGTTCAAAACTTAAATCAGTGTTTTCTATTTTTTATTGCTCCCTACATATGTAAATTAATGTATAATATATAGTGTATAATTATAATATTAAATCACTGTCAACCCTTCTTTGACTAGTTTGCTATTCACCATAACTTCCACAAGAAAAGTCCTCTTAAGCATTAGATAAAGACAATACTTACCTGAAATTTTAAGTGCAAGGGGTAAGTTTTTCTAAGTTAAAAACAAACTCAATGATTTTATTTTTTAATTTATTTTAAATTTTATTTTAATGTTTATATGTGTTTGAGAGGGAGAGGGAGGGAAAGAGAGACAGAATGTGAGCAGGGAAGGGGCAGAGAGAGAGAGGGAGACACAGAATACGAAACAGGCTCCAGGCTCTAACCTGTCAGCACAGAGCCTGTCGTGGGGCTCAAACCCACAAACTTCGAGATCATGACCTGAGCTGAAGTCAGACACTTAACTGACTGAGCCACCAAGGTGCCCCTTTAAATTTATTTATTTATTTATTTATTTTGAGAGAGCTTGGGTGCACAAGTGGGGGAGGGGCAGAGAATGACAGAGAGATAGAGAGAGAATCCCAAGCAGGCTCCGCAATATCAGTGCAGAACCTGATGTGGGGCTTGAACTCACTAACCACTAGATCATGACCTGAGCTGAAATCAAGAGTCAGACACTTGACTGACTAAGCCACCCTGGTGCCTCTTCAGGTGTTAATAAATGAAATTGTTTCAATATTGTGCAAATTGTAAAAGAATTGAAATTATATATATTATATATATTATACACATGTGTGTAATATATATAATTTTTACATCTCAGAACCTTGAGTTTTGTAATATCCTACCCATTCTATACATTAAGAGAGCGAGGATCAGAGATATTAAGTAACTTGACCAAACTGAAGCTAGTAGACAAAAGTTAAAACCCAGGAATGTCTGATTCAAAATCTCAAGTTCTCTACAACTGTCTTCTGAACAACAAATACTGTATACTGAAGGAAATAAAAGTGAAGACTGAGGATACTACTGGTAACAAATTTATGTCTCTTGGCTTAGTACAGTGATAGATATGTTTCAAATGCTGGTTTTGTAGTCTTACTGAAGATCTTCTCTTGGAACTTAGAAGTAGTAAGATCATGATGGATTCCTCCATCATAGGAGTTTAACTGGGAGGTGTTGGAGTGATATCAGTAATTTCTAGTCCTTTAGCCAAGGAATATGGGGGAGAACTGGAAGGATGGGGTTCCTTTTAGCTCTGTAGTGATGGAGCCAGACAGTGAAGAAATAGACAAGGAAAGTAATCACAAATTATCCTATGTACTTTGAAGGAAACAAGCAGGGATTGAGATAGAGACCAACAGGGTGAAGGAATGTGATACGGGGAATAGGAATGGATGCTGTGAGGGGATAACATGTAACTCGAGTCCGAAAGGCTTAAGAGTCAAGTCCTAGAGCTGACTGCTGCCCTCAGACTTATCAGCGGAAGCCTGAGTAGGCCACCCTCCTGTGGAGACGGGCACAAAACCCATGTGTCCTCAGCACTGATAGAGATTTGGCACCCTACCTCTTTCACAGCGGGCCCTTACTGCATATTTGGTGATTGAATTTTGCAAAGCCCTGAAAAGAGCCTTTTCTTAAGCACCACTTTATATTTGTGTCAGTCTAGGACTATTAGCCATTTATATTCCTCGAAAAAGAAACTTTTATTATAGAAATTTTCAAACATACAAACAAAGAATAGTATAGAGTCATGGATCTCCATGTATCCATGTCTGGATTCAACAAATAATGTTTTTCCAGTCTTACTTTATCTAACCTTTACTTCTTTTTTTTTCCTTTGGTATTTTCCAGAAACTTGCAGATAACGTTTCTTCGCAGTTATAAATACCTTAATGTGCATCTCTCACTGATGAGGGCACTTGTATTTACATACCCTTAGATAACTATCACATTTAGAATTAACAGTGACTGATCTTTTTTTTTTAATGATGTTTAATAAAGAAGGATAGGTATGACTCATTGCAAAATTATGACATAATTGGCATCTGTAAACACCTGTGCCCAGATCTGTGTCTATATTTCTTTTTCTTTTTTTATATATTTCTCATACTTGCGACTTGACTATCCAAAGGCTACAATGTCTCTTACTAAAGCTAGCAAGCAAACATTATCAACTTCTTATATAAAAAAAAAAAAAAAGCCCAAGAGGAGTGTCTACACTGAAACTGACTTGGAAAGCTGCTTGACAGAACCTTTCTTTATTGGTCCCTGTAGTGGCAGATGGTATTACATCTGTACATATCTCAGAAACATTATTTTTCAAAAGTTTACTCTGATATTGTTCGCCCAGACATCATTGAATGTTGGTTCTGTCTTTATCAAATGCAAGTGGAATTGAGTGTTGGGCAGACATTGGACAAACTCGGCAGGTTCTTTGTTGAACTACTAGTACTGGCTGCTTCACACACTACACTCAAAATCTAGAAAAATAGATATCTTTGGAACAATTTGTATTGACAGAGAAAGAGGAAATCCCAGTGACCCCTCTTAAAACCATGAAGACCTGATTTACCAAATACTCTCACTTTAAAACAAAACAAAACAAACCAAAAAGAAAACCCATGCAGTATTAGTTTGGCTTGAAATTCTCTGCACTTCTCATTCATTATTTAATCTTATTTTACTTTGTTCAGACAAGCTATCTGGCCTATTGTGAAGCTTCACACAGCCAATTACCTCAAGGTGTTTAGTTCATTTATTATTTACAGCATAAATCTTGTACAGGTTGTCCATTGACGACCCTCTGAGTAGATGTAGTAAATGCCTTTCATCCTCGTGGCCTCAGTGCTCACAGACCTACCTGCTGAGCTCGGCAGGCCAGGCAAGGTACTGGAACATGTACAATACCAGAGGTAATTGCACTTTACTTTCTGTTTAAAGGTGTATGTGAAAAATGTGTGCACAGTGCCAGATTCTGCGTTGAAATTGAAAGGAAAAGAATCTTTAATTTTAAATGCACTATTCCATTCTATAGAGACTGTGTTAGATATTTTAGCCATTGTTATAGGCTGAATATTGAATTGAGAAGTTTGTTCAGAGTAGGCCACAGTGGCATCCTACTTCAGAAGATTTATATGGAAGTATCACCTTTCAAATTTGTGGTGTGTGTCCTTGAACCTATTTTCCTTTCCTGGCTTCCTTTCAGTCTTGTGTTGTGATACCAATATGAGCCAGTATGAATGACTTGGAAAAAGGCTAGCTTAAGTAATGTGCCGATTCTACTGATGGGCTTATATGCCATTAAGAGTCTCTATCCTACCTTGAATGTGCCAGGTATTTAACCGGGGACTGGTACTAATTTCAGAGCTAATACTGAGCTGTTCCACATCAATGGTTTCAGCAGGTGGCTTGAACTGACAGTGTAAAGAAAAAAGTGAGAGAAAATTACCATTGTACTTTAGAATTTCTCTGATTGAATTGACTGATTATACTGTCAAAGGAGCATTGGGAAGCTGGCAGGGTTATGGGGAGTGAAGAAATGACAGAATTCTTTTAGAAAGAGCTTGTCTGTTTTTGCACAGCCAAATATTTCAAAATGATAATAAGGCTTGATATGAGGTTTGAATTCAGTACTTGGGAAAGTCCATGTGTTCCCTGATTTGCTTTTTAAAACTTGTACATTGCATAAAGAGAGTCAGTGGTTTTCTTACTACTATTTTTTCTTATAAGACAAAATATTAAAATACTTGTTTAAATTCCATCAGTAAATGCTACACTTTTTATATTGGCAAAGTAGTTGACAAAAGACTTCATTTTTGCTAAGTTTTACTTTTTGGAAAATGGAATGGGAAAATTATCAAGTGACTCGAGATGAACACTATTTGTTTTATATAATTAGTCTTGTATGATGTTCTTTTTTTTTTTTTTTTTTTAGTTGATTTGTTTTGAGAGAGGCAGAGACAGTACAAGTGGGAAAGGGGCAGAGATAGAGGAAGAGAAAGAATCCCAAGCAGGCTCTGTGCTGAGTAGGAGCCCACCGAGGTGCTCGAATCCACGAAACCATGAGATCGTGACTTGAGCCAAAACCAAGAATTGGACAAAACCAAGGCACCCAATCTTGTATGAGTTTCTTAAATAGATCTTTTGTTTAAGAAAAAAATTCTTATCAGTCACAAATATTACTCTAGGTTGTCTTTTAAATTCATGTGCATTTTAAAATATTTCGGGGCGCTTGGGTGGTTCATTCGGTTAAGTGTCTGAATCTTGATTTTGACTCAGGTCATGATCTCATGGTTGTGAGATCGAGCCCCGCTTCAGGCTCCGCACTGAGCATGAAGCCGGCTTGGGATTCTCTCCCTCTCTCTCTCTCTCTCTCTCCTCTACCCTGTCTCTCTCTCTCTTAAAAAAATAAATACAAAACCTACTCATTATTAAAAACAAATAAATAATATTTAAATAATGAAAATGTTACTTAAATGAATAATTTAAAAAATTAGAGGTACAGTATCCTGGTTACTATTAATGGAATACTCACAGTAGATAGTACTTATTGAATAGTTCCCTTGTACCAGTACTTCACTACATGCTTTATAATCTTCATAATAACTATGTAAGGTAATTTTCCTTTGTATCCCCATCTTACTGATGAACAAATCGAGGCCCAGAGAGGTTGAGTAACCTTCTGGATAACCAGAGCAGGTAAGACAGGATGCTGACTCTCAGAACCCTAGCGCTCGTCCTCTATTGTATAACAGACCAGGGAAGCTGGTGACGCTTAACTTTTTTTTTTTCCTCCAGCTGTCAGTGCACTGCCTGCCTTCTGTACTAGCAACAGGGAATTAATAAAATAATTTCCCTTTTCATGGTTATCCCATTATGAATGTAATAGAACTTGTGATACAGAGTCATGAGAATTCTTAAGGGAATGGTTTAAAATGTGGATCAAATGTATTGAAGTGTTCTGTAAAAAAAAAAAAAGGTGTAAGAGACAAATTTAGTGAAGGATAAGTTAGGTTTGGGGTAGAAAAAATCAATCAGGATAAAGGGGTCGGCATTCATCATTTATTCAACAAATACTTACTGTACTGGGTGCCAAGCACTGGGCTTGGCCTATCAGAAAGCACTGGGTGATTTATTTTTGTTGGGTTGACTCCCTGGTGGGATCATTCACAAACAACCTTTCGATGTAAATAGGAAGCTTTAATTGCAGAAAAGAAGGGTTAAAGTCTTTCTGGATGGACCATGGTGCTGAGTTTTGTTTCACTGCATAATCTGGTAGGCGCTCCTCGTATTCTCATTATTCTGATGCAGTGTAACAAACCAGCGGGAAACTGCATTCCATGGGATTTCTATGGGGACTACAGAGAATTCATTCCAATGCTTACAGAGCAGCCGCTTGTACCTTAAAGTAGCTCCAGGGCTAATGTGAGGAGCTGTGCAACTCTCCTTGCTACTGAACTGTAAAACTGAAAGCATGTGTAGTGTAAATAAAACAATGTCAGTAGAATTGCTTCTAATCTGGAGGCCTTATCAGAGCATTGGTTGACTGTCTGTTATTGTTGAAAGAGGGAAAAAAGGGCAGGAAGTTGGAAATATTATAGCGTGCTGAAAATGTGAATACCTATTTCTTAATTTGGTTCAAAACCTATTCCCTCTAATTGTTTTCTATTTCCATTGGAGGTAAATTTGAAAGAGAAGATGCTTTTCATTCTGCCAGCACCCCCACTCCAGTACAAAATAACTGCCAAGCAGAGTGATACTTTCGGTAACAAATTTTCTGAGCCTAGCTTTATACTGGATAAAGGGATCCATGTTCTGCGATAGATTTGGTTTCTATATTCTATCTGCATTCCATAAGCATCTAGTTTCACCCATCCCCAAAATGTGGTTAGCAGTGCCTCATTTTTGTTAATAGAAGAGTTGTCCAGTCTTCTTGAGCCACATGATATATTTGGCAGTTGATGTCGCTGGGCCCCTCCCTAGCGTGACTGCTGTGGTCCCCCTAACCACACCCCTTGTGTGCCTTCCACTGTCTACCTACAGGGCAGGCCACCTGTGAATCTCACAAGCCTTGGTTTAATCCTCTGCTGTCATTCTCCTGAAATTCTTAGTAATACTAGGTCAGGGGGCCTCCTGTTGTCATTTTGCACTGGGTTCTACTCGTCATGGTCCTGTAGCTGGTCCTGTTTGCTCTGTGAACCTCCACCTCCTCCCTGCCCCATGCACCAGAGGTTGCATTCTTCATCCATGAAGCCTTCTGGTTCCTTAGGAGACGTGAATATCTTCCCTTTGTGTGAACCTAGTCACGACCTGCATGCACCCTGCCTTGAAGTTGGCGTGTGCATCTCTGTCTCCTTCCATACAGTGGGCCCTCAGGGGGGAAGGCAGGCACCCTCCAAGAGTCTTTGTATTCTTCTCCCTCCATATCCTAGCCCAATGGCTTTCAGTGTTCCATAAATGCTTGTTGAATTGAAGTGAATTAAATAATTTGCCCTTTTATCTGAAAGAGTAAAGAAATTTACATTTAATATAAGGCCCCTTTGATAGACATATTGCCTTCATTTCAGTTCTCTTCTGATGCAGAATTATGGTGCTGGCTTCCATCAAATGGCAAATGTGATGAGATGGTACACATTTGATTCTGCCTCACTTATAAATTTGGGGTGGAGAAAATATAAATGAAATCATTTCACTAATTTTAAGACATTTAAAGAGTATGGAAATTGAGCTTTGGAGGAAAAGGTTAACTAAGGTTAAAGAGAATGCTTTTCATTTCACTTAGCATATGACTAAGTGGAGATTTAAAGGCACTGTTCTGTTCTTACCAAACTTTCCCATACTGCTCCTGGATTTTCTTTTAGTGTAATTTAAGCAAGATGTTGTCATCGTTTAAATCATTTGAATTTTGTATGTTTCACCAGTGCCATTTTCATATTGGGAACTCTTCATAATATGGTTCCTTAAACTTATTAGAAAAATAGAATTTGCAGTGCTTGTGGTCTCTACAGGTTGTGGAACCCTAGCAGTTGGATCACCTTTATAGGTTTTAGGAGTTCTGTTGATTCAGTACAAAAGAACACAGTTGGCAGTGCCACAGACATTTTTAGCAGAGGGCCTATGATCACCTTGAGAGGTTCTGTGAACTCTCTCAAACTGTAGGCAAAATGTATTTTGGGAGTGTTCAGTGTTCCTTCTGGAGAGAGGGCTCTCAGAGAATCTTCTCAAAGTGTTCAAGAGAAGTTAGGAACCCATTAATTAGCTGCAATGGAATATGGAATGAACATACAACACACTTGTTAAGAAGTTAAATTTAAAAGTCAGTCTATGGGGTGCCTGGGTGGCTCAGTGGGGTAAGCCTCTGACTTGGGCTCAGATTGTTATCTTGCACTCCGTGAGTTCGAGCCCTGTGTTGGGCTCCACACTGACAACTCAGAGCCTGGAGCCTGCTTCAGATTCTGTGTCTTCCTCTCTTTCTGCCCATCCCCCATTCGTGCTCTGCTTCTCTCTCTCTTTCTCTTTCAAAAATAAACATTTAAAAGTCAGTCTACTAAATTCATGTTGAACATACATTTTGTTGTTGAAATCTGAAATCTCTGGGCTATAAGATGTATTTATCCATTGAGTATTACACCATTATTTTTTTGAAAAGAGAATACTAATTTTCTAAGCATAGATTTATGTGTGTAAGTGTAGTTGAGAGTCTTGAGTCCAGAACTTGTTCAGTTTTAGTTGCCTATTTGTGAGCAATGAGACACTAAGAAGCAGAGGAATTAGGCAAAACAGAATTCCTTCCTCATGCCACATGATAATAAAAGAGAATAGCTAATGGCTATATTTGAAGGAAAACACATCTTCTAGCCACAGTTAGTCTTAAATATGGGTAGCTGAAGGCAGTGCTTGTGGCATACATGTGCAAGGAATAATATGCTTTATAATGATGAAGATTCTTACTTAGAAGTAAGTGGAACAGTGGTGCCTGGGTGGCTGTTGGTTGAGCGTTTGACTTCAGCTCAGGTCATGGTTTCATGATTTATGAGTTTGAGCCCTGTGTAGGGCTCTGTGCTGACAGCTCAGAGACTGGAGTTGCTTCGGATTCTGTGTCTCTCTCTGTCCCTGCCCCTCCCCTGCTCTCTCTCTCTCTTAAAAATAAACATTAAAAAAAAGTTAAACAAGTAAGTGGAGTGGCTCTAGTAAGATGCCACACCCTGGGAAGTGTGTTTGACCTAATGAGACTTCACACGCAGCCTCTGAGCATCTCCTACATCTCTCAGGTGGGCTGGAGGTCAATGGCAGCTTGGATTAATTTTTGTGGCTCATTTTTCCATTAGCATGCTTTTCCTCACATGTTTTCTGTTCTTACTGGTTGGCCAGTGTACACGCTGAGCACACTTAGGAGCAGCACAGCCAGAGAGGAGCCCATGATGGCTTACAGAAATGCAGCTCAGACTGAAGTGTTCATTTGAGACCTGTTTACCTCCAAAGTATACAAATGTTGAGGTTGGGATGGACTGTTAAATCAGAAACCCTGTGGTAGTTCTAGTTCTCTTTGGAATGTTTTAGAGACCACCTACTGTGTGCCAGACACAGCCCTAAGCCTAAAAGGTATTCAAAAATGAATAATACTGGCCCTTACCTTGAGGAGCAGATAGGGCCACAGGGGAAATGAGGCACTGGGCCTCTGGCTGTGTGTGCTCTCAGATGGAACCACCCAACCAAGACTCTGAGATGCATGTTCTTCCAAAGACATGGGCCTCACCTAAGAGGGGAACAGTGTATGATTTTTCAGAACAATTATGAGCTTATTTGGAGTCATTTCCAAATGACTGCTAGTAAATAGCAGTCAACCTAACATTGCCGGATGAATCTTAACTTGTGTGTCCCTTATTTCTGGGTTCTCTCTGTACAGTTGGTCTAGAATCCCCACCTGGAACTGGCCAGCACAAGGGGATGCTTTCTAACTGCAGTTACCTCTGCTGGTCCCTTCTTTTGGGTCTCTGTTCTTCCTCTCCCCCACTCCATACCTACACCCTATTGTCCACTTTTCTTCCAGCCATTTACCTTTTTCTTCTTCTTGCTCCCTCCCAATTGTGATTTCCCTGTGTAATCTTTAACTCTTGGGCAGTCTTGAGATATAAAAAAGGTAAAATGGGTCCTCCTCAAAGAGGGTTCAGAGAAATGCTTAACTTCTCCTTGCTCAATGAATTGAAGAGGTATTGTAATCTGAGACATTTCTCTTAAAAATAGGTTTCTGTTTGCTTTTGTTTTTTTCCCCCTCAAAATCATGCTTTCAGAAAAGCCAAGTATAGTAATACTTGTAATCTACAGTTGGAAACTAAAACTTTTTGAGAGCATTTTGGGAGTTTTGTAGCCCTCTGGTGGAGTGTCAAGAGAATCCATAATGGAAATATTTGATGACTTGGATTTTAACTATTTTCAATATGACTGAATAATACACTTAAGCATTTTTTTAGAACACTCTTTTGAGGGCAGCCATTTTGTTCACAGATCGGTAGCAGAGTATCTCAACATTTATTTTTGATACTTACATCTTTCATTGACAGGAGCAACTGTTCCATTCAGAATTCAGAGTGGATAAAGTATACAATATTCAAAAGAAGTTGTGTCTATGCTTTTCATTTTTGTTGGGATTTCATTAAGTGATTAATCACAGAAATTTAAAATTGTGGGGAGGGCAAGCAAGACATTTCTGGGCTATGAATACAGAAAGGCTGCCAGGTTTTGAGTGCTGTTTTGCATCTGTGTTATGCAAATGTGCAGTCATAAGCCTTTGTATGAAAGCAATTTGACATTGAGGAAAGAACATTGAAGTCAGACCTGAGTTTTAGTCTCCATTCTCTTACTCTATAGATACTTGATTCTGGAGAGGTCACAGCACCTATTTGGAAGATTTTATTCATATTAGTGAAAGGTAGCATAAGTCATAACTTCTAACATGTCTTGTAGTTCTGTGGTTTGGGGATTTTTGACATCATTAGAAATAGAGTAAAGTCGTGCTTTGTGGAAACTTTGGGGTAAAATGCACATTTAAGATAGTTCTAAAACTATGATTAGATAAATTGATGAAAAAAAAAAGCTTACTACTAGCATACTGATAGTTAATTGGGAGTAGAAGTCTTTTCATTTTTGTATTTCTAGTCTGACCTAACGAGTGGTATATAGCAGACATTCAAAACCTGATGTTTGAATGAATGCAAAAAAACAATTTCTGAGGTCTCATCAAGATACTGAAAATTGCATCCAGAATAGGTTTAAGTGGAGTTCATGTTGTTTCAAGAATTATCTACTTAAGTCTACAAATAATTTTGTTAGAATAGACTATTTGCCTAGTAGCCTTAGGTAAGTTTAGGTCATAAGTGATTACTTCTTTTTTTTTAAAAAAATAGGGAATCAATTATTAATCATGTAATTTTAGTAAGAGAAAAAGTGTATTTTCCTAACAAATAGAAAAATATTTTTCTAAATAATATGGGGAGTTTTAATGCTTTCAAAATTGCTTGTTTTGATTTTTCCATAAGTGGACAAAAGATTGAAGAAAAGAAATTAGCCATTTACTCATAATAACTCATAACTGTTATATTTTTAACAACTTCACACTGTATATGAAAGCATTTGAAAATATTTCAGTTGTCTTTTGGACTTGGTAATTACTAAGTTGCATTTTATTTTTTCTCTGGAACAGTTACTCCAAAACTAGGTTATAGCAAGTTAAGTTTCATTATCATCATTTAGCAAGCTTTAAGTGCCAAGTTAGGAACTCCCAGATATTAGTTTAAAAAAACAGTGATGCCACTATAATATTAATGATAAATGGCATACATTTGAAACATTTAAAAATGATCATGTCCTTAAAGCCAAAAAGAGCTCGAAAGTATTAATGGTATCGGAGCCATTTTATGTGGATCTGAATTATGTATAGCAGAGAGAGATAGAAAGAGATAAATTGCATAATAAATCAAAGTTCACATGGTGTATTGTTTATTTTTTAAAAACCTACACAAACTTTCTGTTTATGCAGCATGTCAGCTATTTGAAAAAGAAAAAAGATGAATAGTTCCAGATTCAGATTTATTCCAAGAATGAATATTTAGCATCCAATAGTGTCATACTGAATGTAGGGAAATAATTACAGTGTATGTTTTACCGTGAGGAATTCTAGGAAAGCATTGACTTTTTATACTTTGAATGTGCTTTTATTCTCTGATCAATTTGTACCTTTTGTGTCTTTTTGATTTGCAAAAGTCAGGTGTCTTAACCTTCCTTTCAAATACGGTAACAGTAATATTCAGAAGTGTGTGTAAGATTATATTAAGACAATAATTAACAGGAAATGTTTCTTCTTGATAAATTTGTTGTATTAAAACATGATGATTGCAGAGCATTACAAACCTTGGGGACTGTTACTTGATGAAAACACATATAGGAATTCCTTGCAGGATATACTGGTAACCAGAAAAAAAAATCTGTTGGACTTTCTAATATCTTAAGATTCAAAACAGGTGCCTATATAAGGGGGATTTAAGTGGTTTGTATATTTTTTGGAGCATGGTTTTCTATGGAAATACTATGTTATGCTCTTTTTAAGGGTTTAAAACTAACAAATTTAATTAATATTTTTGTAAACAAGTCTGAAGTACTTCTTCCCTGATTTTGGCTAGTGTTCTGTGGGTATCTCTTCATTTCCCATCTAGGTGCAGGTGCTATTAGCCATCAATATGTTTTAACCCATATATTATGCATCAATGAGCCCCTAACCAAAAGAATCACAGAACTACTGAAACACTAGCTTGGGATTCTAATATAGAACTTGAAAAACTGCAGCATCTCATGGTGCAGATAAAAAGAGCCCTGGTGTGGTTATGACCGTGGTGATTATTTTTCTCTGGGACCAAGTCGCTTATTCCAGAAATGATTTTGAAAATGGTACCATAGATCATTCATGTTCTCATTCGTTCATTCAACATTTATATCAGGTAGTACCCAAGGAGCTAGACAAATGGAAGCATAAATGTTCATGTCTGTCATCTCTCATCTTCCCATGTGGGTCTTGTAAGTCTTCTGCTTCTGTTGATGTCTCGTCATGCCCACTCACCATACTTTCTGTCCAGTGGGCCCTATCTACTTGCTTGTTGCTCCCTTGGCTCGACATCTGTTCATCTCCAAATGGGTCTTGACAGATAAAGATTGAAGTTCCACAAGTGAGATAGAGAAATGATTAAAGCTTTTGAAAAAGAGAATGGAAGCAAAGAAGAATGTCCCCAGTGAACTGGAGATAAAGAGGGCCTTAGAGACTGCTGGGAGAACCATATGGAAGGATGGGGAGCTAGCAGTGGTAGTAGGATTTGAAGGAGGGTCAGAGCTTCATGGAGAGGTGATGCAAGGAGAGCATTGGACTATCATGCTCACAACCATTAAGCAATCTTAGAGAAGCTGTTGGTCCTTTCCCTGGCCATTCCAATCTGACTCCTCTAAATTGATGTGCATAGAGGACACATTTGGGATAAGCATTCTGTCTTTGTAAATATTTTAGTGGTGTAGATATGTCCTAGGATTATTGAAGTTTTTGAGTTATGCAAAGATATTTATATCCAAGAATCAGCGAGAAAACTGTAATTGAGCTGATATGATGACAGATATTGATTGGCTTAATTTAATGTAGATAGCAAAGGCAAAATGCTTATATAAGATATGCCAAAAAAATTTCTAACAAAAGTTGTTGTTGAGTTTTTCTTGAATTTGAAGTGTTTCCATCAGATAAAATACTTACTGCCTAAATTTTTATAGCTATGGAGTTACTATTTTGTTTATTCCTGAAAATGTCATTAAAGAAACCTTGTTAGTACAAAAGCTATTCTCAGGTTGTTGTTTTTTAACATTGTATTGACCAAAGTAAAAACAGAAGTTTGACCCATTCAGGGAATTTTTAACCCGCTTAGGAAGCATGTCCACTTGTTTTGATGGGAAACAAAATAAAATGGCAGAGATGTTTAAATGCTTTTTATTCATAGTGTTAAAAATGGATAGGGAAAGAATGCACATTTTTCCTTAACACAATGTAACAAGCAATTAACTTTTTGGCATAGTGATAAATCTGCTTCTCTAAGAAGGTGTTTTGTGTTTTAATAAGTGGCAATACATACTAGTATATTCATTTTTATTGAATAGTTGAGTAAAAAAAAGTGAACTTAATTCACAAGGTATTGCCTTGGGCTTATTGAGATTTTACTACAACATCCCAATGGGATGGCATCACATTCAACAGAGTATTATTTAAAAAAAAATAGCAACAAAATATGTTTTAAAGTATCCTAGTGTTTGTGAAGTGTTACCATCTTTGACCTACTTAGTCTCTAAAATAAATTTAAAAACAAAAATTTTTTGGTAGTGCTGGATCAGTAATAATGGAGTATGGTTTTAAAATAATAAAATCAAAGGTTAGTTACTTAGAGACAAGACTTAAAAACTTCTTGCCATCATGTATTCATGAATTTGCTCATTTGTTGATGTAATTTTATTACTAATCTGTTCTATTTTTAGACTAGATATAGGTCTTAATATTATCTATCTAGAAACTTATCAACATAGTTATGATTTATGTACTATTAGTGAAGACAAATGTACCTGTAGAGCAAATTATGCCAAGCAACAACAAAAAAATATTCTTAACTTATATGTATGTGTATGTGTGTGTGTACTTTAATACAGTTGGTCATTTTAACCAATTTTAAGTGTACAACACAGTGGCATTGATTAAATTCACAATGTCATGCAACCATAACCACCGTTTACAAAGCTCTGTCATATACCCAAACAGAAACTCTGTACCCATTAGACAGTAACTCTCTACCTCCCCCCTTTTTTTAATCCCCTGGTAACCCCTAAGCAATTTTTGTCCCTATGAATTTGTTCATTTTAGATATTTCATACAATCAAATCATATAATATTTGTTCTTTTGCATCCAGTTTATTTCACTTAATGTAATGTTTTCAGGGTATATCCATGTTGCAACATGCATCAAAACTTCATGCTTTTTGTGGCTGACTCTATTCCACTCTTATGTATATACCACATTTTTGTTTATTTATCTATTGATAGATACTTAGATTGTTTCCAGATTTTGGTTATTGTGAGTAATGTTGCAGTGAACATTGGTGTACAAGTATCTGTTGGAATCTCTATTTTTAATTCTTTGGGGATATACATGGGAGTGGAATTGCTGGGTCATGTGGTAATTCTATTTTAAATTTTTGGGGAAACCACCAAACTGTTTTCTGCAGCAGCTCGGAATATATGAGGCTTCCAGTTTCTTCACATTCTCAGTTTTGTTTCCTTTTTTAAAAAATTATAGCTATCTTACTGGGTGTGAAATGATACCACATGGTGGTTTGAATTCACATTTCCTATTATAATTCCCTAAGACTAATAATCTTGAGCATCTTTTCATAGGCTTCTTGGTTATTTATCTATTTTTTTAATAGAAACATCTATTTAGGTTCTTTGCCTATTTTTAAATGGGATTGTCTTTTGTTGTCAAATTTTATTCTTTGTATGTTCTGTGTATTAAACCCTTATTAAATAAATGATTCATAAATATGTTCTTCCATTGCATTTTTTTCTTTACTTTCATGATCATGTCCTATAATGCATAGCTGCCTTGAAATTTGAAGTCCAGTTTATCTATTCTATCTTTTATTGCTCATGCTTTTAGTGTCCTAAGAATCCATTGTCAAGTCCAACGTCATAAAAATTTCCCCTATGTTTTATCCTGATAATTTTATAGTTTCAGCTCTATATTTAGGTTGTTGATTCACTTTGGGTTTATTTTTTGCATATGGTGTGGTGCAGGGGTCCAATTCTATTCTTCTACATGTGGAAATCCAGTTACATTAGCACCATTTGTTGAAGACACTATTTGTTTGCCATTGAATGGAATTGGCATCTTGGCAAAAATCACCTGGCCACAGATGTACAAATTTATTTCTGGCTGTCAGTTCTTTCCCATTGTTCTACATGTCTTTTTTTTTGCAAGTGCCACACTGTTTTGATTACTATCACTTTGTCGTAAGTTCCCAAACTTAAGTTTTGGGTGTGAGTCTTCTGACTATTGTAGTTTTCAAGAGTGTTGTGATTATTCCAGGCTCCTTGAGATTCCATATGAGTTTCAGGATTAGGTTTTATATTTTTCCAAAAGAAGATGTTGGAATTTTGTTAGGGATTGAGTTGGATCTGTAGATCACTTTAGGTAGTGTTGACATCTTAACAGTATTAAATCTTCCGACTCATGAACATGCTAGGGCTTTCCATCTTTCTTTCTGTCTGTCTAGTTGACTTTATTTTTAAGAGCACCTTTAAGTTCACAGCAACATTGAGCAGAAGTTAAAGAACTTTCCCATATGTTCCCTGCCTTGGCATCCATGTATTTTTTTAAATGGAATTTAAATTAGTCTTTAATTTCTTTCAGCAATGTTTTGTGGTTTCATGTATAAGTCTGTAACCTCCTTGGTTAAATTTATTAGTAGGGGTTTTATTTTTTAGATGCTGCTGTAAGTGGAATTGCTTTCCTAATTTCTCTAATTGTTCATTCCTGTACTGTGAAAACCCAACTGATTTTTACATATTGATCTTGTAACCTGGAGCTTTGGTGAATTCATATATATGCTCTAGTAGCTTTCTTGTAAATTACTTGAGTTTTTCTATCCATAGAATGTCATCTGTGAACAGATAGTTTTACTTCTTCCTTTTCAACTTGATGTCTTTTATTTATTTTTCTTGTCTAATTACTCTGTTGTGAAATTCCAGAACACTGTTGAATAGCATCCTTACCTTCTTCCTCATCTTAAGGGGGGAAAGCTTTTATTTGTAAAAAAATTTTTTAATGTTTTTATTTATTTTTGAGAGAGAGACAGCGTGAGCAGGGGAGGGTCAGAGAGAGGGAGACACAGAATCCGAAGACAGGCTCCAAGCTCTGAGCTAGTTGTCAGTACAGAGCCTGACACGGGGCTCGAACCCACGAACCGTGAGATCATGACCTGAGCCAAAGGTGGAGGTGAGGTGGAGGCTTAACTGACTGAGCCACCCAGACACCCTGGGGGAAAGCTTTTAGTCTTTATCCATTAAGTATGATGTTAGCTGGGTTTTTTGTTTGTTTGCTTGTTTGTTTTGTAAATGTTCTTTTTCATGTTGAGGACGATTTCTATTGCTAGTTTTCTCTTTTTATCATGAAACAGGTGTTAAATTTTGTCAAATGCATCAATTGACAAGGTCATGTGGGTCTTCCCCCCCAACCTTTGTTCTCCTAATGTGGTGTATTGTATTGTTTTCAGAGCTCTTGAAACATAGTAACTTTGCATTCCTGGGATAATCCCTCTTGGCTATGGTATATAATCATTTTCAAATGCTATCGGATGTTTTGCTATTATTTTGTTGAGGAATTGCTATGTGGATTTTATTCATTGCCAGACTAGCATTCCAGGGTTTCTTGGATGACTGGTTTGCAAAGGCATTTCTGTCAAAGGAATGATAGAACTTCTGAGTCTTAACTATCTGAATGAATTGAATTAATTTTTTGCTTAAATTTTTATAACTGGTCTTTATATTTAAGGAATACAAAAACAAGGGTGCTTGAGTGGCTCAATTGGCTAAGCATCCGACTGTTGATTTCAGCTCAGGTCATGATCTCATGGTTGTGAGTTTGAACCCCATGTCTGGCTCCGTGTTGACAGTGTGGAGCCTGCTTGGGGATTCTCTATCTGTCTGTCTGTCATTCTCTCTCTATTATTTCTCTCAAAAATAAAAAAAAACTTAAAACCATTTCATCTCTAAGATTAGAAATACTTGTAGAGTGTCTATTATGTGGCAGGTGACATTCAAAAGGTAACAGCTGTCAGTATTCTTGTTTTGTAAATAAGGACACGGAAACTAGGATCTAGCAAATAGTACAGCAAGGGCTTTTAGCCCTTGTTAACCCTGTTTTTCGTACTTAACCCTTGACTCCTAATGGTACATTATTATGTCTGACTTGAGATGGGTGTCTATTGATAACACTGCAAAGAAAGATTAATGGTGCCTATAACTAAAGAGTACCCATATGATGGGTTTATGTTCATATCCTTATTTTCCCTAGCTCAGGACAGTTTGGACATGGTAGAAACACCATATAACAGAAATTCCAATGACTAGAGTAATTAGAGTACTATATTCCAGTGCTATACATGAGTGAATGAATTGATGAAAAAAACAATAAAGGAAATCCAAGAATGGCATGAACAAAATCATTATAAATCTAAAAGCACATGAATCAGTCTTCATCATTACCAGACATTTAGGCATTTTAGAGGACAGCAAGATTTCTCAGTAAAACAACGTGATTTTTCTATGTAAATGTTGTGGCATAACAGGTGTGTTGGCTAGTGATAAGATAATCTGCCAAGCAACAAATAAATAATTGCACGTGAATCCCAGGAAGATATTAGCCCTGGGGTATATTTGAATGTGATTTTTAAAATGGCATTCTATTTTTTTCTCAGCATCAGAAATAGCTGCATATACCTCTATCTTGAATGGTGAGGTTGATACTGTTTTTCATGAGTATATTTTATGTTTAATGTTTTAAAATATTGTTGTGAAATATATCATGAGTTCACCCCTCTCTTCCCAAACCCCAGCCCTTTTGCCTGGATAATATTAAAAAAAAATTTTTGTAATGTGTCCATTAGGAGTCTCACCAGGTTTTTCGAGCAATTTTAGGCACTCCTAAATCCTTCTGTGGCACCTGCTCCTGTTGGTGGCACTATTTGTAATTTTCTGTTGATCTGTTGTCTCGTTAAGGCCATAAGCTGATTCAGGGCAGAGAATGAGTTTTGTTTAACAGTGTAAGTGGGCATCTTCTTCAATGGTGAGCACTTAGGAAATGCTTAATATTTCTTTAAAAATAAATAAAATGATGTGTGTTGTTTGCATGTTGTTCAAACGGCTGATTAGTACAGTCTATCCTACCTCTAACAGTTGCTATTCTTTTTTAAAAATTTTTAAAAATGTTTGTTTATTTTTTGAAAGAGAGAGAAAAGAGCAAGCCAGGGAGAGGCAGAGAGAAATCCCAAGCAGTCTTCGTGCTGTCAGCGCACGGTGAGATGCCGGGCTCAAACTCATGAACTGTGAGATCATGACCTGACCAAAATCAAGAATTGGATGCTTAACCATCTAGGCACCCCTAACAGTTGCTATTCTTAACTTGGTCAAGTTACTGTTCTCCAACAAACTTTGCTACCCCTGCCAATCGGTAAATAAATCTTAGGGGGATAAAGGTGCTTCATTTATATACCTGAACACATTATATTTTTGAGGAAATAATAACACGTACCTAGTTTTTCCATGTCACTGACAATTAGGCAAGTAGGGTATGGGGCAGCTGGCCTGTGACATCTGTCACTGATCATCTGGGTCTTTTTCACTGCCTTTTTCACCTTCTCCCCAGTAGATTCTGAGATAATACACCTGGTTGCAGGGCAGGCTCTTCCCACATGAAGGATACCTCTCTCTTAGCAGGTATATTTAACTTTAAGAGCAAGGTATTGGACAAAATTCTTGTCTTGCTATAATAGTCAAATTATGATTACTAAACATTGTCAGAATGAGTTACCTGCATGAAAGCATTTTCTTATTGCACTATTTTTATGAAATTGCCCTACTGCGTGGGGCACTGGTGGCTTGGAAGTGCTGAGTTTTAGGGCTACTGAGGCAGTACTCTTTTACATGTTATTTTGGATAAAGTATCTAACATGTCTAAAACAAATGGATTTTATTTTTAAATCAATTGATGTCCAAGGTAAAAGACTCACTTCATATCCTATACTTTTTTCTTCTCTTTGTCTGTACCACTTCTTCTCTGATCATATGTAGGTTTTGAATGATCGCTTACTTCCTAAAAAGAAACAAATCAGGCAAGTATAAAGGTATCAAGTAATAAATAGATAAAGTCCAATTTGAATATTAAAAGAATGTATTAGCGGGGCCAGTTGGGGCCTGAATTTGTGTTGGTTGGTGGAGAACAGTTTAAGTTAGTTAATTAAACTTTCTAAGAAGGAATGCCTTTTACATGGGTGATGATACAGTAAACAGACATAGTGGGAAGAAAATAGGTAAGATATATGAGGTAAAAAATTAGAAACTCTACTATTAGTAATATTTTAATGTTTGTTTATTGAGAGAGAGAGAGAGAAAATCCAAAGCAGGACTCAATGTGGGATTCACTGAGAGAGAGAGAGAGAGAGAGAGAGAGAGAGAGAGAGAGAGAATCTCAAGCAGAATCAATGTGGGACTCGAACTCAAGAACCGTGAGATCATGACTTGAGCCAAAACCAAGAGTCAGATGCTTACCCAATGGAGCCACCGAGGTACTCCCCAAAATTTATTATTTTTAATTGCAGAATGGGTTAGTGCCATTCAAGGGTGATATTCAAAATATGTATACCAATGGAGTGGCCTTGCCACTGACTCAGCAAAATGTAGGCCATTGCTGGAGCAGCTTCCTAGAGGCCCATGAAGGTACTGAACTAGTTGAATACAGGGATCAGGTTATTTAAAAACTAGGATGGAATTAGGGCAATATATTAATAAGATGTTGTAACTTTTTACTCTCCTTTGATGTTCTCCGATAATACTGACACTACCTGACTAGTAAAGATATCTTTGGAAAGGAGGAAATAGAAGCTTTGTTTGAAGTTTATTCTCTGCAGTTGGGAGACATGAAGGTATCAGGATTTAATACATGAAATATTTCAATAAATTTTTCCTATACGGTTAGGTAACTTAGCTGTATTAGCTGTATTGGATATTTGGTGCAAGAAGCCTCAATTTCTCCAGTGCACAGTAACTGTCTTTTCTAGTAGCAGAATTGTGGCTTTGCATGCAGAAGACACTGACACGCAGCTCTTACATGGTCACTTTTGATCTATTCCTTACGACTCCATCCTGGTCTCCAAAGCCTGCTAGATTTGGTTTGTGGCCAGCTGCTGATAACCTAGAATAAGTCACCTTGAATCCCTCTGAGGAACTAGAGAAAAATGGGAAAAGCAGTAAGATTCTAAAGGAACATTTTAAGGATTAAGAAAGGGCCAATGCTTAATGCAGTTCAAGATATCAGGGAAAACTGTGATTGGTGTCAACGCCACTGGAAGGTGAGCACGCCCTGAAGTCAAGACATTGGCAGTAGTTTTCTCAGTGATGCCCCAATGCACAGTGCAGTGTGACATGCAATGCGTCTGAAGAAGGTACATGAGAGAAGGGAGAATTGGTATAGCATATGTTTTCTTAGATTTGATTCTGTATCATTTCCTAGATACTTGAATAGCACCTTTAGGTAGGCAGAAATATTGGAAATCAGAATAAAGTGAAGGAAAAAGAAAAGAACAAAGAATATTTGATAGAAATTCATTGGTTGGAATGAAGATGATAGCCAAAAGAAAAATCAAGACGTGACGATTTTGAGAAACGATCAGAGAAATTAAAATACATGAGTAGAGCAAAGGTCATCAGGTGAGTTTGTTATAATCCAAGATAGGAAGGATCTGGGGAAAGAGAGAATACTGATGGTTTGGGCCACTTAAAAAAAGTCTTAGGAGAACTTGATTAAAAAAAACAACTCTCTCGGATGTGGCTGAATTGTTAATTACTGAGTATGACTGACAGGTGTCAATTCTATACGTAAGTGAAAATAGAAGGTGCCATTTTACCTGGAGTTTGGGATTTGTGAAATCTTCATTAACAAGGCAGTTTGTCTTTGTAGTTAATCCTTATAGCTAATGAGAGTACACATATTCTCAATGTAACTAATAACCTTCCATGTTTTAACTCTTAAATAAAGGGAAGGGATGAGTAAAACATTTTACTGATCTCAATAGTGCTGATAGGTTGGAGTTGTAGGTATGACCACATGGACTTAAAATTACTGCTGGGAATTTTCATGCCCTGGTCACCAGGTCCATCATGAAATATAGAAATATTTTCACATGTCCTTTAATATCACGAGGAGTCACTAGAATATTCCCCAGTAAGAGATGATTTGATGTTATATCCTCAGTCTTTGAGCTGGTTTGGCATGCCATTTATGCTGTTAGCAATGAGGAAGGTAGCATTGGAGCAGGTGGTGATATCAAATTAGACAGTCAGGAAACCAGATTAATTTAAAATTCTGTACTCAAAGATTACAAGCTCATTAGTAAGAAGGTATAGATATGTACTGGAAGAATTGTGCTCTTCTGTTTATTTGTGGAAGCAAATAGATAGAGGAAGGAAGTATTTAGAGAGTTACAAAAGTATTAAAATCATCCATAATAAGGTTTGGACACTCAAAGGACAATGTGATATTCAGATTGTATAGATTCCAATGTGGAGAACAGGCATAAAACAGGGAAAGGAAATCTCTAAATCTTGCATAATGAGGTATTGGGAGAGAAAGCCCCTCCCATGGTATAATTTACTATCTTTGATTCAAAAAGAATGTTGCCATGATTTCATATTTTTTTCAGTATAACTTGAAGAAAATTGTTAATGTAATTTTTTATCTTTTAAACATTGACTAGTTTGGGAGGTTATGCTCAGTAATGCTTTTATGTTGCCTAATTGGTAACTTGTTAACATTTTTATTTAATATCAGTGAAGAAAAAATTAAAATTAAATGGCTGCTATAAAATACGATTAGTGATTCAAGTGGCCATCCTGAAAAGCCTCCTGTCTGGGTTTCTACCTATCTGTCTACAGGCCTCCTCCTTACTCATATGCACCTTCTACTCACTGCTAGCCAGTGTATATATACTGCATGTAAATGGAAGACAAACTACCTTCTAGAGACTTTTCTATCCAAAGTCACTGCATCTCACCTCTTGGTTTTATGTGCAAACTATACAGTGTTCTTCCTTGTCTCTGTTTCTTTCTTATTCTACTCTGGCTTCCCTGTGTGTGGTTTTTCTCCCTTTAATATAACACATTATTTAACTGCCTCCTCCCTGCCTCCCACACCTCATATGGGGATGTATGCCAAGCATTCAATAGGTAATCAATAAATGATTGATGAATAACAATTGGTTGAGTGGATAAATCACATGGAACCTTTTCAGAAGATGGCAATTGTGTGGGTGAGGTTTAGATTTCAGATTTACTAACCGAAAGTGTTAGAGCTTTAGTTTTAAAAATACATACTAAGATTTTTCTGGTTGTCTTTTCATGGTAGCAAATATGTGGGTAGTTTGAAATTTTCAACACTTTTCTCTAGGGTATCTCTCTGCTGCCTTTGTTTGTCCATGCTGTTTCTTCATCAGATTAGGCAGTATCTTCTACCATAATTTATGTTATAGGTAAACTGAATCATTGCAAGTTCCCTAGAAAACATGCTTAAAGATGGTCACAAATAAAACAAATCCAGCAGTGATATGCATAGACATATGGTTGTTTTACTGGATAATGATTACCTTTAGTTACCAGTATAATTTAATATTCTAATCATTTAATTTTCTTGCCCTTGTATTTAACTGTATGTAGTAAGGATGTAATCATCTTGAATGTATGTTCTTTTTTACTCTAGGTTTCAAACTCTTTATACTCAGTTTGTTTTTGTCTAGATGGGGATTTGGTCCTGCCCAGTGGACATGTATTATTTCTCCTCTTCTTTCACACCAACTTGCAAGCTGGCTCAAGTCTTCCCATCACTAGAGCAACCTCCCTTGATCTCATGTCTCCTTCTATCTATTTTTTCTTTCCTTTATAGCGAAGTTTCTCAAAACAACAATAAATGTTAAAAATTTCCCCTTTTCTATAGAAATCTGACTCTCAGTTCCTGCTGTCTCCCATCCTCTACCTTCAGGGAAATTCTTCTGGCAGTGATCACTTAATTGTCAACATCCGCTGTCTCTTTTATTCCTCATCTTTTGATTTTGTAGACAAGTCCCTTCTTCCAGAAAATACCTCTTCCTTTGACTTCAGTAACACTTTTCTTTGAGTATCCTTCTACCCCTTCCTTTAAGTTGCCTTTAGGTTTCCTTTTTCCTCCCTATATAACTTTGTCTTTTGATGAACTTTGGATATTAACTACTTGTGTTTTTTCCTGTCTCCTGTGAGGCCAGCTCGTCTAAGCTCTTGACTTAAACCAAAGACTCTTCTGTTCACCTGTTCTTCTCCATGACCTCTGCTTCTGCCAGGTTCAGGCCCACATGATCTCCTGTCCAAAACCTCCATAGTGTTCTGATCATTGCAATCTCCCACACTTCCCTGGTAATCCTGTCATTGTACTTTTCACTGAATCCAGAATAATCTTCCTAATGTGTACCAAAATCACATCTCCCCATTTTGTCTGCATATAAATGCTGAATTCCTTGGGTGAGTTCTAAGGAATTCCATGGTCTGAGCCTTGCTGAATGCTCCCCATAGTTTGTGTCCTTCCACCTTCAAGCCATATTTAGTACCCCTTAAGTTGCCATACTGTTTTATGACTTCATATTTTCCTCATGATGCTCTTTGCATTCCATTAAGTCCACCTTCTTATGGCCACTATTCCTGACACCTCTCATTTAAAATGACTTGTCTGAAGGATTACTTATCCAGTGAAGCCTTCCTTGATCTGTTCTCAGAGAGAATTGGCCACTATCTCCTTTGTAGGTTCAGTACCCTGAACTGAACCTCCTCTCTCAAAGCTTATGCTCTGGTCAGGAACACTGTCAAACAGACATTTTGAAGCTAGTGTGACTGATGACCTAATTGGGAAGAAAAGGGTGCCACAGAATGTTAGAAGCATGCTTGACCTCAACTTCCAGAGGAAGAGATTGTTGAGGGGAGATTTTAAGGATGAGTAGGTCTTACCTAGGAAAGGGGTGAGAGGTGAAGGAGAATGTTACCATGCATGAGAGGCCCCAGAACATGGAGTGATAGAGGACATAGCTGATCTTCCCAAACTGCAGTGGAACACAGGGTGCACTATGGAGGAGAGAGCACGAGCTTGTTCACACAAGGCCTTAAAAACATGTTGATGAATTGGGAGCTTATGACGTGGGAAACCATGTAAATTTGAGTAGAATATTGATCTGAGCAGAGCAGTGGAAAGCTCTCTTGGATTATAGTCAAGAAAAGCTTGGAAAGGAGATGGAGGAAGGGGGCACAAAGAAAGGAATTAGGAGGTTATTGCAGTAATTCAGGAAAGGTGATGGCGGCTTAGAGTAGGTGGTAGCACACATAGATAAAAATAGATTGACTGTAGAAATTCTTAGGGGTGAGAAAATTTGTAACTGACTGGATAGATGAGGAAGTTGGAATAAAGGGAAATACAGGATACCACCCAATGCTTGGATGCAGACAATGGGTAGTTCCATTCATTAAGATTATACACCACTGGGGAGAGTCAAGCTGGCCTGGGAAGATGAAGATTACAGTTTTGTGTTTAAGGTTCCTGTGTGACATGAAAGTAGGCTAGTAAGCAGCCATGAAACCCGGAAGACCATTTCACCTGTCACTTTCCTTTTCCTGGACTGTAATATTCTTTAATGTGTCTCAGTCGTCCTTCATGCTCTGTGACTGTTACACAGTTGGTTTTCAAGAACTATTCAGATGAATAAATGAATGAATGAAATGGAAATGCACTCTAGGTGAATCTTCCCACTCCCAATCTACTCTTCTCCACAAAAGGGCTGTATTTAGAACTTGTAGCCAATCAAGATGATCCTGTTAGCCTTTTCAGGATTCTTATGGTGAGTACTTCTAGTAGTATGGAAGAACTGGAAACAAAATCACATTCTTAAATACCAGAGATAAGTATAAGAACCATTTTCCTCCTCAGAATTTCAAAACACATCTTTTCTGATCCTGTGTTAGTAATTTTATCTGCTATTATTTTCTCTGAGATTCAGGTTGTTTGTGACTTTAATGAAGGTCTGACATGGATACTCAGGTACGATTTTGTGTTATCCATGTTAATATTCAGATAATGAAGAATGATTGTAGTTTTAAAGTCTACATAGCTCTGATTTCTGCAAGGTACGCTTACCCACATGAGAAAATGAATCCTGCTTTTCAAAGTGGATACAATTGGGTGTCATTTTCACCCTATATTTATATTCAGTTTGGAGTTAATCTGGCATTATCCCTAGATATTATAAAAGGAAAAGTGGTAAGGATTTTTGTGAAAAATCATGGTGCCCAAAAGATAGCAAGTGTGTTTTAGAATGAATGGGGGAGTTTCTTGGAAAATCATACACACACACACATACACACACACACACACAAACACAGACACACACACCTCATGTAAGGGTTGTGTTGGACTGTGTTATAATGCTGGCCAGGGAAGATCTTTGGAACAGACCCACTGGGGAACAGCAGATGTTCTTTTCGGTTCTGTTGGCAGTGAGGGGCACTGTGAGTCAAGGTTAAGGCTTGGGAGCTAAATAATAGAACTGAACTAGGGTTTTTTCCTTCCAGCAAGCAATCCCCAAGGTCATGGACTCTGTCTTCAAAAATTCTAGAGATCTGAAGTGATTAAGAATTGAACTTTCTTATGTTTATCATACACCACTAGGGAAGAAATCAAGTGAATCTGAGCTCTGATGAGGAATGCTTGGGTCTCAGTTAAGGTAGCTGCAATCAGAATATAATTCAAGATGCTGGGATAGGAGGAGATCACTGATTTCTGTAAAAAGACAAGTAGAGACCAAAAAAAAAAAAAAGTCTTGATCTTCATTTTAACTTTGCTTTGCAAATTAAGCCACTAAAAAAGCATCCTTGATTGAGGTGAACCATGCATACTTTTAAGTTACATTTTGCTTAACTCTCTCTCTCCAGCATAAGTACACTCTGGTTGTGCCTGTGCACTTGGAGATGTTTGGCTGAAAATACTGAAATAATTTCATAAGACATTATCTTCCAGCATTGAAGGATTTTGATGATTTTATTGTAGGGATGCTCTGGTCTACAGCAATGAAATAATAGAATTTAAGTATTTTTCTTTTTTATGTGAAACTTTTTTGCATATGCCCCTTCAGTTATCATCTATGCTCATGACTCTCAAAGTATTTGATCCTCTCACCAGATTGCCTCTCTGAGCTTCAGTCTGAATATCAAAGTGCATATGTGACATTAGGACGACTCCAATGTTGTGGTGATAGCTTAAATTCTGCAGGTCTCCAGCTGAACTCCTGCTTTGCCTATCAAGTCTGATCTAGTTTCCAGTCTCAGTGCATGGTGTCACCACCTATTGAGTTACACAATCAGAAACCTCAGATAAGAATGTATCCTTGCAACTGACTTCTCTTTCATCTCCTATCCAATGCATCTACCCCTTTTGGGTCTTTTTTTCTTTCATGTTTGCAAAATCTGTCTACATCTCTGCCATTCCCTTGAGATTACTCTGGTCCAGTGGTTCTGAACTAAGGGCAATTTTTTCCCCAGGTGGACACTTAGCAATATCTGGAAACATTTTCATTGCTACGTCTTGGGGACTGCTACTAGTGTCCAGTGGGTAGAAACCAGGGATCCCGCTAAAAATCCTACAGTGCACAGGAAAGCCTCAAGGTCAAGAATTATCCAGGCCCAAATGTCAGTGATGCTGAGGTTGAGGCCTTTGCTCCAGGCCAAGCCAGCATCTTCTTATGTTTGGATTATCAGAGTAGCATTTGAACTGGTCTTCTTTTGTCTCATCCTTAAACAGTGCAAGTCCAGCTCTCCTATCCTTCCTGGCTTCTCACTAATATGAATGTAAAGACAACATTTACTCAGCATGCTCTGGAAGGCCCTGGAGGGACCTGCCTGTGTCCACTTCTCCAGCCTCCGTTCCTGTTGTTCCCAGCTTGCTCTCTCTCCTCTAGCTGTATTTTCTTCTTTCTTATCTTTGCACTGCTTTGCTCTTCCTACCTAAGGCATTCATACACATTCCCTTGGAAAGTTAGTCTCCCCACCTTTGTCTTGTTAATTCCTCTTACTCATTCTTCAGTTTGTAACTCCAACATCACTGTACTTGAGTAGCACTTTTGAACCCTAGTCTAGATTCATCACAGGATACAGATTCTCAGAGCCATGGACTTTTTATTTTTTGTATCACTTAAGTTTGCTGTAAACTTGTTTCCTTTAAAAAAAAAACAGGTGTACTTAAAGGAATAATAGCTAATATGTGTTAAACACTTAGGCTATACCCCCTACTGGGTGCTCTGTTGGCATTTTTCTTTAATCATCACAACAAACACATGTAATGGATGTTACTTAGTAGATGCTAACATACATATTTCCCAACATCTCTGAAATTAGGATGTATCTTATTATCAGTGTCATCTTAAATTTGGCATTAATCCCATTTTGCAAATGACAAAGCTGAGGCACAGGGAAATTAGGTCACTTGGCCAAGATTCCATAACTAACGAGTGGTGGAATCAGGATTCCAATCCAGGCAGTCTTAGGACCATATCGGCTTCAATTCAGTGCCTTCTAGCATTTCGATGTCACCATGAGGATTATCGAGATAATACATGTCAAGCATTTACCTCACTGACGTTTAGTGAGCACTGAGTAATGATGATGATTGTTTATTATTCCTCTTATTATATAATTATTTCATGCTATCTCTTCCATAGAAAGAAAGATTTCAGAAGGGCAAGGCCTTTGTCTCTTCTACCACTCACTGTATCTGTTTTTCTTAGTGCTGAGCCAGGTAATAAGTGTGTTTTGAATGACTAAATGAATGCTTGAATGAAAAGAGGACCATTAAAGAGAATTGGAATTCTATCATTTGATGACACAAATGTTCATCTTGAGTGATTGGTTTGTGCCTCTCTTACGGTACTTACCCCATTCTGTGTTGTAACATTTATTTGTGTAACGGTCTTTTATCTCCTCACCAGATTATAAACTCTCTGTACACGTGGCATTGCATCCCTAGTACCTACCACAGTTTTACTGTAGAAAAAACACTCAGTACATACATTGGACTGATTGACTCTTGCGTTGCCCTAATGGCTCCAGTTCAGGACCCGGTAATGCTGTGGAGGAAGCTTATCTCTGGGAATTTTCTTTTTAACAACATAATACAACTTTTGCCGTTGTTAGCACATCCAGCTTGTCTTCATGAGGATATCAACCAAAGATTCCTGCATATCTTTATAGACTTAGTGTGAGTTATGATGGAAAGAGTCATGATACTCGATTGAAAAATAGAGATGGAGATAGGTATTTGGGGGATAAGTTTGCTTTCTTGTTTCTGGCTTAATCTGTGTTTAAGTAAGAATTAGCAGCAATTTTTCAGAGAAGGTTTCAGAGGGGCAGTTCCTCAAATAGCCTTTATTTGCTGGCCTTAAAAATTAAAGAATTAGAAAACAGATTTTTAAGCATTGGAGGTTGTTTATCTGAATTACTAACCGTGTTGTAGAATAATGAATTTATTGCTTTTCCAATTGGCTACATGTATTGGAAGGCTAAAGAGTGAATCTTTTGATGCCAAGGAGAATGTTAGGTCGGGGGCCTAAACAATTTACCTGGCTTCCTCCTTTTGGATTTAGTTTCATGTCTTTGGCAGCTGAATGCAAGGGATATTGTGTTCTGCCCTGTTGATGCCAAAAGTTCACAGAAGAGAGCATTTTTGGCAGGTTGTTCTTGTTTTAAGGACAAAGGTGTTTGAATTTCACACTTTAATTTTCAGGGACTTGTTTGTACACTATAGGTGAGAGGTTCATAAAATCATGTATTGTGTACTAAGCACTTGGGGAGATAGCACATGTTTCACCTTGATTGGCTGCTCGGAAAGTTCCACAGTCACCTTTGTTTCCTGGACTATGCACTAAGCAAGGCCCAAGAGGGAACATTGAATGGAATGGAAATTAATTATTGTTGTGTAGTTTCAGAATTGAAATACCTTATACAAACAGGAAGATATTTGACTAAGTGCAATGACTTTTTTTGACCACTAACATAACTACTTACCTCAGAAAATGGTGCCCAGTAGGCCAAAAAACAAACGAGTGTCTCTGGGTCCCAAGCCAGCACTCTCTACATATATTCTTACTTAGATTAAGGGTTAATTACTTCCTTTGTAGAAAAGCAACTTACTTGGTAGAAAAGAGATAGCAGGGTCCATAATATATGGTCATTTTTATGCATTTTGAAATATGTCAGACCTTTGCAGCATTCCTGTAAATTACCTTGTAGATGAAAATATTTGGAGGAGTGTTTCAATTATACATAATTGCAAAAATATTAGAATTAATGTGTGGACTTCTGTTACAATACAAAGCAAAATACATTACAGACACAGCTTGTTTTTAATATCTATGCATATATGTGGATTCATGAACCTGTAGTATTTTCATCACTGTCCAATAACTAAATCAATGGATTTTTTTAACACAAATGGAGATGAGGGATTTGCCTTCTTTTAGCCAATGGTTTATATGACTCTAGATTAATTTTTTCATGTGCATATTTTTTTACCCTGATAAAATTGTACAAATACACCAAGAAAATGTGTAGAAATGCTTATTTCAGTATTGTTTTAATGCCAAGATTTGGAAATGACTAAAATATGTTGCTGTAGACAACTGGATAAATTACTACATCCATCCAGTGAAATTCTGGGTAGAGTTTAAACAGATTGGGGTAGATTCATGTGTGCTGAAGTTCAAGACATATATTTGCAAGTCTCAGAACAATATCAAGAAGATGATTTAATTCATGTAAATAAGGTGAGGTTTATGCTTCTGTCCTTTTAAGTGTATATATCCCTTTTAGAAAAATACACAAGAAACAACTCCTAATGATTACTTTTGAGGATAGAAAGACTTAGAGGCTGGGAAGCTTTGACATTTGCCTCTATATTCGTCTATACCTTTAACATTTAAAAAATTGTAAAATAGTTGTGATTTAATATAGAAGTGAACTCTTCTGAATTGAATCCTTAACTCTTTTGTTGGTTGTTTCTCATATTGGATGCCATTTGGTTAACAGGGGTGTGGAAAGAAGAAGAGGTGAAGGAAATAGAGTGTACATCTTAATTTTTGCTGTGACAGAAGGAACTGACCCATAGTCCACATGCCTTCCTCAATAGCGGATTACATGTGTGGGACTCTCTGTATGTCCTGCATGTAGAATGCTGCAGCCCCTGAACTTAGTCTCAGGTTGTTGTTGTGGTGCTCCCCCCGCCAAACTGGCATTTATGAGACACTTCTTCAGAGCTCATTATTATAGAGCCTTTTCTTAGTCTAAAGAGGGGTGCTCTGTTGACAGGGCCAAATTATAGCTTGGATAATTACTTTTGTTCACTTCCCCCTCCTCTCTTTCTAATAGATAGCAATGCTATTTTTGTTAGGATAATAATGGATACTTAGGGTTTTTCCCTCCAAATTCTTTGTTGTCTTTCTATAATTCACATAATGTATTCAGAATATTGGTGAGTCTTTGATCTTTTCATTTTGTAAATGGTCAAAATGAAATGTAGTGAAAGCAACGGACTCTTTTCAGCGACAATGGGTGAATTAAGACACACAAAGAATAACTGATAAACTCTCAAATATGTGCTTTGTACTATATCTGAAGACAGTTGCTGCTTTTAACCCAAAAATGAGATCTAGCTGAGAAACAACTTTTTTAAAAAAGGCATTTACCAGTAGATATCATAACATATTTTTGGATAGAAGGAAATACTGGGAAGAAATAGTAATTTAAAGCCATGCATCATATGCTTTTGCATGTTGTAACCAAACAAATGTTATGCCTTATAGATTTGTTGAGGAAGATTTAGCCATTTTTATTATATAATTAAAAGTAGGGGCAACATAGGTAATTGTCATTACGTGACAGGATAGGATAACAATAAAGATAGAAAGATGGTTTCAGTGCTTATGGGGTAATCCACTATGTGACGTCACAGGCCATGCCTACGCTGCACTTGGAAAACCACTTTCACTTATATGGGTCTTGGGATCATCACTAGATGTGTAGCAGAAAATAGCCAGATCATGTTTTAATCTGAAAGATTTCAGAATGCCAATCAAACCTTTGGCTTGCTCTAGTTTTCAGAAATACTATGTGAAATGTGGATCATAAAGCAGAATTTGGCTCTAAAACACTGAATTAAAATTATTCTTAGGAAGGCTTCAATTAACTCCACAGTAAAACTACCAGTATTCTCAATTTGGTAGCTAGAGATGCTTATGAGAGTGGCAGATGGCCACACAAAGCAACCGTGTTATTTTATTTCCAAATTTATGTAAACTGCACTCATAAATTTTTAAAAATAAGCCTTCTCAAATTTACTACAACAGTCCTAGGTCCCAGAATCAAATTCTGGGATCTTAAAAAGTTCTCTGAATTTGCTGATGAGGTAAACTCATAATAGTTTAAGAAAAAAAGTAACCCCTGATTTGGAAAGGTTAGAACTTCTGTATTCTTTCTTCCCAGTCAGCTCATCAGATGTTGACCATGGTGGTTGAACATGAGCACTTTGTGGATCAATTTGGGATTGAACTCTGGCTCTGAGAGTACTTTATGCAAATAGCATAGCCAGTTTAACCTCCCTGTCCTCATCTGTAAATAACAATCACATAGCTGTTTAAGAAATCAGAGAAAGAAACCATATGAAGCAGTTAATTGCCACAGCACTAAGAACATAGTAAGTGCTTAATTATTAGCCATTTTTATCAAAATTTTATTTTTAAAAATAACATTGGCTAGTGGGGAATATAAGGAGTGTACGTCAATTTCTTTAAGCTTTTAAATATTTTTAAAAGAGTTCACATAGTGTAATGATTAGGAAGCACTCACTTGAGCTAAGTAGCCTATAGATGTGAGTATGAGTTTAAATATTTAAAGATGGTGCAGGGACCCTGGGAGTCTCAGTCATATGAACGTCCACCTCTTGATTTTGGCTCAAATCTTGATCCCAGAGTCATGAGATCCAGCCCTGTGTTGGGTTCTGCACTGAGCATGGAGCCTGCTTAAGATTCTCTCTCCCTCTGTCCTTCTCCCCTACTCATGCTCTCTCTCTAAAATAAAAAATACAGGTGGTTCAACCTGGGCACTGACTCTAGAATGGATGCTGGCAGGTAGATCTTGCCCATGTTTGCCAACTGCACACCATTCAGGCCTTTGGAAGCCCTCCTTGCAGGTGATGCCTGCATTGTTATTACATGACTGATTAGAAAATATGACATCTTACATAGTTACATTTTAGTCAATCCTGAGTTAGGCAAACTGTTGTAATGCCATTGGTGAAATTCTTGGATTGCAAAGAATTTTGGAACTGATGGGGGCCCTTAGATACCTTGCAAATTAGAAAACTGAGGCCCCAGGAAGAGAAGGCACATGCCAAACATCCCGTGTACTGCCCTTTCTCTTCTATGCTGCTTTCTAGGAATCCTTACATCCCAATGCATTGAAGAGAATGGGATCCTGATAGAGACTGGATCTTTACTTGGTTATTTGCATTTTTGCCAAGACTCAATTCATTCTTTTTGTTTTGTTTTGTTTTTTTTCTGAACCAAGTCAGTCATTACAGAATGGAGATATGGATAGTGGAGGGAATACAGGTTAATGTGTATCCATTTTACAAAACATCTGAGAGGTTGTAGTTGATGGAAAAAGAAAAAAAAATTGATGCCATTTGCTGTTTTTGGTGATTTCTCTGTTTTCTCCAACTAAAAAGTCAAGAGTACAAAAATCATTCTAACTAGCTGAAAGATCCGACTATGCTCTAATTACTTGAGTTTTATCTTGACAGAGAAGTAGCAGTAATTTCTCTGTTCAGTCATCGCACTCTTGAGACCCAAACCGTTCTATCACGAGCAGCGTGTTACCTCAATTGAAATCTTACCTAAATCCCATTTGCTACTTAGTGGTGGAAGTTCTTTTCAAGTAGCATCCTCTTTGGTCTTCATTTTAACTTCACATGTTAACTGTTCACAGGGAAGGGAACAGATGACCGTCTCCCAGGCTTAAAGTCTAAAAACACATATTTTAAGTCTGGCCAAGTTGCTAAGTATCTTTTCACGTGTTAGAGTCTCCTCCTTTGCCATTCTCTTTCTGAATTTTATAAAATTATCACTTTGTTGGCCCTTCATGCTTTTTATTCAATTGAAAATTCATCTGGAAAATCTTGACTCATTTGAAGTATCTCAGTTTTTCTAAGAATTAATTTTTTTGCTTTTCTTCCATAAAACATTTGAGATGTGGTATATGCCCAAGCAACTGTGAAAAGTAAACAGTATTTTCAAGGATGCTTTCTGAATGCCCACTCCAGGAAATCCCAGCTGCTAGGGTAGGCAACATTGTAGTAATCATCTTAGAAAGAGGTATGTTCTCACCATATCACTAAAAAAGGCCCAGAAGGGCAGCAACAAAACAAGTATCCATAGTTTTTGCTAAATAATTTAGCTCTAAAGATGTAAGCCTGGATGATGGAGATAAGGTTCTCCATCCTAGATGATGACATATTGACTAGAAGTGTTTACAACCCAGGCATTTTATAATGAAAGCCAAAAGTCCTTAATAACAAGGTGTTTCTTCTTTTAAGACTTTACTGCAACCTCTGCTCTTTTGTAAACTTTTGCTACCTACAGCAAAGTTGTTAGAACATATTTCTCAACATAAATGGGGTTTCAAATTTGTTTTCAAATATTAGTGTTTTAAGAATCATGAAATTCACATAGTTTCTTTGTGTTACAGTAAGAAAAATGATCAGCATGGACATTTGCTTCATTTAGCTATGGGGAGTAGATGCAAGAATCAGAGCTTTATACTTACTAGGTCATCATGTCTTTTTTTTTGTTTCATTTCTTTTGATACCACATCTATTTCTTATCTCTTCATTTTATAGTAATAGAAGAAGCCTTAACAGTTGCAAGATTACATATTTATATAAGGGTTCAGACTGTGAATTCATTCTTTTCTAGGGAAGCAGAAAGATCATGTAAAAATGGTGACCACATGTTGACAGAATGCATGATTTAACAAAACCAAAGGCAATCATTTCAAAGAAAAATGTTTTATTTTCTGCCAGCAGAGTATAATGGAGAGAAATTGGCTGGTATTATTTTAAAAAATTGCCCAAATCACTGTAGTTAGTGTAAAATTGTCTCTGGAACTATTTCCTGTAAGTTAACCAGACATATGATTGTATCCTTTCTATTTTGAATACTGAAGCTCACATTTCAACTGTCTTGTATGGAGCCTATCAGGTATAATAGCTCTTTGTAAAGGTGCTTCTTTCTTTCTTTGAGTCTATCCTATCTAAGCTTACACCTTCATTCACCCCAAACTAACAATACTCATAGCTTGGGGCTTTCTGGAACTTTGAGCTAAATATTATTCACTCACAAATCAAGACCATAATCTACTTAAAAAGTGCTTCTCGAGCCTACAAAAGTTCAAGTGAAATTAATGTAAACATTGTTTATGTTATTAAAAATTCTCTACACATTTCAGTTGAAAGGAAATTTAATTTTTATTTAACATGTGGTTGATAGGGCTTGCTGGGCTTTTTTCTTAGTACTTAAAGTAATTTCAGACATTACACACTGAGACCTGCTTATATTGTTTGAAGGTACAGTAAGTATTAACAACAAATCAGATTTATGTGTCAATGAAAGAATAATGCAGTCTGGTATGATTTCAATGGTCACATACCTCTGAGCAAGTCAAAAAGGCATGGGCCACATGGTGGAATATTGGTGGTGGTATCATCACTTTGACCAGTGTTGTTTTCATTGGCTTATGTAGATGTTAGAGGTGATATGTGATTGCTTTCAGGTTAGTTATGGATCAAACCATCCCATGAAATCTAAGTTTATGTTTTGGAAGAATTGTGGAGTTAGCTAAGGAAACAGACTGAAAACAGTATAAATATTACCCACTTTTTATAATACTTGCCCAATTAACGCCACTCACCTTGGAGACAGAGGTACTGCATTTGTGTCTATACAATGCCAAAAATACTGGTGCTCACAAAATATAGATTATTGATTTATTTGGTTTTAGCTGGATGCTAGACACCAGTCAACATGTGTTTGTTCGTGGCTTGATCCAGATGTTTGACATTCTATAAGAAAGTTCCAGGGCATTATACTATACACAGAGGATGAACAGGCATACTTTAAAAATATAAGTTTGCCATCATTTGAACCTCTCCCATCTACCAGTGGAAAAAGGATTTATGTTTTAAATGGAGGTATAACTCTTACATATGGTTAAAACTATGGTTTCATAGTGTTCTCTACTTAGTCAGCTGATATTCATTGAGCAATACCCATTGCTCAAGGGTAGTTGTTCTGGACTCTGCTTTGTCAGTTCTGAGAAGACTCAAAGTTTCTTTTGGGACAGTGGAGATAGGAGTATTTCACTGTTGTTAATCAGAAATTTTAGTTAGGATAGTTTTCATGTATCATCTGTAAGTTTAATAACCATGCAATTTCACTGAACACTATATACAAGCAAGGTTGTATATTTCCTTATTGAAAGCTCTGTGTTTATATTAGATACTCACAGCTGAAAAGTGGGAGACAGCAGAGGCTGGGAGAGGGCACACCACTTTAAAAACTGTAAGGAAAATGTGCAATAACTTTAATGTGCTTTAGGCATATCCTATAGTAGTTCATTAATATTATGTGACAAATGCAGAAATGAAAATAGAATCTTGAGGAAGAAAGATGTTCTAGAGAACAATATCTTTGTTTTTCAAGTGATAAAACACAGAGCCAGAGAATTTAAATGTCTTGTCTAAAATCATACTGTTAATAGTGGCAGAGGTTGGCCCAGCACCCAGGTCTCACTACTTATAGATCAGTTTTTGATTGTAATGAGTAACTGATTTTCTCATATATTTCCTTATATTGAACAGTTTCCTTAGGTGGACCACGTGTACCTCCCCAATTAACTCTACTTGTTTTCCAGATGATCTGTCTTCAAATTGCTTTAGTACAGTCCTGCTTACAAATCACTTTTATGAAAACCCTGGTTCCATCCAGGACCTCCCACTGATAGCATGAACTGCTAGGATTGACCTGTCTTTGATGGCTCAGTTAGCCTCCTCCTGTCTAGGAATGCAAGTATCCTGAGCATAGAGCGGAAGGGAACTTTACTTCTCAATGGGAACTCCCTCTTTCTTGGGAGTAGCAGTATTTCCTTGGCACTGACATTTCCATATGACCTTCACCTCACTTAAGATCTGTTAAGTTGATGCTTTGGAAGTAAATAGATGGGTGGATCTTGAGGAGAAACAAGCCTCTCACCCAACCTTATAAAAAGAGGCATTCTTTTCCTTACTCCTGCTTTTTATACACAAGTTGTCCAGAAGTTTACATGAGTTTGTTTGTAACATACACTATAAAAGACCTAAACTTGATTTTATGTGTTAAGATCTAAATCCACATTTAGCACATAGTACCATGTAAATGAATACATAAAGAAATCTTGATGAAATGAGTCCAATTTGCTCTCATTTTCTTGCCATATCTCTCACAAGTTGTATAGAATTTTGTAAAATCAGGACTCGTCCTTGTGCAATTGAAGATTTTGGGATTATTTTCTCTGTAGGCATTGGCTTGATCTTTTTTTTTCTTTCCTCCCTTTTCATCATGGTCCAAATACAGGTATTGATAACCATGCATCATGACTGATTAAAAAAAAAAGTTCCAAAAAGGCTTCTAAATGAAAGCTGTAATTTTGTATTGGATTTCTAGTGACATGAGCAAATCACTTGTTCCTTGCCCTTATGGATTTTATAATGTCATCAGAGTCTATCAATAAAATTATAGCCTACAGTTGAGCATACACTATTCCTTACTGTATTGCATATACAGGGGGTGTGGAGGGGGTTGTGCACAAATTGTAGCTTGTCTTCCCTGGAATGCCCTTTAGCTGGCTGCATGCGTATGTGTGTGTATGTGTGTGTTTGCTTTTTCAGTTGAGATCTGTACAATCAGTCCTGTAAGATGCATGTGAAAAGTGGTCCCTGACTTTTACATAGGAATGTTCTCTTGCTTCCACCTGCTGTGAGTGAAATTGACTGGAATGTGCCATTCTGATCAATTTCATAAAGCACCAGACTCTACATATAGATGGTGATGGCTGTCCCTTCCACCTGAGCTGTCAGCCTTTCCCCAAGAGGGAAAAGGATACTGCCAGAGGTGAGGAGCGTCTAGCCGGAAGGAAGTGAGAAGGCCCCAGATGCTCCCGTAAGAAAAGCAGATGCACAAACACTTGAACACACTTTTAAAATAAATAAGAAGGCAAAAAAAAAAAACAAAAACCCAACCAAAAACCCAATACCTAACCACAAATCCCAAACATACACAGAAGCAGAGGAGATTCAGCTATAGGAAAACAGTTGTTCCAAACTTTGTTGATTTTCAGAAGGCCTCCCTAGATGGCTGTCTTACTCAGTCATTCTAAAATTTATAGGGATTTAATATCTCATCTTAATTTGTAGGTACGATGCTAGGTTAAATTCTTTTTCTGTGATCTCTTAAATGTTCTCTTGGGAGCCTTGCCTCTGTCCATTTTTTTTTTTTTTTTGTGGGGGTGGTATTTCTGGTTACACATAAACACACAGAGCTAGCAAAGGGATACAATAATTATGTGAAGGTCTAGAATTTCCCCTTGGAAATGTTTCCCTTATCCCTTGTTACTATATTTCTACCTGACTGATTTATTGAGATTTGGTATTCTGAATGAGACTATGTATGATTAACAAAGGAGGCTAGACAGGCCCTTGACTTCTCTTCCCCCTTCTTGACTCAGGTGCTCACTATAGCACCACCTCCAGAGTGTAGAAAGGGGATGAGACTTTGTGTTGGGAATTAAATATTTTTGACAGGGAACAATTATTAGTATCAAGGTTTGGTGGGCAAACCTCCCTTCCTTCTTTTCTGTGATACCGTTCTGAGTACTGATTAACTGTGTAAATGTAATTTCAATAGCACTACTACGAGATGTGTTGTTTACTAATTTTAATCATGACTTTTAAGGACATTTAGATCATCAGCATAATCGTCTTTCAACAAATACTTACTGAGGACATACATAGCAGGACACTGTCTCTCAACATTATTACTGTGCTAATAACAACAAAGTCTTATTTAGCATGTACTTTTAAGAAATCATTAACACAATCACTAATTTTTCAGGGACTGCACTCTAAAGACTCATTGTGAAAAGGGCTATTTTAATTTTTATAAAAGATCTTTTATACATGATGCTACCATGGTGAACTGAAACTGTAGCTTAAATGTCATAAATGGATATATGCACACATATATCTTATCAGTATTTTTAATTTTCTGAGCTGCTTTTAATAATAGGTTAAACCCTATGGAATAGTCTATCTAATTTTGTCTATTTTTTCTGATTATTTTTATGAAATTTATAAAACAAAAAAAGAAGCAGAAATCCAACCACTCACAAAGTCACTTTGATAATTATAGTTTCTTCCAATTTAACTTCCCTCACTTCCCTCCGTTTTATGCCTCTTTGTAATTTCTTCAATGTCCTCTGACTGCTACACATCTTCATATCTCAGACCTTATGTACCCTGTAATTAAGTCCTACTCTCAGGAAAGGTTATTAATGGCATTAAACCACAGATTGCTAACTGCCACAGGCCAAATGAGGCCCATAGGAGCCTGCAAAGAGTTCCATTTTTTAAATGAGATGCTAATATTTTCAGAAAATGGAAGATTTTACATTAAAAAAAAAAAAAAACTAGATACCTGATTTCTGTTGAAAGGGAAGACCTGGCATAGGTCCATATTTCCATCTAGTAACAAATATTTGTTAATTTGTTTCCCTGAATCATGAGTGCTCCCTGCTAGATGGGTAAGTGCTCTCCAGTTTGCCACGGTCCCCACTACTCCTTACTACCTGTTCAGCAATGAGGTCCAGTTCCCATTATCAGGTTTGCATTGTTCTTGTTTACTTAGTCCTCTTTATTCACTTGTATAATTTTGTTGGGTCCTGCCGGTATTTGAGTTTGTGACCCCTAATATAAATTTATGTATACTAGGCTAACAATTCATAAAACCAAAACAGCCCCTATTCTTCCTATATATGTGAATTTTATTACATGCAATATGGGAAAATCAAATGAGCAAAATTGTGTAGAAGAAACTGAGGGCCCAAAAATGAATGGAAAGCAAACAGAATTTGAAGGACCTTGAGGGCACATTCAGTGAAACACCAACCTTATCTAATGCTAGTAATACTCAAATACTACCTTTAAGAATTTTGGAAGTGTTGAGTAATTAGAGAAGTCATAGCTAGAAGCAGCCACATATGTAATTTAATCCCCTAACAACATTGGTACCTTTGTGTGTGTGTGTGTGTGCATGTGCGTGTGCGTGTGTATCCACATGTACGTATTTGAAAAGTGAGTCAGGTCCACAACCATGGGAACGTTACAAGGTTGCCGCATTACTCTTTGTGTCTTACTGAGCTCCATGCTATCTTTGTAACTATGCTGTTGGGAAACACTGCTGTTTTCAGAAGTGAAACTGAAGACTAAATGACTTTTTTTTGGCTAATAACTCAAATGGAGACCTTGAGGGGAAGCTCTTTAAGATGAATATTTCAGCCTCCCCATTCAAAAAAAAAAAAAAAAACCCAAAATGAAACACAGAGAGAAGATAGAAGGTAAATTTAAAACTGGGCTCCTTTAAAGTGCTGGTTGGTGGGTAAAAGGATATCCATTTTGGTCAAAGACTGTATTAGGCTGAAAGGTCAGGGAGGAAGTGCTCAACCATGTGTTTTACATTTTGTGTTTTTCAACTAATTTTTTGGTGGCTTACAGCTTCTAATACTAGGGTTATTTTTGAGGCTTTATGGTAGAGTCCCTTGAGAAAACCATGGCTTTCATTGCCCCATTTCAATTAGCCAGTCTTTTCTATTTCACCTTACAAGTGACCCTATGCTTTCCTATAGCAGAGAACTTTCTATCAACAGTTTGGATTCATTTTGCTATTAAAGTTGTGTTAATTATCTGTTAAAGATCAGGAAAATCAGTGCTGACTTTTAATGAATGAGGTAACTGGGTCTTTTTTCCTATATACTTACATCATGATATAGCCTTTTGTTTTTCCGTGAACAGCTTATAAACTCATGAAATACAATGTGGCTAATTACTTATTTCTTACTTTATATATTTTAAACGCTTCATGCATTGGTATGTTCCTATCTTTATCATCCATTATGTAACTAGATTTGGCTTAGAATAACTTACTTCTGGTTCTTCAAAGTCAGGTATTTAGTCCTCTCTTAAGAATCTATAAAAGTTTTTCAGAAGAACGTAGGATCCACGGAGGACTTGGTTTCTGGCTGAGTAATGGAAGCTTGGAAATAAACAGATATTTCCTATGTTGTCCCACTTAATAAAGTACCTTAGTTGAAGTATCATGACTCCTCAAATTAAATCTTATAGGTAAATCCCCAGCACATAATAACATCTTTGTTGCTGCATATATGTACTCCAGTACCACGGAGCCACCTACCACCAAGGACCCAAACCTATTACAGGTGTGAAGTACAGCAGTCAATGAAAAGGCAGTGATTGACCCTGGTTATAATAGTTTGGTCAGTGTTGGAGAGCTTAGAGATCTCAAGATGCCATCAATCATGGCAGCTTCTTACCCTACACTTGAGTTAGGATCCGAGAATGTGCTTCATGAAGCCCATTCTCTAGAATATTTTGTGTGTCTGTTTTCTCCTGGTTAAGAATCTATAATTGGCATCACAGAAAAAGCCAGTCACTACGTGGTAGCACACTACAGCTCCAGCCCAACACCTGACGTAGCGGACACTGAGTAAAAGCACTGCTTTTGAATTTCGGGGAGCCTGGGCTGTGTGGCTGCTGGACTCAGGCACTTGGTTGTGGAGACCCATGCTGGATAACTTAGGAAGGGATGAAGACCTCCTCCAGCTTTGCCAATTTCAGACCAGTATATTCTCTTAGAGGAATGACCAAGCCAAGCCTTTTCTCCAAATAGTTACATCCTTCTGTTGCAAGAAGTGATGACAGGCTGGCATTTGATAACACTCTGAGGTAAACCTTTTATTAAATGAAAAATACCTTTGAGCATCAAGACACTTCTGAGGCTCAACTGGGACTCCAAAAAATTAGATTTATGTTGTTGTTTTTTCAAAACATAATTTTTATATAAAAACACATGTTTATTGAAGACGCTTCAAAAATTAGAGTTCTCTCCACCCCCTCCATAAGGAATTTCTACCATGTAGAAATAACTAATCTTAATATTTATATTGATGAACATTCATCTAAATGTGGATATGTTTTATCTATATATTGACCTATATAGATAAAGATACATAGCTATAGTGATTGGATCCCACTATACTTGCTGCCTTTTATTGCTTAATATATTGTAATAAAAACAATCCAAGCCATTGAAGATTTTTTCAACATCTGTGTTCAAGATCATGAATATTCCATAATTTTTTCTAAAGTTTATTTATCAAAGAAGCAGTGAATAGTCTCTTAGCAATATATTTATTTGTTCATATCCTTAGCTTTGTCTAAAAAAAGACAAATTTCTAACCCTTTGGATATGTATTTACCAAAGTGTTCGCTAGAAATTGGAACAATTTACGTCCCTGGCAACCATATGTTATGCTGTTGAGAATCTTGATGGAAGATTAAATAAAAATAATGTCTTAAACAGAAAGGTAGAAGATAGAGTATATAGTCTCTTTAAGACTTGTTCTCTCAGTTCCAGTGTTTAAAGACAGGGTGACCATTGTACTTAATTATCTCTATTTCACAAAGGAATGCAGGCAGTTACAGTGTAATGGTGTGTTCATTGATGTCAACTAAAAAAGCATGTGCTGTTTGCGGTGTTCACATGACCATAACTTTCATTTTTCATACTTCAAGATCTTCAAACTTGTCAAAGCATGCTTTTTCCTTTCCAAGTCTGTCCTATCAAACTTGAAAGTTTTCAAAAGCTTTCTGCCACTTAGTTGTGCTTTCAAAAGTGTTTGAAATCACACTTAAAGAAAATTAAAGGAAAAAGTGAATTTTCCCTCTAGAAAAGGTCATTTGAATTTGAATTCCAAAGCAATTTAGTTTGGGATGTATAGCAATTAACAGCAAATCTCTCTACGCCAAGTTGCAGTGTTTATAAGCTTGAAAGACAGGGGTTTTCTTTGGACATTTCATTAAGAAATTAATGTTTTCCTAACAACCATGGAATTTATATAGGTGTTTATAAATTAAGCAAAACTTAATCAGTGACTTGTCATATAAATGATAGGAAGAGGGAGAATCCTGAGAACTCTATTCTGATAGAAGCAGTGTAATACAGTGGTGAGAGGAATGTACTTGAGGTATCTTGCCAAGGTTCCAGTTCCAGCTGCAACTCTCCCTGGCTTTGGACAAGTTACTTTCCCTTTCAGTGCTTGATCTTTCATTTGTGAGGCAGCAAATCTTCCAGGGTGGCCAGTTGTCCTGGTTTGCTCAGGATTGTCCTCCTTAAGCACCAGAAGTCCGTGATCTGGGGAAAGCCGTCCATGAGACAAAAATTCTCCTGGTTTTGGTGGGGAGGGTGTGGCAAGTTTGAGGGAAAGTGCAAAACCCATACAGTGTCCCCCAAACAAGGGACTGAAAGCAACACTCCTTTGAGTGTCAAAGGTGTCCAGATTATCTGTCTTCCGCAGTTGCTGTTAACCATTTTTCCCTTGTTGCTGATATTGGCAATCATGAATTAAATGAGGTAATATATCAAATGTTTAGATTGTGGTTGAAGATGCATTCAAAGATGTCCACTTTTATTATTATGTTAAATTCTGTCCTGTTCTTTGGTGGTAGTGAATAATGTTAAAAAGCAGAAACATCACGTGTACGTTCCTGCTATTGATACAATGAAAATCAGTACTGTAGTTCCTTGGAGTGGTAGCAATTCCAGCAATTGCCCTTTGCATGGTCAGTAAAATGTCCTACTGTCACAAGGTGCCCACCGTTCCCTCTCACTTTGCCTTGCAGCGGAGATGCTCTGACCCTTTCAAATATGTAGCAGTAGACTCTCCTCTCAACGTGTGCTCACGACTCCTGTTACTGTTAATGGAAGTTACACATGTGTGCTCACCAGGATGAAAAAGCCTTATCCCATGTTGGGGAAAGACCCGTGATGCTGAATCTCTTTCTAAACTTCAGACCTGAAGGGAACAGTGCAGGGAATTGCTGCTTTCTCACTATATTAGCTTCTTCAATTTCCTTTTAATTGGAGCCTGCAATCCAGATTCTTGTAACTTCAGGAGGATGAACAATACAAATTAAGATCTGGGTGCTTTCCAGGAAGGGCTCAGCTCAAAGAATGCTTTTTTTTCTTCTTCTTTTTAACACAGTTGTGGCTATTCACAAATCGCATGCAGTTGCCTAATGAGTCCATATTTGCTTCTGAGGTTTCACATTTGCAAACTACACCGCTGAGAAAGTAAGTGAAGTGTTCACCCACCTCTGGTGTGAGCTGACCGATTTAATATACGGGACAGATAAATACTAGAATAGTCAAAATTCTAAACCGGCAGCACGGAGCCTTCAAATACACTATCTTACCCTTGTTCAGGACATTCATTTCTCCCCAAGAATTCTTTTTAATGTATAAGACTTCAATTTATGTTTAAGAACTAGTAAACTATAGCAGTTTGACAGCCATTCACACTTAATTCTGTGCATTAAACCAACAGCATTCTTTTCCACAAACATCCATTGTTAGGACAATGCTCTCAGACAGAATTTATGAGAAATGGAATTATGTTACCAAGGAGATAGCATTTACTATAATGAAGAGTAGATCCTAGAAAATGGCCCCTTTTACAGCAGCTCAGAGCAGAGCCACAAAAGCAATTGATTGGTCTTGGCATTTAGTCTTATATCAGCTGTGTCATCCATAGCTTCAGGAGTGAGAACACTAATCTAAAGTGACATTTCTGTTCTGGCGGGCTTTTCTGCCCTGATGAAAGCAATTACTTCATTCCTAAATGATAATTTGCAGGAGTTTCAACCACTTTAATTGATAATTTTTTTTTTGTTCTGAGTTCAATTGTGAAGTGATTAGCTGATTTGGTAAATAGAAATTTAAGGTGTGAAATATACAAGTTGCTCCAAGGTAAAGTGCTCTTTATTGGGTGGAGAGAAATTACTTGATAAAGCTGCAGTTTTTCCATTATTATGGAACTGCCAGTTGTACAGCTTAAAGTTCCGGGGGAAAATGAAGAACAAAACACTTTGATTCATGAGGTTTTTGGCAGACACCAAAGCATACAATGAATAGTTTGGTCTTGCTGTGGTTCATTCAAGGATTATTTGAATCAAGGTGAACATTGGTTGAAAAGGATTGTGCAGACCTCTCAGCTTTCTTTATTGCTATTCTAATGACTCATTCTGGAATTAAATCCTCTTATTTAAAGTGTTAAGAATAAAAACGCTCATTGGCTAAAACCAATTAATTTAATTATTAAGTTCAAACATACACAAGGCATTTTCTGAAGATGAGGGAAGGCATTCAGTTGAATGGCTCTAATTACTCTTTTGATCTATTTTACTACAAGTCAAAAATGGGTCATGATTATTCAGTGAGACTATATCTTAGTTAAAAATTTTAAGGCTGCATCTTAATTTTGATACTTTATCAAATGTTAGCAGTTGCTGATGTTTTTGACACTTTTTTGAAGCAATCAATTTCATATTTCTTACATGGGGAAAAATAATGGTCATTTCACATGTTCAATGAGAAAAATAAAGCAAGAATGAAGGTCAAACTGATTTAGCACATCAAACAGTCTTTGTCAGCCAAGCTTAATATATCCTGAGTTTGTGGAACAAATGAAATTTTGCTGCTATGTTACACTTTGCTTCCAAACAACCATTACAACTGGTTTTATATATTGTGTGAGCATCAGACCATCAAACAGTGCATCTTTACTGACGTGTTGCTGCAGTGATGATCTACAGCAGCAATCTGCCATTTATATAAGGGCAAAATGTGCATCTATATTTAGTTGTGAAATTGGCCTATTATACTCTTGATGTTTACAGAGGCTAACATAAATTAATGATGACAGCTATGAGCAGTGCATTAGTTAAGCAGCAGAGTTCTTACCTTGAACTTGAAGGTTCCAGTTTTAACTTCCAGCATATACTACACTGTTTTCTTCACGCATTAAAGGAAGGTTTCTGAAATTGTTACCTTTTCTTGGAGAACATTAAAAGACTCCAATTTGTGAGCTATGTAGTGCATAATCCTACCAGATAATAGTTGTTTATGCATTTCTCAATTATATTGCCTTGTGAGAAAGCCAATATTTACAATCATGTGGAAAAATACTCCTGAAAGATTTTTTTTTTCTTTGCAGTAGGTTGATTTGATTGACTTTGAACTCTATATGATGCCAGTGTGTGTTGGGCTGTTTTATTGAAAGTAATGAAAGAAGGGCAAGCAGTGCTTATAGAATCTTTACTTTTTCCCTGGGAATCCTCCTCATTCTGCTCATGTCAGGCCAGGAGTAGGTCCTGGAGTCACTATAGATTTCACCGTTAACTATGACCAGAGATCTGACAAGTATGCAGGTGTTCAAAGGTTCATGAGTTAAAATGCTGAAACCTTTGATGAATTTTTGATGGCTGCATTTTTAATACAGGTCGACCTTCTTCCTTTGAGGCTGCATGCCAGATTAATTGATAAATAGTAGAAGTCTGGAGTGCTGGGTTCTCCTAAGCAAAACAAGTAGGAAAATCCATAAAAACCTGCCTTTCTGCCTTCTTAGAAGTACTTTTAAAAAAGGCAAAATTTAAAGTCGTTCTAACTCTATCCTTTTGCCTACCATTATAGGGCCAAAATCTGCCTTGTTCTTTTATAGAGACTAGTTATTGTATTTGAAAAGTTTACATGAAGGTGTTAAAACTGAAACTGATAGAGAAGATTTTCATGTAGAGATAATGTGAATCTGTTGATAATGTTCATATCAGGAACTGTTCCACAAATACAATTATAAATTATATAAAAAGAACTGATAAAAATCTGGCTATGAAGAAGTCATAGGAGTGGAAGAAACGTTTGATTAAGTTGACTTACTTTTGTTGTTCTTCTGTGACAATTGTCATTTTTGCTCCTTGTTATCCTCTGTAGATCTCCAGCTATATTATTTCCATAATCATCATAACTATTTCTGTGAAGTAGGAAATCAAAGTAAGGATTTTACAAAGCTAAATTTGATAAGCCACAAAGGATAACTTACCTCTTTTAATTTAATGAGTCATCAAGTCCAAAGTTATGTGGGTTTTTTTTCCACCATGGACAAGTGGCCCAATAAATAATTGACATCTTTATCCAGTTCCATGGCAGCTTTAGAGAGATTGCAAATCCTGAGTCAATTTCATAATACTGGCTTTGTGATAGTGGCAGTGCCTGTTCTTTAACTTTTACTTTTTTTCGGTTATGTTTTGCTTGTTTTGTCTCCAGCAGAATTTCATGATTTGGCCTTGCCCCCAGTATGGAAGCTAAAGCAGCAAATGCTGCTGGCACTTTCACATTTCCCCACTCACTCAGGCAATCTGGGTGAGCTCTCCATGGTCCTGGATTTGGGGTTTTGTCTGACATCAAGGAGAGCTTTTTAGATTTGTGAGATTTTGAAAGCTATTTTGAAAGATTACCATTGTCCCAGAGTACTCATAAAAGCACTTTGACTAGTAAGGATCATTGCAAGTGTTAAGTATTTTTACAGAAGTTCTCACAATTCTTCTGAGTAATTCATTCTCTTAACAACTGTTTGGATATTCTTTTTTTGTATAAGACCATGGTTGCTTGTCTTGCAGTTGAATGCCATTGTTTTTCTAGTTTAGTGAACTAAAAATTGCCTACTTATTACTCCTAGTAAATAAATCATTGATTTATGAACCTTGAATCATTAGTCAATGAAATATATATGTTTTACTTGAAAACTCATTAAGTATACCTGTGGTATACTGCAGATAGACTATAGGCATAAGAAAGACTATAGTGAAAAATCAGTATCTTTGCAATAAAAGAGTTTTATTTTGCTTTCAGTATTCAGTGTGATATGTCAGAACCAGTGAGTAGAAACCATACTGATTACACAGTGTGTACATTATAAATGAGTGTTGTGGATAGAAAAATCAGTGTGAAGCTAGTTTATGTTTTAATTTAATATATCTTATATAGTATTACTGTGTGTCAGATACCATTTAAATATTTTACAATAATTAAGTCATTTAGTTTAACTTCAACAAGAACTTTATGAAGCAGATAGTATTATCATCCCATTTAACAGATGAAAGAAACTGAGGTGGAAAATTAAGTAAATTGCTCAAGTCTGCGTAACCAGTTAAGTTATGGAACTGGGTTTTAAATACAGGCCGTGCGGTTCCATAACCCATGCATTTAACCTCTAGTTTTTGCTAGTGTGGAAGATATGCTGAGAGAGGCATCACACAGAGCTTAAAGTGATATTCATGATTTTAGAGAACATGAAAGGAGTTGAATAAATAGGCAGTTTTAGGGTTGTCACCAACTAAAAGTTAAGTCTTTGATTTTACTCGTGTTGGTTTGATTTCTACAGTCACTACATGGAAAATTACTAACATGAAGGTCATAAGTGGCAATAGAGAATGCAGTTTGAGAGGACAAATGAAGAAAGCCAATAGATGTTTAGAATTAGAGACACTGTAAGATGGTATAAAAGAAGCCTGGTCAAATAAACTTCTAAAGAATTATGGAGAAATACTATAGTAATCAGATGTTGCCCTAGGATTCAAACAGTTGGGTTTTCCCCCCAGATAAGTTTTATGATTAAAAAAAGTTATATGATTATTGTACTAATAGTTATTACTTAGATACTGTTTATCAAACTGACAGGCAGTTTGTACTTAACATATAATAGCTCAATTACTCTCAAGAATAATATGAAGTAGATAAAATTATCAGGTCCATTTTCCACATGAGGAAATTGAGGCCTAAAGAAGTTGTGAGACCTAGTGAAGGTTGCCAAGATGGTAGCTGTATGAGGGTGCCAATACCCACAGTCTGGCAGCAGAGCCCACACTCCTAACTTATGTGGTTTCCAAGAAAGTTTTTGGATGGGTTGACTATATTTTCAACATTCCTAAGTCTTTCCAACTTCTTTGTTTTTAATTTTTTTTAACATTTATTTATTTTTGTGAGACAGAGACAGATCATGAGCAGGGGAGAGGCAGAGAGAGGGACACACAGAATCAGAAGCAGGCCTCCAGGCTGTGAGCTGCCAGCACAGAGCCCGACGTGGGGCTCGAACCCACGAACTGTGAGATCATGACCTGAGCCGAAGTCGGACGCTCAACCGACTGAGCCACCCAGGCACCCCTCTTTCCAACTTCTTAAAATTCTTCTTTGTTATAAAACTCTAAAATGGGCTCTTCCCTATTTAGAGTTTACAAACTATCTTAATTGGTAAAATCTAGAATTGTCTAAGAAGTTCACTGTTTCATAGTTTACCAGATCCTACCATGGAAATTATGATATGAGCCATTGCACTGGTCCAGGACATTGGTTTGCCATCCTCATGTTGTAAAATCATAAAATTGAGGCTCAAATATGTTATTGAAAAATCACGATTCTTGTGAATGGCCAGGATGGGTCTTATAATTCCTTCATCAGGACTCTTGCCAAAAACAACTTGCCAAGGAACTTAAAATTGAGAAGTTTTGATTGCTTGTTACCTATGCTTAAAGGTATATCTTCAGAAACATGGAAAGTTTGTTGCCAAGCATTAAGCAGAAGGGTGCATTATAACAATAATGTTTAGGAAAGTTAATTATGGTAACACCAATGACAAAAAGAGTGGAGAGTCTAACTTTATAAGTTTTATAAGCGGAAATTCTAGATACTAGATTATTATCCTTTTGGTTGGGTAAAGAAGCCCTTTGTAGATTCTGAAAATCACTTACTATCTTCCCCCAAATATAAACACAGTTTTGCATAGGACTTCTAGATTTACTTATAAATAAATGAATGAATTAAAAAATACATGTTTGTATATAATCTTTTGAAATTGTTGATTTTGTTGTTTGGTTGTTGTTGGTAATTATTGGTGAGAGTGATAATACTGTCATCAAAGAGAGTTGAGATTTTGAATTGATGAGGATTAATGAAGAGTCTGTTTTTCCAAAGTTATCCAAAGACTAGGTGGAAGAACATCAGAGCAGTGGGAAGTTTGGGAGTAACTTCTTGTTGACCTGAAGTTTAATCATATTTTATATGGCAGAGATCAGCACCATAATGTTATATTCATGTATAACCATTTCAATATTTCTTTGGTATTCTAGAAATACAACCATAATTTTTGATTTAGGACAGAATGTACAAATACATAGTTTATTTTAAGGTTTAAAGTAGTCTTTAATTCAGTTTGAGAACTGCTTACAACTAGGCTATACTTCACAAAAAAAGGTTTAAGATTAATCTACAATCTGGGTCATTGTCTTAACGTCTTTATCTTAATCTATTCTGTCAGCATCTCTATGACCTTTATAATCCTTTGACTGTATTTTATTGCTGTTGCCCTCAAAGCCAGTTATTACTTATTATAGATACAGTGCTGTCATTCTGAAAGTCTTGTGAACTGTGAGGTCTGTATAATGCTGTGATGTGAGAGTCACCGAAACCCTTGTTATTAAGATTATGGCCAGGACAATTACTCCAATAGGGTAACACAGAGTGTTAGAGTTTTAAAAAAAAGTGAAGGAGTGGAGAGGATAAAAACAAGAAGATAGGTCAGGAACACATGAAGTAAGTTTGGCCCAGTGGTATTTTAGGTAAGTCAAATATCAGAGGATAGTGGTTAGGTAAGGCATCCAAAGGCATTAATGTCCATGTATTCCCCTTCCTGGAGTGGGAAGAGAAGGGCACTTGTCCTGTACCTAGCCTTTGGAGCCCATTGAGTTGTTCCCTGTCATCTTGGGCTTTGCTTACCACCCACCCCCATAAAATGAGGTTTTTTCCTTAAATTATTGCTAAGCCTATGCATTAATAGCAATTTCAGAATAATGGCCTCATGTTCTACTTGCTTCAGTTGAACAAAGAAATTCCTGGTATGAATATTAGTAATATTAATTAGATGACAGATGAGCCCCTTTGTGATGCTTTGAGTGACATATATAAAGGAAAAGTTACATATAACATCCATGTAAAACTGCCTTTCAAAATTGGCCTCCCAAATTCTTGCCCAGTTGTAAAATGCATCCCTCTTCATTCATTGACCAAATGACATGTTTTATTAGACTTGCATTATTTTTTAAAACTTTAGTTAACATAAAATTAAAACATAACATAAAATTGGAAATGCCATATAAATATTGCGATGTTGTTCTCTAGAAACAACAACACCGGAAATCTGGCAACACCAGGTACATCCTCCTCCAGAGCAGCAGTTCACTGAAACTGTGTGTGCCTGAGCTGTTGCCTTCTCCTGCCCCACAGTTGCCATCAGTCTTCTTTACTCATCAGCATTCCCTGCCATAACCCCGGGAGCCCTTGAGTTTACAACCTCTGCTCTAGTGCTCCATCATAGTCACTTATTGAACAACAGCAACAACAACAATTGTAAGTTTAGCCCACCTTCTGGAGTACTAGTTGATTACAAGAACACAAAAAGAGCAGAGCATTGAACTTGAACCACTGCACTCTACAAGAGGTAGAGAAAACATGTCAATAGACCTAGTTCTTTGGGCACAGCAGACCTAAGTGGTGTTAGATAGGTTGCTTTTATTACATAAAGGGAGGAGCATGAACGGTTCTTTTACACTAAGATGTTAACCTAGACCTTAGTTATACTTAAACTTTATCAGATTTTTAAGGCGTCTCTCACTTTATTTACACAATTTTCAACAAGCCAAAGTTGACAATTTATAAAAACATGTAAAGGCCAGCCACGATTTGGGGAAATAAGTGGCATACCATGCCCTTTCCTTGTAAATTAGCACTGTTTCTGCCAGAGGTTATCACCTGAGACATCAAAGGACAAAGGTTTTCATCTGAGACTGCCGACACTCTGAAATGATAACATTAACTTGTCTAGTTGTGAGAAATAGGTTGGTTACCTAGTGTAGAATATTTTATTAAGAGTGAAACTGGTTGGGTTGTTGGCTTAGTGTTTATTTGATCCAAGTGTGGCATTACTTAAATTATTTAGATATTCAATAAGATATTCCGAGTGTCTGCAGTGAACAATGTTTCTACCATGAACAACATCAGGTATGCTATAATATAATATGAAATGTTCTTGACCATATTATACTAATGGATATCAGAGCCACACTGCTGAACACATTTTGATCTATTGCTCTGGTCTTGCTTCCTTGCTTGTTTCTCTCTTTCTTGTTATTTTATAATGGGAAACCAGAAAGCTAGATTCAAAGATTTAAGATGCTTTTGGAGTTCAATGAAATGGATACTTACAAATGATTTTAATAGTACCTTGATACTGTAAATATTGCCCAATTACTTATCATCAGGGTCTTATTTTGATTTTATTTCTTGTCAGACACAAAACAGAGCAATTCAGAATAGGTGGAATTCTGTCAGATGCTCAAACATAACTTCAGTTGAGCCACATTCTGCCCTCAGCAATGTGAGCAAACTTCAAACAGAAATGCACATGAATAGTTAAAGGAAAATGCTGGATCCCACCTGTTGCCTTTTCTGTGAAGTAATATGTCTATAATGTTTATAAATTTTAATAACCCGCACAGGGCTTTATCTTTCAACATTAAATTTATATTATCTTAAAGTTTGACTTCTCTGGGCGATGCATTTCACTCCCTAGTATCTTAGAAAATCTATCCATCTACTAATGTATATTCATTAATAAAGAATTAAAAGTTTTCTCTTATCAACCAATTACTAGCATATTTATTAAGTTATATTGAAATTTTCATTTTCAGCGGGATGTTTTCTTTATCTGACTTAAGGTCATGATCTTTATTGAGGGCTAAACGCACATAAACACACTTCATAGAATCAACAAACACAATATTGATGTTTGCCATTTGTTCCCCAAGATGATAACTGAAATAAAGGTGCTTTTGATGCCTTAAGATCTCACAGTGATGACAATTAAATGAACACAATCATTAGCCTGAGAATAGATATATGAATGCTAGCCTCATCTTTTCTGCTGCTTATAGCTGATAACATCATGTGTGACCTATATATCCCAATGCATGGGCAATTAGGGGAAAAACTAACAAGCAAAGTATGTTAGTACTGCACAAAGGTTATGGAATATAAGTCCAGAGGTAGAATTTTTGGTTTCAGTCAACATTGTCTAGAATTCATTTTATTATGGCCCTTGAATTTGGAAGAAGATTTTGGTAGACGTTTGCTGGGGGAAAAAGGAAGTAAAAAGGAAACAATTTCTATCTCATGTCCAAACCACATGTTCTAAACAAAACTTTTTCACTCCTTTGATTTCAGTTTACAAGCATTGAGAAAGGAGAAATCACGAGATGCTGCTCGCTCCCGCCGGGGAAAAGAAAATTTTGAGTTCTATGAATTGGCCAAGTTGTTGCCTCTTCCTGCAGCCATCACTAGCCAGCTTGACAAGGCATCCATCATTCGACTTACAATTAGCTATCTGAAAATGAGGGACTTTGCTAACCAAGGAGACCCTCCGTGGAACTTGCGAATGGAAGGCCCTCCACCTAACACATCAGTAAAAGGTAAGTTTTAAGCCCCTGTTCGTTCTAGAATATGGTGGTCGGTAGGTGTCTCTGAGATGAAATGTTTACCATCATCCTTTCTTCTTTTCCTGCATATCAAATCCTTTAAAGGGATACAAATGTGGAAATCTGAACTCTGCATGAGAAAGACACCATGTGAAGGTGAAATAAACCTCTTCTATTTCTTTTTTATTTTCCAAAAGTCTGTCAGCCTAAATATTCTATCACTTTATGTAAGGTTTCAGAGAAAGGAGAATGAAATGACTTATATTAAAATGCTTCTTGGGTTCAATTTGTGGTTATGCTAATTTATGCAAATTTTTACTGATGGGTGGAGTACAAGAATATTTGTTAAAGTGTGGAACTAATATTTTCTGTCTTTAGTAACCAAAGAAAGGAAGGAAGCTGAGTCCAACTGTAGCAGGCATTTTGAGTAATGATTTTATTGACTAATAAAACAAATAATTCACATTAATGTTTCAAGTTTCTATACATAATGCCTAAGATTTGTAAATCTAAACCTCTATTTGTCCTCCCTGTCCTTGGTGCAGTCACTCTTTAAACTTACTTTTTAAAGATTTTAGGCCTTCATTCTGATATGTAAGAGAGGTATTTTCTTATGTGTTAGTGAAACTTCTAGTAATTTATAGCATGTTTAGCATATGAATATGCATGCATATCTTTATTGATGTATATGTGGTATTGGCCATTGATTCTCTATCTTTAATGATGTGTTATTCAAGGCTTAGGACTTAAGGGATCTGCTAGTTTCTTGTTCTCTAACCTTGTCTCTAGACCCATAAGCTAGACATTTGGCAAAATCGTAGTCAACTCTAGGGGAGGAATTAGGTTCTTTTGTTAAGTGATGACACTTTGACAATGACCTTCGAAGTTCCTGCACTCATGGCCGTTGTAGGAAAGGGATCTAGTAGGGAGCAGTGCCCTCTTATAGAATCCAGATTAAAATGAAGGATCAAAAGCAGTGACTGTTTACAATTGTGTGCTCAGAGGTGTCATCCTATGTGTATACGTGCATGTGTGAATCTGGTAATATTTCTGCCATTGGTATTTACAGTGTTTATTATGCTTATGAGAGAAGGAAAATCGCAATTTAAATTCTAAGAGCTATTTTCCTCTAGAGCAGAGCAACTATTTTCTGTAATGGGCTATATAGGAAATATATAGGCTTAGGCTTTGAGGGGCTCTAAACTCTGCCATGGTAGCATGAACTCAGCCATAGACAATACGTAAACAGCAGGGTGTGGCTGGGCTCTAATAAAACCATGCATAACAAAACAGACAGCTGTCCCCAGATTTGGCCCACGAGCTATAGTTCATAGATTCTTGCTCTAGAGTATAAGAATGGCATTGAGAGGCTGAGAAGAACATACAACAGAGTTAGCTGTCAAGGGCTGGATGTCAGTGTAAGGTAGCACAATACGAATAAACTAAGGCACACTCATGCTGGTCCCTTTACAGCCCTCCTCCCCTTAAAAATGTAGATGTCAACTTGGTAATATACCAGTCTATGTTCCAGATGCTAATGTTGTGGCAAATTTTCCCAAGCTGAAGATGTGAATATAATCTTAGTAAATATATAGTATCCATAAGAGTTTATTCGTTAGACTGTCTTCATGTTTATTCCAGATCATACAAGATGAAAGGGTAGGTGCAACAGGATAGAAGTCACAGAATGTGCAAAATACATCCTTATTCTTCACTTTGAAATGGATTCGTTAAGGGACTTAACTTGTATGAGGTTGTTGAGCCCAGTTATCTTTCATTTCCATTTTTTAAGTTTATTTATTTTGAGAGAGAAATAGAGAGCTAGTGAGCAGGAGAGGGAGGGAGAGAGAGAGAGAGAGAGAGAGAGAGAGAGAGAGAGAGAGAGAGAGAGATGGTGGGGAGACAGAAAGGGATAAAGAGAATCCCAAGAAGGCTTTGCACCGCCAGTGCAGAGCCCAGTGTCAGGCTTGAACTCATGAGCTGTGAGATCATGACCTGAGCTGAAATCAAGAGTCAGACGCTTAACCAACTGAGCCACCCAGGGGCCCTTCCATTTTTTTTTCTTTTTTGAAGGAGCAGTTTATAGGCTGCCTTGGTGGTGGTGGTAGCTACCAAAGTAAAAAGTGGTTCCATGATTTGTCCATACTTCTGCGATGTGATAACCTTGCTGACTTTTAGAATCATGACCTTGTAGAGATACAAAATTTTAGCTCTTGTAAAACCATGCCCTCATTTATAGACAAGGGAAACGACATAGAAATAGTTTACAGTTAAGTATTAGCAGATCTTAAGCTAGATTCCATTGTTTCACCTTTCTGTCTGGTGCTCTATCACATAATATCATTTCTAGAAATTATATTTGATTTGCATCCCCTTTATCAAACATGCCAGGTGAGAATTCTCTCAGCTTCTGACTATGACTGATAATTCATTTTTACTTTATGGACTTCAGTCAGTTAAACTCTATAACTACTTATGATAAAGATGGATAAAAAAAAGATAAAATATGGTCTCTGCTTTCTTGGCCATTTCAGTCTGGGGAAGGACATACTGATGTCAAGGAGAAAAATGGGGAGTTTGGGGTGGGTATTTAAGAGTCTGGAAGGAGATAACAGATTTTATTATTTTGAAAATTCCATCCAGATAATGACAGAACATTCAATTTGGTACATGTGTACTCCCACTATCAGTAAACTGATGACAGTGAAGGTGTAAAGCATAGTGACTATCCAGTTGACCGTGGCTCTCAAAAGTTGCTAGGAATGTAGTGGACACATTCTGTGAACTGGTTCGGCTGTGCAATGTATGTATATTTTATTGCTCTACCCTCGTTCTTTAATGCAAACCTGTTACTCATTCTGATCAAACATTCATGAAACAACATCAAAAGAAATTCATTTTAATTTATTAAGGTCTTCGGTGTTGTGCCCTTGAAGAAGTTCATGTGGATAAACAAGCTTATATAAATAGCCTGCAGCATCATGTGAAGTGCAGTTCATAATCCAACAATAAAATGATAGACATTATACTTTGTGCTTCTCCAAGCAGTCTCTTGAATAAACCTAAAGGCATTTGGAAATTTATATGAAAAGTACTTACACGATGTAGGCAATGTTTCTTTTTTTTTTTTTTTTTTAGTGTGATGAGTTGTTCATGTTAATAATTAAATTTCAAAGCTTAAATTTAAATTTGTCCCACACAACTATATAGAAATTTAATCATTTTAATTTACTGCTTCAGAAAGGTCCTTCTCTCTGCCCTGTATTCATCACATCTTTTCTTAAAAGTCTATAAAGGTTGATGAGTTTGTTTTGTGATGCCCATTGTGTATAGATTATTACAAGTTATGCTTGCAGAAAGAACACTCAGGTGACAGTGTGTAATATGTCCTGAGTCAATTACTTCATGGAAATGATATGTTAAGCAATTGGAAGGTAACAGATAGTTTTTTCCATTATTTTAGAAATATCTGTATTGTTATAATACAGATCAAATCTACAATGAACATTATGCATTATTCAAGAAATGACCAGGCAGTCTCAGCAGTGTTTCAGCTAAATAACTGATGATTGTAACCTTTAAAGAAATCTCATTGTGGTGACTGTTGGTAAATCACTTCTCCATTCATAGTAATCTCTATTTAGAGGCTATCTAGAAACCATTATATCTTTTATTAATCTTAAAAGCAATAGCTGCTGATTTGACATTTGCTAAAACTAGATAAATTTTCTGGCTTTTTAATATCACAGACTTCAGTCAATTTTTGGTGTATATCTGCTACAACTCTATTAATCCAGGAATATTCACCACTGTAAGCATAAGTTTTACTTCAGTTTAAGCACTGCAGCTTTTAAACAACAATTTGTGTATGTATGTGACAGGCAACAATGCTAAAATATGTAAAATAGAAGACATGTTTAGTCTTTGGAAGGAAATGGTTGAAAAATACTGCAAGACAACTGGTGATTGAAATTGACTGAACACATTAGGGAAGAACTTTACTATTTCCATAGACTTTTCCTTCACTATTTCTGGCACTTACTGTGAATTAAGTGGTAGATATTTCTGAGAGGAGAGACCTGCAGGTCTTTATTTAAGGAATACGTGATCTATCCTTAGCCAAAGACCAGACTTTTGCAGTCATATTTAAGGGATTGGTTTCAAGCAGTCATGGGTAGCAGCTGACTCTATGACATCCTTCAGCCTACCTGTGACCTACCACGGTACTGGTTGTTCCTAAAACTTAGATAGCATTTTAGAAAAATGGTTCTGTTTCCATAGAAGGTAGAGAATCCAAGACTGCATGATTGTTCTTGGTCTAAGCAGCTCAGAAAGGTCTTTCAGTTCCTGTTCTGGCATTTTACTGTGTGCTGACATACATTTACTTCTACCAACTGACATTCATACTTGGGAGCAAGGGTCCTATTCCTCATTATTAAAAAAATGTGAAATGCAATTTCTTAGCATCAGTGTGTAGCATGTACATCAGCCTGTGGTGTTCTTTCTTATTACAAAGCAAATGGTAGTGCCCAGACTGAACCCTTAGGTTCTAAACAGATGCTTCCCATAGGGGTAGGAGGACAGCATAAAAGATAGACTTTCTTCTTGTTTAGTGCCTATTCTCACCTCTACCACCTTCAGTAGACTGGGAGCCCATCTCCCTGCTTTAGTCTCGAGTTTCAGTCACTTCAGTCCAAAGGAGCCATCCAAAAGCTGAGCCGCCAGTGTTCACTCTTGTTTATTTTGGTAGCAACTGCCAGGTTTTACTAGTAGATGGCAATATAATGTGATATAATAGCCTTTTCATAGGTATGCTTTTCGTAGGTATGCTTCCGTGAACTTTTTAATTACATATTGCTATCCTTTTATACCTTTCTAGTGAAGTGATGACTTCTGAAGGAAGTTCTTTTAAGAATTAAGCTTTTACTGGATTTTACATCATGATAAGACAGTCATTGTTTATATAGCCATACTTGCCTAGGATTCTCATCTCTGACACTGGGCATGAAGGGCTTTCTGACTGACAATTGTGGGCTTCGTGATGGCAGAGTAAGTCTCTGAGACTATAACTTTGTGCAGGTTCTCGTTTTCTCAGGAAAAGCTTTACTGTCTACAGAGGGGGACTCCGGTCCACCTTCAGCATGAAGCATGGAAAAGCTTTGCTGGTGTCTTGCCACATGGCACAGTCAGAGAGCTCGGTCACCATCATTTTCAGTGCACCTGGCACCTTTGGGCATCCAGAATTACCCTCTACTCCCAGAACAGATACAGTAGAAGCCTCTTTGTGAGAGTACTGTTGGAGAATGTGTGCATCCTCAGGTGTCGTAGTCCGTCATTGCCAGGCCAACAAGCAGTCCGAGGATCTCGGTGGCACGCCACAAAGCTTTCATTCCAGAGGTTGGCAAATTTAGGCTGGGCTTAGCTGGGTGGCTTACTTCGTGCCACAGCTCTGGCTGGGCTTGACTCCTAGCTCAGCCTTCAGCTCGGGTCTGCCCCTGGTCAGGGGACAGCAGAGATTTGGGAGAGGCTCATGCCATGGTGATGGCAAAGGTATCAGAGGGATAAGCTAAAACATAACATTTCTTACAGACTATTTTTGTGGAGATGTCTGGAAATGTGGCTAAAAGAGTGTGCATGTACTTGTGCATCCAGCATTGGGATTCATCAGTCCCTCCCTCTATCCACCGTCATCTTCCTTTCCCCTAGCAATACGGACTACCTCAGGCCATACATTTGTGCCTTTGTACATCCTTTCATCTAACCAGAATGCCCTTTTCCTTCTTGTGGTTTTACTGAACTCTTGTTCACCTTTCAAAACACAGCTCACCTGTCACTTTCTTAGGTAAATCTTCTCTCCTTCCCAAGAACAGTAGTCATTTGTTCCTATATAGGTTACTGTGACAGTCTTCTGTTGCTTTAGTATCCGTTCATAATTCTTTTCTTATTCTACCTGTCTCTACATGCACACTGTGAGCTATTTGAGGGAACAGTCTGGAACATCTTATACATGTCTATATCTCCATGTACGTACGGTACCCAGGAAAGTATGTATTTAACCATGTTTTTACTTTTCATTTTTTGTGTATTTTTTTTGTCTTTGAGAGAGAGAGATCACAGAAGCAGGGGAGGGGTAGAGGGAGAGGGAGAGAGAGAATCCCAAGCAGGCTTCTCACTGGCAGCACAGAACCCGATGTGGGGCTCCATCCCAAGACTGTGAGATAATGACCTGTGCTGAAATCAAGAGTGAGACGCTAAACCAACTGAGTCACCCAGGTGCCCACCCATGTGCTTAAATTAAGTTATATGCTGATGAGAAATGTGGGTGGGTCTAAGTCACAGGCTAGGATGAAGAAAGAAAAGAATAAAAAAGGAAGGGCAGAAGAAAAATGGAGGGACAATGATGGGAATAGCGTGAAACCAAGGGGAAAATGCAGTGGATAGAGTGGGAGCTAGGAGGGGTGGTACCCCCGGCCCAGGATCAGCTGTCTTCCCCTGCCAACTTGTTTCTCTCATGTAACGTACAAGCTGAGGAACTGACACTTAAAAACAATAATCTTAAGAAACCCAGTTCTTGGGTGTATAAATTCAAGTTTATTCAACCAATATCTGAGTACTTTCCCTTGGTAAGTCCTTTGACTCCTTTGCTGGTATTGTGGGGGCATAATAGAGAAGGTATAAGGCAGAGTCCTGTCCTTGGTGGTATTTACCATTTATTGAGAAATAAATAAAATTAAATAAGCCATGCAACCTGGGTTACAAAGTCCTCTCTAGACCGTAGTTTCTCCTTTGAATTTCCTTTTTGTGAATTTTCTGCTCTGGATGATTACTGACTCTCTAATCCCAAACCCCAATTTCTTAGAAAGGATGTAGTAATTATTGTCTTAAATTAGACTCTCCTGAGATTCAGGTTTTTTTGAAGCTGTTTATTAGTAATTTCAAAAGCCACATGCTCTAACTCTTCCTGTTCTGCTAATATTTCTGTTTTCCTTCTCTCTCTCTCTCTCTCTCTCTCTCTCTCTCTCTCTCTCTCTCTTTCTCTCTCTCTCTCTTTAATTTATTTATTTACTTAGAGAGAGCACACTTAAGCTGGGGAGGGGCAGAGACAGGGGGAGAGAAAGAATGTCAAGCGATCTCCATACTGTTAGCATTGGGCATACTGATGCAGGGTTTGATGCGTGGCTCAAACTCACAAACTGTGAGAACATGACCTGAGCGAAAATCCAGAGTCAAACACTTAACTAACTGAGCCACCCAGGCATCCCTTCCTTCTCTTTTTCTTAATTTTCCTTTATATGAAGGTATCGTGTCTCCCTGGTGCCTTGGGTTCAAAAGTGTATGACATAGTTTCTTCCCTTAAAAGATTTTGTCTGTTGAGTATCAAGATTTGCATACATGCGATCATCATAAATAAAAAGAGAAAAATAGTGCAGCACACAATGAAGTTTTAAATTAAATATGCCCAGTGCCAAATATATGATATAGGTAAAATACGAATCTAAAACTTGATATATTTTTGATTTGCTTTTTATTCTTGATAAAATTGTAGGGGATATACTTAGATTCCATATCACATTCAACTTATTTTAAGAAGTCTACCAGTTCTTGGTAAGTGACACTTTAGTCATGGCATTGCCTTATAGTACATCGTACTCAGTTATTTAGGATTTCGAAGTTTATGTGCCCTGTTTTTTAGGGCTGGGCTTCTCTAATGCATTTTTTGTTAGCCTATCACCTCTTGCAAAGCAGAGTATAAGTTTTAGTGCTCTGCAGTTAACAATATTTCATGGGTATAGCAAAGAAGGAGTCACCTCTGACTGCTTTATATGATTGAAATTGTACTGTGGCTTTAATTTTCAGAAACAGCTTTCTAGATACTGTGCATAACTCTTGGCTGTGCCTTAATAAACATGTGGTGACCTCCACCTGTAAAACTAATGTGGCTCTGAATACTGATTGACTGCAGCTTTTCACATCCTTTCTGGGTCCATAATATGTCAGTGAATGTCAGAGCCTGGGCAGGGGAAGGCCAAAAGAATTTGAGGTTTAAAGATCATACACATCATCTGTTTCAATTCTCCTGCTCTTGTGTTGAGAAAACTGATAGAGAACTTTAGTGATATAAACAAAGTCAGTAACAATCTTGGAACTAGGATTTGGACCCGTGGAATTCCAATTCAGTGTATTTTCCTCCATAATAAAGAGCATTTCCCTTTTCAGTTCATGTTACCAGCTGTCCTTCGGTATCCCCTTTCCCCATTATACATGAACTTATATGCACATATATGGCTCATGTGTAGAGACCATACCTTTTTAGATCAAATGCTATTATACTGAAATTCACAAAACATTTTGAGGCTATTCAAAGGCAAAGGAGTTATAATTCAATGAAAGCAAATCCTTAATAAAGCATTAAATGCTAAAATGAGGGGAGACTGTGAGGGTGTGTTGGCACTCTTTGTACTAACTTTGCTGCTATTCCATAAATCGAAAATAATTCCAAAATTAAAAGACTATTTTTAAAAAAGCACCATAATTTATTCTAATGGCAGAAATGTAAGCAAAACAAACCTCTACCCAAATGGAAACTTGTTCTTTCCCAGTTTTTCAACTGGTCACTGTTGAGTTCTCCCAGGCTCACCCTTCTCTGGGGCTTCATTACTGGTTGTCTTGTGTAAGAAGTGTGGTTAACTGACAACTACAATATCAATTAGGATATGGAAGAAAGAAAATTGATTGAACTGTTTACACAGTTTGCTTAAAAAGTTTATAAATGACTGAGTCCCATCAATAAGGAGTCACACGAGCACAATTGTACACTCTGGTTATTCTCCCTCCTTTCTTCAGTGAGAATTATTAAGAGTGTTACACTGTCTAGTCTTCACACCCTGTTCAAAGATCGCCCAAAAGGGGAAGTTAGAAGGCCAACACAAAAACTAGTTAAATCTAGTTTGGGATTAGAGAGGACAGGGGTCAGCAAGCTTTTTCTGTGAAGGGCCAGGTAGTAAATAATTTAGCCTCTATGGGCCATGAGGTCTCTGCTGCAGCTACTCCAGTCCACTGGTACAGTGCAAGGGCAGCCAAAGGCCATCCATAATCCATTGAGTACACCTGTAGTTCAATAAAATTTTATTTGTGAATGCTGAATTCTAATTTTGGCATATCATGAAATCTTGAGATTGTTTTTTGTTTAAAATGTTTTTCAATTCTTAGTTTATGGGCTGAATAGAGACAGGTACCAGGCTAGGTCTGACCTGTATGCTGTAGTTTTCCAGGCCCTTTGAAGAGCTTTAGAACTGGAAGGGACTTAGGTACTTTTTGTGGAACCCATGGTGGTGAGCAGCATACTGCTAGTTGTAAAGGGTTGAGACTTGGATTTGTTTTATTTATTTATTTTTTATTTTTTTTTTTAAGTTTCTCAGAGATTTATTTATTTATTTATTTATTTTGACATTGCTGTAGGTTTTATTTATTTTTTTTTT
>CM053560.1:60144605-60560100 GCA_028646485.1 Cryptoprocta ferox | reverse complement strand
CATTTGCAACTATCTTTTCCCACTCTGTCGGTTGCCTATTAGTTTTTTCGATTGTTTCCTTTGCAGTGCAGAAGCTTTTTATCTTGATAAGGTCCCAATAGTTTATTTTGGTTCTTGATTCCCTTGCCTTTGGGGATTTGTTTTAAAAGTGTATTGATGACAATGAATGCTGGTAACATACTTTATGAAAAATTTTTGGGTTTGTTTTTGTCATCTTCAGAACTAGTATGTGTATGTATAATCTTCTTCCTCTGATAGCCAGCATAATGGAATTCTATGCCAGCCAGGGGTGTAGTGTTGAATAGTTTGCTGGGTTTCAGTGCATGTGTATTGTTTTCTGTATGGTGTGCATTGCTGAAAAACTAAGTGTAAAGTCATACTAAGTCATTGGCTTAGCCTGGCTTTTTGTTTTGCCTGCTTTCTCAGTTTAATGTGGTAAATGATCCAAACTGGGCTATGCAGAGTCTTCTATAGATGAAGAATCTTACTAAAAAGAATCACGATTAAAGCTTTGTCTACACAGGACTGTTGTTTAGCCATTTTGACTTACCTAATCAAACATCTGGTCAGTTCAAATAATTGGTCTGATTGATTTTCTCACATAATTTATTAAGTGTCTCTGATTCAAATGAAGGCCTAAGGCATGATCTGGCTATAATCATCATGACAGAAATCACTAGAAATAAGAAATTTGGGATTTGTCTATAAGAAATCTAATGTTATGAACATTGGAATGAGTAAGATTTGTAAAGCTGAGTTAGTTATTTGAAGGTAGAATTGAACCTATCTCCAAAACCATGTGTACATAAAGTGGAAAAATATGGTTACACTGGATAGTATAGTTTAATTTTCCCCACTTACTAATGTGAACATATTACTGACTGCTGTGATCTTCTGCCATTGTCCCTTGAGACTGTCGATCACTGGGTGTCGAGCAAGTGCTCAAAGTGCTCTCCATTCAAGGTAGTGGAGAAAATGAAAATTTGTGAGTTTATACTCCTCCCTTCCCAAAGCACTACAGAGACTTAAAATATATTTTTCAGTAATGTTTTGTAATTAAAGCACATCACTCATATATAATTTTACAGTTTGGGAAATAAGGCTGTGTTGAATATCAGCACTGATGATGAAAACAGACTGTGTACACAGTTTGGCTTTTATATAAATACTTTAAAATATTGGCTTTCTTCAATAAAAATAGATGAATAGTATCCAGGTTTTTGCAAGAATTTTAGCATAAAAGCAAAATTGCTATCATTTTCTATTTTGAAAAGAGACAAGATCGCATAAGAAAATGTGTAAAATGCGGTATATTCTAGAGAGCTGTGATGGAAAATGATGCACATGCAGGTAAGCCTTACTATGGGCACACACAGGACCTTTTGTAAAGTGGTGCAGTGATGTTTTCCTGGTTGACACCCAACCTAACCTGACACTGAGCTGCCAAAGTTGCAGAAAAATCTGGGTCAATGTGTTCAGCCTGTGCTATCATGTGATGTACATCTAGCAAGCAATCAGACTGAACCTTCTTGCTGTGAGTCACTACATTTTTGCCAATACAAATATCTGCTGGAAAAGTTTACAGAGATTAAAGAAAGGAACTCTTCTAGGGAGATCTGACAACCTATAATAAAGGTACTTTGCATGTAAACTAGGCCAATGGAGCCAGCAAAATGTGTGAATACAATGAAAACTGATAATCGCAGTCATTGTAATGTGTCTTCAGAGTCCTCTAATAGTAAACTCTTGGTCAATGTAGCTGGACAACTTTTTGTGACTGTTAACGCATACCATATCTTGGCCTCAGTTTGCCTAGAAAATGACATAGCTGGGCCTGAGAATTCAGCTGGTCTTACACTGCAGTAAACCTACATTTTATTGTGAGACTTGAGTTTACACAGAAACTACCAAAGGCATGTTTGGATTCCTTTTCAGGATTTTTATCATGTTAAAGCTAACTTGTGTTTTTGTTTTGTTTTGTTTGGTGAGATTGTATTTCTGAAATGATGTTAATCAGGAGGAAGAGATGTCAACATGCAGCATTTATTTTAAATACATTTTGTGATTCTAACTTGTCAAAAGTCTTCACCTTGTGTCCTAAAACAAAGAAGAGGAAATTTAGAGTGTTTCTTAAAATACACAGGTCGTGTGGGGGCTATTAAGGCAACTTAATGTTATGCTACTGCTTAAAATAATGAGATCTAAAAGTTGATTGGGTAAATTTTTAATATATAGGTATTTCATTGAGATGAAAAGACAAAAGCATTCTTAAAATAGGTTGTATCTGAAATGAAAGGCTGATTTATTGAAATAATGGATATAATGGATACTTCCCTCAGAATTTTGGTTTTATAGATATAATCTTATTATATAAATCTTAGGTTTTAGAGCAACATTTTTTTGTTGTCATTAGAGATCAGGAATGAGTCCTATATCTCTTTCACTGTATTCACCAATTCCTGCTCTAAGTATTTTGAGTGCTTATTACATTGCAAGTTTAACTAGGCTGTGTGTGGAATGCAAAGTGGGGAAAAAAGCTGAACCCTCTAGGAGTTTGTAATCTAGCAGGAGTGATGCACATGCTCACAAAATAATAAGGTGAGATATTATCGTGTTGAAAGAGGTTTGAGCAAAGTGTTGGATAATCTATTATGCATAAATACAGTTATAGCTGTAAACATGGTGACATTTAATGAGAATTGTGGTCGCTGAGATGTCAGGTATGCTTAGGAAGATTTTTCTTTTCAGAAGAGTATTTTAAACACTATCCAAATACCCACCCACAAATGCCTGTGTATATTGCTCTTAGCTGACCATAATTCCAACCAACCAAGAACATGAATTACAGACCATCCTAAAAAGCAAGAACTTAATCAAATATGATGCCCTAGTGTCTTTTCTCTAGTATCTTAGCATTTTATAGACATGGAAGGGAGGCTGGAATGAAGTATATTTTTAAATTTCACAATCCTAGTGTATGTAGTTCGTAGAAAATCGCTCAGCATCTGAGGCATGAATATAGAAAGGGACAGATCAGATGAGAAGCTGCTATCCTGGGAACCTCTTAGAAGAATGGCCAAAGTTCAGGCATACCACTGGGACAGTGATGGGAGTGTCAATCCCTTACTTGGGCTCCCAGCTCCCACACATTCCACTAAAGCCTGTAATTGGGAGGGAAGACTAGACAGCATGGAAGAAAATGTTTTGTACTTTCATTTAAATTAGCAGAAAGGGAGGAAACAGTTTTGCTTCACATGTGAAGTCAGTCATTTCTTGGGTTGCTAGCTCAATGTTTTAGCAGAACAGCTGTTCAGTACAATGTCGCTTTCTACAAGCAATATTTCTACTGCTAGAAAAGTGGCAGTCTGCCAAAGAGAGTGCCCAGACCAACCCCTAAACAAAAAAAAATCTTTTGTCAACGACTCTAATAATTTGTACAATTCAAGAAAGGGGGGTTGCATGGTCTTTGCAGATGTGCATTTATGATGCTATTTTTAAGCAGAGAAGCATGGAAGAATAGATTCATAAGACTCCTAAGTTGATCATTCATTTTAAGCATTTGGGTTCTGCTCCTTCTAAAATTTCACTCTGTGGAAACAACACACAGCCAGGCTTGAAACGAGGTAAAGGAGGGTGTGACAGCAAGATGAAATCCTTCATTTCCAAGCCTCTGATGCTTGCTCAAAACCAAGAAGCTTTGGGGTGTTTTCTTCTCCCACTAAGGAAATAAACGTGGTTTTTCTGATCTCTCACAGAAGAAACTTGCTATCCTTCAGCATTTTGAGGAAATAAACTCTTAATGAGCCTGCATTCTTTTACAGCAGTCCATTCTCTGAAAATGAGTTTAAGTGCTGAAGGAAATGCCAGAAGCATTTACGCAACCAGCACCAAATTAATGCGTGTTAATTCTCTATAGTTTACCATCACAGACGCTGTGCACTTCTTCTGGTGTGAAACCGGATTTAGTCTCAGATGTGTCCTCTGCACTCTGGTTACCAGACTCTACAACAGTGAACTCTGCTGGCTTTGACTTCGGTGATGGAGTTAAGATAAGAGAATTTTTATAAACGACAATTTCCTGGGAAAGAACCCTCAAACTTATCTTAACAGCAGAGGATCAAATCTGATAGAATCCCCATCTTGTATTTTTTTATGCAATCATATACTTGATATTTACATAAGAGGGAATTAGACTGCTCTACTAAAATAGGAAATCCTATATTAAAACTGACATAAAGTTAATACAGACTCCTTCAATAAAGGTGATTACAGAGCATAGACGACCATAGAAGCTTCGCTGACTCAGTCAAAAACTTCATCTGATTTTGAGATTTGGAATCTTTGGTATTGTTTTCTTTTTTAAAAATCCAATCTTTTCATATCCCATATGGGTATAAAAATACTCAATTTAATGGACTTGTATGTATTACTACACTGTATTTTTGCTCCACTTAGAATGTAATCAACCTGTATTATGCTATCACCTCAAATTTTAACATTTAAATGTACTAATGTAAAAGAACTAATCGTGGTGATGGGATATAACTAAAATAGCTTATTTTAGTCTACTGATGAAGGTTTATTTTTGAAATCGTTCAGATGGACTGTGCCGTCATACTTCGAGTTGTTACTCAAGTGTTTTTCACGTGTTTCTTGAGATTATTAAGGATTTACAGTGACAATTAAAGTTGTTTACTTAGGTGTGACCCCAGTGGAGAGGTACTGCCCTTTGTGAAGTGACGAGTCCCAGACCATTTGTTACTAACATATTCTCTTACAAGTAAATAAAATCCCTTTTTTTTTCATATTAGAGAAATTTCTAGGCAGAGAATTTCTGTGATAGTTCCTAATTTGTAAAAAACAAACAAAAACAAAAAACTAAGTTCTCTTAGTGAAGCAAGTGATGATTCCCTCCCAAAAAAGATATTTTACTTTCACATTTTCAATTTTTAAGTTTCCTCAAAGTAATGGAATGGAAATATAAAAAATAAATTGGACTTATTGACTTGTGTCTAATGGTAGTATATTTCCGGAACGTATTGGGAGGCACATAATTTTCCATGCTACATTCCTTTTGGTTTACTCAGGCCAGGTATTACTTTAGTGGCTTAAAGAGTCTATACTTTTTTGATGTATAATTATGAAGATGCATGATCATTTTTTACACTTCTGCATCATCTTTTCCAAAAATCAGAGAAACAGCATACCAGCCATTATTGTGTACAAAAGCATTTTCTGGTATGAGTTGGATAGAAAAACACAAAGATATTACACATCCATGATCACATTTCATATTTATAAAACCTCATGAGATGAGGTCATTTTTCCTTCTGTACATAGTCTTTTTAATTACTGTTGCTTTCTCTGTGCAAAAGATTCATAAGGAAAAGGGATGTTCAGAGATGGTTTCTTAAAGTGAACGTAGGTACTTTGTGCACTGAGCCATTGTACCAAATGAGTCCTTTAGTTTGGCCCATGATTTATACAGGTGGCTCAGGAGGCCCGGATCCATTCATAATTATCTCTGTACAAAAAGCAAGAAAGTCTAAAAATAAGATCCCATAAATTTATTTGAAAATTCATGTAAAACTCCTCTAGAAGCAATTAGTATGCATTTAATAATCATACCATCCTGTCTTACCAAGGTGAGGATTGTGTGCCTACACATGTCCAGCTGATGCCCCCAAACTAGAGGACATGAGACTAGCAGGTAGCCAGTTGCTTAGTTTGTGGTCCAGCTGATGACAGCAGTGTTGTTTTTGTTAGCATGAGAGCACATTAACTCACCGTGCAGCAGACATTCAGTTCCTTCCACTAGACTTCACTCTACTTCGAGGTAACTCACCTGACCAAAGTGGACTCAGGGAGCAAGCTTGTGAATGCCGGAGGAACTCATCACCGCCACAGAGCGTGTTCTGGTGGTGTAAGAAATGACCAAACTACACTCACACACTTCGTTACTCGTAGCTATGTGTGAGATGAAACCGTATTCGGAGGTTATAATTTCATAGCACACTAAATTTTTTTTTCATGTTTTTTCGCCATGACATTAGCCTATGAAATAGTGGGACTACTTGCCCGGTGTCAGGTTTATAATCCCCTCTTCTCATTAGCTCTCTGCTGAACTCTTTCTCCTCTTCTGCGTTGGTCTCTTTTGAATTATGTCTGTGGCAAACCTCACCCTTAGCGTGATTAATGAAAGTTGATACAGTAGTGTATCCTGAGTTCTCAGTCTTGGTTCTGCACTCCCCCCCTTGGCTACCTTCTCCTTCTGGTATTCTTTTTCCCTTGTCTTTTTCCCTCCCCATCTAAACTATCCCTGTGAGGTACTACATTTCATGATCTTGTTCAGAGTATGGCAGAGCAAAATTGTGAAACAGCGGTAACATTCTAGGGAATGATTAAAGCAGTGTTCATAAGAGCAGCCAGTCCAAATCAGATAGTTCGGTACAGGTGTCTCGGAGATTTTAATATTTCACTTTCATTTCTAGGACACACAATACTGCACAGTGGACTTAGGGGCTGAAGAAAACTCCTCGTTTCCTGTGTGCCACATACACTCCACATGTGCAACCTTATATCCACATTGATTGTATGCTATGGGTCTCTGCTGCTAATGTTAGTCACCTGATTTGCAGAGGACTAGAACTAATAAGCTTTTCAAATGTTATCAAATTATGGCAAATCCTAGACCAATCAAATTACTTAAGAGATCATTGATCATTTATTTGATATTTTAATTTTGACTGAGTCTACCTCAAGGACTTCTTGATATTTCCATTAGGTTTAGTAGGACGACAAATGCCAAACAGTAACATAGTTCATAAATTTCACCAACAACAAACCCAGAATGCTGTAAATTAGCTTTATTTAAAATGACCTTAAAAGAAATGAATGGCCTTTAGCATAATTGTAGACCTTGCAGACATAGTGGAAATCAGAGGGAAAACACCTGATGAGGAAGTACGTGTGACTATGTTTTGGGTCTCTTTGGGGTGTGAAGGGATCCGATTAGAGTTTGCAGTCGTGAAGGAGGCAGAAGCTCTCACTTTTAGGTCACCTCGCATTTTAGGTTGCTAATGATTTCATTTTAATGTCACCGTTTAGTTTCATACTGATCATTTATACTGACAAAAAGGAAGAAAAGAAAACAAGGAACCTGTCATCAATCATTCATTTAATCAAGTAGCAAAAGTAGATAAATAAACATACTGAGTTAATTATTCTTCTGTATGTAGTGATTGACAATAAAGTTAATTTATGCCTATTTTAACCCTTTGATATTTTGTGCCATTAGGAATAATAGCATTAGCAGTTGTAGAAAGGCCTCGGGGGTGACCTTTGTCCCCCTAAATTGTCTTAAGAAAATTCAGTCTTCATACTTAAGGTATTCATTCACTTGAAATCTATTTTGCTAAGGAGTTGAGGTTATTTGCATCTAAGCATATTAACTCCATGCTACCAAGTAGAATGAAAAAACAGTTATGGTAGTCTGCCTCCTTTGTTGTATTCCTATTCAGACTCTATAAGGAAGACCTTTTTCTTGGCAACGTGCATTTTTAATGTGTAAAAGGATTTGTCACCAGATACAAATATGCTATAAATTCAAATGTGTATTAGATACGGCACTAACAGAAAAGAGGTCTAGTGATGGCAGAGCACTAACACGATGTATTTGAGTTAAAAGAGTTTTTGAAAGTTGTAAAAACTGTTTTTGGTTGGTCTTCATTTTTCTCCACTTTTCCAGACAATTTTTTTTATGATGGCTATTCTTATTTAAAAATCAGTAATTACTTTTATTAGACTTTCCATAAACAGGGGTATTCTTCAGGTGAGTGTGGATAGTGAAATTAAATTGTCTAAATATTTCCTCTGGAATCTTTCTAACACACCTATCTAAGTCAGTCTGCAGAAAAGAAATGGGGAAGCAAGAAGCAGACTTCATGCATGTATTTGAGGTTGAAAGCAGGAATTTAATTGTTGATGAAAACTGCGCAAAATTTGAGGCTCAAAGAAATGGTGGGCGCCTTTATGATTAGAGATAAGTTTCTTCTAGATGTGTTTTATTATAAATGACTTTTCCCTTGGCAGTTTTCACATTTAGTGTAGCTGAATTCTACCCACTCACTGTTTTAAATTGCCCAGCTCTCACATTTGCTTCAGTGCTAACAAACTACACTAGAATTGGAGAGAATTGGTGGGCAGGATACCTGGGACTGAGTGGTGGCCAGACCGGAGCACATTCCACACAGATGCCACACTTTGTGCTCACACTTCTTTGAGCCAAAAGTTGGGGGTGAAGGGGCGGGGGAGCTTGCCTATCTTTGCTTGGCCTGTTTAGGTGATTATTGGGTTTAGTATCCGTCCTGAAATCTACAGTCATAAAAAGCAAGTTCCAGTAGATTTCGAGCTTGTGTCACTGTTACTAGATTCCCATTTTTGGCTCTTGATTGCTCATGTTGAAATTTGTTTTCTATAAACATTCGACTTAAGTAAGGGGTTTTGCTTAGAAGGCTTTCTGACCACCAGAAGAGATAAACTATTGTAGTTTGACCTTTAATGGCAAAGTAAAATTTGGAAAATACAGAAAATGTAAACCGTTAACTATAAACTAAGTAAAACAACATATAGAAAAGAATTTGCTTCCTCAAGTTGATATATACATGGAGAACTATGCATCAGGTAATGAAATCCGTTTTAAAAAATAAATTGAAGACTGTCCACATTTCTTAAGTTCAAAGTAATTATATATTTGATGAATGAATCCGTCTGCCTTCTCACCATCATTCCTGCCATGGACACCTCTAAACTTTATTAATTTCTGTGTAAATGTGTTAAAGAGAAACCTTCTTAGTCTTTTTTTGTTTGGGCTTTGTTTGGCCTCCTTTTACCTGCACTGCATTAATTAAGCAGCAGTATGAATGAAGAGTGGGAATTTGCGGCCTTTTTGTTCATAGAAATAATGGTTAATCTCTTCAGCTTTGTCCAGTTTATGACTTTGCTTTTTTCATTCACTTCACAATCTGCAGCTAGCAAGTTAAGCATAATACAACTTGTAATCACTGTGGTAATAGTAAAATCAACAACTCTGTTTTTCCTTCCTTGAATAATCTTTCAAAGTTCTTTTTTGACTTACATTTTAGAGAGACCATAAAACTGAGGGAAAAGATCCCCAAGAATCTCTAAGTAGATGGTAGACAGATATACATCTGTATGACCAAGTACAACCATGGTTTTAAAAAGAAAGATTTGAATTTGAACTGAAGTATTTGGTCAAAATCTCCTTTCATTTAGTTCATGAGGAAGTAAGTTTTAAATCTGGATTTCTGATCACTCTCAGAAACACGACCAAGTGAATCTTTTAGGCACAGGTATATCTTCTTTTTTTTAAAATTATAATTTATTGTCAAGTTGTATGTATAACATACAGCGTATAAAGTGTGCTCTTGGTTTTGGGGGTAGATTTCCATGATTCATCACTTACATACAACACCCAGTGCTCATCTCAACAAGGGACCTCCTCAGTGCCCATCACCCATTTTCCTTTCTCCCCTCCCCCCCATCATGTTTTCTTGGTGTAATTCTTAGAGCTACTTAGCATCTATTTGATGTATCTTTTGGTTGTCTGGAGCAGTGGCTTCCTATCCCCAGCCCCAGGGTTTTAAAGTGAGAAAGAGGACAGGCTGGTTCTGGTTTGCCTTCTGTCTTTCCTGAATGTCATCACTCTCTCTCTGTTGGAAAAGAATCAAAGAAGAAAGGATTTTTAGGTGCTCAGAAATGGTGGGATGAAACTAAAGCCCTTTACCTGAATACTTGGTTCTTTTATTATGTTCTACCCCGAGGTGTTCTTTTTTTTTGTAACTTAAAAAAATATTTGTTTTGGGGGGGGGGAGAGAGAATGAATGGGGGAGGGGCAGAGAGAGAGAAAGAATCCCAAGTAAGCTCCCAGCTATCATCTCAGAGCCTGACACCAGGGTTTATCTCAGGAGCATGTGAGATCATGATCTGAGCCAAAATCAAGAGTCACACTTACGCATACTGAGCCACCCAGGCGCTGCAACTACAAGTTGCAGCTTTGTGTCACTTAGAGAACAGCGCTCCAGTTAAGTCTTACAGTTATTGGCAGTTTCTCTCCTTTAAATTACCTACTTGTAATTTTATTTATTCATTGAGAGGAATAAGTATGTATTAATCACCTGCTGTTTGTTCTCAGAGCTTGGAGACAGAAAAGAAATAGAAGATGCATCAGCTCTTGAAACATTTGTAATACATCTGTAGAAATGAGGCTTTTGATGTAAAAAATTAGAAAGCATTTTTGAGAGAGTCCAATAGCAGTGAGTTGCTTATTAAATTAAAGAACACAGCTGGCCAGTGCCATTCCGTGAAGCTAGAGGTCTAAAATATGTTCTGGAACACCAGTGGCTATGTGAGAGGGTTGTTGTCTTTTAGTGTGCTTTCATAATCTTTGTCCTACTTGAGCTACTCCAGGACCTATGAAGAAAGACAGGTACTCTGTAGTTTTACAGAGGAGAAAACTGGGGCACAAAGGCACCGAGTGACTTGTTCAAGATTAGATACATTCTTAATTCGGAAGCATGTTACTACATTTTGCAAAGGTAGAGATGCCCTGCGATTCATAGCTGGCTTTGAAGCCAGCTCCTGGTGACTTTGGGTGATGGAGATCCATAGGTCTGGTTTAAACACATTAGTCTGTGAAATGAGACTCACAATCATTTTGTTTTGATTGTCCATGAATCTTAAGAGAATATAACTACAAACGGTATATTCAGAGATATAGTCAAAGAATGCTCTGAGTTTCTCTGAGAGGGTATTTGAGTTAATAGTTATCATGGCAACATTACACCTAACAATAGTTAGCTTTTACATTTTCATAAGAAATAGTCTTTGTAAGAAAAATATCAGGCTTTTGAGTTTACCATTTTAAGTGAAACGAAACTGAAATATCCAAGTAGTGAGTTACATTTAGACTTTTTCAGTGGATTTTAGGAATGTATTAGGATTAAAACCTTTCTTAAGCTTTGATTTTCTCTTAGAAGAAACACTGCAATTTTAAATATGAGATCAACAGTGATGGAGACCAACCCATGTATTTATTTCTTCTTTACTATAGAAAGGAAATGCTATTATTTAACATTTTAAATGCTTGTCTTGATATCACAAACTTAAGATTTTTCATATTTGGGAGTACTCTTTGATGAAATCTTACTCTTGTGGTAGCTTTAGTGTTCTGTCTGTACTTTATTAGACAGCATTTCCTGGAATGTGGAATTCCATTTTTCTTGGGATTTTAGTGGGCAGCTTATGCACTCAAGGCATCACCTAAGTACCAGAAACACATTCTTGACTGAATAATGATGTATGTAGAATGTTACTTTTTTTGCCTTATAAATGGATAGCAATTTACACAGCTGTGGATGTGGGATGTTTCAATCCCAGACCATGTTGTAAGAAAAATTGAATGACAGTGAGCAAAACAGCAGTAATTATAAAACTAATTACTAAATGCTGATGATGCCCATAGGCTTTGCATAACTAAAATTAGAAAAGGAAATTGCTTTCGGCTTCAGAGAGGCAACATGCTAGTTATTTCACTGTTTCAGTCAAAATGGAGGGTAGTATATAAAGTTCAATCAGGAAAATATACATGAATACATACATATCTATAGATTTGCATATACATATATTTCTCTGTGTTGAAATGTTATTCACTCTATCTTACAATTTTATTTATAGAACTTTATGCATAGATATTTACATAAAGAAGATAAGTATATTAAAATATTTGAATGCAGTATATATACTGTGCATTTTGCATACACTATAATTACAACATTAAAATGCATATCTTTACAATATATTTATACATGTTAGGTTTCTCTCATGTACATTTTCATAGCAGAACGTAGTGTACATTTCCACCCTTGCATAAAGAATCTAATCTTGGGAATTCTTAGCACATTCTTCAAAATGAAATAGTAAAAATTAAAACATTGATCGGCTCATAGAAAATGAATCATCATGTTTTGAGAAGACAAATGATTGTTAAATCAGCAGTCTGTAAGGTGTACCTTTGTTCATGTTCAATTTGGAGCTAAGAAATATGTGATCTTAACCCCATAGAAATTACTGAGATTGTAAACCTATTACCTGCAGACCCCAGACAATCCTAGAATTATAAATGCTAGAGCTCATATTGATAATATTCAAGTAGGAAGTAAGGCAATAATGAATTACATTAGTATGCATGTCAATGGAAAATGATTTAATGAGTTAAAAATGTGAAAATTTTATCTAAAATGTTCTCCTGTTCCTTGCAATTAGTTGATATCTATTTCTGTCCTCTCTTAGTCCTGCAGACAAATGTTATAAAACATAAACTCTCCTGAATAAACTATTAACGGTTATGTTTAAGTTTCAGATTAAATAGATCATGGATCAGGAAGATGAAGCATTGTTGATACAGAGGGAAAATGAATCCTGCATTTAAAAAATTCAAGTACTTTGAATGACCTAAAATGTAATGTTTTATTTAATTTTCTTCCACATGTTATTTCAAAAGTCTTAAGAAATTAAAATGACAAAAGATGATACTGTCTGTAGACATATATTATTGAAATGAAATCCAAGTATAATTGAATCAAGGCTGTAATGAAATTCTTCTTGTAACTTTTACCTAGTGGGGCAGTGCAATGAGTTAGTTCTTCCCATTTGTGTTAGTGAATTTAGTAATTAGCTCCTTTACTAAGGCAAATGGTCTAATAATGGAGGAATAAATCACAGAATGGCATATAAAATGAATATGGAAAGTCTTGCTTCATGTGTAATGTCTGGTAATTTAGTCAGCTGTAACTAATATGTACACAAGTTGGGGTAAAGTCTCAACTTTTGCAAGTTCGACAAGGTCCCGAGACTCATAACAAATCATTGCTGCTCATCAGATGTCCTTCGGATGTGAGGTTATGTCAGTCATGAAAATAAGTGTGTGATCAAGAATTCAGAGAGCTTAGGGTCAACTAAAGTGATATTCACAGTTTTATATCTATAAAAAATGGCATTTGTTTGGCCTCATAAACTACTTTCCAGTTTGTTCCTCCTAGAGCTTCAAGGGGAGAGATGTGAGAGTACTCAGTGTGTTGCTGCTGAAAAATACAGGCTTTTGTTTTGTTTTATTTTGTTTTGTTTTGTTTTTAAGTAAGTGCTATGGGGCAGTTCCAGGTAGGAAGAGAGGTATGAGCTTATGGAGAACCAATTCATCCATATATTTCACAGATCATTACTGAGAACACAATGTGTGACGGGCTTGCCACCATCTTAACGGAAACTCAAAACTTGTCTCTAGGCAATGTTTGAACTGAAAACTTGGCCACTTTGTGTGTGAATAGAATTTTAGTGGAAGACAGATTACAATGAAACCATGTTTTCAAGGCTCTCTGTTCAAAATTCATTGTCATTTAACTCATTAAGAAAACACACAGTGTCCTGTGGGGTACTGTTTTTATCAACCAGTACCAGCAGGCAAACCTTGCTTACAGACAAGTTCATTTTCTACAAATTTTCTGTCATGTTTCACCTTGGTAATCTCCATCTCTAGTGTGCAAAAAGAAACAATTTATTTTCAACACTTGAGGGATACAGAACATCTGACTGCTGTCATAACCTATTGTTTTTAACATAAACATTATAGCTGCATTTGCCTTGAAATATTTGCCCATGATTGTGTAAATCCGAGCCAGGTACGGGAGTGTCACCTGGTGCTCTCCGGCATCAAAATTGAGACCTATCGTCTAGAAAGTGCAGTTTGCTCCCTTCACAAGCATTTACTTCAATGAAATTAGAAGTAGATTTTCCTTTTCATAATTGAGTTAAACAGTGCGCTAACTGAAGAACAACTTATGAGAGAATGCATTGCTTTTAACCATAGCAGAGAGAACCCCTCAAATGTGGCTAAGGGCCTGCTATATTTTCCTTTATCAAAAGATGGTTGATTGCTTAATGGTTGAAGCACTACTAAATAGCTTATATCACATTACTGGAGAAAATGTGCTTTACATCAATTGCATAATGTAATTCTTCCTATTATTTTGGTAGAATTGTTTTACCTTGCATGGAAGCACGCGTATAAGGGAGGATGATTTGATAATCTTTTGTGATATACAGTATATCTAAAATACGTTATTCAGGAATCATGTCGTTCACTTGGAAAGCCAGAGCCCTTTGCTGTTTCCTCTGATCACTCATTTACAGAATGATGTAGCTTACAACTCAACATTTATCTGGTTTAAAACCAAAATAAATATTTATATTTGGTTATTTCCTAGCTCCATTTTGTATGCCTACTATTATTTTTCTTTTTTATTTTTATTTCTCACCCACCTCTAATTTTATATTTTATATTCCCCTGTCAGCCTTATTAAATAATTTTTGGAGCGTTGTCAGGTATATAAAAAGACTGACTGTCTAATTTCATTACATGAATGAAGGCTTCCTTTGTATTGATACCCTTGGCTATGAAATTTTCATTAATCATTAAACTAGAATAAACACTTATTATTCTAAAATTACTTTACTTTTTTTTTTCTGGTTAATATTCTTCTTTGAGATTCTCCGATTGACTATTGTAGAAGGCATGGGGACATCTGTTTTTTTCCCCAGTGACTTCTCTGAGTTGATGGCTCTGCTTTTTCCTCTCTTGAGAGACCACATCATCTTCCAACACACACCTATTTGACCATTATTCTGAACTGTTTTACAGCTGTTTCCTAGTCTGACATCATTTTGTGATCTCTTAAAATGTTTCCAAGCACCTCTTTGGGATTTAATATTTCTGCTGTGGTGTAGCCTTTTAATTTACTGATCAGTTGCCTTTTTAGAAGTTTTTTCTGTGGGCTTGGCCTCTCCGACCCTCCTTGTATTCTTTTTCATTTTTATACTAATAATTACAACACTTCGCAATTAATTGCCATTTGTGAATATAATTGATGTGTTTCCTCCCTCTCTAGACCACTAATGAAGATGTTAAATAAGTCTTAGCATGAGGCTTAACCTCAGCAGAATTCCCTTGGACCATGGACATATTAGAGTTTACTATAGCTTTATTTATTTTCTCTGCCTTTAAGAGTGCTTGTGATTGAGACACTTTAATTCATTTTCTAGGATTTCACAATAATGGAGCTCTCTATGAAGTGTCTGTCCCAGTATATAATGCCTACTGAACTCTCCCTGATTTTCTCACACCAAGATCTTTGGTTTACTTACATATCTGTGATTCTTAGAAGCACTGTGTGCATTCACAAAATGCTTTTGTGAATTTAATGTGAGAAATATTATTACTATGAGATAAATTCAACTGATTTCTCCCTGTTTTTCACTGTTGGTATAAGGGGGTGCATCAAAGGTGTTTAACACAAACTATGTAGCTATCTTAGAAGAGAGCGTGCTTCCAATCCAACCCAACAATATTGGGTCCACTTTCTCTATGATCAGAGTATTACAAAGGGAGTGGAGAATAATTTATATCAGAGATTCTGTGACGGAATGAAATGGAACTCTTTTGAAGTATGATCTCTGAAAGCACAGCATGAAGCTCAAATAAAGTGAAGGACATTCGCTATTACAAGTAATGTCCTTAATAATCTTGTTAGTCTAGTCTCCCTCTGTACGAGACAAATGGAACATTATTGGCTTATGGGCTGTAGTAAATAATTTAGTTTCCAATATTCAGGCTGCTTTGACAGTAAATTAAAATGACATGAAAGGGGCTTGTTGAATAAAGAAAGTATCCAATCAAATTTAATTGGCATGACTAAGGCAGTAGAAATATGTTTTATAATTAAACCATGTTGTCTTGGAGCTTTATAAGCATGTATGAATCAAAATGTCAAAAATTATTCTTTGATACTGTGCATTTAAAACTTTGCATGGTGAATAGTTTCCTTAAACAAGCTTCTAGACATGCATATTGATGTAACATGAAAATAGTTTCATGTTTTAAATAATAAGTGATAAACTTCTCCATTTGTAAATCCTTGCAAGTAGCAATTCTGATAACCGACCACTTAGAATTCTCCTTTGCAGGATTTTGTTTTCAAATTGATACAGTAATAACTCAGAGGAAGCTATAATTTTGTGCTTATATTCTGGTATTTCAATGTTCAACCTTTTGGTGAAGGAAAAAAATAAGATCTAAACTCATTGAGCAGAACAAAGAAAAGAAAAAGAATAGTATTGAGAATAAAAAAAAAACAGAATCCAAGGTATATTTTGGTTTACTGTAACCTTCTCAAATTCAAGATGAATTGCATTTTCTACATTTGACAGCAAACGTGTCAAATGCTTCTGCTATAAAAGACAGGGAGCCGTGGGAATTTCAGGTTTTTGTATGACCACCTGTCCTATTTTTTTTCTTCCCTGAAAGTGGTGCATAAGTAAGTGCCTATTTGTAATAAAATTCCTAATGATGGTTCTTTCCACAACTCGGGTGGAAAATATATGGTGGTGTGTGAGTCTGCAGAGATTGCTTATAAAAACTGAAAAAGAGCTCAGCGAATCATTTTTCATTCTTAGCCTTTTCCAACGTCCTACTCAAAGTAAACCAAAGATTAGAGAAGGGAAGCAAGGAAGGGAGAGAGAGTCTGCCACATCAACAATATTCAAAATGCTAAGATCTTATGTGACTTTTTCTTAGAGATTTGCATATTATTTTCTAGTCTCCTGATAACTTTTCAGGGAAGATTTGTAGCTAATAGTCAGTCTATTTTCTTGATTAGGCCCAAATCTAAGGAGCTGTTTCAGAGATAATATAGTTTTTGTTTACATTGCTGCAAGATTGCGCTAAAGGAATATGCTACAAATGTAGTTTCTATAATATTTTGTTCTTTGTGCAGTGCTGTGGCATTAGATGATGGAGAGATGAAAAAAGTGATAAATGAATATTCCTTAAAGTCTGCTCTCTGCAGTTTACAGTCTTCTCTGCTTGAAGACTTAAAAATTTTAAGTACATTTTGATTAAAATTTCAACCTCAGAACAAATTCAGAGGCTGGTTTTTCCTTTTTCACTATTTTCCCCTTCTGTGTTGATCCCAGAACCTCTATAGGCATGCCAATGGTAACATGCTCATTTTTATCTTTTTTTAAACCATGTAACTAGCAAAAATCATTACTAACAGACTTGTCTGTGCCGCTGTGACCTCAAAGGAGAAAAATAAATGAATGACTTCATCGTGAAAGCTTCATCAGAGAACATTTCTGGAGGGAATAATACAAAGTGGGATGTCTATTTAGTCATAATCGCTATGTGTGAGAACACTGTTCTGTCTTGGTAACCCTCATACATATCAAGGCTTTGTTTTTTGAGTAGCTTCTCCTCTGTTTCTCACACTTTGATATGCATCAGCATCACTGGGTGAGCTTGTTAAAACAGATTGCTGGACCCTCCTTCCTGAGTTCGTGATTCAGTTGGTCTGGAGCAAGCTCCAAGAATTTGCATTTTTAAGTAAGGCCCAGGTGATGCTGATGTTGCCTGGGAGGAAACACTTTGAGAACCATTCACTCAGGCTATAAACATGCAGTTGTTAATCTCCTCCTGTGAGCGGGGAATTGGAGGTCTGCCTCTGCCATCAAGAGGTGAAGGTCTGTCCTCTGAGAAGCTGAAACTGTGCCTGGACTTCAAGTAAAACACAAACCCTACTGTGGTATAGGCTCAGAGAACCGTGGCCACGCACACAGCACAGCACCTGAGAAGCTTTGGGTGTTGAGAAATACCTTCTGGAAGGTCTAAAGTTCAAGCTGAAGCCTGAAAGATGAGTTCGGAGCTTTCCAGGAGAAAAGGGAGGGAAGGAGAAAAACTGATACTTTGGAGAAAACTTGAATTTTTTTAATATCAATAGTAGCCTAAAGAAACACTAATGTTAGTTCTCTGAAGGGAAAAATTATTTGCCTTTAAAAATCTAATTGAGGGGCTCCTGGGTGGCTCAGTTGATTAAGCATCCGACTCTTGATTTCTGCTCAGGTCATGATCCCAGCGTTGTGAGATCGACCCCATGTTGGGCTCTGCACTGTGTATGGGGTCTGCTTGAGATATATTCTCTCTCTCTCTCTCTCTCTCTCTCTCCCTCCCTCCCTCTCTCTCTCCATCCACCTCCCGCCCCTGTCTCCTGCTCATACTCTATGGCAAATAAAATGAAAAAAAAAATTTAAAAACTAACAAAGCAATTATTATTTAGGAAAGAATGAAAGAATGGGAAAGCCAATTTTCCTAGAAGTCTTCTTGGTCCAATAAGCTTCACTTCTGTGCATGTAAGTCTGTTCAAATTTGTACATATGTTGGAATGTTTATGGAAAATCTTTGAATTCTACTGACACATACATTCACTTACAAAAATAATCACCAAAGCAGAATATAATCACATGATGATTTTCACTATTTTGGGTTGGCATCCATTGCTTTAATTTGCATTTGGCTCTCCAGTTACTTGGGGGGCTATACCTCCCACTTTTTCTAAGCTTAAAGAGGATACTTGATAAATACATTGCAAGTTTTAAAAATATTTTCTAATTTTAAGTAGTGTGTTTCATTTTTTTCCCTCAGATCTAGAGTTGATTTGTTCAAAAGGCATATAGTCATTTGGATTGTGTGATGCTTCTCAAAATCAAAATCTTAAGATGATAGTGACAGATAAAATGGCTGTAGCTCCTGCTATTTTGGACCTTACATTTTAAGGGTGCAGTGTAAAAATAAAACCATCTTATATTTGACCTACAGCCGTCTTTGTTTTTTTTTTTTTTTTTTTTTTTTTTTTAATACCCTACTCTCCAGTTTTGTCTCCTACAAACTCTGGTATATCATTAACTCCATTTTACAGGTGAAACGGGCCAGGAGAACTTGACCCTGAGGCTGCATGGCCACTAAGTGGTCCAGGCAATATTAAAATACTCTATTTTGATCAGTTCAATACTATTTCTACTATACCACGTTACCAGCTTACCTTTAACAACTTACACTTGCCACTAAAGGCCTGACTCGGCAATGCATGAGTAAAGGCTATCCTATACTTGTCAGCTTGAGGGGGCATCCCTTCCCTGCATTGTTTGTTCTGACCTTGTCTTTGCAGTTGTTTAGGAGACAAGTGATTTTCCTTGTAGGCTGATGGTTTCCAGCTTTTTTTTCCTTTTTGGTCTAAGGAAATTTCACGTGACGAACAAATACATAGGAGGCTATTTGAAAACCAAAGCTCTAGGTCAGTGGTTCCTAACCTTGGCAGCTCTCCTGAATTTAGCTGAAAAGTTTTTAGGAAGTAGTTTCTGTAGTCTCAATCAGACCACCTGATACAGAATATCCACTAGAAATCTACTGGGCAGTTGGGATGATCAGCCTGATTTGAGAGTAATGATGATAACTAACTCTTCATTCCTGCATACCAGATTGCATTAAGTGTAATTCTTGGGTTATCTTATTTAATCCTGGTGATATGCAACTAGCCAGTTCAAGGAACCACAATTCAAAATCAGAAAATCCGTTTTGAGATTTAGAAGACTTCACTCATACGCTGAAGGTCTCTGGCCTAAGTTTGCATTTCATGCTGATTCTTCTCCCTGCCCTCTCCCCCAAGCCAGATACCCGTGCACCTCAGCTGATTCTGCAGTAAGGGATGTCTGCCTCCACAGTACTAGATTCTTTGAAAGAGCCTGGATAAAAGTAGGTTATTTGAAAATGATTGATAATATAAGTTTCTACCGGGAGTAAGATACCAGAGAAAAAGAAAACACGAGATGGTTATGCTCTATCTACCCTCAATCATTAACAAGAAATGTTCTTGAGTAAGGCAGTAAGCAGAATTTCCAAGTGAGATTTAAATTCTCTAGAATGAAACAGGCCATTTTGAGGGCCCATTATAGTTTCTTCTAAGCCCTGTCTGGTTGTGTGTCAAAAGTCACCATTTTCCTGACACTGTGTTAGTGAGGAATTCCAAAACATTCCAATGCACTGATGAATTTTTAAAAAATTGTTGGACAAGTCATACCTTTAAGCTTTCTAGACAATGTATAAGTATCCACATAAGCCATATTTTAATTTTTTGTTATCAGTATTTTTTTTCTCTAGTTGACCCACTATTTCCCATTATTTTTAAAAACAAAAACGTATCTTGCCTTTTAGCTGTCGTTCATTCTTCCTTTAGCACTGTTATAGTCAGCAGGGAGAACATGGATTTGGAAGTCATCTGACTTGAGATTAGAGGTTGACTGTGCCACTAACTAGCTTTGTGATCTTGGGTAAGTTCATGAAATGCTCTGAGCTTTCCCTATCTATATAACTGGGACTATTCATGGCCACCTCTGGGGAGGATTTTGGTGAAGACCACCTGGTTAACCTGAGTGGGGGCAGCTGCATAGCACTTGCCTTGTGGGAGGAGCTTGACACTAGCTCCTTTCTCATCTACCTCTAGGACTTTGATTCTTATCACTGCTGTATCTACTTCTATTTTGGTCTACTCAAATTCTAGGCTTTGAAGGAGAATTTGTTCCTGGAATCATAGGCTCATTAAGATTTGCTATGAAATCATAGGTGAAGATAGAACTTCCCAGAGCTATATTTGCGCAAGTTTCTTGATATTCTAAAATAAAAATGTTGCATAAATATTTTACTGCCCATTCTTCAACCTTCGTCATTAGAACCTGTGTTAATCTAAATCATTTCCTTGTAATTCAGTTTTTCCTTTTTTGCTTCATAAATGCTTCTGCAGATAGGAATTTCAAGTTTCAGCTCTGTAGGGAAGCCATCCAGAACTTTTAGTAGCTCAGATAACTCATTATGAATAGAGGGTATTTCTCCTTGTTTTACATTATTCTTCTTCTGATGAGATCTTTAGAAATATTCAGAATGGTTTTTGTTTGTTTGTTTGTTTGTTTGTTGTTTTTTTGCTTTGGTCACAAATAAGGAGAACATTCTGGGCTCATTTATTTTGAAAAAGAGACATTGGTTTCCTCAAAAAAAAAGCTGACAGTGGAAACTCTTTGTGATCTTGGCAATTGCAACATGTACTAACAACATGACATTTTACATTGAAGCACGTTTTCCCTGTAAATTCTTGCTACTTTTTGGGAAAATTCACTGCAAGTTGGTGTGATAACGACATTCTGTTATATATTTATCACAACTTACAAGCAAAAAGTCGTCTTCAAGCTTGAGATTAAACAAGTCCTTTCAAGTTTGAAATTGAACAATTTAACCTCAAACAGGCTTCACTGATGAGAGAAGAGGTACATCATTTCCATAATTTGGTTTTAGAAGGACTCCTATAGAAACTGTATCATTTTTAATTAAAACTTACTAAGAGCACTTGTGTGTGTGTGTGTGTGTGTGTGTCTGTGTGTGTGTAAATTATTCTTAACAGTGAAGTGTGCTTTAGTAGGTAGGAGCTATAGAGAATATAAATTCACCTGAGTGTCTACTCTCAAGTTCATCATGGGCTGTGAAGACAAGCACCCCAAATTGAGAAGAACAGAATTGCAGAATCCAGAAGTATTTAAAAAGTGGATCGTATTTTCATGATGTAGTTTAGCTAACTTGACAACTTCTGTCATGGAAAAATCTTGATGAAGTCTAAATTCAATCCATGTAGGGCAAGACACATGAGCTACAATGTGTGAAAAATGGCCCCAAGTGATAGGTTTTTACTGAGCAAAATTCACAGTGATACAACTGCTTACCTTTTCACAGTGACACTTATTAGAACTTATGAGAATCATAACAGGTAATCTCTTTCTAAAGGCGACATAACTTTGTATCAGTTGCAGGATTGTGTATGCTGTTGGCAAGGTATATAGTCTGTCTTGTTTAGTCTGGACACTGCCATGTTGGTTGTCATAAAACCAATTTAAAATTCCAACCTCTACATTACACAGTCTCATTTCTTTCCATGATTCATAATTTTAGATGTTCTAATCTTTAATGAAAGTACTTAAAATGGATTATGAGATGTGTATATTCATTCCAGTGTTCATTTGGAATATACAAGTTTTTTAGCCTCTTTCAAATTCCCTATTCAGTATTTTGTGTGGTTGAAATATGAGTATAAAAATAGTAGATTTTTTAATGCTTTTGTATAGGCTCAGGAGAGTCCTTCCTGCAATATCTAGCTGGAAAGGTAATGAACTGTAAAATATGTTGAAATGATTGGGGATTAAAAATCTCTGGTGTGTAGTGACAGTGCAATTATATTCCACAGTACAGGTTTCTTGTATTAAGAGTAATAAATAAAACTTATTTTTTCCCACTGTGATTGGTTGTCACCACCATAATGATAGCTTTGACCTTCTTCCTTTTCAAATGTCGTTAGCCTGCAACCAAGTAGTCAGGCTATAGCCAAATGCGACGGAAACCTGAATACAAAGTGAGAGTTTTCACAACCCCACAGTGGTGAAATCTGGGAGGACAGTAGAGGCCTTTCAGGATTCTGCGAAAGTGTTGCTTTTTACGTGTGGTGCACATACTTTCTTCTTGTTATTTGTTGACTCCTGTTTCTGGGTTTTGAACTCATACTTCTAGGATCAGGTTTATAGCACTGCCTATCTTTGAATATACAATGTGTAAGTAAATTGACCTTGCTCACTTGCCTTCCTGAGGAGTCAAGCTCCTGAGCGACACTTCTCAGGCAATAAGTTAAATAACAATGTAAATCTTTGTCTACAGACTTAAGATTTTAGAAGATCAGAACCAGGCTCATTTTTATTTAGTAAGTATGACAAGGGATTTAAGATTATATACCAACTATTTATTAATTTTGCCTTTTTTCAAAAGTGAAGCCACTGTCAAGATTACTTCGGTAGGTCAGACTGAAGAAGGTTTCATTGACTGGCTGATGCTCATGGCCTTTACTCCATTTTAATTCCTTTAAAAAAAAAAAACATTTTCATCTGAAATGTGAATGTCGTGGAATGTCTCCAGTGCAAGCCTTCTGAATAGCATTGGGCCATATTTATGCATTAGAATTTTGTGCCAGTTTTGTGTCCCTTTCCTATTAAACCCTATTTGTCTGTCTAGATGGTCAGAGGAGCAGCTGTCTTCAGGGGTGACCTCCATGCACCTCTATTGTTTTGCTTCTACAAGGGTACTAACTCTTTCCTTCTTCCTGGAGACCTGCAGGATTGTCCTTTCAAAGCATTTACCCTTTCTTAGGTCAGGGAGCAAGAAGGACAACCGCTTACATGTCCCTGGAATCCCTGCTGCTGTAAGATACAGTCTTGTCATCAATTGCCATCTAGATGACTTGATGCTTTCTTTTAATGATCTCACGATTCACAAGTGAAATTGGCCAAAAAATGGACACATGGATGCACTACTGCTTTAAAAATCATTTTGCTTTTAGAGTAGTTACTACACTGGGTAACTGCCTCAAACTTACTTCCTCCATTGTAATGACTTGGAAAGCAAATCTGTCCTTTGTAAGTGTAACTTTGATTGCCTTACCCCCACTTTTAATAAGAATGAGAGTTTGCTAGAGCATTTGCTACAAATGAGTGGCCACTTACTCCAAATTTCTGTGGACCTAGGATAATCAGGAAGAAATTCCTTCACTTTACTCGAACTTTGCAGTTGTGTTGGGGTAGGTAGATAATGAAAGACTGAAGCATTGAAATGTGCCTAAATAACATGCTGTTACAAGCCTTATGATAGATTTGTGTTTGACTTAACAGCTTTTGGAAACTAATAAAAAGAACTTAATTGACAATTTCTTGAAATTGCTAAGAAAACCTAGTGATGTTGGTGGGGTATAATAAGGAGTTTCTCATCACTGTCTTCAAGATTGAGCCTATACAAAAAAAAAAAAAAAAAAGGATTTATCTCTGTGGTAACTCTAAGTAATTGATATACAGACAAGGTTTGGTTCCAATTTGCCAGCAATAAAGTTGTAATAGGGTTTTCTCTGCAATTTTAGCCTTAATGTGCTCATTCCAAAGAGCGGTATTTTTCCAAGCGAACAAATAACATCAGTAAAGCTTACGATCAGTAATAGCCCCATACTCATGCTCGCATTAAACTTGTTAAATCAATTCACTAGACACTTTCTAAAGTGGACTGTCTGTTTACTTTGACTTGCACCCTATGTGGATGATCCATCAGTTACATTTATTTGAATGATCTTTACATTCAAAATTGGTAATTATTCATGCTTGATTGTGGTTATGAATGAGGCTCTTTTTTCCCCCCCTCTTGTTCTCTGGCTGCTTATTTTTCAGTCTTTGGTGTTTGAAGGATATGAATGTTTAGTGATACTAACTACTTGAGTGGGGATATTTTTGCCTCTCCAAAAATTCACACGCATACTTAGTTGCATAGATACTGTGGATAGTATCTTCCATAGTTTCTACCCTTATTCAGAAAGTGTTATTTTTCTTGAAACACACACACACACACACATACACACACACACACTTATCAAAATAGGTATGAATTCTTTTATTAAACTTAAATCAACTTTATTTTTGTTTGTTTTTTATTTTTTAATTTATTTTTTTAAATTTACATCCAAGTTAGCATATAGCACAACAATAATTTCAGGAGTAGAATCCTTAATGCCCCTCACCTATTTAGCCCATCCCCCTTCCCACCACCCCTCCAGTAACCCTCTGTTTGTTCTCCATATTTAAGAGTTTCTTATGCTTTGTCCCTCTCCCTGTTTTTATATTATTTTTGCTTCCTTTTCCTTATGTTCATATGTTATGTATCTTAAAGTCCAAAATGGGTACGAATTCTAATTGTGCTGCCAAAGATAGACTATAGTCCAATGGGCACAGAAGATGTTAGACCATAAAAAGGTAGATGGTGTTCTAGAAACCATTTTGGGGAGGGAGGCAATCTCCTAACCCTGCTTCATTTTTCACTACAACAAGCTGAGCCTGCTACCGCACGCTGCCTTTTGTCAGTAAACACAAAGAGAAATCTGAAGCCATCAATCTTCCTTATCAATACTACTCAGTGTGATTCTTTTCCTAGCCATTTTCCTTTTTCTTTTCCTATCCAGAACTTCATTTTTCTCAGGGTCCTTTCAGTTTGTCTTTGAATGAGTTGAGGGTCAAGTAGGTAAAACAAAGTTAATACTATCTATTTGCAGAATTGCATATTGCTTAGGGTTTGGTGGATGTGCCTCCATATATAGAAGTCAAATATGGTAAAAAGGCCATTTTCTGAATAAACTGAGGTGCGTGCTGATGTCTGCTTTGGGTTTGATGATTGCCATTTTGTTGCATTATATGGTGGGAACCATAGTTGCCCTAATGACTAGAAAGGCTATTCCCCCTAATTTACCCTATGTGTGATTTATCTGTGTCCTTAAACCAAGTCTTTATTTTTCAAACTTACCTATATTTCATATTTTTCTTTTCTCTTAAATCAGGTATGTTACATATCAAAGATACTGTACTATCTCGGAACAAATGTGAAATAAGTCTTCAGTATGGCTGAAATTCAGGACTATAAAATGTATTAAATCACAAAAACAATATGCTTTTGCTTCAATTTAATATTAATAATGTTTCCTTTCATCACATGGAACAGTAGTTCCATGAAGTAGTCTAGTACTCATACAGGTCTTTGACTTGCATTTTAAATTTAAATTTTAAAACTTGCCTCTGCTTTCTCCCTTATTTTAGAGGGGGCCTGGCCCAATCTGCTAATTCATTGGACTGCTTTTGACTACTCTACTCTTTGTCCCAGATTCATAATTAGGGAGGAAAACTTACTGCTTGATGGGTATTTACACCTCTCTCTTTTTTTGTAATAAATTCATTAGGTTAAATCTACTTCTATTGTGTTTAAGCCTATGACATGCTAATGTGATTTATCTAGTGTCCCTGTGAGGTGAATGAAGACTTTGAAGGAATGAGAGTGTAGCCCATAGGACTGCATTTCTGAAAGAGAGAATTTTCCTTCCTGTGAGTCAGCAAGTTGTTACTCAGATGCAGTGTTGGCTCCCTATAGAATTATACTCAAGTTAGGTAGATGAATTAAGACTCAAGTCTGATGGAAGTTTTCTCTAGGTTGGATTGATCGGTATATACGCCTGTGTTTATATATCTAACAAAGTACCTAATGTTTTCAGTGACTATTCTATGCTGGACAGTGCACTAAATATTTGTGTATATGTCATCTCACTGAATTTAATATACAAAATAACCATAATATGGTTAGTCTTATTCCTCCTTAGAGATAAGGAACCAGAGATAAGGAAACAGAGACAGCACCTTTTCTATTTAAAAAGAGCTAGTAACTAGAGGACCCAGAATTCAAACCTGGACCTAGTCCATTCTCAAGCCTCTGATTTTTATACAATGTTACTCTACCAAGTCAGTTTTTAGCAGCAGGTGACTTTGTATTATGAGAAGCAACTCACCACAACTGATTTCCCAGTAGTAAACAGTCTTCCTGGGTTCCATTTCCAATTACTGCTTTTCCGCCCTAATTTTTATTGTCCTCTCTGCCCCTTTCACTCTGTTGATCACTTTCTTCTTACGAGTTTTCTCCATTGCCCTCAAATCATAATTTTTCCTGGTTTACATCTCCGTAATGATTCACTCATTATGCTCCTTGGTGGGCTTTTGTTGCTTCATTTGCCTTTAAATTTAAACATTTCCCAGGTTTCTGTTATTCTTATACCCTTAGACGGGGTGGTCTCAGTCTTTTGAGGTTTTATCTACTACCCAGTTGCTCATGGCAATTCAGTACTCTCACCCTAAATTTCTTTCCAGAGTTCTAAGTGCAAACATTTAGCTCTCTACTGTGCATTATGCTCTGACGTCCCATACGTTTCTCAAATTCAAAAAAATAAATGTCTAATGCTATACTCTGTATCATCTAAAACCTATTTTTCCTCTTGTGTTTGCTAGCTCGGTAAAAGAAATCACCATCCACCTACACACCCAGGCAGAAACTGGGAAGTTAACTCAAGTTCTGTCTCTCCTTCACTTTGGTTGATCCTTATCATCCCTATCTTTCTGCTTTATTTTAACCTACCATTGTTTTCTCATCTGGATGGTGCTGTAGCCTAACTGGAGTCCTTGACTGCAACCTCTCCTCTGTCTCTCCCCAGTTCCATTCCAACTTTTAATGTAGCTACCTCCATAGTCCTATTCCTAGAAAGAAAACCTGTATATGTCACTTGCTTACATTAAAGTTTCAGTAGTTTTTGTTTCCTTTGCTTTTCTAATACACAAAGAATATATGGCATTCATAACCTGGAATCTGTCTACTTTTCTAGCCCTATATGTATTTTGTCCCTCCTGTTCTCAATATACACCTTATATCCAGCCTTACCAAACTTCAAGTTTAATGAGTGTGCTATTTCTTTTACCTCTTTCTCACTCTGTTGACCAGAATGATTCATCCTTCCAGTGTCCACTGGGATACCGAGGTGAGATGTCTGACTCTCCCCATCTTTACTCCCAAGTCTGGGATTAGGGGCCCTACCTTTGTAGTCCCATTCCTGTCTGATACATTTTTATCGCTTATTTACTTGTCACCCTCCTTAAGCATTTTATCTCTGTATCCTTAAGGCCTAGTATACTGCCTGGCATACAGTAGGTGCTCATTAAGTGAACTATCTATTGAATAATGGTTTACGACTTCAGAAGAATATGTCTTTGAGACAACCAAATGGCTTTATAAAAGCCATTTATAAAGTTATATAATTCAATCACTTTCTTTAGCTACCTCTTCCTCTTTGCTTTTTTCAGGCAATGGAAAAACCAATGAGCAGCATATGAAATCAGTGACATTGTTCATTGGTCAAAGTTCTGGAGGAATTATCAAATATGAAATGATTCAGAACTTGATTGTACTTCATACATGTCAAATGCATGGAGAAAACTCTTAGTATTGGATATGTCATTGTGAATACCTATGGAAGTCTGTATTTATGGACTATGTCAAGAGATGCTGTAATCTTTCTGGGAATATTGGAGGAATTTTTATAGGAAACCAGTTGTAGATTTACCCAGTCTTTTATTTCTCCTTAATTTGGGAAAAATATTAAGGATATGTTGGCCAGGAAAATTTAGAATAGGGAGCATGTCAAAAGCTTGTATTAATAGGAAGTATGCTTTTTTTAAAGTATGCTTTTAACCTTATCCTTTCCAACCCTAGTATATTACAGTTAACATAGGAACTTTGAAAATAACCTTGTTCTTAAATTGCTTAATGCTTATCTTTACTTTGACTATAATTTGGGTACTATGTGAGCAGAATGTCTGCCTAAGTTGGTTATGACAAGATAATCCTACTACTGTTGTTCATAGGTGATCCTCCTAAGTATAGTGAAAATTTGGAAATATGTCAGTATCTGTAAAACTATTCATTCTCATTTAATTCACATATCTTTTGTAAAATAATGGAGGAGTGAGTGCCCAATTGTTTTTTGTTTGTTTGTTTGTTTGTTTGTTTGTTTTAATAGCATAATGATCACAGTAGGGACCAGATCCACCTGATCAGAGTATTTCTAAATCATGGACTATATGAGTTGTGAAATCATTCAAAGTGTATTTTTTCAAGGCTCAGTTGCCAAGTGGGCTGTTAATTTCCTCTTTTCCATGGTCCTTATTTTGTTCTCAAAATATTTTGTCCTTATTTTGTTTGAGCCAGCTATCTCATCTAGTGGGGCCATCATCTACCCTTATTACACATAAACATCTTCAAATGTGAATTTTTGAAGATGGTCTACCCTTTGTCCTAGAAGGCCAATTTCACAGTTAAAGGTCTTTGTCTCCTACTTCCCCAGCACCCTGTGTGATATCTCTCACTAGGTGCCAGCAGCTAGATAGAATTCATTGAGGTGTGTGGTTGACTCATTAACACATTGTGAGAGGGTTTCATATCTATGGTTGACAAAGTCTTGGGCCAGTAAAAGGAATTACTGTTAATTGTAAAGAAAATATGATGCCCTCAAAGAAAGCTGCTTTTCATGTTCAAAGCATAACTAGAAATCATTTGTTTGAGGTTAATCTATATGGAGACATGAAGAGTTTTCTAAAATTACTAATAAAATGTACATTTCCTGTTTGTTTAAAACAAGAACCAATAGATTACAATAGGATTTCCTTGTAGATTTCTATTTGACCATTTAACATGTATCTAAGTATATTTAGGTAAATTTTAGTGAATTAAAATCCCTTAACAACAAAAAAACTCTATCCATTTTGACCACAGAAATTGGTTTAATAAGCAATGCATTTAATCATAGAAAAAGTTTCTCTCTTTCACAGGGGGTGGAGGGTGGGGAGAGTATAAATAAATAATTTCACTCATTTGGAATGGATTGTAATTATTTTGATTGATTTTGTTTTCATAAATTATGAATGGTAACAGATCCAATTTAAGTCTAGGAAATGGTGAATTACCAGTAATTCCACTAATTAGATTTTAAGATCTACCCCAAGTATTACCAATTTCAGTTTGTTTGTAATTTTGTGATGAATTAGGATATAATCCAGGGAGACCCTTTCAAAACAGATCCATTTTGTTTTGCTTCATACTGGCCATTATAATTTTTTGTTTGTTTTAGAAAAACCCAAGCCAGGAAATAAATGTGCTACAATTTGCTACTGTTCCACCTGAGTATATATCTTAACTTTATTTTCTTCATAATCAAATGAAGTTTAATTTGGACTTAAATATTTGTTCATTACACAGTACTCTTGGCTTTATTTTTTCTGGCATAATTTTTATGTCAATTTTGTTTTTAAGGCAGGCACTCAGTAGATTGTATTTTGAAAGAATGAGTGACATGTGAAGCAAAAATTATGGAAATCTGTGGCTGGATGTCTTTCAGAGGTCATTCAGTCATTGTCCTCATTTTACAGACATGAAAGCATATCCCTAGAAAGTAAGAGGACAAAGAGAATTGAAGGAGGGCTTCAGTTCATAGATGGACTCCTCCTCAAATGTAATGTCAAGGATTGGTTTGTATCTTGTGGGTAGGGATCCTTTCCTGTGTTCCTAGTCAGCTTTCTCTCTGTATCCTGCTGGGCCACATCCCCAAACATGACCTCCTCCCTCTCCCCTAAGGAATGATCTTCCTCCTCCCATCCCCTTCCAGAGGCTAAAATGCCGGGTAGGACCATCTCAGCTTCCTGCTCCCATACCTATGGGTAGAGCTCGTTGTGTACTCACCCTCACCTCTTCTCAGACATGGAGGAAGGGGCACCCCTACCCTTGTGTTCTCCAGGCCTTGGGCCTTGATCCCACAGTTAATTCCACTCTTATATAATTTATAGGTATCCTATAAAGGCATCCTCTGTCTATAACTTACCCAACCACAGCAGTTAACTATCTCTTTGGGCCTCAAACACACCTAAAATACAGAGCTCTGGGTGAAATACTTGTATCCAGTAGGTCTAAAGACTTAAATTTTTTCCTTATTTGACTAAAAGCCATGTCTACATTTACACATGCTAATGGGGTTGCTTTTTGTTCAAATGAAGGATAAAGCATGCCGTGGGAATAGATCAATTTTGGAAAATGGTATAAAGAACATTTAAGGTCTCTAAACATCTTGTGTTGGTTACCACTGAGTGTGGCTCTTTTCTACAATCTCCCATTAACTGGTCATTCCAGGGAAAGATGGCTTATCACAATTGAAGAAGTTACTCTCATTTGCTTGTTGCCCCCAGAAAAGTGCCATTTCATCTTTTAGTAATTTTTTTGACTATTAGACTGCAAAGGTGGAATGCCACAGTCCTTTGTCATGGGTAGATTATATACCAGTAGTCACAAAGGAAGTCATTTTGGATTATATTTGGGTTCATTTCAGTTTTCTGGAATATGATAGAGATTGTGATAAATGTAGCTACATTTTTAGGACTTATTCATTCCAGCTGAAATCTGAATCATATTTTGATTGGCACTTCTTGAGAGTGGCAAAGCAAATTGAGAATAATCAGTTTAATATTTTATTGTTGCTGTTACTAGGGTACTTAGGAAATCAAGAAGGTTAAACCAACTGGCTAAATGGTGTACCAAGTTCTTTACGGAAGTTACAGTAACTTAAAGTAGAGATAGTATTAGGTTTTAGCACTTGCTTTTATTTTTTTAAGTTTATTTTGAGAGAGCACATCTGCAAGAGTGCACAAGCTGGGGTGGGGCAGAGAGAGAGAATCTCAAGCAGGCTCTGCACTGTGAGTGCAGATCCCAACACGGGGCTTGATCTCACAAATCATGAGATCATGCCCTGAGCCGAAATCAAGGGTCTGAAGCTTAACCGACTTGAGCCACCCAGGTGCCCCTAGGACTAGCTTATGTATCTGGCTCTTTTTCCTTCTTATTTGGGTAAAACTACTATAGGTGGAACGATGATAAACTGAAAACAGAAATTTCCCAAGCTGTTGATTAGAATTATACTCTATATTGTGTAATAAAATGTATACAGTGAATTGTTTTAATGTTGTGAGTATTCATAGGACCTGAGCTGCGTATGTTGATTGTATCATCTCTCTGGTCTCTGGCCTTCATGGATCACCCTGATTTTTCCTCTCTACCTCACTGACAGTCTTCCTTGTCTTATGTGAATTAAGGAAGTACTCACCTTTCTTTCGCTTTAACTCTAGCTCTATTATATTCAGGAAAGGATGGCGTGCAGTTTGGGATTTGATTTTTTCTGTCAGTTTGTGGTGAGTCCTCTCTTTCAATCTCCTGGCTCAGAGTTTGAGCTTTATAGTTTCTACTTCACTTCCTTCTAGACACTAATTCCAATTTTATCTCCTGTTCCTTCATTTCATTTTTTTTACCTTGTAGAAGAGAGTACAATAAGAAGTGACAATGACCACTCATTCCTAATTTTCCAATTCATAAAATGGTTCTCAAATTAGACTACTCATCAGATCCTTCTCTCCTCCATGGAATGGAAATATGGTTTTGTTACTTAAATGATTTTACTTTAAAAAAATCCATAACTGCTTCTCTTTATTCTTGCTATTTCTTTTCTTTTCTTTTCTTTTTTTAATGTTTATTTATTTTTGAGAGACAGAGTGTGAGTGGTGGGGCGAACGGAGAAAGAGGGAGACACGGATATGAAGGAGGCTCCAGGCTCAGAGCCTGATGCAGGGGTCAAACTCATAAATGGTGAGATCATGACCTCAGCTGAAGCTGGACCCTTAACTGACTGAGCCACCCAGGCACGCCGATTCTTGCTATTTTTTAAACAGATGAAATAGGCAAAACACAAACATGAATTATAATCCTACTTAATATTCACAGTCACCCTGATAGTTCATATTAAGGAACACATATAACACAGATGATAAGCAACACTCATGAAATGTTTTGGGGAGAAGAAATATTGTAAAAGTAAAAATATCAAAAATAATATTTTGGTTTTGCTCTTTTTATATTTAAAGGGAAGAATCCCACCAAAGTGGGAAGGAGTAAGTCAGATCATGAAACCTTGTCTTTTGAGTTTCAATGTTAGAATGATCTGTTAATGATGATTCTCAAATGTCATGACAGATTCATGGTGCTTGTGATGAATGTTAAGACTATCAACTTTATAAGCAGATAAAAACCCAGTTCAACCACATCTATGTATTGATTTTAAAATACAAATATTAATAATAAGCTGCTCCTGATTATAAATAAAAATGTAAAAATATATATAAATAAGCAGTAGCAACTTAACCATGAAACCATGTGATGAGTCTGATTGAGTCAGTGAGATATAGGAGTAAAGGAGGAGGAAGCATGGAACACAGGGACACAGTGACTGAATTGAAAGGGTCACATAGTTTGAGAACCAAAAGCATGCATTGTTATTTTGTTGGCCCCGGGATGGTCATTTTTCTTGTGTATAAATTTTTTCCAAAGACTAGTATCTGTTTTTCACATCTCTTTATTCCAAACACTTCGTTTTTTTCCCTAAGGAATAATCTTACTTCTTTTATTATGTGATAAGATCCTTAGATCCTTCTATTTGTACCTTTAGAGATTGAATTGAGATTTTTTTTTGAATATCTGGTTATGCCACACTTAGATACCACCTCACACTGGTCAGAGTGGCTAAAATGAACAAATCAGGAGACGAGATGCTGGCGAGGATGTGGAGAAACGGGCACCCTCTTACACTGTTGGTGAGAACGTAAACTCGTGCAGCCTCTCTGGAAAACAGTGTGGAGGGTCCTCAAAAAGTTAACAATAGAACTCCCTTATGACCCAGCAATAGCACTGCTAGGGATTTATCCAAGGGATACAGGAGTGCTGATGCATAGGGGCACATGTCCCCAATGTTCATAGCAGCACTTTCGACAATAGCCAAATCATGGAAAGTGCCTCAATGTCCATCAACTGATGAATGGATCAAGAAGATGTGGTTTATCTATACAATGGAATACTACATGGCCATGAGAAAGAATGAAATCTGGCCATTGGTAGCAACGTGGGTGGACCTCGAGGGTGTTATGCTGAGTGAAATAAGGCAGAGAAAGACAGATCCCATATGTTTTCACTCATATGTGGAACAGGAGAAACTAAACAGAGGACCATAGGAGAAGGGAAGGGGAAAAATAGTTGAGAGGGAGAGAGGCAAACCACAAGAGACTCTTAAATACTGAGAACAAACTGAGGGTTGATGGGGGTGGAGGAGAGGGGAAAATGGGTGATGGGCATGGAGGAGGGGAGGGCACTTGTTGGGATGAGCACTGGGTGCTGTATGGAAACCAACTTGACAATAAACTATATTTAAAAAAAGAATATCTGGTTATGAAGTGTTGGCATATAGTTAAATGAGCTAAACAAATCTTTAAAAGATTTCTTTTAATATTTTTCTTTTAATCATTTCTTTTAACCATTTCTACCTGTTAAACTCTTTTTGGCAGTAAGGAGGTTAAGGTCAGCCAGGATTCAGGTTGTTCTTGTTATTCTAAATTACTATTCAAGTCCCCAACTTGCCCTAAAGTAATGATAAAACTGACCACACACTTGTATATTGGGCAGCAGGACTCAAATTAAGTTTATCTTTTCTCCTAAGTTAAATCACGGTTCTAACTGAAAGAGGGAGGAAGAGGTTAGAGAGATTAGATGAGTATTTGGTATGTGCAGATAGGAGAGGAGAGGGGCCAAGACAAACTGTTGTAGGTCAGAAGCAGAGAAGAATAAATGGAAATTGAATGTAGGTAAAATATGGATTCAAAGTTAAATGTTGCAGAGAGTGATCTGTTAATGATGATTCTCAAATTTAAAGTCTAGATGATGGAAAGAATAGGAGGTGAGTATTTTCTTCATTCACATGAGACATGGAAGACTGTCAGTGAGGTAGAGAGGAAAAATGAGGATGATCTATGAAGGCCAGAGACAAGAGATGATGCAATCAACATACCCAGCTCAGGTCCTATGAATACTCACAACAGTGAAATAATCCACTGTATACATTGTATTACAATGGTAGAATATTGGGTTGCCAGTTAGAATCCTAACCAATTTCCACCTTGGGGGGTGGTGATGGAAATGTCTTTTTCCTTTTCAGAAACCTGCAACAACTACATTTGCCTGCTGAGTGAAGTCAGTTCATGTTTACTTCTAGTGATAAGCCTATGTTCATATATGTTCATATAGCCCTTTAAAGTTTTAAAATATTTTTAATTGAAGTATAATTGAGATATATTGTATTATTTTCAAGTATACAAAATGCTTTGACATTTGTATAGTTGTGAAATAATCACCACAATAGATCTGTTTACCATCTATCACCATACAAAGTTACTTTTTTTTCTTGTGATGAGAGCTTTTAAGATCATTTTCTTAGCAACTTTTTTTAAAACTTTTTATGTTTTATTTATTTTTTAGAGAGAGAGAGAGAGAGAGAGAGAAACAGACAGCATGAGCAGGGGATGGACAGAAAGAGAGGGAGACACAGAATCAGAAGCAGGCTTCAGGTTTTGAGCTATCAGCACAGAGCCTGATGCGGGGCTCAAACCCACAGATCGCGAGATCATGACCTGACCTGAGCCGAAGTCGGACACTTAACCAACTGAGCCACCCCCGCACCCCTTCTTAGCAACTTTTAAATTGGTAACACAATATTATTGATTGTAGTCCCCTTGCTGGACATTACATCCCCATAACTTACTTAAGTGTTTTGAAACCCATTGCAGGAATGGATAGTGTTGTGCCACTTTTAAACATGAAGTAAATAGTACAAATTCATCTGCTATCAGTCTCCTGTATAGCTTTCCCCATATTTCTCTTCCCACTTGGAATACCATCCTGCCTTTCTTGTGTTTATCCCAGCGCTAGCGGTTCTTCAAGAAGTCCCATCAAGTGCCACCTCCTTAGTGAAGGTTTTTCTAGTCATTCTCTGTAGGCAGCGTTCTTTGTTCTTCTTTGAGTTGTTATATTTGCTCAATAAAATATTATATTAATTGAATTTAATCCAATAGATTATTTATTTGAGAAAACCCAGATCTTTAAGCTTTTATTTTTAAATTACCTGGTCCCTTCCTTGTTTCTTTGTTGTTGTTGTTGTTGTTGTTTTGGGTTGTTTTGTGTTTTTATTTGTTGTTCTTGCACGCTGTAAGCTATTCTAATTTTCACATTAGTATTAGGAATCAGGACAAAGATTATATTAGGGTCTACTAGATACACAGACCAACTCTAGTCCCTCATGGTAAGATGCATCCATTGTAACATATATTTAAGACAGTAACTCTTCAAAGAAGCAGTTGTGCTAGTAAAACAATGTTTATTTTTATATGTTCACTAGTCATAATTTTAATACTGCATTTAAACATTATTCTCAGTTAAATATAAAGTCAAACGTGGTATTTGGACTCTTTCAGGTGTTCAGAATCTAAACCTGGTAAGTAACTAGCAAGTTAACATTTCAGATCATCATAATACCACATTTGACATAACAGTTTTATATGTCAAAGTAATTTTCCTCCAATATACTTTTCTTCCGTGTAAGAAGTTAGGTACTTTTATTTCTATTCTAAAGTAATGGACTTTGAAATTCAGACATCATTTTATCCTAAAGCAATGCTGGGAAGTAGTGGTGGTATGTATCTTATTGTAGGAGTTCTTGGCTTGTAGGCTTAGCAACAATCATGAGGAGTCCCTGCTTGCCTTGAGAGCAAGGAGAGAGGTTTTCGAGATACACAGTATTTGGTAAAAGATAATGAAGCAGAAAGTTCAGCTCATCTGGAGTTGAAAATAAACTACCTGCTAGTAGTTTGACAGAAAAAAAAAAGAGTTGGCTTTAAAAGTGGCTGTGTCCTCTGCTTTGTTTTAAGCCAGACATATGTGAATCAAAGGTCTAAGTAAAGAGAACAATTTTTTTAACAAGTTGAAGAAAGACATCTTTCCTTTTAGAAGGGAGCACGTGTTAAGACTTCATGGGATTGGTATTTCTTCCTCTCTTTTTAACATCCTAGATGTTGTAATTAGAAATTAATCCTGGGAGAAACTTTTTGCCTAATTTAGTGTTGATTGTCTCATAGTTACATTGTAAAGACATGCTGTGTTTCAGAAGCCAAGAAATATAAGTGTAGTGAGTACAATTCCACTTTTTACACCATTGTTTTAGATTTCCTTCAAGTTCAATATAGAACCAGATGGATTACATGCAGAGCATGATAAAGTTGATTGATTGAGCAGCTTTCCAGGACCTGAAAGGTCATATTTTCACCTTGATTCATTGAAATTAGGTAGGCACACAATCTAAGTGATTTCAATCAAATCGTGATAAAATGTTGAAATTGTTACCTTGGATGTATTTAATGACAGTAAAACATTGCCTATTTTCATTTTGTCACAATCATTCATGGCATTTTGTTAGATTTTTTTTTAATTTATGGTCTCATCAACTCAATAAAAAGGTACTTTTAATTGGTAAAGGAAATAGCCCAAGGACACCAAAACAAAAATTTTAGTTTTTTAATGGAAATAATGGAGTGTGGTTTGTTAAAAACTGATTTGAAAAGGTAACTGATTTGAGAATGACATAATCCATGTGAGAGAGCTGTTTTTAAAGAAAATAAACCTGAACACTTGTATTTAACATTGTTTGCTATGATGTGTGGATTATTAGTGGCCTGTACACACACAAGTATGATTTAACTAGATTTTACTAGAAAGTATAGATTTAATTAGAGGAGTTAGTGTCTGAAAAGGTAATAGGAATATTTGAGAAATGGTTGAAAATTTGTCTTGAGAAACTCCCTCTGCTGACCTGCCACCTTGCCTTCCTTTCTTTTAGCAAACTCCTTTCACACAAGAAGCACAAATGATGGAAAGGGCTCAGTGTATGTTTATTTCCTTCTTTTCCCTTTCCAGCCTTCAGCCACAATGGCGGCCTTCCCTAATGACTGTCCACTTCATCAGGGATCTCTGGCCTCCTTTCTTGAAGAGCCCCTCAGAGGCCCAGGATCTAAGGCCTCCAACCATAGTATACAACCTGGTTCCAACCTCTGTTGTGCCTCCCTTGTTCCTAGTGTTTGTCTCCATGAATGTTCTCAGTGATTGGTCCTATTTCTTGAGATAATAATAAGGCAAAGAGCCTAGTGGAATGGCAGGCACAGAGTAAGGGCTGTTCTAGTTTCCATAACTGTTGTCGCCACCAGCAACCATCACCAGTGGTCCAACATTGGTCCAACAGCCCTGTATGGACAGGCTCCTCTCTGCTGTCTACTTCAAAGGAGCCATTCTGATGGGGGAGATACTCACTCAAGCGTAGTTCCATGGCCATCATCTTTAAGGGGAAGGAGGCAACAAGGGCCATCTCTGGTTGGATACCAGGATTGGCCTAATAATTCTGGTTTCTGAAGCATAATCCTAAAGTTCTGCCACCAAACTCTTCGGCCTTATTTCAAAGAATCATAAAGTAGATTTAATAAGTATGGGACTTGACACTACTTACTTCTCAACTTACTAATAGTATTAACTCCTCTGTAGAGTTTTCTTAGAAAATCCTCTTACCATTTTTACAATATAGTTTTCTACCTATGAATGTGGCTATTGCTTTTATATAGTAACAGATTTTGTCTTTTCTGTGATATTTGCTAAAAGCAAGATATTTTAAATTGTTTTCTCGGGTTACAATAGCAAATACAGTAAAATGTAAACTTTATTGTGCCAGACTTTGTTTTCAGCGCCCTACATGTGTTAATTCTCAGAACAGTCCTAGTAAGGAAGTACTAATTGTATATACTTGGAAAAGTGAGGTACAGAGAGATGAATAACTCACCCAAGGTAAATCATGGAGCCATAAGCAAACCTGAGCAGTGTGGCTCTGAAGCTCAAGTCTGATATATTCTACAACTGCCTTTATTTTGTTTTCCTACTTAGAATATTAAAAGTAGACTGCATTTATTTGCTCTCTGATGGTCTGTCATTAGATTATGTTGACACTCTGAATTATTTCCTTTATTAAGGGCATATATGTATGTATGTACATATGTTTATTATTGAGATACAGAGAATGTGAGCATGGGAGGGGCAGAGAGAGAGGGAGAGAGAAGCCCAAGCAGGCTCCATGCTATCAGCCCAGAGCCTGATGCAGGGCTCAATTTCATGCCCCCCAAGAGTATTGCATTTTAGAGATACATATATACATACATACACACATATATATTAATGTATCCCTTAAGGTATATTATGTCAGTGCCTAACATTAAGAAATTGTTAACAAAATGTAATACCTTTTTTTGAAAAGCCATTGCATTTCCCATTCTTTTTTCCTTTTTCACATTTTTTTAAAATTCTAGTTGGTTAACATACACTGCAGTATTGGTTTCAGTAATAAAATTCAATGATTCATCACCTACATACAACATCCAGTGCTCATCCCAACAAATGCCATTTCCTATCCTTGAATTTCATTTTTCAATCATTTGAAATTAAAGAGGGTTACCTGTCTAAAAGAATGGAAAGGACGAGTTGAGTACACAGTATCCTTCTTTTTATATGTGATAGACACCAGTGACAGGATATGTTTTAATTTGTGGACACCAGGACCATTTCAACAACTTTGAATAAATAAAATTTCCAGGTCAGAATTGCCCCTCCACACTTGTTTTTTGTAGGAGTCTGAAATAGAATAATTCAGACTGAGAGGAGAATTTGTCAAGGTGCAAAGTCCTATACCCAAACCTCCTTGTGAGAGTCCTCAACACAGAGCCAAAAGTGATGTTTCCACTTCAGGTATAATTGTTATTCTATTGCTTCAGAAAAATGCAGAGATGAAATAAAAAAAATAACTAAAAAACCCCAAACCTACAGTGTAATGACTGCCTAACATACGTGTGATATGTGGCTATGTGCCTTGTATACATCTGGTCCAGTCACCGCATTTTACAGATGAGATGAGAAAACTGTGGCTCCTTGATCTGATCAAGGTCATTTAGCCAATACTTTTGCAAGATCTATCTAAGCCCTTTATCTCCCCATCCAGTGTGGTTTTGAAGGACTCGCCAAGGGAATCTCAACTGCAAAGCACTGGTAATGGAATCACGCGTGTTATAGACTCTTAGTACATTAGCCAGTACAGGTATTTGCATTCATATTCTGGGTATTGTCAACACTTCTTGTTGATCATGTTCAGATATAGATGTTATAGGGCTGCTAAGAGAGTTAGTGGGTTTAAAATTTCTCTCTCGTTTTCTGTCCAAAAGAGACACATTTGTAAAATCTGACTTAGGAAGGTAAAGAATTGTTTGGGATGGGTAATTGCCAGCTTGACATTTGTTATTATGACTTTGTCATTTTTACCCTGTAGTTTATGAAATCTGCTATTGTATATTGCCCAAAGGCTTTAAAAAATCAATGGTTGCATTTTAATGCATATAGAATAAAATAAATTAAATGCCACAATTCACATTGTATAATTTTAAGACTGTGGGGAATCTGAGCATACCAAGGTCAGGCCATTCCTGGGGTATTAAGAATACTAGAAGATATTGCTTCCAGCTCATTGTACTTTCTCTATATTTTATGGTGTGAATTTTACTACATAAATGTACAAATGAGAATATATTAAGTGAATATATACAGATAGAAGATTTTTTTAAACTTAATGTGCTGAGGTAGTGTCGCCAGCGTTTAAGGGTCTTGACTTATGAGAGGCCCATAGACATCTGTTGTCCTTTCTGTCATCTCATCAAAATGTAGAAAAGAGAATCAAGAACAGGGAGGAGCTATGTTTGTTAGAGTTGAAAGATTTTTGTAGGTGCTCCAAATGCTTATGAAATCTCAACCATGAAATTAAGCTTTTTTTATATGCCTTTATAATATAAGCCAACATTCTTCCTCATGAAGGTAAGATAGATTTTATTGACACATTCCACTGGAGTTGGTTGCACTAAATAAAAAATTTCAAAATAATTTAAGATGGAAATAATTTAAAACACTTTTTTTATATTTAAATGATTATTTCCCACTGACTGGATTGCAACCACCCTAACCTGGATTACAGGTTTCCAAAGGCCCAAATCTGCATGTCTAATTTGTTTTCATGCCACAGAACAGTACATCCAGTGTGGGGCAGGCACACAGGAGTGCTAGTGATGTATACTGAGATGAAGTTAGCAAACTTGTGTTTCACAATTCCTCGTCACTCTACACAGACACAATCTGGAGCCAGTCATTCTTACTCCACTTTCCTTCATAGCTGCAAAGAATTTAGCACTTACTTATCCATTCAACAAGTTGCGTTTTACCTCCTACTGTGCCTGAGATAGCATAAAAAATTAAAACATGACTCTCATATTCATGATGGTTGTTTTCTCCAGCGGCTAAGTTTCAGAATGCCTTGGGATAAGAGACTTGCCCAAAGAAAGGTGCATTTTATGTGAACTTGGCCCAGATGATTTAAACTCCCAGTGACTTTTATAAATCTAGCACCTTCTCCTGCTTGTCTAAGGGACAGTGGTGCTTGGCCTGAGGACTGCATGCCAGCAGTTGGGCGATCCCAAGTCTTCGAATTCATTTGTCTCCTTGGTTCTTTTCTTTTTTCCTTTCTTCTCCTCTCCTCTCTCCTCTCTGCTCCTCTCTCCTCCTCTCCTCTCTCCTCCTCTCCTCCCCTCCTTCACTCCTCCTCTCATCTCTCCCCCTCTCTTCTCCTCTCCTTTATATGCCTTTATAATGTAAGCCATATTTCCTTGCCTGTCCTGTCCTGTGTTACCTTTCCTTTCCACTCCTTTCCTCTCCCTTCTTTTCCTTCCTCTTTTTATGTATTTTTTCCAGCTTATTGATTTATAATTGGCAAAATTGTAAGATATTTAAAGTGTACAGTGCAGTCATTTGATATGCATATACATTGTGAAAGGATTCCTCCCATTGAATTAGTACATCTGCCACCTCCCATACTTACTATGCATGTGTGTGAGAGTCAGATAGAAAAAAAAAAAACAAATGTTTTCACTCGTAGGTCTAACAGGAGAAACCTAACAGAGGACCATGGGGAGGGGAAGGAGGAAAGAGTTAGGGAGAGGGAGGGAGACAAAGCACGAGAGACTCTTGAATACTGAAAACAACCTGAGGGTGGAAGGGGGAGGGGGAAAGGGGAAGGGGGGTGATGGTCATGGCGGAGGACACTTGTGGAGAAGAGCACTGGGTGTTATATGGAAACCAATCTGACAATAAACTATAAAGTTAAAAAAAAATTTAAGTTCTACTATCAACATCCATTTTACAAAGTGTTATCAACCATATTTATAATGTTGTGCATGAGATCCTCAGAGCTTATTCATCTTAAAACTGAAAAGTTTGTATACTTTTACCAATGTCTCCATTTCCTCCACTCCCAGCCCCTTTTTTATACTCCCTATTTCTTGTAAATTTGCCTCTTTTTTTTTTTTTTTTTTTTACAGATTCCATCTATAGGGGATACCATGCAGTTTTGGTTTTTCTCTGTGTGGCTTATTTCCCTTAGCATAGTGCTCTCCAGTTTGTCACAAATGCAGGTGGTTGTTCATTTTTAAAGGCTGAATACTATTCCAATGTGTGAGTCTGTGTGTGCGCATGTATGTGCACATGTGCATGCATGAATATATCATATTTCAAAAATCCATTCATTTGTCAAAGGACACTGAGATTATTTCCATATCTTGGCTATTGTGAATAATGGTGTGATGAACATGAGAGTAGAGCTATCTCTGAGATCATGGTTTCATTTTATTTGGATATATACCCAGAAGTGGGATCATTGATCATACGGTAGTTCTGTTTTTAATTTCTTGAGGAACCTCTACACTATTGCCCATAGTGACTGTACCAATTTATATTCTCACTCAACAGTGTGCAAATATTCTTTTTAAAAAAATTTTAAAGGTTAATTTATTTATTTTGAGAAGCAGAGAGAATCTCAAGCAGGCTATGCACTGTCAGCATGAAACCTGATGTGGGACTTGAACCCATGAACCAACTGTGAGATCATGATCTGAGCTGAAATCAAGAGTCGGAGGCTTAACTGACTGAGCCACACAGGCACCTCGCAAATGTTCCTTTATGTCCATAGCATTTGCTATCTCTTTTTGATACTAGCTCTCCTAACAGTCATGAGGTGGTATCTCACTGTAGTTTTTTTTTTTATTTTTAATGTTTATTTTTAAGAGAGAGATTGAGTGGGGGAAGAGCAGACAGAGAGGAAGAGACAGAATAGGAACCAGGCTCCAGGCTCTGGGCTGTCAGCACAGAGCTCTAGTGGGGCTCAAACCCACAAACCATGAGATCATGACCTGAGCTGAAATTAGATGCTCAACCGACTGAACCATCCAGGTGCCCCTCACTGTGGTTTTGATTTGCATTTCCCTGATAATTAATGATGTTGGGCATCCTTTCATGTATCTATTGGCCAGTTGTATGTTATCTCTGGGAAAATGTCTATTTGGGTCCTTTGTCCATTTGTTAATTGGGTTATTTGGGTTTTTGCTTTTGAGTTGTATGAGTTATTTGTATATTTTGGATATTAACCTCTTTGGGAAACAAGGTTTGCAAGTATCTTCTCCCATTCTATAGACCGACTTTTCATTCTGTTGATGGTTCCCTGTGTGGAAGCTTTTTAGTGTATGTAGTCTCACTTGCTTATTTTTGCTTCTTTTTTTAAATTTCTTTTTAATGTTTATTTGTTTTTGAGAGGGAGAGGGAGCATGAGTGGGGGAGGAGCAGAGAGAGAGGGAGACACAGAATCTGAAGCAGGCTCCAGGCTGTCAGCACAGAGCCCTATGAGGGGCTCGAACCCACGAACCATGAGATCATGACCTGAGCCGAAGTTGGACACTCAATTGACTGAGCCACCCAGGCGCCCTGCTTATTTTTGCTTCTGTTGTGTTTGCTTTCAGTGTCAAATACAAAAAATTATTGCCAAGAGCAATGTCAGAGCGCTTACCCCTGTGTCATCATCTAGGAGTTTTATGGTTTTACGTCTTACATTCACAACTTCAGTTCATTTTGGTTGATTTTTGCATATGGAGTAAGATAGTGGTCCAGTTTCATTCTTTTGCACATGGCTGTCTAGTCTTCTGAGCACCATTCATTGAAGCGACTGTCTTTCCCCATTGTATATTCTTAGCTCCTTTGTCAAGAATTGACCATACAGGAATGGTTTTATTTCTGGACTCTTGATTATTTTTCATTGATCTATGTGTCTATTTTTATGCCAGTACCATTCTGTTTTGATTACTATAGTTTTGCAGTGTAGTTTGAAATCAGGAAGTGGGATGCCTCTACCTCTGCCTTTGTTCTTTCTCAAGATTTTTTTGGTTACACATGGGGTATGTTGTGGTTCCATAGAAATTTTAAGATTAGTTTTCTGTTTTTGTGAAAAAATGTCATTGGAAATTTGATAGGGATTGCACTGAATTTGTGGAGGATTTTGGGTGTTGGCATTTCAACAATATGAATTTTTCCAATCTATGAACGTGAAACATTTCTCCACTTATGTGTGTCTTCTTCAATTTCTTTCATCAGTATTTTATAGTTTTAGTATATAGATATTTCACCTCCTGAGTAAAATTTTTTTCCTAAGTATTTTATTCTTTTTTAATGCCATTGTTAATGAGATTGCTCTTTTTGATAGTTTATTAGAGTATATTGACTTATCAACTTTTTTTATATTGACTTTTATATCCTTCAATTTACTGAATATATTAGTTCTAAGGGGTTTTTTTGGTGGTGCTTTAGTGTTTTTTATATATAATATCATGTCATCTATAAACAGATAATTTAAAGTTTTTCTTTCTGATTTGGATACTTTCTTTTTCTTGCCTAATTGCTGTGGCTAGGATTTCCAGACTGTGCTAAATAAAAGAGGCAAGAGTAAGCTTCCTTGTCTTGTTCCTGACCTTAGAGGAAAAGCTTTCAGCTCCTTACCATTGAGTATGTTGTTAGCTATGATCTTGTCAGATATGGACTTTATTGTGCTAAGATAGGTACCCTCTCTACCCATTTTGTTGAGAGTTTATCATGAAAGGGTGTTGAATTTTGCTAGATGCTTTTTCTCTATTGAGATATCATCTGACTTTTATCCTTCATTTTGTTTATATGGTGTATCACATTGATTGATTTGTGGATGTCAAACCATGTTTGTCCCTGGAATAAAGGTCACCTGATCATTTTAATGTACTGTTGAATTCAGTTTGCTAATATTTTGTTGAGGATTTTTGCATTCTCTTAATAGAACTCTTAATGATCTCTTCCTTAGGTCAGACTCTTTGACTCCTTTCTTCATGTGTTTTTGAGATACTATCTCAAAAACTGTACTATATGTACAGTATTTGTAAATAAAAGTAATAATGTGGTAAGACATAGTTATATAAAATTATCAAGTCTGAGGTGGAGAAAACTTTATTCTTATGATTGTTTATGGTTCATGTTGTCTTTATTGCTACATAATTGGTCTTGTCTTTGCTGTTTATTTGTAATGGATTTCTGTGTTTCTCTTTTATGTATATATATATTATATATATGTGTGTGTGTATATATGTATATATATATGTATACATATATATATACATATAAATAACTTTAAAATATAATCTTTTACTGGTATACAGATTTGCTTTAGCTTTTTTTTCCTCTTCCAGCTTTCTATCATCAATTTACTAGTCAATTATGTTATGCCTATAACTCTAATGGAGCACTGTAGGAAAGCTCCTAAAATATATTTGGTGTAGTCTCTACCCTCAAGGAGCTCAGGAAATAGAAGAATTTTCTCTGTTTTCTTCCCTGCCAGCCTCGATCATGGATATTGGAAAATTAAATGTCATTTGCATGTGTTTAAATCAAAGGAGAACATTGATGCTCCCTATTAGAATATTTACTATCTCTCTGGGTCTTCCCCCCACCCTCCCACATCCCATCTCCACCTTCTCTCTGTCTCTCAGAATGACAGAAGGAAAGGAGTCCTGGAAAGGCCTTTGCCCCTGTAATTTACATCTTCCGTGCTTGATGTCCTTATGGATTCCTTTAAATTGAAAGGTCATGACAGACTAACGTTTTCTTGAAGCACTGGTGGTGAAACTGGGGTCTATTTCATTCACTTTTCCAGTTGTCCCTCTGATTTCTAGGCTAGGCCTGGAAATGCCTAATAAGACCTGAATGTGTAACCCCCTAGAAAAAAGTGACTGATTTTATCTAAAATGTTCTATCCTAAAGTGCACTGAGAAATTTCAAAATAAAAATAGCTCATATCTGTTGAATACTTACTCACTGTCAGGATTTAGTGAATGCTCTTTACTCATATTAAAGTTTAATCCACATAAAACTTTATAACTTGGTATCTTATTGTATTCCTCATTTTATAGATGAGGAAACAGAGGCATGGGCAGGTTATCTATCTTTCCCAAGACCTAATCTAGTGAAGTTGCAGAGCTGGAATTTGAGTTCAGTCCAGGATGGGTCTTGAACCCACACTCTGAACCCCTGTGTTAACTGCCCTCTCCTTTGAGGGGACACTAACTGTTTGGGTCCAGAGATACACAAAAATAGATGCCTTGATTTTGAGGGGTTCACGTGATTGACCTGTAACAGTTAGCAGTTTTAAGTTTCTGGCTCAGATAATTATTTATGGAAACAATTGAGGAAACGTGAAGAATATTTAGGCTGTTTGGAATTGATTAAGGTAGAGAAGGTGCCAGCCCAGGGGAATGACTTACGAACGGCCTCAAATGTACAAAAGAATCACCTCCAATGCCAAAAACCTTTATTCCTATTTTCATGTCTTTACCTTAAGGCATTAACACCTGTTAAAGTCCAAAATACCTTAGTAGATGGGGAAATGTGGTGAAATAACATTCCTTTAAGTAGCAACTTGCAGAACTACGAAAGTTACAAAGTGTCAAGAGACTTTCACAGAGGCGTCTTAGGTCTGGTGCTCTGGAAGCAGAGCCTGAGACGGGAATCTTGTGCAAGTCCTTTAGACAGAGAATACTCTCACTCAGTTGAAACCTGTGAGGCAAGTTGAGGACAAAACAGGGAAAGGACAGCCTTGGTCTGCTCCTCTGGGGACTCTGGAACAAGTATTCTCCATACGGTTGAGGAAAGGGGCTGACCTTCTTTACACCAGGTAAGTCAGTTATTGCCTTGTCCCCCTACCACTCCCCTCTCCCCCAACCACTGAGTGTAACCTTCCAGGCATTTCCAGAAGACTTGACTCCTGGTGGCTGAAAATAATTATCAGAAGGTTACAGCTGTGACTAATTGGCAGCTACATTCATGGCAGCTGGGGCATTAGTGATTGATCCTATAAAGGGAAAGGTGTGGGGAGGAAAGCCAATGCCATCTACTGCAAAAGAACAAAATGCTGAGAGAACAGAGATGAAAAAGATTAATTCTACCGGGTGGAGATGGAATTTTTAGTCATTAACACCATAGTGTGAATAAGGCACTCAAGAGTTAAATTTAGTACAGATGAGTGTGTGTGTCAGCAAAAGAGAGACCATTAAATGGCAAAAAGGGGAAAAGTTGGGATTATCTACTTCAAAAACAGAGTCTGGTATTTAATAAGTTTAATTATGTAGACTTTCATAATCATTCATCAGAATAGGAATAAGTAATGTTGGTTTGATTGCTAGAGTAGTTACATGGTTTTTTTTATTCCCCCACAAGACCATACTTTAAAAACATATATATTTTTATATATTTTTTTGTTATTGTTGTTTAAATAGTAACTTTGTGGCCTTGGCTTATTAAGCACATGGCACAACCACAGGTTATCATTTGATAGGCTGCTATATAATTGAGATTGTCCTCTCTGCACACATCTCAGGTCAACCAGCATGAGAGATGAATACCTCCCTGGAGGGCAAGGTAGGCAAGGGATAGAGATCACTGGAAATACACCTTGGGAAGTTTTCCACCAGCCTTGTAGATAACATACCTAGGAAAGGATAATCTTTCCACCAGCACTACTAGCAGAGAGCTTTGGAGCACAAATACTTGTTGAAAAATACCTGATTTAAAACATTCCTCCATTGTTTGCTAGCTCTACCATCTGGTTCCACAGTTACCAGAGCACTATTAGCATAATTAAATTAGCACTTTCCTGTCTCACCTTCCTCTGTTCTGGCATGTACTGTAACTAATATATCTATTGGGGGGGGGGACAATATTTTTGACAAGGTATTTATAAAATGAAGTTAGTAACATTCCTTATTATAGTGAAATAAAGGATGAGTCCTTTAATGATCCTTAATGATTTTTCAAAGGGAAAGGAGAAAAAAAAGTCAAGCTGATTGTTAGTACTGTGATGTTGTTCTGTTTTATTTTCTTTTTTCCCCCAAAACACGGATAAATTAAGTGACTTTAAATTTTCAACAACAATGAATAAGCTGATGAAGATCAAGGTGATGCCTGTAAGTGCTCATCAGATTCCAGGCTTGGGGCCAGCCTCCTTGTATAACACTTGTGATCTGTTTTCTCCTGCCAGAAACCTTTTTTTTCCCAGTCCTGTTTTGCCTAGCATCTTAGGCAAATCATGATTCGAATTGTACACATTATTTTTTAATATAATACTTAGCAGTTCTTTCTGAGACTCAGTAGCTTTGCATTTTTTTCCACAGAGAACACTAGCTTTTTTTTAATTTTTAAAAATTTTTTACATTTATTTATTTTTGAGAGATAGAGTGAGACAGAGCATGATCAGGGAGGGGCAGAGAGAGAGGGAGACACAGAATCTGAAGCAGGCTCCAGGCTCCAAGCTGTCAGCACAGAGCACTACGCGGGGCTCGAACTCACAAACCGTGAGATCATGACCTGAGTTGAAGTTAGACACTTAACCCACTGAGCCACCCAGGCGCCCCCACCAGCTTCTTGATCATAATATCCATAATTATTGCAGATAACAGTAGGATATTTATGACCTTTGTTTCAACTATTTGGTTTGGCTAGAGCTTCAGTTTTTGTACCAGAGTCATAATCTTAAGTATCTTACAGAAGGACCAAATAAGAAATGAAAGTGAACTACATTTAATTTTGACAAGGGTTGATTTTGTTTCCTCAAATAAAACATCACTAGAACTCTGGCAGTTGTGACATTGCAGGAAGTGAACAGTGTTCATTCAAGGCAATTACTTGGGGAAAGGGAAAAAAAAGCTCTCTCAAAAGATAGTGATAACTGAAAATTACGTTAAAAATTTCGCAATCACTCTACAACTTTATAAAGCAGGATTATTTCCAATTAAACTATCATCTCGATTCTAATTCCTCCTGTTACCATGGGCCAATATTTCTACTTTGCAATTTCTCTGCAATTAAATTACTTCTTAGGTTCCTTCAATCACTGTTGCCACTTGCTAATCTTTCATCTGTCTTCGAGGGCTGGGCTCTGACTCTGTTCAGGCTGTTGATTTTCTAAAAGCTGACTCGGGTAGGTGTTGGGCATAGTGTGTCGCTTGACTCCTTTGGGACATTTGACCCTGTGCCTTGTCCCAACTTCCTCCTTCCCTAAACTTGCTAAGTCCCTCTCTTCTAGTGGTTTCTGGCTTAATTTTCTTTGCTTTTAAGTCTCCTGCTCCTTCTCCCTTGGATTGGTCCTGGGCTCATTCTTTGCTGGCCTTCCTTAAATGACACTTCTCTCAGGCTTCTTATGGTTCTTCTGTTCTCACTTTAAACAGTATAGGAATTAAGAGCTTTAGAATCAGAAAAAAAAGAAAAGGCTTAAATCCTAACTTTGTTACTTCCTAGCTCTATGACTTGGAGAAAGTTACATTTTCAGAGGCTTTATTTTCTTATTTATAAATTAGAAATTATAATATTTATTCCATTCTGAACAACATCCTGGGAGTTGATTTTTTTTAAAAAGTTATTTGCACAGTGCTGGCGGGTAAAATAAACTCATAAAAAATGGTCATTTATGCTTTTATCTCTGAAAAAATACATCTATATTGTCACAAGCTATACATTTATCAAGGCAGGGGTGGTACATGTTTTGTTCTATCTCAGCATTGGAATAAGTATATGGCACATAGTACATAGTTGTTGAATGAATGAATAACCAAAGAAAAACCTTTCACTAAAATACTGACTCCAGAATTTAATTAGCTATGGTGATTTCTCAACCTAATTCTAAATCTCTCTGGATCTCTGTTTCCAAGCCCTTACTCTGTGTTCCTCTGGACACATGAAGATGAACGTGTCCATGAGCCTGCTCTTTCCCCAAACTGGGTCTTCTGTCCCTGCAGTAGCACCCATTAACCGGACCCCATCCTATTTTCTCCTTCGCCGTCACCTCCCAGATCTAGCTGGTTCTCAAGTTCTAGTTATCTCCTCCCTTCTATTTCCACATACCTTGCCTGACTTCAGACCTACCCTTCTTCATTTGCATTATTACTCCAGCATTAAAACCGGCCCCTTTTCTTACAGTTATTTCAAACAGCATTCCCTATGCTGTACCTAGTGCAAGCTTTATGAAATTCAAAATCATCCAAGTAGTTCAAATGAAATAACTGAAGCCGCCATCGATCGAGGGGATTGCACGTATTCTCTCAGTTAGCCAGGGGGCTGAGTTTAGAGTTTAGACCGGTTCTAGTATTAGGCTTCCTGCTGCAAATGGCTGAGCAGCTGCGTTTGACCACAATGGCTCCCCATTACCAGTTACATGCCAGGAATCCAGCAACTTTTTTTTAAAGGGCCGAATTTTTATGTAAGAAACGTTGGAGACACCTTTTCATTATTGTATCAGTTGAAGAAATGGAAACACCAGACACTATTTAAGTCCTAGAAGCACAACAGTGGCAGCGCCTGTGCGAGTTCTCAGGTCTGAATCATGAGTGAATCTGCTTCTTTCCTCTTGACCCTCACTGCTTCTCTTTATTTACAAATGTGCATGTGAGAAAAAATGCTTCTCTCTAAAGATCTAGGGGTAAGAGTGAAAATAAGAATCCAGATAATAAAGTGTAGCTACAAAAGGGAGCCCACTTAGTTTGGAAAAACCATTACTGTATCAGAATGATGTATCTGCAAGTGACTTGCATGAACATATTTTATGAGCCCGCCAGCATGTTTTTTGTGGTTCCCTGCAGCAGATACTGCTCTTTTATTACTCGTTAGCCACTTAAAATCTAGCCCAATTTTAACAGTACTAAAAGAGCAAGAAAATTTATTTTAAAGAAAAAGGCTACATTCTTCTAAAGCGGAGTCATAATATTAATACTTAAAATGCATAGCAACATGCTGGGAAAATGGGATAGTTATTTAGATATATTATAAAATGTAGCCCACCACTTTGATGTGATTCACTACTATTTCACCAAACCAATTTAACAGTATCCTGTAGAGAGGGAATAGTGCAATTAAAATTAGTAACAGAGATTTTCACATGCATAGATCTAAATCAGGGTAGGTTGATAATGAATTAAGTAATTTTGCTTCCTTGTGAAGTCTAACCCAAAAGTGAAGGAGCCAGGGTAGAATTCATGTTTAAGGGACCTGTCTACAAACGGTGTTGTGACTCGACTGCCAGTATTCCCCAGGCATTTTCCTCCTTTTCTTCTTTATTTTTTCCTGTTGGCCTTTGATGAAGGAATTTAGTATGTAGTCACAATAAATTAAGATAATTTGATTATTTGATCAAGTGGCCCCATTTCAGTAAAGGCCAGATCCTTTCAAAATATAATTTCACCAATCTAATTTTAAGAAATCAAAGCCACAAAACTACATGTGAGTCTTGAGATACTTCGATATTTTATAACTTTGCAGTGTCAAAGCACACCGTGAAGTTATTCTCTTCTTTCTAGTACATCATTTCATATGAAAACCCCAAAGGTGTCTACACTGGTTTCACCCTAGTGGATTGCTATGGGTTGATGTCTGCAGCTTCATGCTTCCCATCCTGAGGCTGATTGTGCCAGCAATGGGGTGTGGGGTGCAGGCACTATGTATCGATGACTGCATTAGCCCTGGACCTAAGATTAGTTTATGATCATCATTTGCGGACTGAAAGTAGGATTAATTTGCCCTGAGGAATTTGATAAAAGAGCTATAAATGCACTGTTCCTATGACTTGCAAAATATTACACACATACTTACCAGGGGAACACAGAAGGAATGAGCATGGGGGTGAATGCAGTTATCTCAACAATTAGAAGGAATTAATTGTTCTTTAATCACCATGGCTATCAGCTAGGTTTATGTACCATGTCCTACAGAACTTACCTGAACCAGTGATCTTTTGCCATGTCATAAGTAACTACGAAACCAAACATTTATTCTCATCCCCTGATCTCCCTGCTGTGAACGATGATGTTTATACCCAAGAATGCTATTCCAATTTTAAGACAGTGATGTGGTTTATTAGAAAACTAATGGATTTCCAAGCCAGAAAAGCATTGATTCTAGGATGAATCTCAAGTTCATCATTTACTAACTCTGAGATCCTAGATAAGTAACTTATTTTTTTTATTTTTAATGAGCTTTATGTAGTTCCTTCATCTGTAAAATGAAGTATAATAATGGTAATTAATTTCACAGGTTTTATTGTGAGGATCAGAGATAATGAACATAAAGGACTTGGCATATAGGAAGTACTTATAATTTATTATAAACATAAATTATGATGATTATTTTCTCATGCCTTACAATAAATGATAATATAGCAGAATGTTTCTAAACATATAAATACTCTTCTCATAGATAGTTTTGTTTGTTTCCTCTAGGTAGAGTTCTGGTCTTTTGAAAGAGTAGTTGGTAGAATAGAAGATGGCCATGTTTGTCCTTTCATTAGTTTCATGCTTTCAGAAAGCCTACTATGTGCCAGGTATTTGGAATATAGAAGTGAAAATAACAAAGCCATGCCTCCCTTAAGCTTACATTTCTTGGTGAGGAGAAAGTAGGAAAATACACATGTAATGCCATGATCAGTGCTACAAAGAAAAATCAAGCAGTGTGAGGGGGCCAGAGAGCAATATGGGATGACATTTAGATAGTGTGCCAAGTATTTTTTTTTCTTACAGAAAAAAAAATCCAGAAACACAGAAATGCCAGCCATTAAAAAAACACTTTGACTACTATTGTAGAGAATTACTTGATTCTCAGGGGATGTAATCAAGTAGGGAGGCATTGTGGTCAAATGGGAGAAGCATGGATATTGGAAAGCAGGAAATCTTATTTCTAGTCCCAGTTCTGGTACTGATTAGCTGATACCATATGCAATTCACTTTTTCTGAGCTTCATTTTTTTTTATTGGTCAAAACAACCATATATTTATTGAATTCCTGCTATGTACCAGGTACTTGGAATAGAGAAATGAATATAACAAATCCTTGCCTTCATGGAATTTAATTTTTGTCAGAGAGCATTGAACAAATATACATACATTATCAGTGATGGATGGTATAAAAATATAAGGCAGGGTGAAGGAATGGAATGCTATAGGGGATGGCCTTTTAGATGGAATTCCTAGTATTTAATGTCTCTCTGACAGGTAATATTTAAGTAAGAATCAGTGAAATGAGGGAGCAAGTAATACAGAGCCCTGGGAAGAGACAGAGGGAACAGCATGAAGAGCCCTCATGGGAGTGGGATGGGCAGAATGTAGGAAAGGCAAGGAGGTTGGTGGTGTTGGAGGCAAATAAGAAAGTGGTGAATGGGAGGAGATGAGGTTGGAGCCATAGCCAGTGCCAGACATAGGCTCTGGATTTGATCTAAGAAGTAAGAGGGCCACTGATGGATTTTAGGTGGGGACAGAAATGATCTGAATTATGAAAAGAATCACTCTAGTTGCCTTGTAGCAAATGAACTGGGTAGGGCTAAAGTGGAAGCAGAGAGACTAGTTCAAGGGACTGTTTGCTGCAGAGGTCTACATGAAGGAGGAGGGTAGCCTACGCTAAAGTGCTAGGGAGGAGGTGAGAAGTTGAAGGTTAAGCCCACCATGATCTGATAGATGGGATGTGGATTTGAGAGAAAGAAAGGAGTCAAGGCTGCTCCAAAGCTTTTGCCTGAGCTACAGAGAATAGTGGTAATTCTGGGAATCCAGAATTCAGTTATTTACAGGTAACATTGAAGAGCTGTCGTGTCAAGACAGTTCCATGTGAGTCTATAGTTAGGTGGGAAGCAGGGGCTGGAGATACACATTTGGGGGTTATCAGTATATATCTGATGTATTTACAGCCAGAGGGCTAGAGAGGGAGCCTTTAGGATTCTCCAGAGTTTATAAATAAAAACTGGATGATGATCTAGCCGAGGGCTATTGGAAGACCCAAATAGTGATTTGGTAGGAAAATTGGGACATTGTGGAGTCCTGCAAGCCACATGAAAAAGTATTGGAAGGATATGGGAGAAAGAGAAGGCAAAAGAAGAGAAAAAAGAAAGAAGAATTATATGAAAAGTACCAAAGGAAAACTGGGTCAAAGATATGAAAACCACTATTCTAACAATTCTCCTAGCTTACCTTAATTGTATTATCTGGTGTAAATAAATAGGTACTCATTTTCTAATTGCTTAAAGATTGAGTATATCACAAAAGCATGAACAACAAAGGAAGGAGCATAAACAAATTTAAAATTGAAGCATCCTAAATTCAGTAATTTTCAACTCAAATATATCATACTACATTTTGAGGCAAATGCTTTCCCCTTAAAAATATAAAGAAGCTCAACATAAAATTTTAATGCAAGTGGGTATGTAATTTATATGAGCAGGAAGGACGTGAAGATTTCATTTGGAAGAACAGGATAGTAATAGATATGAAAAGAATCCTATACATCACAGTTAAATGAGGTCAACTCTGTGGAATAACTCTGTTGTGAATACTTCTATGTTAAAAAGCGGATTCCTAAGAAAAAGCCTGAGTGCTTCTCAAACTTTGCCATCCATCAAAACCAACTGGAAAGTTTATTAAACAAAGATTTCTGGGCCTCACACTCAGGTTGCTAATTCATTAGGTCTGGTTTTGGCCCAAGAACCTGCATTTCTAACAAGTTCCTAGGATATCTGATGCTGGTGGCCCCAAGATCATATTGTAGGAATTCATGTATAAACAACCTCCTAGGAACAGAGGTCTTCTTTGTTAGGTTTATGAAATGCAATAATAATAATGGACAACTTCATATTCTCCATTTAATAATGTGCCAGGCACTGTCCAAATCATTTTGAGCTGATCATCTTACTGAATATTCAAACAAACTTATAGGACAGGTGTCATTTTATGTATATGAAAACTGAGGTTCTAAGGAGTTGAATAACTTGCCCAGAGTCATCAGCTGATGACTTATGAAGCTGGTAATAAAACTTGATGTCTGCCAGAAAAATCTTGTCTAGAGCCTTGCTCCTGAAACTGTGCATCAGCATTGGTATTACCTGGAAACTTGTTAAAAATGCAGGATATGTCTTGCCCTATCCCAGAATTCGTGAAGTAGATGGTTTTCTTGAAGCAAGGTCCTTGGATGATTTGCGTGCACACTGAAGTTTGAGAACCATAGGTGTACAGGGCTATTAAGAATGATTCTGAGCAGGTAGGCAATCAAAAGAACAGTGAGGGGAAGGAAGAGTCTAGAAAAAGTGATAGTTGGTATTTTGTGTGCTGTAACATCAGAATGCAAGACATGCAACCCTGGGAATTAAATTGTAGAGATGTTCAAAGTATGCAGGTTGAACCACGTGAAATGGCCAATATTTAACTGGTTTTGACCTATAAAAATAGCAATGTAATAATTAGAATCAGGAACTCAAATGGAAATGCCTAAAGATATATTGCAAATGGGTAATGCCAGCTGATGTGCTTTATTGAGAACAGATTCAAAGGACCTCCATCGTAACTCTGTTACGTGTAGGCAAACCTGTATGTTGAATGGTTGTGACCTGTTACCTTGCAGTTCCTGAGCACAGGCTTGGAGTCTCAGGATACGTGAATCTTCTCTCTTCATTAGTGATGGTATGTTACCAATGATAGGTATCATAGCCATATGCCCCATTTGACTGGGATCATTACCTGTTTTTAACTGTTTATTCCAGGGTAATTATCAACAAGCCTCTGTTACTCTCAAAAGGCTTGCACTTCGAGTGATAAATTGTGTGGTCACCCAACTAATAAGAAAATTGGAAAAAAAAAAAGCATTCTTAAAAAAATACGTATATTAAAGCAGTAGCAAGATTGGGTGTGGAATATTTAAGACTTAAGCATAAATGATCTAAAATAAAAGAAACATTGTTGATCATACTTGGTCCTAAGATTTTTTAATAATCATGCAAAATAGTGGAAAGAGCATATGATGAGCCTTAGAAGGACCTGGGTTTTGGTCATAATTTTATCATTCAGAATCTGGACAAATCAGTGAAGTTCTCTGGGTCTCTGTTTCCTTATCTATGAAATGGAAATAGTAAAATTGATTCCACTGGTATCAAAGGCTTGCTGTGTGGATTATATGTTATAATGTAATTGGAAGCATTTTAAAAGCAATAAGAATCTACACATTGTGTTATTACTGGGTCAATATCATGCTGTAAAGAAGGAAAATAAGGGAGCAAACAGGCAAATTTTGATGAAATACAAAATAGAGAGTGTTAATGATTTAAACTAAACTACCAAGAATAAATGTTAGGATCATAGCTAGTCCCTTTTCTTCATATGGGGGATAGCTACTCATTTTTAGTGAATTGTACTGTGTAAATATTCTGCCTATCCTAATACATCTTAAGTATGCCCTCTAGTTAACAATTTAAATCAACATGAATTGATAAGAAGTGAAAAATACATACCTAAACTTATTATAAGACCATTATTTCAAATATATATTTCAAATTCTCTCTGAAATGAGGTATTGACTTCTGTCTGTAATTGAATTTGTACCTCTGATTAAGGAGGAAAGAGTTCATTTGATATCTCTACTCTCCTTTTGATAATGAGACTGTATACATTTCTTGTCTGAGGGTGTTTGGGGGACCATTTGTTTGATAGTCAATGACATCCTTCCTGTTTCTAGACTTATATCTTTTTAAGAAAAGATAGCAAACAAGGCAAAGACTGGCTGTCAGCACATTGTCATGGGACCTGGAGATGGTGGGTTTCCTGGATTTCCTGCTGACCTTAGGAAATCTGTTGACACTCATCTTTAGAGTCTTGTGATAAATGCGTTAAGAAATAGAGTTTAAAAAAATCAGGGTGCCTGGGTGGCTCAGGCAGTTAAGCATCTGACCCTTGATTTCAGCTCAGGTCCTGATCTCACGGTTTGTGAGACTGAACACTGCATGGGGCTCTGCATTGACCGTGCAGAGCCTGCTTGGGATTCTCTCTCACTCACTCTCTCTCTCTCTCTCTCTCTCTTTCCCCCCAACCTTCCCCTACTTCTTCTCCCCCTCCCTCTCTCTTTCTTTCCCTCTCAAAATGAATAAACAAACAAACAAAGAAGAAATAGATGTAAAAAAATAAATTCTTTTTTTGTTTGCTTATCTGGCATAGTTCTGTATGAACCATTAAGTCATGCCTAAGAACATTTTTTTTTGTCACAGCTTTCCTGGTTTCTTTGATACACAGAAAGGTTGAAAAATGCCCAGAATGGTTGAAAAACACATCATATTAAATTGATGGGCTTAAGTATCTTTTGAAAGTTCACTAGCTTTACCATGACCTACATTTACCTAATACTTTGTCCACAGGTACTTTAATTTTATTTGTGAACCTGACAGTTAAGGCACTTGTGCAACGAGAGTTAATTGTTTTAGTCCATCATTTGTGAGTACAGGGTAGTCAGACTTGTGACTCACTTACTCTGCTTTTGTGCCAAAGCTAGGTACCTCTGTATTTTCTTTTCCCTTGAAGGAGAGTGTTCCAAGCCTGTCAGTGTCCTGAAGTTTCATATATCCCACCAAAGAATGACCGGGAAACACTGTGCCTTGTGGAAACAGTGATTCTGAAGCCAGTCCATTTGCTTGAATATATTAGAGTCAATAAAAAGCTTACTCACAGTTTAAAACCCGACTTTCTCCTTATTTCCATCTTGCGGATAGTCATTGTTTGCTCGGTTATAAAGTGGCTTGTTGACACCAAATATTTTAATAATTTGCTTCCAAGGCTTTGTGCCTATGCCTTTGAGAGGCTGGTGTAGTAATTAAACTGTCTTTTAGCTGAAATGCTTGCAAAGCGTCCAGTTCTGTGCCTGGCAGCTGGTGATGCATTATAGAGACATTGAGCTAATCGATTAAAACCGCAGAGGCATGGGAGTTGTCTGACAGCACTGTACTAGGATGAAATTAGTTGGAATTGCATGGTGAAATTAAGGGGAATGCAGCTGATTGCAGCCCTTCTGGGAGAATCCTGGGTGAGAGGGACACTGTGCGTTGATCCCTGTGTAATTAGGACAGCCATGTTTTAACAGTATTTCTAAAGTATTAAAATGGACTGGATAAATCAGCAGGGCCGCTTCCAGTGAACTTGGCATCCATCCACTGTGACTGAAATAACATGAAATTTTTCGGCTGCTAGAGAATGTGAAATTGGACTAATTGTCTTTTAACTAGTCTGCTCGACTGCTAGCCTGGAGTGGGACTGAATAGGCTGGTAGGACTGAGGCTGGGGGATGGGAAACTTAGATTCATGACTGTTTTTTCAGCCCATCTCAATGGATAACATCATCACATATTTAGACAACTCTGATTTGTATGGTCTCATCATTAGGATCCCTTCCTAAATATTTTAAAATCCATTTTAAAGTGGGATGCTTTGAATCAAAGAAAGCAGAAGTCTAACCCTGTCCCCTGGACTTATAATTACCGTACTTTCCATGCTTGAGCATCGTTAGAATGGGGGGACTTAGGAACTTGAAAATCACTCATCAGCTGTCCATGTGTGGCTCTGTCCCACATTCTATGCTGAGTAGGGCTCATTATGCAGAGAAGGAACATCGATACATATTACTGATTCTTTGTGTCAAACAAAGCCTTGTTCCATAATTGCTGAATGTTATGACTGGTTCAAATTCACACTTTACATGTGATTAAAGAGAGAGCCAGAGAAGTTAATGCCGTGCTCATGGTCACGGACTTCGGTCACTCAGGGCTCAAGATTATTGTTCTCCTGTTGGTTTCATCACAGTGAATTGCTAACACTAGATAGTAACAGGTTTAGTATTGTACTTTTCTGTGGATCCATAAATAAAAGTAGAACTCTTATGATGCAGGCATCACTAAGTCTTGGAGAATTTGGGTTCTTCTTCTTTTTTTCAGCATTATTGAAGTCAGTCAAACTTAAGTGTTGTCTAACACTATCAATTTATAACACTATCAATTTATATTCTAGAAGGTAATGCAGGCATGTACACACACAAACACACATGTGCGTGCACAAATGACATGTCAAGAATTCTCAAGTGTAGGAATCATCTGACCACATTTTCTGGCCTTCAGAAAGGTACAGAGATGACTCTCCACAATCCATCAGAAAGCCTCATGCTAGCCTGTATCATTTTTATGCAATAGACCATTTCTCGGGTTGAATTGTGTTGTGGCATTAGGTTGAGTATTAAGGGGCATCAGAGAAAACACAAAGAAAAAAAAAGCAAACATTAATCATTGTGCTGACTGCAAGAAAGCTGTGGTTGCCATACATCAGATACCCTGTCTCTCAGGACCCATGGGAAAAGTTTCTTCCTGGTTCATTAAGGGAATAATTATGCTTCTCTTCAGCCACTAGTGAGTCCGCATGTTAGAGATCTTGCAAACAGTGTGAAGACCAGAGTTGTAGCGTCCATCTATCTATCAAGTTCAGAGGACTCTGTGGCATATACTTGGCTTTTTAAGCCCTCTCTTACCTTCCTCTTAATTTCTCATCCCTTTTCTCCTTTCTTCAGAGTTACTATTTGTTCATTACATAAATTGTTTGCATCTTTATAAGCTTTCTAAATCTTTTTAAATAAAGGGTGGTATTTAAAAAAAAAAAAAGCACTTCTCATACATGTCGCCTTCATCCCAAAGTGTTCTCAACAAATACTAGAAGAAAAAAAGGTACAGTGTTAAATACACAGGTATTAATACTGTTTCCAGGAGAGCTCACATAGGCCCTCCTATTCAGCTGTTTTTTTGAGTAATACTTTAAATGACTTAAAAGGCATTGTTTGTTCAGAGAGACATTGACCATTTTTTAAAGGTTTAATTCCATATAATTTCTGTGACTTCAAGAATTATAAATAATTTGTATGTAGAGGCAATCCCAGAAATACATGGTACAGAGGTGGACAGTGGATGCCAGCATGGGTAGGAAACTGTAGATGCTGGTCAAATATAACTATGACACTAATGGAAACAAATAGCTTCTAGTCTTTTCATTTATAGTAACTCATCCTCTATATTGACTATAATGTTTATTACTAGGACAGAAATCACTGACAGAAGATTACTTTTATATATCACCTTACAAGTGATTTTTCTCAAGTATTATGATGAAGAATTTTTAAGCAACACAACAAATTCACTTGAGTAATGTGTAACGTTTATGAACACTTCCCATGTACCCATCACTCATCTACATATGTCATGTCAGTATATCATTTAAAAATGATAAATATATCATTTAATCTCCTCAGCATTCCTCTGTAATAGGTATGAGCTCTCTCATTTTACAGATGAGGAAGCCAAGGCCTATAAAGGTGAAGTGCCTGCAGGCATGTAGCTAACAAGGGTCAGGTCTGACTATTGAGCCCATGGCATAACCATTATGGTAGTGTATACTTTGGAAAGGTCCAAGGAGATGGAAAATATGACTTACTAATTGGCTTTCATGCACATTTCTTCTCCAAGTTTAACTAAAGGGCTTATGGAGTACTTGTTTCTATTCCTAGCATAGTCATATGGGGAATAAAAACATACTTTAAATAAAATATCCATTTGGCACTCAGAGCAGTGTAAGAATCTGATTATCAGAAGTTGAGCTCACATGGCATGGAGAATACAAAACCAATGAACGGTACTTGAGACTGCCATAGTCAGATGGTTGGCTCCTTCCATGATTTCAAACCTTTGGACACATGGATAGGAAATGATCTTTGTAGTTTCTAGTCAAATGGGAACATGAGTGACCATTATTTGGTTTAAGAATTAAGGAATAATTTATTTTACGTTTAAGATGACCTGGATAGTGTGTGGTGAATCCCTTCACTATTGAGTAAAACAATTCACTATTGAATTGTTTTCTTATTCTGGTTCATCTGGATCATCCAAACTAAATTACCTACCCCTGGAATGGCAAATAGAGTCAACAGTAAACTGAGAGAGAAATAGGAGTTCTGTTACCCTTCGTTCCATCTCAAACACGATCTAGTGGAAATTCTTGAATAGGTTTCCTTCTCCATCCTTGTTCCTATTGCATGCTGGGAGACTATTCTCCCTCTGTAAGTCATATCTGGGATAATTTTAAAGATGTGAGACAACAATTAGAATAGCTGTTCCAGGATTTGGCACCGGACAGAGCATAATATGCAGTCTGCAGAATCCATTCTACCTTCTTGGAACTGAGCCTCTATGGATTGCCTTTAGACAAAAAGGAGAGGAAGGAATGGAGATAAATATTGTGCATCTCTGTTGTTCTTTAAGAGTAGAATCCTTTTACTGTGGGAATCTTCAAGGCATTGTGAGTAAATATTACATAAAATATGTGATAATACAAGTGAGGAGGAAATGAGGAAAGTCTCGGTCAGCTTTGACAGGATCTTCATGGCCCAGAAAACCCTACTTGGTAGGGTTTCTTACTTTTCTTGCAGCCCTGGCCTTCCCACATCCTTAAGTCCCCTCATATCACACATTTCCCCTTCCGTGTGCCAGCCTGTTGCTCTCCTATCTTCAGGGGCATATGCTTGTGGCACCTCTTACCTTGATTGTTCCCTATCTCCCACCCCTGCTCCTCTTGTGTAAAAGCCTAAGCCTTCTTTACTTTGTGAAAACAGAGAGTAGAATTTAAATCTTTATGCATACCACTCTTTCCACTGTTTCCCACTCATTAAGACCGAATTAGAGGCCCTCTCCTATGAGCTCCAGCAGGGCCCTGTATCTGATCTCCTGCCCTCTCCTTTGGTATGTCAGAGAACCTACTGCACTGTTTTATGGGGTGTCTTCAGTTTGTCTCCATTCTCCAGGCTGGTACACACTTGAAGGCCGGGACTATTACTCTTTCCTTCCGTGTCGTGCTTTTAGTGTCTGGCATATGCCTGAAACACAGTCAGTTGAGCTCCAGAGATCAGGCAGCCATTTAAATGGTTGTACTAGGGCTTACCTCCAGCCTCTCAAGATCAATATTTTGCCAGTGTGTTCCCTTGGTAGAATTACATATAATTATATCTCATACTTGGTAGGGTTTCTTTGATTTAATTAAGCACCGCCTGGAAAGTTACACACCTGTGTGTGGACAATGCTTTTACTGATTCATTGTACTAACTGGCTGTGAATATAGAGAGCATCATAGTTGCTTTTAAAAACTGAGACAGACAAGCGGGCGGATACTGATGGAATGGGGATAAGTCCAGTCCTGTGTTGGTGCCCCCAAATGCTTCATATTGAAGGAATCTTCAGTTACCAGATGCTTTGGCTTTTTCAGTGGAGGGAATGGTCTCCTCCTGGGGCCACGGAAAATTGGTATGAATGACGGACTCTGCCACCTCCTTCCTATCGTTGTCTCAAGCTATTGGGGGCTGCAAATAGCACAGATGGGAGGGCCTTTCTTGGCACTTCATCATCAAAATTTGGCTTTCTTCTTACTTTTCTATTAGGTGGTTTTTAAGTACACTACTTTCTTAGAACCTTTTCCATTGCAGGCCAAGGATTGACTTGCTCAGAGAATTATGTTTCTGAAATTGCCACTTTTCCCACTGTGAAGAAGATAGAAAAAGAAACAAAGGAATATCCCTCTGATGCAGTGGAAATAGGATATTTCTCCATAGTGATATAGCAGCCATGATTTTTTTAAAATCAGCTCCTAAATGGGAGTTGGGCTACTTCCCGTGCAGAGAACAGTGGTTATCCCTGGAGTCATCCAGAAGATACATGGTTAGCGATGCTATGGGCAAAAAATCTAATTTGCAGATAGGATATTTATCTTTAGATAACAAAGGCCTGGAAATGCAATTTGTAATTTTAAAAATAGCTGCTCTATGAATATAGGTTAAAAGAAATGAACTTTGTGGTTTTGTAGTTATTTGTTGAGGGGGGAAGGTGCATGAAAAGTGCTTTTGGAATAACTCTATCTCCTGGACATGCTGCGAAGCTTTCTTTGCTTTCCATTGTATGGGCATCTTGCTACACGCTCATTTTGTTGTTAAACATGAAGTTTTACAATGTAGATGACTCTAAGAAATTCTAAGAAATTTTTAATAGAGCAATTTAGAGCAGCTGCAAACAGCTCTGGAATTTCCAGGGATTAGTTGACAGACTTTTTTGTGATTACAAATCCCACAGCGAGAGGAGGTGAGGCATGCAAGCTCTGGGAAGGTGCTGAAGAGCAACTGAGCAGGAAGAGAGACGAATGGAAGGCACAGAGATGGACAGACTGCCTGGCTGACTTCATGTTCCTGCCTTGATCTCCCCCATTGCCTCCACATTTACCTCCCTCTTCCCTTCCACATTAACTTACTCTGTTCTTTCCAAGTTAACTTCACTCATTCTCTCCATTGCTCCTTACTCCATATCTCTGAATTTGCTCACCCCTTTCCCTTCACCTGAATGTCTCTCAGTACTTAGTGCATGACCAGGGATGTTTCAAGCTGGCTCTCCACAGTATACCTTTACTCTGGCTTCCTCTCAACGTGGAGAAGTGATTAGAATTTAGAGCTAAAAGGAATTTACTTTCTAGATGAAAAATTGGAAGCTAAGGGGGATTGAAGGCTAATGGATGGTTGAAGAACTAGTGAATGGCACATCAAACTAGGACTCAGGGTTTCTCGAACTGAGTGTGTGTATGTTCCACCAAGTTGGCATAATTTGTTCTATTATTTTGCACTTGTCAATGTATTGTTTTATTATGTTTTCAAGTAATTTTGCGTGGGCAGTATTGTTTTTTCCCCTCAGAGGAAATCAAAGCTTAGTGAAGGGACTAAACATATCCCTTAGCAACAGTATCTACTATTTATTGGTCACCTGTTATGTGTGAACAACTTGACAAATGGTTTCGTACTTCTTCCTTACAGACGTCCTATGATGTGGGTTAGCCCAGAACAGGAAACTGGATTAGAGAGGTTAGCTGCCTACACAGCTCAGCATCGGTGCATTGAGAGAGCCAGGTCTGTCTGGGTTGGATGCCCCATTTCTTCGTGACCATTCCAGAGTCTGAATCTGTAGCAATGCCCTACAGTGAGTGACTTCTCATCTGTTTTGAGCCTTGCGTATTTTTGATCCCTCCTCTGTGCTCTCTCAGTTCTTTTTAACTAAGGACAGCCTTCTCAGAGTGTCTATTTTTTTTTTCTAAGAGATGTACGTTGTAAGAGACTGTACAAGTCATTTGTCTTTTCTCATTCAGGTTATATATGTTGCCCTGGATGGATCAGATTGTTCAGAGATAGTTACGTGGAAATGATGAATGCCGCAGCACTATTTCAAAATACGTTTTACACATTTTGAGTCATTTTAGAACCTGAGTCCAGTATGGACCAACCTGGGGAATGTTCAATGGTGTGGTATGACCTAGCACAGTGTCCAGTACATGGAAAGTAGTCAGTCAATGCTTGTTAAGTAAACAGATGAAAGAAAAGAATAATTTTATGAAATGAGGGTATCATTCATAGAGCATAACTATGTTCCCCAGTTATCAAAGGGGAGAAATAATGATATGTAACTTTTTTTATGTTGGAGTTGTGCCAGGTACCATAGTAAGTGCTATACATAGATAATTGCACTTAATCCTTATCATCTATGTCATCATTCCTATTTTGCAGATGAGAAAATGGGATGCTAAAGCACTTAAATCATTTGCACGAAGTATGTGCTTAGTAAGTTTTGGAGCCAGGATTGAATGCACGTGTTCTAACTCCAGAACTTTTCTTTTGACCATGATGTTGCTATTGTGTGAGTGAGTATACATGTGTGAGTGTACGTGTGAACACAACCATATTTTATATACACACACAGACATCTATCTCTCTATCTCTATCTCTGTCTCTACTCACATATACATAATTTGATGACTGCTCCATCCCTGGAAAGCTATAGGGATGACACCCTGTCCTTCATGACACCCAGCACAATGACATTGATAACCTACCCTTGCCAACTGCCTGTGCCTATACACTACAGCCTGACATTGGCTGAGGTCTTTCATCATCTGACTGTATTTTCCATTAAAATGCTGCTCCTTCCCAGAGACTCCCATCTGACAGGTCTGCCCATCATAGCCTTGAGTTGCCCAGTGGATGTAGTCTTTTGTACTACTGGGAATCTTCTTAAGGGAGGTGGAGTTTGAGCTCTTTTCCACAGCTTTCTGGGAGCTGCATGTTTCATGACCAATTCCATCAGAAAAAGGATAGGCTCAATATATGTGTAGTTTTTCATTCTAAAAACCTTGAAGATATCTATCACAGCTTTTAAAATTGTCTGTGTTTGTGTTACCTGCTAGGACTGTCCACTATTAGCCCGAGGTTCTATGTAATATTCACAGTTCGGGTTATCAGTGTAAACCAAAACTCTAGAAAATAGACCCTGGAGATACAAGCATGTTTTCTATTCCAGGATTATATTTCACTTGTCTGGGCATGGAATGGAAGTAGAGAAGAAAAATCCAAAGCAGGGGTTGGTACCCCTAGGAAAGATAGCAAAGCTAGGGATAGTCTAGCCTAAAGCATGCAGAATCTTCAAGAAAGAAGTGTTAAGCCTGTTTTTCTTCTGTGTGAATGGACACTTGATGGGATTAATAACAGATTTATTAAGTTCAAATGTATGTATGAATAAATGGACACATATGCTTAATGCTAACAGGCAGTTGTGTGGGTGTGTGAACAAAATATGCCTCGGTGCATCTCAGCAGTTGCATTTGCTTCCTGCCAATTGGAAAATCAACTGGTTGTTCGCCCCGGAAATAAGAAAAATAACCAAAACCTTCTTGATGTACCATCCACATTAAAAAGCAAAAGAGGTTTAAAAAATTGGATTTTTTATAGGTGGTTTGCTTTCTTCCAATAGCTGGACACTTTGCCCTCAGAATCTGATTTGCCACAGAGCTCAGGGAATCATTTCGTGGAAACCTAATGTTTCTACTCTGTGCAACAAGGAATGGAATTGAGAAGCATCTGAATAATCCCCTTGTGATGCAGCAATTTTAAACCCGGCAGCATAATTGTTGCAGATTTCCAAAGAGATACAAAGGATGAGGTAAAGCAGATTCTCGAGTAGAAAGGACTGTTTGGATCCAGTGCGCTTTTTCATGACTGGGTTTACAAGTCACGTGGCGAGTGAAATCTACAAGTGGCATCTAATTGCGCCTCTTAGTATGTCCAGATTCTGCAGTATGAATGGCTTTAATCTGCAAGGTAAATGGAAGCAACCCATCTCATTCTGTATTGAATTGTAGGTTCAATGCACCCTACAGAGCCAGAGGGGAAACTATAGCCCCTCTGCTTAATTTACTAGGCAGGCTAGCTTCTAGTTCCAGGGTTTAAAAGTAGATGAACTTCTGTTTGGATAACAGATGAGGATGCTGTAAGAAAGAAGCATTATGAAGGTCTGGTGATGCTGCAGATAGGTGCTTGCGCCTGACTTTCTATATTGTGGTTTTAAAGGCCTCATATCTCAACTTGGGCTTTATGTAGAGATGCCAGGTTTGAGGCGCATCTGTTTCCTCTGATGGTAATGCAGGGCAGGGCCGCGTTAGGCAAGCAGTCTGTTCCTAATGCATTTAAAGTCTCAGAAAGCCAACGGTGATTTTATAACTGCAGCCTGGATTTATTTTCCTCCAGCTTCAGCCTCAAGATGAGGAGGGACGAAATGAAATTTTAATAGAAGGAGGTTAGGATGAAATTCCTAGTTAGTTAAAAATTAAATTAGCTAGAGATTTGTTTATTGTGAAAGTCATGCAAGATTCGCTGGTTTTATGTTTTTGAGGTATTTCACTTTCCGTTCAGGTACAAGCTGTCAATCAAGGCTAATCAAACTGGCACAGTTAACATGATACATCATAAAATTTCACAATAATGTCAACCTGTAATTCTGTCAATCTGGTTAAGGGAAATGGGCTAAAAACAATATTGTCATTTTGTAATAACACTTGGAAGGTGTTACAGAATAATGTTGCCATCATCTCCCGTAACTGTGCCTGACTCTACTTGAGGCAGCCTTTGCTGACAAATGGCCAGGTGGTCAAAGCCATTCCTTGCTCTTTCTCCTCATAAGATTTGGAGTAGGGCCACATTAATGAAGGATGCTGCCTCACAGCTTTTGTCCAGGCTGACCCCTCTTTGATACATCCAAAAGGATGCATTTCACAAAACAGTGCCAGTATTTCCTACTACTTGCCTCATGTAGTATTATATGCGTGGGCATCGAGGCATTGAGTATTCTTATTTATTCAGTCAGCATACTTATTATACATATGCTGTCTTTTTATGAACTTGCATTCTGGAGTATTTCAAAAGCATCCATTTGAGAAAGCACCGTGCTTTGCAGTAAAACACGGGCTGCCCATTACACAGAGTGATAAAGCACGGCTCCCTGTGCAAACTTGATGCTTTGCTTCAGAGCCGGAGGCCGTTCTGGTTTTTTTGTGGAATTAGGGAGGACAATAGGCTCTGTCCACTCAGGAAGCTCTTAGACTTAGGCTCTGTTTAACCTTGATGTTCCCTGGGAATCCTTGCATGGACATGTGGACTCCCTTCAGTTGGCAGATCTTCCTTGTGGCCAGTATGGCTAGATTTTAATTCTTAAATACTCCTTTCTGTCCTCAAAACAGATGCACATAAAACAGCATGGCAACAACACATAAGTAACCCTATACATTTCTATTACAGATACAGGCTCACATATTTTTTCTTTATTTTAAATATGGCCTGGGGCACCTGGGTGGCTCAGTTGGTTAAGCATCCTACTTCGGCTCAAGTCATGATCTCCCGATTTGTGAGTGTGAATCCCACATCGGGTTCTGTGCTGACGGCTAAGAGCCTGGAGCCTGCTTTAGAATCTGTGTCTCCCTTTCTCCCTGCCCCTCTCCTGCTCACGTGCACATGCACACACTCTGTCTCTCAAAATGAATAAACATAAATAAATAAATAAATAAATATGCCCTGAAATATTTTTTTTACAGAAAAAAAATTTTTTTATAAAAAGAAAAGTTTGGGCCATTTGGTGGTTCTCAATTTTTAATTTTTATTATTGTACTAAAACTGTGGGGACTTCCTGCAAAAATGTCTTTTCCAAAAGCATAAAATAGGACCAAATAGTCTTGGTCTGACATCAGACTAGAGGTCCCGGCACAACTCCATCTTACCCTCCCTTTCACAGTGTATATTTCGTAAATGACTGAAGTACATGAATTCTGATATCCCAGTCTAAGATTCCTTATGCATTTTCTAGAATGTATTTTGTTGCAAGACAAACTACTTTGGGGGAACTGTTTTAATGAGACACATCAAGATTCAAGAATGAGAAATTTTCAGCTTACCGCATTTAATGGGGGATAAATTTTTAAAGTTGCAGAATGATATAAGGAAGACCAAGAAGTAGTCTTAACAATACCATTAACTGTCCTTGGTAGGCCAGCATTCAGAATATAACTGTCCTGCCATTTGTCTCAGTAGCAGCTCTGCTGACCCATCAGATACTCTAGTAATTGTTTCCTCAAAGCTGAACATCTCTTGTTGGCTATTGTAGACATGGGGACACACCCATGTTCTCTTTTTTGGCCGACTCATTATTTCTCCAGCTTGTTTCTTCTCTGCTTACTGGCCCTTAAGTGGTTAAAAACCTGATGTAGAAAAGAAAGCTGGAATCCAATGAATTAGAGAACACATTTTTAAAAATTCTTTTAAAAGTGTGGGCAAGAGTTATTGTAAAACTTACTTTAAGGCAACAAAGAAGGTGGACATAGTAGAGATGGTGAAATCCATCCCTTCCTCTTTCCCTTCTTGCCTCCTTTTCTCAAGTAAACATTTATTGAGCATCTGTTTAGGCTAAAAAATGTTGATGGCAATGAAGATAGTATTATAATGTTCTAAAAAACCTTTTTAAAAAAACAGTGTTATTCAAGTAATTTAATGAATATAATGATGGAAAAACAAAAGAGAAAACAGTTAGGATGGCAACCAGCTTTTCCTTAATCAGTTGTCTTTTTTTTAATTTTAATTCCAATATATTTAACATCCAGTGTTGTATTAGTTTCAGGTGTACGATATGTGATTCACATTACCATATAGTACTCAGTGCTTGTCATTTAATCCCCTTCACCTTAATCCCCTTCATCTATTTCACCCATCCTCCCACCTACCTCCCCTTTGGTCAACATCTGTTTGTTCTCTAGAGTTAAGAATCTGTTTCTTGGTTTGTCTCTCTTTTTCCCTTTGTTCATTTTTGTTGTTGTTATTGTTTCTTAAATTCCCAATATGAGTAAGATCATATGGTATTTGTCTCTCTCTGACCGGCTTATTTTGCTTAGCAGTATACTCTCTAGATCCATCCATGTTGTTGCAAATGACAAAATTTTGTTCTTTTTTGTGGCTGAATAATATTCCACGATTTGTGTGTGTGTGTGTGTGTGTGTGTGTGTGTACACATTTCTTTATCCATTTATCTTTTGATGGACACGTGGACTGCTTCCATAGTTTGGCTATTGTAAATAATGCCTTCTTGATAAATTCTGATAAGGATGTTAAAAAAATATGATGGAAAGCTTAATATAACACTGAGTAACATATGGAAAGGCAAGATTTCTTATGAGTAGTAGATAAATTACCTTGAAGAGGATAAAGGATAGGATCTTAATATAAAAGGATATAATTAACTGAAAAGAGGGATGAAAAAATGCAAATATTAAAGTACTGTAATTGGCTTTATGGCCAAGTGCAAGAGGTAAAAATAATTTACTGCCAGCCATAGCTCAGGGTTCAGAATTAAGAAGTTAGAGTATTAAGGCAATATATGACAAAATCAGGTTTGTTAGTGATTGGATAGCTTGAGGTGAAACAGTCTTTGGTCACTAAAGTATGGTTCACTAGTCCAGTAAGGTGACATTTATTGAACAGTTGTGGACAACATGCTGTGCAGGTGTTAAGTAAGGAAAGATGTGTTCACAGATAACTGTAAAACAAGGTAGATGGTGATGATGCCATGAAAAAGATGCAACTTTTGTGCAACCGAAGTTCTGAGGAGAGAAAGCCTACTTCTAGCCTGGGGAGCAGGAAACAGCCCCATGGAAAATGCTTCCATAGTTTCCATTGCACTGAAGCTGTGGTTGTCCAGAATCTTCACCATGAAAGCGTGGTCTAACCCTGTCCTACTTCTCTAGACTTTACTCCATCTCTGCTCTTCACCCCACCCCCCCTCCTCCAGCCAACAGGCCTTCTTTTCGGTGTCTTGAACTCTTCTTTCCTTCTACTCCCTTCGGATATAGGTGCCTCTGTCTGGAATACTCTTTTACAGCGCCCCATCCTTTGACCTGTTTTTCTTTGATTGTCACTTCCCATCTCATCTAAAGGGTAACTTCCACAGGGAAGCCTGTTGGATGCCCCATTCTAGATCTTGTTCCTTTATTGTAAACTCTCAAGAGCTTACCTCTTCTCTTCATAGCTCTTAAGATTACACATCTGTTAGCATGATGGATTATTTAATATCTCTCCCCCACTGACTGTATAGGATCCATAAAAGAAGGGGTAGTGTCTGTTTTGCTTCAATTTTTATTGCTAGTTCCTTGTAATTGACAATAAAGGCATCTGTACTTATTAAATAAAGGAGTTCCTATGTTGGGAACTTCCTTCATTCTCCCAAGTAGATGATATGCACAAAGACTTAGATTCCTGTAAGAAATACTCTTTTTCCACTGAAGATGTTGCTGTTATTTTAATGTCTCTGTCTCTGTCTCTCTCTCTCTGTATATATATATGTATATACACACACACACATATATATAATTATTCACTGTATGTACATGTACCCCAATAAACACACCCATACCTTCCTTGGTAGTGAAAATTTTACCTGAAGGATTATAATCTTATTTCACAAACCCAAGTTCTTCCACATCTACTTGTGTCTTTGGAACATTTCTTTCCTGGTGTTAATTCAAGGTAATGATTTAAATCTTTGAAGCCCAGTGGAGTTCTGTATGTCTTAGATGATGTAATCCTAACAGATGAGGATGCATGGGGTCCAGCTGAGAACCACCACAATGTTGTTGCTATTATGTCTGATTGTGGATGTAACTACCTAGATCATAGAGATCTATATCCAGATTTGCAAAATCTGCAAGAAAAAAAATTGGTCTTATGATGGCTATAGAGTTCTGAGTAGAAATTTACATTGTTTTGGTTCATACATAAACTAAAATAAAGCTATACTGCCTATAAATAAGTTGAGAACATAGGTTTGAAATGCATTTGCCCATTTCTAATCCTAGTGCTGCCATTTAATGCACGTTATCTGAGCAAATTACCTGATTGCCATTGCCTTGCTTTCTTTACCTATAAAAAGACCAACTCTACCTCTGGGTTCTTATGAGCATTAACACATTAATATACACAAAACACTTAGATTTATACTATATATATATGCATATATATATATAAAATTTCCCAATAAATAATATTTATAATAATATTCTGGAAAGGATAATACTGTTACTCAGAACCTAATAAAAATCATAGACTAAAAGTCCCTCTTTCCCATCATGAATAAAAGACGACTTTTATTTTGTCCCTATCTCTCCCCTTTACTTTCATTTATCATTCCTTTTTACTTGGAGACACTGGGTATGTATTTCACTGAAAATACTGCTCCTTAGCCAAATGCTACCCATGATCTTCAGTAATTTGACTCATGGCTGCTACAGGCAGCTAAATTAAAAAATAAATAAATAAACACACCAAAACAAACATACTGAAATAAATATTTTGGGTTCTCCTCGGTTCTGCTGTCAGGAACCCCGCAGCTGGCATATAGAAAGAATCTTCTTTCCATTAGTAAGAAATGGGAGCACTGACATTTCCAGCTCTTTCAGGAGAGCCTTTGTAAGTTCGCTAGTTCGCTGGTGTCGGAATCTTGTGCCGCTGGCGCTGCGAGAGAAGGCTTATTTATCATCACAGCGAGTGTCACTTCAACTGTTCCAAGTTTCCAGGTGGCTTTAGATGTGCCCCTTGTGGCCCCACTTTCACATTGGCTTTGTAATGGTTTACATACTAGGAGTTTAATCACACATTGTGCAGTGGATGGAGCAGTTAGTTATTAATATTTTCGAGGTACTTCCTACTGTGAAAGGTCTGTTGTGGTTTCCACTAAACCACCAAGATGTTCAGTTGTTTTTTGTTTGTTTTTTCCAATTAGCTCTTTCCAATGAAGTTTCGGGGAAAGCTTCCCAAACTGCTCCTTAGTGACATTTTTGCTTTCTCAAGACTTACCAACGTTCTACAAGTTTTAGAAATTACTGTAATTTCACTGACCAGTTTACTTCATATGAACATGAGCCCTTTGATGGGACTATTAGAAGAAAAGTACACTCTTTTCTCTGGCTTTGAACCTGAGAAGATAGGGCTTTGGTGGGATTGTCAGCCATCTTACCACTTCATGGAGTGGTAGAGACCTGAAGATGGAGAGAAATTTGATCTTACTGATACTGAGTCCCTAAATAAAACATTGTCTAAAATTCTAGGTGCCAGGCCTGTGTGCCTCCCTACCTTCCTGCATTCCTTCTTTCCTTCCTTTCTTCCTTCTAATGTACTTAACTCTGAGCTGAGTTGGATTTTTTTGTGTGTGTGCTTCATTTTGTGCTTAGTTGAATCCTCTCTCTCTTTCAATTTAGAAGAGCTTTAATGCCAGAAAGGGAGAGAGAAAGGTGGAGAGGAGAAACCAAAGATAAAATATATGGGATTCTAGAGCATGTTTTCCTTAGGAGTAGAACAAAATTAAGGTCTAGGAAAATATTTGGAACATTATTCAATGACATTCAATGAATTGTCGCAATTGTTCAGTTCAATATAGTAGTTTCAGATAGGATATAATTTTGTAAGCACCAAGCACATGTGTTATAGGTCAGGCAAAAGATGTGGGTTTAGCATAGATGTGGGTCATCCTTAGGATAATTCAGAACCATGACACAGAGGTTGACTTTTAAATTTGGAGAAAGACAAGATTTGCCAATATTTCAGGTAACGCTGTAAGACCACTCACAATATGTTAATTAAAATGGACTTTGGAAATCTTTTTTTTTTTAATTAAAAAGCTTTCAAAGATTTTAGTTTAAATTTGATTAGAAACTTGAGCATCTTTAAGAATGTCTAGGATAGTATTCTATATGTGGGAAATGTTGTTTGATAGTTTGGATAGCTGTAGAAGTCTTATTTCCAGATACAGTTAGGAAAGAATTCAAAATTGAATTTTAACTTAAAAAGTCAGAGGTCTACAAGTTGTGCTTTCTATTGCTTTTCATATTTTGAAGTTGGGGTAGTAAAGCAAAGCTTGCTTTCAACAACCACTATATAATATCAGCCCAACTATCATAGTGAATGTTGATTCCTGAGACTTAATAATGCTATTGGTATCTAAAACATATTCCTTAAATTACCACAGCTTGACCTCTGTAGAATGCTACTTGAAGCAAGAAAAGTATGTTCCATGGGTTGCCTGGTGGCTCAGTCTGCTAAGCATCCAGCTCTTTATCTCGTCTCAGGTCATGATCTCATGGTTCATGAGACTGAGCCCCAAGTTAGGCTCTGTACTGACAGGGCAGAGCCTGCTTGGGATCCTCTCCCTCTCTCTGCCCCTTCCCTGCGTGTGTGTGTGTGTTTTTCCTCTCTCTCAAAATAAATAAACTTTATTTAAAATTTTGTTATATAAATTAACCCATTTATTAATAAACTTTTTAAAAAGTATAGTCTACTTTAAAGTTTGACAAACTTTAAAATTCTACCATCGTATTAACAAACATGGAATATAGTAGCAAATCTCATGAGACGTCAGGTCAATGGTCTGCTTTACCCAGACTCCCAAAGCTGACATGATGGCTGCTCTTGGACAACTTGCATGTTAAAATGTCATTTGGGTTTGAATTCAATTGCATAAACATTGGTGTACAAGTTTACCTGCTTTTGTAGTATTATTAAAACTCTCAGGCAAGGAAATTTAGATACTTGCAAGTACAAGAACAATACCAAGGATGAAACAAATCAGCAGTATAAACTGTTAATTCTCTAAGGACTATAGTAGTGTTAACACATGACAGAATTTTTTTTTTTAATGTCAATAAATCAGTAGGCATGTTCATGTTTAGTAGTTTGATGCTTATGTTTTTCTCATGGCCTATTGATAGGCACTAACTTTCTTATAGCTACGCTAATATCTTTTTATTTAATCTAAAAGAAATGGACGAACAGTTGTTCCAAGTGAACATCGATCTATTTCCAACCTAATTTGTAAAGGAGAGTTGGTGTGCTATCCTGCTCAGGGTCTGCCTCTTGACTGTATGAAAGCAGGCACTATGTGTCTTTGAGTCACCAGCTTATTCTCAGGATCCAACTGGATTCTCAATAAATGTTGAATAATGATTCAAATAATCAACATAAAGAGACTTTTGAAGAGGATTTAGGAGGGGAAGATTTGAACGTAACAACTGGTAAGTAGGTGAATGCGAAAACAAATTTTTTCTACTAGCAAGAGTCATTATTAAGAAATTAGGAAGAATATTTAGGGAGAAACACTGTAGTAAATACAGACCTTGGAGCACAGTGAAAGGAAGAGGTTAGGGTCCGAAAGAGTGATGATATATCTAGTCCTGTAGTAGGGAACTGAGTGAAACTCACAAAGTTATGAATGGGAATTCAGAAATTAACAAGGGTCAGTGGTATCCAGAATGAAATTGAAATGAATGGTAACATGGGAAAAAATGGTGAAATACAATGATTGTCTTGAGTCTATGCATCAAACTGTAGAAAGTAGTTGGTGAAAGAAACTGAAAGGGAGAATTATTTTTAGGTTTTGAAAAGGCTGGTTGGAAATACACTAGAAAGTCATAAAAATAAAACATAGACCTAAACTTTTATGAGACTAAAGTACCCCAAAGTTAAGCAGAGTTCGAGAGAAATACCTTTATTACCACTAATGATCTGCATTACTGCATATGCTACTAGCAATAGTGGCAACCAATGCTAGTGCCTACACAATGCCGATCTGATTAGTTCAGAAATTTCTATAGTAGGCAAAGGTAACTGAGTTTTCATGACTCTTTTTCCCATTTCATATTTCCACATAGCACAATCATACTCTATATTTTAGAGTCCTTAAATGGTGTGGTAGTGCTTCAAAGTGCTTGTAAGCTTCTTCACCGTTATTACCACCTTTATATTCTTTGCTGTCAGGATCAGAAAGATAGTCAGCATGTAGAACCTTCAACAAGCTAAGTCACCTATAAAAATGACTTCTCACAACTATTATATCTAGAAAAGCTATTTATGTTTGACGACTTTTGGCCATTAGGACTTGTATTTAACTGTACAGGATATACTTTGGAACTTTATCCCCAGATGCTTTTCCTCTTTTTAATCCTCAGAGTAGGGTGGTGACATTTACAACCTTCATTCCAGCCATTACTTGTGACTTTTTACTGGTGAGTAGGATTGTTGTACATCAACAGAGAGAGAGTACAAGGATAATCATCAGGATAATTAATGTAAAAGAGCAGTCAATTATAGATTTATAATTTACAGAGGAAAATTAGAACTCACCTGGAAGATCACCTCCTTGAAGAAATCTATTGTGAATCCTATAGCATTTGAGACACTGTTGTAAAATGTTGTAAAATCCTTTGTAAATTTCTAACTCCTACTCACACTATAAAAGATCAATGCTCAGGCTACATCTGTTACACTTGTAAAGAAATATTACTACATAGGATTAGATAATCAGAATTGATCCACCATACTTTTTTAATTTTTTTTAATGTTTATTTATTTTTGAGAGAGAGAGAGACAGACAGAGTGTGAGTGGGGGAGGATCAGAGAGAGAGGGAGACACAATCCTGAAGCAGGGTCCAGGCTCTGAGCTGTCAGCACATAGCCTGATGCTACTGAACCCATGAACTGTGAGATCATGATCTGAGGTGAAGTTGGCCAGTTAGCCGACTGAGCCACCCACACACCCCAATCCACCATACTTTCATTTCTAGTTTCTTTTCTGGATTTTTCCAAGACCTTTTGGGAATAATGAAAGATGGCAGTTGCTTAAAATAGCAAAAGTAGATTGGTGTTCTAAAATAAATAATAGAGAACCAAATAAGAGCTCTTGTCTCAGTGTAGCTATTCATAGCATTAACGGATAGATGCTTGGGGAAAGGAAGTGATGGATCCTATGAGTATCACGATACTGTTTTTTGGAAGAACAGCAGTCATGCTGAATAAAGAAAGTACCGTATCTTCAATTCCAATAACTGGTCTAGTGCTTTTTTTGTTGATAGAAGATAGTTATTTATTTTTTGTTGATAGAAGATAGTTATTTATTGAACAAAAGTACAGGGATTTACTATAAAGTTTTGATTCTCACTTTTTATTTAATGACTCATTTTAAGGTCTTGAGAGAACCCCCGAGCTGCTCTGCTTCAGAGTTTGCTATTGGAAACCTTCCATAAGATTTAATGTGGAACTTGAAGTTCAACTAATGATAATAGTTCCATACTTGATGAGATGGTTGGAATCTTCTGTGGCAGTTGAATTCAGTTACTCTTATAAACTATTTTTAAGTTATTTCAAAGATAGATGATAAAAATTTCAAACTATTTTATTCAAACCATTATTCAAACTGTTCTAGTTTGAATCTTGTTTTACAAAGTCATCTTTTTAAAATATAATTTATTGTCAAATTGGCTTCCATACAACACCCAGTGCTCATCCCAACAAGTGTCCTCCTCAATGCCCATCATCCACTTTCCCCTCTCCCCTAGCCCCCATCAACCCTCAGTTTGTTCTCTGTATTTAAGAGTCTCTTATGGTTTGCCTCCCACTCTCTATAACTGTTTTTCCCTCTTCCCTTCTCCCATGGTCTTCTGTTAAGTTTCCCAAGATCCACTTATGAGTGAAAACATATGATATCTGTCTTTCTCTGACTGACTTATTTCACTTAGCGTAATACCATAATTTTATTCTTTCTCATTGCTAAGTAGTATTCCATTATATGTATAAACCACATCTTCATTATCCATTCATCAGTTAATGGGCATTTAGGCTCTTTCCATAATTCAAAGTCATCTTAATCTTACAGAAAGTCCTCAAACACAACACTTGTTTCCTTATATTAGTAACTGTGGAATGTGGCATGTGTGCCAAAATGGCAGGATGTGATGTATGACTGAATAATATCTAGTGGCTTGGATTTTCCTCTCTATACTTTTTTTTTATGTGACCTTTTAACCATAAGGAATTTGGATTAAAAACAAAACATCAGAGCTACATGTGTAACATTGACCTATTGTTAATTTTTGAGCTTTTGCTCAGAGAAAGTATTGGTACTATTAATATTTTAGCTTAAAATACTCATTTCTAAATAGCAAAATGGTATTAACTGGGCTTATTTAGTATAATAATAAGCAATGAGGAAATACTTTAATGTAAGAGATTACATGTGTGTTTATTTCAATTTGCATAATAACACCTCCCCCTACTTGGAAATAACTCTTTTAACAAATGTTCCCAGTCCTGATAAAATTATTATGTAAATTTCATATGTATGCAGACACTAAGTAAGAAGGAATCCCCACTGTCTCATTTGGAGTCAGAATTTCAGAAGTCCTACACAGTTACAGATATTCAATTCCCATTACTTATATAGTTATCTGTTTTTTTTTTTTCAGGTTTACTGAGATATAATAGGCATAAAACATTGTGTAAGTTTAAGGTGTACAGTGTGTTGACTCAATACACTTGTATATTGCAAACTAATTACCACCATAGTGTTAGCTAACACCTCCATCACATCACATGATTACCATTTCTTTTACAGTTATCTGTTAATGTCCAGGAATTGGTGTGGATTTGTCTTGAAGTAGAAGTAGATAAAAGGCGATAAGTAACTAGGCAAATAATCACATTGCCCCAGAGAAAGGGAAGGATTAAAGAGCTAGAGAGAAGGAGGTATATGTTTTTCAAAGTGTGGCATTAGGGCTAATCCAATGGATGAATTGTCTTTTTTCTTGAATCATTATTGTATTCCAAATAAATAATGGTGTAATTACTTTTTTTCATAAATGATTACTTAATTGCTTTGCCTCCTGAATTAGCTATATTTACTTAATCAGAGAAGAAAGTAATTAGACTAACTTACTTGCCAAATTTGCCTAAATCTTCTAAGGCAATTGTTTTTAATGAAATATCTACCACTGTGGAAATCAGTGTAAAAGCAACTGACTTTAATCTACAAAGGATGTTCTCACTTTACAACTAAAAAAGGGGATTGTCATTTTTCTCCTAAAATCTATTTGGTTTTTACTGTGAATGGAGTTTTTATGAACAACTTGATTTTTTGAAAGTCAGGAGCTATGCTTGGTTTAAAAAAAATTGTATAGATATCTTCTGATGACATTTTTACTACAACTAAATAGTACGCGGGAGAACTATTTTTAAAATAAGTATTTGGAGATGAAGAAATTGATTACAACTATATGCAGGTTCTATAGCCTTTTAAAAATATCACTATCATGTTTTTAATTGAATGACTAATCAGTAGTACACCAGACTGCTACAGGGTCTCATTAGATTTTCCAGACTCTTTCCACAATTGAGTTTATATTATACTGGAATAACCACATTGCCTGTTTGGGAAACATGTCCACCAGATGTTCCAATTGACACAATAATTTCAAAGAAAAGTTTCACTGCTTCTTGTATTCCTGGTATTCTCTGAATTTGTAAGTTCACGACAAGAAATAGTATTAGATGTTAAGTTCTTGTCTTACTTAAAATATTCTGGCTAGGAGTAGGGTAGGGTGTGGCTGCATGCTTTTGGTTTGTTAGACCAGCATTATATATATTTCATTTAAACACAATTGTAGTATTCTCCCTACATTCTTAAGCTATAGCCAAAACAAAAGTGAAATATTTATTTGAGAGAAAAAATACTGGTACCTAAAAAGTATACTGAACCTGTAATATATAATGAAGCAAAATACCAACACATGAAAATTAATATTCTTAATATTTGACCAAAACTTATTGTAGGTTATTTTTATTTCTTTCCAAAAATCCCTTCGATTTCTTTAGTGAGACATGCGAAGACACTTTCAAAATTCTATCTATAAGTAGCATTTTTCTCATAAACTGACCTAGTGATATTAAATTGGTACAAAGCTCAAAATCTGTATTTAACATTTAATGGAACGAACAAACTAATTCTGCAATTTAACTCAACATTTGCAGTAAGATGACTTGTACCCTAATGGCTTGTAATTAATTTTTCTGAAAATCATATTTATGATAGTCTGCAGATTCGGGGCTTTATCTAATACATAATGTTCATTTTGAGCCTTTAATTGCATTTAAATTAAAATTGGCTTAGCAGGAAGATGAATTGTGGGAATGCATCAAACCACCCAGCATGTCCTGAAGATGTGAGCCTGAAAATGCAATTTGGTGGAGATGTGCAGAATCATTTGGAGTTCATTAATTTTTATTGCACAGGTAGTTTTACTAAAGTAGGTTATTTTCTTTGAAATTTATATTTATGTTTATGTCAATAGCTGAATATTGTATTAGCCCTTACATCTATTAGAGTTTATTAACCTGGCCTAATAGAGGTTGTTCATATTGAGAAGAGAGATAATTTGTGTCTGCCCCTCATTCTGACTCGGTGAGCCTAGTACTGTAAGAATGATTTTTTTATTTTTATTTTTATTTTTTAGAGGAGGGGGGAAAGAAGGGAGTCTCGGTGAAGGAAGTCAAACAAGTGGCTGTTCAGGTTTCAGAGTAAAGACTCTGGAAGAATCTGGTAAGGGCTCATCTGAGAAGACATTCTTATTACTGACCTTCTCAGGCCTTCCAGGCTGAATCATCTTTTTCTCTCTGCATGACTGAGGTTCTGACCTGGCCATTGCAATGAAGGGTTATTGATGTGCAACTCTGTTTGGTGGTTTAATGCGCCTGAGCTTTGGCCAGCCAGCTTGTAAGTGATTCCTGAACTTGCAAATGCTGCCGAGGTGATCCAATTTAATTATAATGTCACTTTACAATTATAAGGGAAAAGAGGTTTCACGTTGTCTAATGAATACAAATTGTCCGCAATTTGAAAATACAAAGAAATAAAAATTAACATTTGTCCTCTTTGCCAGAGAATTTACATTTGTGCAACTGTTCCTAATAAGTAAAATAATTCCATTACCTAAATTCATTAAACACATGTGCTTTTTATTTTGGAGATAGTATATCATTCTTATTAATAAAATGATATTGTTAGCATTTGCCATTCTGGACTCATTTTTCCCCCCTTTGCAGTCAGTGTAATTAGGGATGGAAAAAGCTTCAGGATGAGCAAATGCCTGCCATAGAAATGAATTATATAATTGTGGTAATGATTTTCCCTAAAACTCTTTCTGCCAACTGTAACATTTTTCACCTCACCGTGGGTTTTGTGTGTGTGTGTGTGTGTGTGTGTGCGCGCGCGCGTGCTCGTGCACACACGTCTGTGTGCTGTCTTCACAAAAATGAGGAACTAGTCTCCCATTCTGACAATCTGCCACAAGTTCCTAGTTTGTGGTCAGAGATGATAGAAGCCCATATTCATTTACCACTCGCCAATCAGAACTTGACAGAGGTATTGCTTATTTTCTCATTTCATCACTGAAGCATGCTGTTGTAGTTTAGTCCCTAATTACTCTCAGACTGAGACGATCCAAATATCCCCATGGTGGTAATATTTTCCTGCCTGGGTGAGTCATTACGTTGTTTGGCAGACTGAAACACCAGCCTTCCGTTGTTGGAACACTACCCCTCGTGTAGCACCACATCCTCCCCTCAGTGCTGTCTGCTCCTCGACTTTGGTCCTGCTGCGACTTTTCAAGCCATCCTGTACGCAATCACATTTGCCTGCCTTCTCTCTGACTGATTGGACTGCTGCCAGTTCCTTTTTCAGGGCCAAGGACAGGAGAATGGGGGGTATCTGAATAGAACTGCTTAATGATCTAATGGACCAGTGCCTCTCTCCCACTGAGAGAGAGGGCTTATTTGTTTGCTGGTTACAGGAAAGGTCAGGGAAATCCTTTTCAACAAAGGCTATGACAGTGAGAATGTGCAATACCATACATTACTGGTGTTTGAATAACTTAATACCTTGGGTGCGCCCCACCCCCAACAACAAAACCAGACACTTTTGGGTCTTTAATTCATTTTCACTATCCTCCAGATGGCAGAAAATGGAAGTGATGAAGCTTGGGTTCACACAATAGTTTACACCAAATGCCAAATATCGGGAAGCTTCGCAGGTATTCAGTTCTGAAGAGCGTGATGAAGTTTGGAAATCTGCTAAACAGAGCCAGCTTTTCCTATAGGGGCTATTATATAATTATTTTAAATTATGTATAGCTAAACCTGCAGGGATACACAACATCTTATTTAGTGGAGCTTGAACATTTGTTATTTTTGGTTTAGAGGGATGCTTCTTAAATACTTTTCCCAGCTGATCTTTTCATCTGTTGGCACTTCATCAAAATAACCACAAATAAGTATTTACTACAATATACGGGGGAGTTTTAGATGAAAGCTTTTTAAAAAGAGTTGAGATAACGAAATAGATGCATTAAATAGATGTATTAAAATACTTGAGTTATACTATTAAGGATTACATTCTAAGAAAGAATGCTCATCTACGTATAGCTGGCATTTTTCTTCATGTCCTTGGTAAACGCTGCTAAGTGTAAAGTGGTTTTTTTAGATGGATCATTGGAAATTATAAAAGAAAACATACTGAAAGGGGAAAAAAAACAAACTTTGACGAGCCAGCTATCACCCTAGGGAGACATTTGGTGAGAAATTAACTGACTCGAGATTTAGATGAAGCCTTGGAGTAGCCAATAGCTACCAGAGCCTACTTTTATTGAGATGTTTATTTAAACAAAGAAATCATCAAACAATAGTTTGAAGGAAGTTTTTTTTTCCCTCTTTTTTTATATTTTCTGGAAAAGGAATAGAGAGGCAGGAGAGGTTTGTCCCTCCATGTCACGGTTCACCTGCCCTGGAGGTGGAGGGTGGGGAGTCCCGCAGTCTGCTCACTCAACTGTATTTGACTAGGGCCGTCAGCCCCTCAGCTTTCACAAGCATTGAATATGTCAAAAAATCTTTCAAAGAAAGTGTAAATTTTAACTGGGCTGTTTCTGGTTCATATTTAATACTGTGTAAAAAGCTGCAAGCATGTGGGCGTCTGGGAGACGTGCGTGTGCACCGTGCAGTTTCGCCGACATGTGGTTGGTGTGTGGTTCCCAGCAATTAGGAGAAGAGACTGTTTTTGTATAGATAATGCCTAAATAGCTAACAAGATTGGAGTATTTGGTCAAGCAGCCTGAAATTAACCCTTTTCTTCAAGTAGGCAGCCTGTACCTAGAGTTTCCTACTGCGTGTTCCACTTGAAAGGAGCTTCTCTTCTGGCAAGTGTAACTAACTACTCATTCCCTTTAGAAGATTCCATATTTATTGCCTGATTTTTTTCAAATGGACTGCAAAATGCTTTATAAGAACAAATTATTACTGTGATTAACATGGTGATAATTATTTTCTACGAGTCTGCCTTCCTCTGGCATGTTAAAAGCCTACTGCTCAGCTAGCTATGGAGCTGCTTCTTTCCCTTGTGAGAAGTCCTTGCCCCGCAGAGGGCGGATGTCTCTAGCACCCACATCTCCAGCTGGAATGCGTCGGACAGGTGGTACATGGACTGCCATTGCGTTCGAGTTCACTGGTATGATCCAGTTTGTTTTTATTTTTACAACCATAAGAATAAAGAAATGTATCCATAAAATGTATGGAAATGTGTCCTTTGGGTGCTTGGACTTCCTGTTTTTCTCAAGCTACCGTGTAGAGAATAAAAGGGGCAGTATCCATGTGTGTACATCTCACCCCTCATCGGAGTTTAGAGATACTCAGTGACATTTTTTTTTTAGAAGGGTAGCCTGTGGGCATCTGAAAGAGTGGCCCAGTTCTCTCTTTCTCAGCTAGCAGCCTCAAACTGTATAATGCATAGCATCTTAACAAAAATGTGGCTTGAAGGAGAGCTGTTTATCCTTGGCACCAAATTTCCCTGCATAATGTATTTCCAGAAAATTACTGGGGGATTTCCTGTGAAGGAAGAGGGGATGGGAGTGGAGAATTGATAAAAATGAGTAAAGAGGAAGACAGACCCTCACACATTGAAGAACAGATTCTGTAGTCGTGGGAGCTGGCAGAAATGTTCAGTGCTTTTCACAGTCAACATTCAAACAGATTATCAGATGGCATATTTCACCCTGTTGTTACTTTAAATGAAGTGACCATGAAATCAACAAATCTGCTGTCAGGTGCCTGTCACTAAGATAGTTCTTCCTGTCACACAATGCCTCACATAGCAGGTAATGTGTTTTTAAGAATCAGTCCTGTGTCACCTCATCAAGTCCTTGTTAAAAAGATGAAATAAGACGGATGGTGTTGTCTACCATGGAGTTGACTGAAATTCAGTAGAATGAAATGTACAGTCTACAATGAAATGCTTCAAAGAGAGCCACCAGGGTATAGGCGAGAATAGCTCTCTCTTACTACTTTCTTATGGGGCTTTGCTTGTGTTCTTAAGATTGCTATGTACTTTGTCTTTTTCATTAAATTCTAGTCTGCAAATCAGTTAGATCACATTTTGAACTCAGTGATGAGGGCTAGGTAATTTAGGTTTGCACCATCTAGCATGCGATTTTGCAGAACGCTGACACAAAACTGACTTAGGATCTCTGAGATGCAATTGCTGTCTTTCCTACAAGAGACAGATGAATTTATTGAGCTATAAGGGATGTCTCAGAATATTTTTGTTGAGTTCTCTTAATGCAGTTGAGTGTCTTTGGATTTTTGTCATTGTCCTGTTTTAGCTATTCTCTGGCAAGAGGCTCTTAGTATCTTGAAATAATAATAGAAAAAAGAAAAATCAGAAATACAAATACCCATACTGAGAATCATAGGAATAGTGCAATAAGCCTGCGTGCCTGAGTTTGTATACTGATTCTGGTTTTTGTTTACCCATAAGCTTTATTTATAAAAGAATACATTTTATGCGTAACTGTGATCTGGTACATTACTGGTCATAAGCATGATTTCTCTTTGTAAAGCACCAGTACCAGGTATATATCAGGTACAACCCTGAACCTATATTGCCTACAACCTCAAATTGGAATCCTAGATACCACAAAGCAGTAGGTCTTTTAAATATTACCAAGTTTGTATCATCTGATTCTGTTCATACAGCTGATAGATCATTCAGCACCAAATCTTATTAGAGCATCAAAGTCAAAATACCAGAATGTGGATTGAAATACAAGGACCTTTTTATTCATGCATGTGTGCATCCATCCCATCCATCTAACTCTTAGGGTATAATTATTATGGAGCCATATCAGATTTGAACATTAAAAAGAATGAAAATCAATATCTGCTTTCTAGGAATGGAGCCTGGTGGTAAGAGACCCACAAATGATGATTAATACCCATGGCTAAGTGCTAAGGGTGTAACTTGGTCTGAGAGAGACAGGGAAGACTTCACAAACAAGGTAACATCTGAGATGGATCCTGAAGGATGAATAGGAGTTCATCTGGGAGACAGTAAAAGAAGGGTATACATCCCAAAGCAGCAAAGGGTAAAAGGGGTAAAAGGTCTTAGGGAGGACTGAATAATTTGTTCGGGCTATGACACAAGGAAGATTACGTTCCAGAGACTTCATTTTGAATGGTGTAGAAGGGGGCCTGCCTTAGAGCACCACACAATTCATTCGGTGTGTTGCTATACAGTGGTCAGAACTGTGGTCGCATTTTAACGTGGGTGATATTATGGGCTAATATTGAGCTGTTACTAACAAATCAGCCAAAGGCCTTTTCAGAAAAACCAGTTTTAAGAAAATTGCTGTTACTGTTATTTATTGTTAATATTGGCACATCTGTTTTTATTTTCCATTTGTGTTTTGTGTGTGTAGCATTGGCCCTTTTTCTCAGTATCTCTAGACGTCCATAGATGGATTTCTAGATGTTCTTCCTCAGGTTGCATTTGTAATGAGACTTGCAGTTTTCTTCACACTGCCTTACAGCTTGGTTGATAAAAATCCCAATTGTATGTGTGTGTGTATGTGTGTGTGAAACAGTCAGCTAGATAATGACACCTGTGGGCTTATACAAACCAAGAGAGGTGTTTTGTTTTTTTTCTCAATTGCTATATTCCAATGACTATTTGGATTAAAAATTGCAACACTGAGTTGGCATTTTTACTGCTTACAGATGTTGACCATAGAAGTACCATTTGTACTTTTACATTACCTGGTCATATCTTCAGCATTATTTTTGAAAAGTATTACACATTATGGAACAGGTTAATGAGTACATTTTCCTTATGCTGTACTTATAGCTTCTTCCAGTCCTTGAAGTGAAACTCCAGCATAATTAGTATGTTTCCTAGATGTTGTGAGGACAAGTAAACCAAAATCAAATGGCAAACAAAAACCTTAGATACGTACAACACGCACACAACTTTTGGGGGATAGGAGAATCCATTCATAATTTCATTAGCTCCTAAACATTTGAGTTTATATTTCCTATTATTGGCCATTATATATAGGATTGTGGTGGTCGGTCCTTTAATTACAGCATCTATTTAGAACATTTTAGTATCTTAATGTGTTTATTGGGGATTGTGGAACTTGCTTTCCTGTCCTGAAATGAGCTCATGAAAATGCATGAATGCTCTTGTCATTCGAGATGGCAGGGGGTGTTTTTGGCAGTACAATAAGTTTTTCCCTATAAAGAATAGCTAGGATGTAGCAGTGAAGTGTCGGAATGCATGGAGATCAGATTAAATGTATTTGAATTAGTATCTCTATGGGTTTTATATCTCAAAGTCAAAATAGTCATTCTCATCAGATAAAAATATTCTTGACTGGAGAAACTCTGATCCAGAAACAATCTATCATTTGAATCCCCTGATTGTAATATGAATGGATATTCAAGTTCTAACACACTGAGAGTTAATGCTGTATCCCAGTGGTTTATTGAATCACAGTGCCATCTAAAGCGATCCTCTAAGAGCAAAACCAGTCAGAATAAGTATTTAGATACCATCTCCCAGCGCACCTCGCTGTAGCACAATTCCCAGTGGTGGAATTTGTAAATGAAATGTCTGTCCCGCTCCTCATCCAGCCTGTGTTAGTGACTGAAGCACAGAAGTCCTTGCTGTAAGGTGCTCTCATCTTTAAGGTCCTGTGAATATAAAATGGCAACGGTGTTACAACAAAAATTTAGTGTACGTGTATGCCGCCAGTTGCTGTGACATCACTGGGTAGTTACAGCTGAGGGGCCAATTGTAATTACTAGGTGTGATTCCTGTTTTTACTTACTTTATCAGAACTTTCCACTTGAATCACTCTACTGTGTTATACTTTAGTGATTATTCCTTAAGTACTGAATGGTTACTAAAGTCGTCATACCAGAGAGTCCTGCCCTCTTTTCATTTTGGACAATAGGAGTCTCTATAATTGTGGTATGATACTTCTAGTTAAGTGTTCCTTTAGGTCAGATTTGCAGTTTTTTAAGCAATTGTTTCTCTTTTACCTTTCAAACATTGCCCATAATTTGTGGAACTCTATTCAGTCTACAGAGGCAATGTGTCCAGTATATTTAGCCTGAAGTACTGCATCTTTCTTGTTGTTGATTTATGTTATTTGACTTTGCCTGCTTTTTTCCCCCCCTGGGTTTCACAGTATTACATATGGAATTACTTGACTGAACCTAGAAGGCCCTTTATAAATAAGTGTCTGACTATATAGATTCCTAGGTGATGATAGGTAAAATCTTAGGTAAATGTAAATAGGGTGCCCAGACATGGACTGTAAACTCAGCGAAAATCAGGTAAACAGTATATCCATATTGGTATAAACACTTGTTTTAAATAACAGATTTCCAAAATTTGTTAATTGTTACTGTTATTTGACATAGTGGAAATAACAAGTGTGATTGTTTTGTTTTTTGTTTTTAATGTCTATTTATTTGAGAGAGAGAGAGAGAGAGAGAGAGAGCGAGAGCACAGAGAGGGGCAGAGAGAGAGGGAGACCGAATCTGAAGCAGGCTCTGTGCTCTCAGCACAGAGCCCAACACAGGCCTTGAACTCACGAACCATGAGGTAATGACCTGAGCTGAAGTCAGAAGCTTAACCAACTTGGGTGCCCCAAGAACAGGGTTTTTTGTTTTTTTTTTTTTATCGCACAGAACAGAGTTAAAATATTAGCTCCCATTCTTACTCCATATGTGATCTCGAGCAACTTAGGTGAACTCTTTGACCGTTAGTTGTTTCCTCTATGAAATGATAAGTCAGAGATAAGGTATATGAAGTACTTGACACATAGTACGAGTCCATAGGTGTTAGTGGTAGCGGCTATTATTTAAAATTAGTCCGTCCCACTGGCTTCTGAATGCAGGTACAAAACACACTCTGATTAGGTGATGGAATATCATCTACATATAGAAAATTATCTATATGCATAAAATAGTTAAGTGTCCAGTGGGATGCAAGACAAATCATATTGAATGGATTCCAGCAATCCCTAGACCTCCAGTGCTAACACAATTTAAATGACCAGGAAAGTTTACTGTTTCACCTTTAGCAAAATTTGTCCTGGTTTGCTCGCCAACTCAAGAAAAATTTGTGGCAAAAGAAAGCCTTCTTTAAAACCAAAAAAAAGTAATATCTCGATGCATTAATTTTAATCCTGTGGCTTCTTTTGGTAAATATTTGGTAAAAATGAATGAAAAATAGAAACCACAATCCATGCCTTCATCAAGTTTATACCCTGCTAGCAAAGAATAATACTCAGTGAAAGGTCTAAATAACAAGTTCACAGTGTGAAATCGCAAGGTAACATTGCAAAAATCTATATGTAAATACTAAAGGGATGTGGAGAGAAAGATGAAAGTTCACAGTAGGCTAATGTTGGGATGCTTCGTGTGGAAGACATAATTGGAATTATTGGCAGATAGGAAGAGAACAGGAAAGCTATAAAAAGGCATATTGGTGGCTTGTCTCAAGGAGCCAAGAAATAATCATCCACCTGGAATTTATGAGAAATAGTAGATCAATTTAAGAAAAAATAGGAAAAATCTTCATTTACTAGTTACAATTTTATTCCAGTAGTTGATACGTACTAGTTTTAGGCTTTTGAGCAATAGGTAGATTCCTGATTGCATTATCTATGTACCAAAGTTGAAGATGGAGTCCGTAACAAGTGGTGGGAATGTTAGCTGGTGACCAGGTGAGAGAGTAATAGTAAAATAGGGCTTGTATGCTTCAGGTGAGGATTTTTGCATGAGAACAGAAGAATTATGGTCTGGCAGTAGTGGGATGCTCAGCTACTTGTATTCCTAAGCAGATGAGCGTGTGCACGCTCACGTGTGTATGTATGTATGTGTGTGTGTGTGCACGTACACACACAAGGATGGGAGAGTAGTAGCAAGGAAGATAAGTAGCGTCCTTTTACAAAGGTTCTAAAAGAAGCAGAGTTTTACAAGGGGTTCTGGGGAAAGCCAGGCTCCAGTTAGAGCAAGTAGTAAGAATCATATTCTATGAGAAGTTTGAGGATGAAGGGGGCTCACAAATGGTGGAATGGAGGCAAGAGAGAGACTGGCCAGTGGAAAAAGCCATGGAGGTGAGGTGGGGACAGTAGGAGTGACCAGAGATACTTGCACTTTGAATCTTGTTGAGAACTCCGGAAGTGAAAGCTGTGCATGGGACTTAGGAGCCTTGAGGACCCCATTTATGACCGAGAGTTTTTTGGTGCCAAACAGAACTGGTCCCAGTTGCTGACAGTCCCTGGCTTATTCACTTAATCTCAATGTGGGTCACGAGTATCTTGGAAAAAATTAAAATGGTGACCTCCTTTTGCAGTTTTAAAAAACACATTCATGTGAGAAATGATTTTTATGCATTAAAACTTAAATTTTCTCTAGTCTTTTAAGTAGAATTAGTGATTCCCAGAATCATCTAAATGAAAGGAGCTCACTGAGCATTTTTGTTAATATATGTTACCTTAATTGCAAAATGGTGCCTCACATTTTAGCTCAGCAATTCAAAGTTTGCATAACAGGTTTGAAATGAATGAAGTCAATAGATTTTTTTTCATGTGTGGATTTATGTATTGAGTTCTATTCTAAAATATATATCACTCTGCAAGTGGAAAATGTATCGACCAATGGTAGATGGATTTCTATTTATGCTGTCACCGGGTTTGATAGCCAAAGGCAGATCACATGAGGGCTGGGTGGTTTTGTGGTAACCTGCGGAATCATGGACTCATATGACAACTCTTGGGATAGTACTTTTAAGTCCTGAAGAATTTCCCATTTGGAAATGGGAATCTCTATTACTTTGCACAACCATATAGCCTCAGTGTTAACTAATAAAATAAATTCAATCCATTTCACATCAGAGAAGCCCTTGTTGCATTGTTTCTCATCTAGGCTGTTAAATGTCATGAAGAGAGACACATCTAATCTTGAACTACCACTAGAAAAAAGTTGCAGGCTCTCTTGTGCATGCTTTAGCAGAAAGAAAGCATGTCTTGTACTCTTAGAGCTGGAAGGGATGTTAGAGGTCAATTGCTTGCTCTCTAATCTAAAGCAGGAGTCCCTTCCTCAGTCCCCACAGGGGTGAGCCAGAAGGGGAGGTATTGACTTAGTCTGAGGAAGAGCCATCATACTAAGACCTCAGAAGGGGAAGGAACTGAGCTGTGATGTGGTTATTCAAGCAAAGTCTGGGAAATAAGTGGATAAGGAAGTTCGATTAGATCACTTCTAAAGTTCCCTCTAAAATTCTACAAAAGCATCCTCCTTCAAGTTTGACTGGATTTCAGCTTCTGTAAAGGAATAAGGGGTTGGGGGAAAGAGAATGCTCATCTTGCTGGAGGATTTAAGCACAACAAGGTTACACTGAAAAAGAAAACATGATCCTGAAGACCCTAGGTTTCCCTTTTAAGAACATCTGAAAATGATGAGTGAAGAGCATAGCAAATGCCTATTTGGTGCTATCATGATAAAAACAACACCAGTTTGCCCTGTGGCAGGAATATTTCATCACAGCAACCTCTGTGTTCTCAGAACATACACCTTCTCTTAGGTTCTGGGCTGTGTGCTTTTTCTGTGCTACTTTCTTACATTGTTCCCATCTCTATAAGGAGACATTCTTATTACCCCATTTTATAGATGAGGGGACCAAGGCTTAATAAGGCTAAGGAGCTTGCTTAAGTTCTATCACCAGTGAATGGAAGGGCTAGAATGCAAATTCAGGGTGCCAGCTAACAGCTACTATAATTTGAACCTTTAGCCAATAAAAGAAAAAAAAAAACAAAAACGGGACACAGCAGAATAACCTCATTCTAAAGTCATGCATATTGAAATATTCAGGAGTAATGTATCTCAGCGTATGATCCAGTACTTCGACTTCTGAGTATATAACCCCAAGAATTGAAAGCAGAGTCACAAAGAGATACGTATATACCCAGGTTCCCAGGTGCATTATTCACAATAGTCAAAGGGGAAAGCAACCCAAGTATCCATTGACAGGTAAATGGAGAAGCAAACTGATATATACCTATAAGGGAATATTATTTAGCCTTAAAAGAAAGGAATCATTGACACATGCTGAAGCTCCATGGGGTTAAGTACCTATTGACCCTAAGGTACAAAGTCGAGAAATTCAACCCCAACTCTGCTTACCTCTTTCCTCTTTATTTATGCTTCACATAGAAAATAAAAGAAAAAGAAAATAAGCCTCATCAGTTTCCAAGATGCTTTCTAGCATACAGCCATACTGATCAGATACTATATAGTGAATGCATTATAACATGAAGCCCTGCCTCGTTTTCCTTCTGTACCACTAATATGCAGCCTCCACTCTGAGATCCTTGGGAACATCATTCAGTGTTTCATTTCCATGTCTCCACTAAGGCCTGATAGGCCCCACACCACCCTCATTCTCAAATGCCATTCACCTCTCAGCATCCAGCTGTGTTACCCCCTCATGAAGCCCACCTCTCCCAAGCCTGCCTCTTGTGGATCTCCAGCACACTCTGTAACACTGTGTAATACAGTTGTTTTCACCTGGAGGCAGTTTGGCCCCCAGGAAACATATAGCAATGTCTGAAGACATTTTGGGCTGTCACTGCTATCTAATGGGTAGAGACCAGGGATGCCGCTAAACATCCTATGGTGCACGGGAACGCCACTACCCCCAGCCCCCTCCCACACACACAACAAAGAATCACCCAGCCCAAAATGTCAATAGTGCCGAGGTTGAGAAACTCCACACAGAGCATTTGTCACATTGGCTTGTTACTTGTATACATGTCGGCTTCTCCTGATGCATTTTGAGCTTTCTGTGAATGTTTTTTTTCTTTTCATTTTTGAATCACCAGTGCATAGCTCATCACAGGCACTCAGTAAATGTTTGCCGACAATGAATCACAAACTGGATATGGCCAAAGCCTTACGGGAGGTAGAACTAGAGTGTGATGGAGTTTAAGGAAAAGAGATTGCGTCCAACTTTGACTCATCAATCGGGAGGGACTTTGCAGAGAAAGGTAGGGGTGGAGCAGCCATTAAGGGAAGGGTAGAATGTTGTGGGGCAGAAGAGCAGGTTTGGGGAGAAAAAAAGGCCACTGTGTGTTTTAGGTGAGAGATCTGTCCAGTGTGGTTGGAGCATGGTTATGTTTAGGGAAGAGTAAGGCATACACCTGGGAATTTTTGACTTGGAATGACTGCCTAAGAGAGGGTACATTTCAGTAGTCAGTGAAAACCTTAGAAGGTTTTTAACTGGGAGAAGGGTCAGGGTTGTTGTTAGCAAGACTCCTGTGGTAACAGGGTATCAAAGAGACCAATACAGACTAGCTGGGCAGTCACTGGCAGTTCAAGTAATGAGCATCTCCTCAGAGATGACGCCTTTGGAGGCACAACGGAGAATGTGGGCACAGATAGGATTTGACTCCCCACAGAAATGGCAAGCTAGGTGAGAACAAAAACTATGGTGTCTACATCTGTGTCACCCAAGGCACTTCACATGGCAGAAGGAGACACATAGAATACATGCTGAATACATGCATGAGGCAGATGTAATCTAGTGAGACTGATTACCATATATAATTGGGGAAACTAATCTCGTTTCTTTCTGGAAAACAAAGCATATTCTTTTTTGATTGACTAGCATTTTGTTAATTGGTTGATCAGTGGTCAGATAGGTCGTCAGATATATAAATTGCCAGTAAGATAAAGAGACCACAGTTTGGAGGATTGAATCAAGAAGGGCTAGAACGTCCTCTGGCTTCTCCAACTAGTGCCTCCATGCCCAGTGTTTTCCTTGTCCCTGCAAACTGCAGAGAACATCACCTCTCAAAGTGATGTGAAGCACCACGCTAAGATGAGTTTCTTTAACCTTCGTGTATTTATTTTGTTATCAGGGTTTTGCACACCTCCCCTAGGGTGGAAGAGGTAATTAAATTTTAGTATAAAAGACTTCCTACTAGACATCAGGCTTCATGGGGGAATAAAAGTAAATAATAGATAGCAAGGAATATCAACCAATGATTAGAGCCCATCCTGCTTAATTAGTTCAAAATAACTTCAAGGCAAGATTGTGGAGATTGGTAGATACTCTAGAGTTGACCAATAGGGTGGGATTCAAAACGGGATGGAATTTATCCTCAAGAGGTGGTGTGGGCTGGGATAGAATGGGAAATAGAGTGTTCTGAGCTTTTTGGTTTTTTCCAGTAACTCCTGAGGCAACCTGGGCAAAGCATACATTTATTCAGGTTCTTTGGTCTCATTATGAATGAGAGTAGAACAATGTGGTCTTTGCCCTCTCCTTGGGGAAATTTGGGGGTTAATATAATTTACATCCATAAGCATGATAACACAGCAGAAAGAGAGCATGGGTTTTGAAGCCAGACTGCCTGGGTTTGACTCTGAGCTTCATCAGTTGCTAGCTAGGTGACCTTGAACAGATGACTTGGCAATTTTCTGCCTCAGTTTCTCATCTGAAAAAATAGAGACGATTGTCCCAACCTCTATGTGTATGGCAATGAGTTAATACATGTAAAACTCTCAAAAGACAGCCAGCCATGAAGTAGGTGCTCAGTAAATATAAGTCCCTGATGCTAATCCCTATTACTATTATTTTATTGTTTCTTTAGGGCGATATATAAGACATGACTCAGTATACAGATAACACTATCCAATAACTGGAATGTCCTAAGACACAAGCAAAACCCAGCATGGTTACTGTTCTTACAATCCAAGATTATATTGTGTGCCTTGAAAACCAGATAGGATTTAGACAACTGAGAGGGAGCAGATGTCCCATAGGTGGCTGACAAACCTATGAGAGTGGAGAATGATCCAGTTGGGTTTCCTGAGAAAGAAGCCTGGTCTTTGCAAAGATGGGGTTGCTTTACAGAGCTGTGGAAAATACAAGACCTCTGAGCACAAGGACTTGATGCTCACATAGTGACTTCCCAGTATAGCACCATGGACACAGTAGACACTTGGCGAGAGGTGTATTGATTAAATGACCAAGGATGATGAAAATTACTGGTAGCGATAATATCAAGATGCCTTTTGATGAACTGCAGTGTCGGTGGGGTTTGATGTTCTGAAATGTTTCTGACTCCTGTCAGGTCCCTCGTTACCCTCTGATTCAATGCATCTGCCCAGATTGACACAGTCATGGTAATGGAACCATAATGGCCGGCTTTATTTTTTAATCTATAAACTGGCTGCCAAATTACATGCGTGGTCTTCAGATCTGCCTTTTGCATTCCCGAGGAACAATTATGTCCCTGTTAACTGTATTGTAAAACTATGTGTACGAGTATGCTGTATATATGTGTCTGTATGTATTTACACATATAGAAACATGTACATATAAAGATAAAACTTTTTTAAACAAAATTATAAAGAAGGCTTTGTGTCATTGAGGCTCTCTCTTCTTTGCCCTTTAGCCAAATATTTAGCTTTTTCATTCACAGTCCATAGGCCTATGTTCTCTTCATGTGTTTATCTAATCCCAAACTAAAAGTTCCTATGAACTATTAATACTTGAAAGCTAAAACTCTGATAGGTGAGATTGAAAACATAACATTGGAGTGACTTGGTAGTAGTGAAATTTCAAGCTGTACAGAAGGGATTTTTGGGTCAGACATCCTGCCCCTCAGGCAGCATTCTGTCCTGACCATGGACGTGAAGGTACTTTCTACATATTTGTGTATAGGACCCATTCGATAAAAATCATAAAATATTTTTCTGACTTAACTTGAAGCAGAGGTTCTGCCTACAGACTAGAGTGTCGCCTACTTTCTGTGGACACTGCTCTCACTTCTCTTTACTAACACTTAGCTCCTCAAAGACAAGGGCCACGTCTAAGTCACTGATGTTTGCCTGGCTTATAACAGCACCTGGCACATATAGCTGCTTAATAATTATTTGTTTATGGAATGCTTTCGTAATGAAGCAGGCTCTCCAAGGCTGTTCACGCAAAGGCCTCTCCTGGATCTCTTTTTTAACAGCCTAACAACCTATGAATTAGTGTCTCATTTATCTACCTATTCCTTCCACACCCTTTGCTCCTTCCCTCCCAATTTTTGCAGAGTATTTATTAATGTTTTTGGAGAAAAGAAGGAATGAGTGAGTTTGTAATGACAACGATCCCTTTCCTCCTTGTTGGGTAGCTGATAGTCAAAAAAGTGGTGGGTGTTGGATATAAAGCATGTCAAATAAGGGGCAGAGGAAAAGTTTTGCTGAAAGAGTCCAATCAATCCCAAGCAAGTTTTTCCGTCTTGTCTCTGAGGCACAGAACATAATACCATGTTCAATAAATAATTGTTAAGCTGATGATTGCATGGAAGATGGTAATACTTCTGTATGTTTTGCTCCTTAGAGAGTTTGAATGGGGCATCGCTATATGAGGACTTGTGTAAATGTGGGCACATAGAACCAGGGGAAAGGGAGTTAGGAGAAACAGCTTTTTAGGAGCACAAGCATGGCAGGCTGTATACTCCTCACTATCATTTTGAAAGCATAGGAGCTACTGGGGGAGAAAAGGTGACCACTCAATTCACATTAAGAGTTAATACTGTAGGGGCACCTGGGTGGCTCAGTCGGTTAAGCGTCTGACTTCGACTCAGGTCTTCATCTCATGGTCCATGAGTTTGAGCCCAGTGTCAGGCTCTGTGCTGACAGCTCAGAGCCTGAAGCCTGCTTCAGATTGTGTGTCTCCCTTTCTATTTGCCCCTCCCCTACTCATGCTCTGTCTCTCAAAAATAAATAAACGTCGAAAAAAGTAAAAAAAAAATTAATACTGTATAAATTTCGGGGACAAAAGGCTTATGCAGTTCCTTAGTAAAACGAAAGAATGCTGTGGCTTAATAAATTATCCTTGTCTAAATTATTCTGCCCTCGCTACTTCTCAAGGCGGGCAGGTAACAAGTTCTCCACTTTCTATGTAAACCTAGTATTCAATCCTGATTTAATATTCCCACTCTGTTTTTGTAATTAAAACATCATTTATACTGAGAATAATTAAGACAACTGTACATTTGATTTTAAAATCAGTTTTGAGTATTGTGCCTTGTCAAGCTACAAGAATGGTTCCTGCAGCTTTTACAACGCAGCATTAAGAAGCAGACAGTGACCGCAGGCACCTGAGTGGAAGGTTTGACAGTTTGATAAATTAGGAATGACACTTGCCAAAATGGCTGTCCTTCCTGCAGTCTGCCGGTGGAGCATTTGCACACTGTTAATTGAATTGGCAATTTGTGTAACAGTGCCTGCCCCTGAGCTTTTGTAACGCCGAATCTGCCATTTAACTCTGATAATCCAGGACTTGGGAATAAGGACGAAAAGCTTCACATGATATTACTGCAGATTTAAAATGACAGTCGGGGACCTTGTTGCCAATTTCCCATTAAATGAGAAATAATTAACAATAGCAATAACAAAGTCTTATAAAGCTGGAAAGTTAAATTGACTTTTCAGCACTAGTATTGTACAAAATTGCTTCTAGTGTGATTATCGGATTGCCCTTTCAAGATTATATACCCTAAATAGTATCGTATGATGAACCAAACATGGGATGTTTTGCGAGCCAACCTGTTTTATTACTGTGAAAATCTTCTGATTATCTACAGGGATTGTATTGTCATTAAGGATTTGTTTTATGCTATAAGATTTCATAGAGATAGAGACCTTAATGAAATGATAGAGTTTCTTATTTCCTCACTTTTGCTAGTAATTTAATCACAGCTGCAACAAAATGTTGAACTACAGCTAAATAATGCCATTTATAAATTTCATGGAGAAGTACATGAGGTTTTGGGGGGTATGGGGGTATCCTTCCTTGATGCTTCCCAGAGTTTTAAGAACTTCTGACTATTTGTATGTGTGTTTGCTACCATGATCTTTGGAATAATGGTTTTGAACAATACCGATTCCTGGCAGAGAGTTCTTTAAAAAATTGTAAAATGTCAAGTTTCCATGATTCTCAAAGCCATGATTATAGCTGTTCGCAGTTATTGTTTGCTTAATTCTGAAGTTGAAAGTCTTTTAAAGGGTATGGCATTGAGTTGGTTATGTTAGTTTGGAAAGGGGTGATATTTTGCTGGTACTCTCTGGATGGCCATACCCAGTGTGTGCAGTCAGCATCTGTGGTTACATATTTTGTCTGCCTCTTTTGACTTATGTATTGGTGTGTGAATAGCTGTGCTAGGTAAGGTGTGGACATCAGATCAGCTAGAAGGGTTTGAGAAACTAATTAGGTGGCAAAAGATTACCCTTTTCAAAGATTTTAAAGTTATTTTTTATTATAGACTCTCACCTCACAAGTGTCCAGTAAAGTGTTTGATCAAGAAAAAGAAGAGTTTCCTTAGATATTCAGGCCATTCAAGTATAGAATGAAGCCTTCTGTTTGGTGTGTGTGTGTGTGTGTGTGTGTGTGTGCGTGCTTACTGTGGTTAGAAAAAAAGGTGGTATTTGCTCTGTTTTTTTAGAATTTGCTCATTTTTCTTGACGACTGAATATATTTCATTAATTCATCCTGTCATCCCATGAACAAAATGCCCAGGTAGAATGGGAACTGAGGGACTATAATGCCAGCTAGAAATCAGGGCTTTTCTAGAGGTTCTAGAAGCCAGAGACCATGGTGCCTCTAAGGGGACAAAGCAAGGAGACAAAATGTTATAAGCACTAACAATTAGTGCTCAGGAGGAAAGTTGAAGTCAGCAAAGGAAACCATAAATGCAGAAGAGAATAAGGGAGAGAACCTGAGATACAAGGAGTGGGCCTGAACCTGACCACAAAAATCAGTGTCTGTGGACTCAGAATGCCTGGGTGCCTTTATACCTCAACTCTATAAAATTTGGAAAATCAGGAAATCTTTTCTTTGCTTCTGTCTTTTCATTGAGAAATGGCAATAAATATACACCCATTTTTGGGCATCTGGGTGGCTCAATGGGTTAAGTATCTGACTCTTGATTTCGGCTCAAGTCATGATCTCAGAGTTCAGTTCATGAGATCGAGTCCCACTTTGGGCTCTGTGCTAATGGTGCAGAGTCTGCTTGGGATTCTTTCTCTTCCTCCCTCTCTGCCCCTCCCCTGCTAGCCTACACATGCCCACCCCCACCAAATAAATAAATAACTACACTTTTAAAAATGCCCATTTTTACCTCATGAGGGTGCGTGCATGTGAAAATTAAGTGGATTATTATATGTGAAAACATTTTATAAATTGTAAAATCCTATGTGAAAATGTAAGCTGTTAACACAAGTAGCAGCATAGTAACAGCATAATTTAGCAAGGAGTGGTCAAAACTTTAAAAAACCACAGAACTGCCTAAGAAAATAAAGAAGAGGGATGCCCAGTGGATAATGGGAAGGAAGCATGTTCTCTGGTACCACCATGGAAAGTTCATTTTTAGCACAGTGGTGAGGACAGATGGCTCGGCTCAGAACTTTACAAAGAGGCTGAGTCTGTAAAGAAGCAAGGGTTGTGGGGGTGTATGTCACAGTGGTAGTGGATGCTGCCTGTTACCCCCAGAATGATGGGGGTGCATGTGCAAAGGACTGATGAGTGTTACAGAACAGGAGAGGAACTTGCCATGAAAATTGCTGCATTTCCGTGATTTGAAATGTCTCTGAAATTGAAAATGGGTCTTGTAATTGATGTATATATTTAGTATGATGGTTTTTCTTTTTTTTTTCCCCCTCAGGAGAGTAGAAAGTAAATTGATGACATATTCAAAAACTGATGGTGCTTGAGGATTGTTGCATTTTGACAAAATGTTAATATGGATATAGTTTGCTAATGGCCAATTTTTGCATATTTCATTATCAAAATATTTGATATTGATAAGGAAAGGCTTTGGTACCTTTCCTTGTCCAAGGTTAAGATGTTACTTCATTCATTATTTCTTCCATGAATGTCCTATGAAGAGCTTACTCCTATAACACTAGAGGCCATATTAGGAGTTATATGTACATGGTATCATTTAATTCTCAAAATACCACCAGGAACTGCAATTGTTTTTAGCTTCCCATATTATATATGAGGAGACTGAGACTCAGAGAGTGTTACTTAAACTTCAGACTTGATACAAAGCCTGATGTTGGGTTAAATGGTGTGGAGAAAACAAAGGGACACATGGAGTGGCCCATTCCTCTGCCTAAGGCACCCAGTGTTCAGAAGAGAGTCACTCCAGGAAAAGTACACTATTGTATTATCAATGCCACAACTGAGGTACAAGCAATCTAGGATTCCACAAGTGAGGGGCATCATTTCTAACAAGAAAGTAAGGAGACATTTTTTTATAGGGTAAAATTTAGACAAGTAGAGATACGGCAGGTGGTAATACAGGCAGGGAAAACTAGATGAGTAAGAGAAATGGAAGCATCAAAACACCGTGTGTATTGAGAGGTCAGCAAGTTATCAAGACTGGCTGGACTGGAGCATGCCTGAAGAGGAAGAGTGGGAAATAAAGGCAAAATGATGGGTGCATTTCAAAGGATACCACCCAGAGTTTTGATGGGGGTAATTACGACTTCACTAGTAATTGGTTCTCTTTTTTTCTGCCAGTTATTTTGGTTTTGTGTCTCCATCCCCATCTCTGGGATTATAATAGGTTTCTAGTTTGTTCTTGGTTATTTTGTACCTTCAAAATGTTCTACCGTTCTTTTGTCACTAGAAAAGATCATGGTGGATATTGTTTTATATAGTTTAGTTCTCATGAAATGTGTACCTAAAAAGATTCAGTGGGATATAGGAAATTTATTTTAAATTTAATGGAAAGAAATACCCTGACTTTTACTATCACATCATGATGGGAAAAGTTTGGGATAAAATCACTTGACCAGAGGTCTGGGGAAAACTGGGCAATGTTCTTTTCATTTTTAAATTTTCTTCTATGATTATCAATCACTGGGCGTTTTGGGGAGGATGAGGTGCATCTTTTTATTTCTACATTTTCTTATAGAGGTTATGTATACACAGCTGCACATTCTTGTTTGTCCATCTTATTATTTAAAAGTGGATTTTGGAGGCATCTGCATGGCTCAGTCGGTTAACTGTCCAACTCTGGCTGAGGTTATTATCTCATCATTGATGTGTTCATGCCCCATGTCAGGCTTTAGGCTGACAGCTCAGAGCCTGGAGCCTGCTTCAGAATCTCTGTCTCTCTCTGCCCCTCCCCAACTTGTACATGTGTGTTTTCTCTCTCTCTCTCTCTCTCTCTCTCTCTCTCTCTCTCTCTCCCTCTTTCAAAAACAAACATTAAAAAAACAAAAGTGCATTTTTATTTATGAGTCTTCCCTATTTTTTCTCTATTTATGTTTGTAGAGTAAAGGTGACTTAACTTTCTTTGTTCTTTGTTGCTTTGGTCTTTCTTACTGTGCTTTTCCCACATTTTTTCTTATTTTTACTTTTCGAGCTTCCTGAAATCTGCATTTAAAGGTATAGATTGACCTCTAAGTACTGCTTTACCTGTGTCCCACAAATTTTGACATGAGTGTTTTCAAAATTATTCCACTCAAAACCTTTGAAATTTTTCTCTGACTTTTATTAACTCAGTAGATTTTTTAAAGGTAATACATTATTTAGTTCCCAAACATGTAAGGATTATTTCTGCTCTTTTTGATATTCATTTTATTGTTATATACATATTTAAATTTTTTAATGTTTATTTATTTTTGAGAGAGAGAGAGAGAGACATAGAGCATGAGTGGGGGAGGGTCAGAGAGAGAGGGAGACACAGAATCCGAAGCAGGTTCCAGGCTCTGAGCTATTAGCACAGAGCCCAACACAGGGCTCAAATTCATGAACCATGAAATCATGACCTGAGCCAAAGTTAGATGCTCAGCCGACTGAGTCACCCAGGCCCCTTGTTATATACATATTTAAATACTCCTTATCTCTCACAGGGTGCCTTCAAAGTTCTCTAAGGTCATAGCTCATGTATGATGTTAGCTATTTGCCTTAGGGATTAGACGTGTACCACAGATACTGATGAGCAGGTGTTATATGGCAAGACTTATTCACCACAAGCTCTTTTGTGGAGTGGGGGAAAGGGAGGAGGCAGCCAACAAGCAAATGCACTAACAGCATGACTTAGGATAGTGGTGAGTACTATGAAGCAATGAAACAGGATGAGGTGATAGAAGAACCCTGATAGGGGCAGGTGTGCTCCTTTTCACCGGGTGTGCAAGGAAGACCTTCATAAGTTGACATTTGGTTGAGACCTGGATGACTAGAAGCAGCCAGCCACAACTAGTCTGTAAATAAAACAGTCCAGAGCAAGCAACAAACAGAAAACTCAGGTGGGAACTAACTTGGTATCTTACAGGAACAGACTTTTTTTTTTTTTTTAATATTTTTTAATGTTTGTTTATTTTTGAGAGAGAGAGAGAGAGAGAGAGAGAGGGAGCAGGGGAGGGTCAGAGAGAGAGGGAGACACAGAATCTGAAGACAGGCTCCAGGCTCCGAGCTGTCAGCACAGAGCCTGACCCCGGGCCCAAATACACTAACCACGAGATCATGACCTGAGCCAAAGTTGGATGCTTAACCAACTGAGCTACCCAGACACCCCAGGAACAGACTTTTGAAAAACAAAACAAAACAGTGTGGGTTTGGTGTAGGAAATGGGAGAATAGTTTTAGGAGGAAAGGGCACAATCATACAGACCTTCTAGGACATGGTGGGAGATGGGTTCCCTTCTAAGTAGGCTGGGAAGCCATTTGATAGTTCTAAACAGGGAATAATATTAGTAAGCCTTTTGCCTAAGTTTGTTTGGAAGATTAGTATGAGGCAGTGTGTGTGTGTTTGTGTGTGTTTTGAGGGAGAGTGAGAAAGACACTTAAAAGGATGCCTGGAACATAGTAAGCTTTACATTAGTTTGTGTTACTGCTATATGATAGTGAGCAATCATTTCTTTGTAAATACTTTGGTACATTTTAGGCAATATAAGTGTTTAATTAAATAAATATAAATTTGAAGCATGGGTATGCTAACTCTACTCCCACCCTTTTAAATATATTCATTCTTTTTTTTTTTTTTTCAGTGAGAGAGCACGTAGGGGAGGGGTAGAGAGAGAGAGAAAGAGAGAGAGAGAGACTATCTTATGCAGGCTCCATTCTCAGTGCAGAGCCCTACCAGGGGCTCAATTTCATGACCTGGGATGATGACCTGAACCAAAATCAAAAGTTGGATGCTCCGCTGACTGAGCCACCCATGTGCCCCACTAAATTTGATTCCTACAAACATTTGTGTTCTCTGAATTAATGATCTTGAAGTCCATTTTAGTATCCTCCTTTGTGACCCTGGCCAGGTCACTTCTACAGAGCTGTTGTGAGGATTAAATGAGGTAATGTCAGGCAGTGGACATGATGATAGGCACATAATATTCACCCAGTGGGGGCTATTTTAATGATCTAACGACAGTTCATGACACTCTGTTTAGGTTCGCAGTTCCTTCAAATTGTGATTTAATTACTTGAAAGGATAATTCTATTCACTGGATGTTAAATATCTGAAAATATAAAATGAGACTACAAACCATTCTGTCTTCATCGATGTATTTTTAGTTATTAGACATCTCATATTCCACAGGCCTTCTCAGAAGCAGACAAATAAATTGATAGTCACTTTACATTCAGTTTGGAGGGTCAGGGAGTAGAATTTTATGGAAAAGGTTATTCAAAGAGTCTGTTTTCCCTGGATTTATTTGTTTGTGAGGACAAAGAGAGAAGCTTGCAATTTATATTTCTATTGAGCAATGAATGACCTAGCTGTAAAGAGATATTTTACTTATTTATGAAGAATAATTAATTATTTGCTGGTGTGAAGGAAGAAAGCATTCTAATGAAGGCATACATTTTAAAGGTTGAGGTGGAGGAGAAGAAACAAAAGTTGGAAAAATTTAAACTATTTACATTTAGATGATTTAGTATGAAGGAGATAAAACATTCCTCAAACTGGTACAGTACTAAGGGTAGTAGTGAGTTGCAATTTATAATAACGTTTTATATGCTGTATCATAACTCTTGAAATTCAAGCTTCTAAATCAGGAATCATCTTATCAGGGTAAGATCTCATCAGTATCCAGACATTTTTAAGGCTATAAAGTTGTTCATAATTTATACATATGAATATAGTACATGTGAAAGAAAACTTCAGCTATCTGGAATTTAGAGGAAATTATTTTGGATAAAAGAGGGGCTATTCTTTAATCACCAAAGTTTTTCTTTTTTATTTAAATCATTTTGGAAAGACTTTTTTGTGTGGAAGATAATTGAGCCTTTTCTTTATGACTTAGGAGCATCATTATGTATGCATTTCATTACCATGAAAATAATATGGTGCGATGTCCTCAGGGACCATTGGACGATGAGAACTGCTTTGACTGTATACCAAATTGGCCCAGATTATAGTGCATTTTGAGGATTTTTTTTTCCTGTTGTTTATCCCTCCCCTCTAGCCCCCCTGTTCCTCCCTTACTGTCAGCCATAACTCCTCTCTGCCATTAGCATTTCTGGATCTCCCTTTTAATTTGCTGCTTCAGATATGCTTTTAGCTTGGACACCTAAGTTTGCTGGAATTACATATTAAACTAAGCATGAAAAAAATCTGATAGAGGACAAAAGGGATCCTGTGTGAATAAAGTAGTTGGACTTTGTGATACCACTTTGGACTCTTCAGAGGCATTTTTCACAGCTGATCTCATTTGCATTTTGGATGAATAAAATATCTTTACAGAGGTACAGGGACACTCTGTGGAATAAGTCATCCTATCTATACGTGTGTGTGTGTGCACGTGTGTGTGTGCACCATAGCAATTCTCTAGCTGTGCAATATATTTATGTCTAGTTCCCCACCCTATAATATAATCCCTCAAAAAGAAACGCTCTTCCTAACTATGCTTTTAGAGACCTAGGGAAAACAATCTTACCACTTCTCCAATCTTCTTTGCAGCTCTTGCTCCTGAAAATACTTTAGCCTATGTTTGGGACACTGAGTATGTAAATGAAATCTTTGATGGGTCTGCAAAAATCTGTCAGGAAACGACCCCCCCCCCCCAGCTTTAAGTAATTAAAGCTAGATGCTCCAAACTTGAAACTCACAGAAAATTATTGTAAAATCCCCAAACTGATTTTCTTTTTCTGACTAGATTTCTTAGTGCGGTTCAGCTGCTTGGCTTGCCCTCTTGACTAAAATAAGTTTACCAGCATCTCTCCATAATGATACTTATCTTTACAAAGATAAATATGGCCATATTTCTCAAAAATTCAGATTAAGAATGTAGGTTACTGGGATTTATGAAGACTATTTTTCTTTTCAAATATTTGATCAGTATCATGGAATGTAGTTAGACACCTTGGAAAGCCATTAAATAGAAATACATCATGATTTTTAAGGGAAGAAAGGCAAACTGAGAGAGGGCAGTGTCTGTTAGATGATTCACCCATGTACCCAACTGACCATTTGGGGCCAAGGAGGCTGATTTTTATGTTTTAAAATTAATCCAACCTAGATTAACCATGTCACGTCCCCTTAGCCACAGGCGTATGAATCTCAGGGTAGACAGCTGTTTGGATGTCCCACACTGGGACTGCTGCCCTCAACAAACGCTTCTGATTCTCCTACATGGTCACTTGGCAGCATCCATGTGCACCCATATGGCTGGATGGCATCGTGCCTATTTACAAGCCAGTTGAATTGTTTCACTAAGACCCAGGTGCCAAGCAAACATGGGGTTGGTCTCACTGCCTACTGAACTATGTAGCTGCTTTCTCAGAAACAAATCTTTTCTTGCTAATGACCTCCAGGTTTCTAGCAATGTATTTGTTGGTATTTTGTTGCTTTCTCTAGCATTTGGACACTCTGTCTGTAAAGATAACAAAGGAAAGAAGAAGCATGATCCCTTCTGGAATTATTAAGCAGATAGTACACGAAGCAGTAACAGACCCATTTGGGCTGTCACCTGTGGTGTTAGTATCACACAATCCCCAGATCCTTTGTAGTCCTGCCTGAAGACTAAATGGAGCATTGGTGTACATTCCATGACAGTGAGACTGGTCATTTAACTTTTCTTTTTTAAATGGCTTCACTAAAGTAGGGACAATAGCTTTCATGTAAGGAAATGATGCAAAGAAACTGTACATTTGCCCTGGAATTAGCGAACAGATATGTAACATTTTTCTACTTTTGCTCTAACTAGTTGATTGTTGTATACCACTTGAGTTCATAAAACATTTTGACCTATATTGTTTTATTTAGTCATCATGTAAACTTTATGAAGTAGGTAGGTCAAGTATTATTATTCATTTTATTTTACAAATATGGGAACTGAGGCCAAGAGCAATACTGTGACTTACCCAAGGCTGTCCAACAAGTTTAAGTGGCAGAGCCAAGACTCAAACCCAGACTTTTTCTGGGAGTCTATTACCGTTAGTAATGAAAACTCCTTGAGAGAGTATTTTCTTCTGGATGGATTCAATCTTAATTCATTTTTAAGGAAAGCCTCCAAATAGGTAAGATGTTGATTGGAAAATATATATTAACTTTCTCATTAAAAGTGACTTTAATAGAAGATATCCCCAACAACTGCCATTGTAATTTATTGCTTTTATATTCTCTTGGACTTGCTTCCTGAGTAATATTTTGGGTCATTTTCTTGGCAACAGCTTTGTTTTCATTGTTTGCTTTTGTTAGGAGGTCAAAGAATTTCATTTGCCTAAAAGGAACAAAATTTGTCAGGATTCCAGAAACCCATACTGCCATATTACTCTAGATGTGACATAAAGCTTCAAATCTGCATCTCTTCCAATTAGTACCAACTTATGAACACTGACATGACTTTTGTGGTATTGAAACAATTGAAAATCAGAAAAGTTATAGAGAAAGGAGTTTTGAAGGAGGTGTAGCCTAATTTGACTGTTGTTATTCACCTTCCTTCTTTAGATAGAGCACCTGTCAAAATTCTCCACTGAAAAATTTCTTATCAGAAGTATAATGTAAATGGGGGGAAAAACTTTTGTAACCAGGTAGATTATAAGGTAAATTTTTAATATTGAATATAAATAAGAGGTGAAAAGTTGACTTGTCATTGAGTCAGTGTTTGACATCTGCATATTTGGAAATATTTGGAAAGTAGGTAGAGCAAGTTCACTTTGTCTTATTATAGTACAAATATCCCACTGTTTTCACTCTTACTCATAATGGTTTTGATATGAAAAAGACTTCTCTCACTTTTAAGAGCCTATTGAAGTATATTTTACATATCATTCACCCACTGTAAGTTGGATAATTTTTAGTAAACTTAAAGGGGTGTGACCATCATAACAATCCAGTCTTAAAAGACTTTTTCCATCGTCATGAAAGCTATGGCCACTTACAATCAATGGGGTGGGGCTCCCACCCCAACCCCAGGCAAATACCAGGCACTTTCTGATTTTCTATATTTCTAGCTTTTCTAAAGATTGCATGTAAGTGTAATCATACAATATGGAGTCTTTTGTGCCCAGCTTCCTTCACTTAGTATGGTGTTCTTGAGTCTATTTCAAATTGTATGTGTGTATGTAGTTCTTTTTTATTGCGTAGTAGTAGTTTATTACATGGATGTACCACATATTATTTATTTATTCACCAGTTGATAGACATTTGGATTGTCTCCAGTTTTTGCTATTTTGAGCAATGCTACCATGAACATTGATATACAAATCTTTGTATGGAATTATGTTCACATTTCTTTTGAATAGACAAATAGTAGCAGAATTTCTGAGTGTTGTGGCAAATGCATGTTTGATTTTTAAGGAAAATGCAAAAGTTGTTTTCCAAAGTAGTAATTGGATTGAACCATTTTACATTCCCACCAGCAACATATGACAGTCCTAGCTTTTTTATTTTTATTGCAGCAAGTTCTAATTTTTTTTATTGTATAGTGATATCTCATTGTAATTTTAATTTGTATTTCTGTTTTAGTTTTCTGTTTCCGGGTAACAGCGTGCCACATGCTTAGCAACTTAAAAACAATATATTACATTTTAATCCACACTATCTGTGGGTCCAAGTGTTGGTTTGGACCATGATCTTATATGAGACTTTAGATCCTCTTCCAAATTCACTGGTGCTGGGAGAATTTAGTTTCTTGAAGTTGTAGGACTGAAGTCCCATTTTCTTGCTGACTGCCCACTGGGAAACACTCTTAGCTTCTAGGGTCCACTCTAGAGGGGGTCCTTGCCTACTACAGAGGCAGCTCACACATGGTTGTTTGCTTTTCAAGGCCAGCAGAAGAATCCCCCTCGCTCTGAATCGTTCTTTCTGGGAAGACTGACTGATTATGTCAAGCCCACCCAGGATAATTTCCCCTTTGATTAACTCAGAGTTAACTGATTGGAGACCTTTGTTACATCCACAGAATTCCTTCATCTTTACTGTATTATTCGCCCTAATCATGGGTGTGAAACTCCATCGCATTCACAAGTAGTGTCCATACTGAAAGGGATGGGATGTATAGCACATATATACCAGGGAACAAGAATTTTGAGAACTGTCTTAGGATTATGCCTACCACTATTTTCTTAAGGGCCAATGACGTTGAGCATCTTGCATGTAATTATTAGCCATTCTTATGTCCTTTGAAACCCTGTTAAAATATTTTGCCCACTTTTTACTGAGTTGTTTTCTTCCTACTGAATTATAAAAGGTCTTTATATGTTTAGGACGTAAGTCCTTTATCACATTTGTGATTTGCAAATACTTTCATTCTGTGGCTTATCTTTTCATTTTCTTTATGGTGTCTTTTGACAAGACAAGGGATTGTTCATTATGATGAGATCTAATTTATCATAATTTTTAGTAGATCATACTTTGAGTGTCATAGCTAAGAAATCTTTACGTAACCTGGAGTAAAAAAGATTTTCTCTTATGTTTTCTAGTATTTTATAGATTTCATAGGATTTGGATCTATGATACATTTTGAGTTAATTTTTGTGCAAAGCATGAGAGCGCCTGTGTTATTTTATTTAGGCATGTATATATCCAGTTGTTCCAGAAACTTATGTTGACAAGATTATATTTTTTCCTCTCAAATGATCTTGCCATTTTTGTTGAAAATCAACATTTTGTTGAAATTGACCATATATGTGAGGGTGTACTTGGACTGTCTCCTGTTCCATTGACCAATGTGTCTATCCTTATGCCAATACCACATTGTCTTGATTTCTGTAACTTTAAGTTTTGATGTCAGGTGGTATTAGTCCTATGACTTTTTGTTTCTTTTCTTAAATTGCTTTAGCAATTCTAGCTCATTTGCATTTTCATGTGAATTTTAAGATCTGTGAAAAAGCTTGTTGCATTTTTAAATTCCATTGAGGTCAGTTTGAGCACAATTGCTGTCCTAACAATACTGAGTGTCCCAGCCTATGTACATAGTACATAACTCCATTTATTTAAATCTTCTTTAACATCTATAAGCAATGGTTTGTAGTTCTTAGTGTACATACAGGCATTGTACATTTTTGTTGAATTTATTGCCAAGCAGTTCATTCTTTGTGGTGTCTACTGTGAATAGAATTGTTTTCTTAATTTAAAGTATTGGCTAAGATATCAAAATATATCATTGATATCTATATATACATCTTTTATCCTGAAGCCTTGCTTAACTTGTGTATTATTTCTAAAATTATTTTCTAGATTCCTTATGATATTTTACATAGGGGATTATGTCATCTATGAATAAACACAGTTAATTATTCGTTTCTAACTTCGGTGGCTTTAATGTCTTTTTCTTGCCTTACTGCACTGGTTAGAACCTCTAGCATAGTGTCAAAGAGCCCTGTAAAAAGCAAGCTTTATAACTTAGGGTATAGCTTCGACATAAAACTTGACTCAAACCTGTTAAGTGTATTTGCTTCTTAGATGTAAATGTCGCTTCTGAATAGTTATACTAAAAACTATTTTCTTCCTAAGACCCATCTTCTCTTTGTTTTCTTTTTAAGGATTGTGATGAATTTGGTTTTTGTATAGACAGTTAAATATGCAGTGCTTAGGGGGTTGGTGGAGCGTTCCTTTAAAGTCTTTGCCAAGATTCCCATGATTCCCAGTTCTTGGGAATCTTTATTGATACCAGGTAACATCTTTATGATGTTACCACTCTTTTAGGCATATTTTGGTATACTACTTATTACAACTTATACTCAAATATGCCATGTTTTTCTTTCAAATCCTTTTTTTTTCTTTTTTTTTTTTTCTCAAGGAAGAAACTGAAGGCACATTGGCCTGAAAGTGGGAAGACTTGGAATCTAGTTGCGGGATAGCAGTTTGATTTCTGACAGATCTCTTAACTTCCCTGAATTTTTATTTTTCCTTTGTATTAGTAAGGTAATTGATTGAGCCTTACATGATAAGCTTTGATACTATTTTGTGCTTTAATATTTTGTGGTTCTGAGGGCCATATTTTTTTCAATGTTTATTTATTTTTAGAGAGAGAGAGAAAGAGAGAGAGAGAGAGAGAGAGAGAGAGAGAGAGAGAGGAGGGAGGGAGGGAGAGAGAGAAGAATCCTAGGCAGGCTCTACACCATCAGCACGGAGCCCAGTGCCATGAACTGCAGATCATGGCCTGAGCCACAGTCAGAAGCTTAACTGACTGAGCTACCCAGGTGCCCCAAAAGATTTTTTTTAATTCAAATTTGTTTTCTATTAAGGAACTGAAAAGGCTCCAACTCACGTACGATCACAGAAGATACCTATGTTAAAACAAAAATTCTTCTCAAACAGCATGCTTAAGAAACAGGCAAATTTAGGATGAACATTAGACCTCCTGAAAAACTGCATATTCTGAAGCTTAGACACCTTTTCTCATTTCTTTTTAGACATAAACTATATTATTGTAGGGATCTTCAAGGAAGGCCTCCAAATTATTTTGCTTAGTGATACTGTGTGGCATCAGTAATGTAGAATTTTGTTTTCATTGTATTGTGTTTGGCCTAACATAAATTAACTGTGTAATTAAACATGCAGTAATGCATGCCATAAAGTTTTCTGCTAGTCTACCACTTATTTGTTATTGTTACACCAAATTCATTGTCATCATAATGATAAATCTGAATATGGTACTTGACTGCATTTTAACCCTGACTCGTATTGACCTTTCAACTGAAGACAGTATGTTGTCTCATTTAAGACCATAGTTATTAGACATGAAACTATTGAAGGTGGTATTTTTTATTTTCATGGGGATGGAAAGGCACTGGGGCAAAGCACAGTATAGCAGTATCAGCTTAGAGTGTTTAGCAGTAGCTCAGCTTTTTCAAAGCCTTTTTTTTTTTCAAGAGATGCTAAAAGGGTGTTCAAAAAAGATGAAAGCTACATGATTAAAATGAAGCACGCTATAATGTTTAACTGGCAGTTTATGCTACATAGTCTATATACTCTGGTCTAATCATCTTGTATTGTGTCTGACTAGTTTATAGTGGTTGAAAGTTTCTTGGCCAGAAAGGACCTTGTAAAATTAGTTCTTATTAGAAAAAGCATGGATGGCTGCAAAATTTGGAGACAGGCTGATTTTAGTCCTGTCAAATGACATAAATAATCAGCAGGAAGGTTTTGGTTTAATGCACAGGAAAAAAAAAATCAAGGGGTGTTTGTGTTTAGAATTTTCTAAAAGATAGAATTCCCATCAAACTAACATTTCAGTTCTTTCTATAGATTTGTCCCTGAGTCAGTGTTTTAAGAAAATCTAATAGGTATATGTGTGTGTATTTCAGAATTTAAAGTTAACATATGACAGATAAAATGATAAAATACAAACATAATACCTTGGAGTAGTCAAACGAAGTAAGGATATAAGATATTGTTCTAGGATATCAGGATGCGAAATCTGAAGTCCTAATACCTTGTGATCCAGAAATTAAAAGCTTAATTATTTACTGTCCATCTTCTAGTTGAAAGTTTGAGAGTTTGGGGCCAGGGGCGGCAGTTGGCCATTTTATTTAATTTTTGTTCTGTTGATATGACCTGTGATCTCCATTTCCTAAGTGAGAAAGCATCTAGTTACCTGATTTATGGCCGTCCAAACAGAATAAAGAATTTATAGCAGAATACTGTTTTAGTGTCTTTTTAAGGTGTCAGATTTTGTTTAGCTTCTTTCTACTTAGGTAGGAATAGTATTTTACCTTCATTGTGTGAAGTTAAGCATTTGATGTTTTGTTCATTTACCAATTATTAGGACTGCCCACTACTGCTTGAGTGTTATATGTAGGTTAAAAGATAAAACCTAAAAGTATCTAAATACATTGTTTGAGTGAAAGCAAAAGACCATCATTTTCTTAAGGTTCCCCCAATTTTTAATCCTAAAACCCTAAAACCTTGCCTGATCAGTTCTGTAAAATTCTATTTTGGCATGTTAATGAGTTAACTCCACAAATGTAGTTCGGTATGATTTCTTAGATCATTTATCTGAATGATGGTTAAGCTGTTGGCTCAAGGGGCTCGTGAAAGGAACCTAGAAATAATCAGAGCAGAGAAGAGATTGTTTTATTTTTGTGATCGTAAGTAAAAATGTTTGCTCCTTCTAGTGAGAGCTCCATATCACTATCACCTCTGATCTTACAATAAAGCAAACAAATACACAGATCTTCCAAGATATTTTATTTCTCAACTGCTTTGATCTCCGTTTTCAGCTGAAGGATGTGTAGTTTTCCTGTGCCAAACTCTACTTGAGCAGACAAAATTTTCTTTGACCTATGAATTGCAAGCATGTGTTACTTCCAATTAATCTTTATAAGCTAGTGAAAAGAAATGTAGTGGCTTTTATAGTTTGACAGTTTTAAAAACAAATTATCTTCTTGTAGATCAACTTTTGAAATCAGGAAAAAGCACAGATAATCTCAAAACTGTGCGTTTTAGTGGCACCTGCTAAATATCAGGTGTTTATACCTGGGCCATAAAAATTCATTCTAGTCTAGAATCTAAAGTCTCATCCCAGGAGGAATATGGGGAAAAAATTGGCTAAAATGATTTATTTTTGTTCTATAATATAAGAGTTACAGAAATAGAAGTCTTAAGGTCCTGGGCATGATTTATGAAAAAACTCTAAAGGTAGGCCATTTGTCCATGCTATGGGCCAGTACCCCTATAAATTAAAGAGAGAGAAGTGGAAAGGAAAGGGGAGATAGAGATGGGTGGTAGGGGGATCTTGACTGTTAATGGGAATGGCCACATCATCACAAGCTTTTTGGGTGGATACATGTTGCATTACAAAATATGGTATATGCCCATATTCTAAGCCGGGCAGGTCAGCAGATGTTCATGGCTACACTGGTTTCTGTAGGTTTCTTACCTTAGGTTATATTTCTGTCACCGTACATTTTACTAATCTGATGAAGATTCCAGATTGCACAGTTTTGCCTGTAAAAGCTAGGAAATTATTCGGAAGAGATGAGGAGGGTTCATTTAAAGCAGTTGTCATTAGTTTTGTCTTGGCTACTTGAGAATCAGTACAAGTAGACTAACGTCCTCTTAAGCATAGTTTATCTCCAGGGTTCTGTTTTTATTTCAGGCATCTTTTTTGTTTAATAAGCACCTTGTCACCAACCCTTGTACTATCACTATGCCCTGGGAGATGAGATTTTCCTTTTTCCTTTTTACCCTGATCTCTTGCCTAGCTGCCCAGCCTTCTCCCCACTTCCTACCTCATTTCCCAGTGAAGGTGTCAAGAAAAAATCTGGTCAATAAATGTTTGCTAAAAGAGAGCTTTGGTTAAGCAGAGAGCTTTAGTATCTCTCAAATGGCCTTATAGGGATAATGCATCCAGGGAATTCTAAAGAAATTTTTAAGGGCAGATAGTTCAGATCCTCAGGGAGAAGCAGAGGGGGAAAACAGTTTGGAGGCAGGATGTATGAATGCTTTCTGTGCTTGAAGGTGCCCTAAACTATACATTACGCAGGACCGGTAATTCAAGTAGGATTACTTGATGAACCACCTGGGAATATGGGGGGAAATGGCTTAAAGGCAAGGTTCCTCAGGCCTACCAGGTTAGAGATACTAGTGTTCTCTACATCACTGGGTGTGGAGTATGTGTGGCCCTGTTTTCAGTTAACCTTTGTGTCTGGAGCAGTGTCTCAGATACCTGCAAACAGTTATGGCATTTGGGTAGGTTACCTGGTGTGAAGCTCTTCTGAACCAGCCTTTCCATGTGGAAACCTGCTGGCTTCTATGTTGCTGGCCTGAAGCAGGTCAGCTTTAACATCTCCAGGGTGGTTTTGCAGAGTGTGAATTTCAATGTAAGAAGCATGTGTGGTTTTCATGAAGTGTGTGTACTTATGTATTAACATGCTCAGTTTATAAATTGGGCTGACATTTCCATTGTTACCTCCTTGTATTATCTTGCTTTGTTGCATGCTTTAATAATTTTTATAAAGTTTATTGCCCCCTGCTGCTCAATATCTTCATATGCTATGTGTTGTTCTTTACATCCTGCTGGGGTGCAGTTTAATGAATTATTTTTCAATGAGAATGATATGATTTTTACAGCCTGCCCACAGAGATAGTGATTTTAATATGGTATTTGTTTGATTCTGTGCCCTTGCCCACTTTTTTTTTTTTTTTTTTTTTTTTTTTTGCCTACACATGTCACCATTACTAGCATCTGAGTGTCGCAAGGCACTGGCTGTCCAAGCTTGATGCCATGCGTGTAATGGTCTCTTTTATTGCATGTTTAATTCTTTATCTCTTGTAATCTTCGCCCTGAATCTCTATCTTCATTTCCATCTCAGACAGTTTGGCTTTTATGCCAACATCTGTACATTTGCTTTGCATTGAAATTCCAAGAATAACATCTTTGCTGCTGGTGGTCTCTCTCGCTCAGTAATTGAATCCACACATTCCTAGGATGTGTTATGTGGGGTGATTTAGCAACTTTAGGTTTTTGTCAAACTTGGGCTTAGCTGAAACTATAGAAGTGAGTTAGGGTTTATTTTGTGGCCACTGCTGTTTTCTTTCTTCTCTTTGTGCCCAGTCTTCACACCTATGACTCTTTTTCCCTAATCTGGTTGAACTGTAGAGATTCTCCTTTCTGTTTCCAGAAAAGTAGTTAACATTTAAGCACCACCACTTCTACTCTATGCCATGTCTTTGAGTTTAGTCTTCATTCTCTGTGTGCTTTTCCTGTATACATTACTGCCACCCCCTTCTGTCCTCCACCCCCACACATGGTATTCTTCTAGTGTTAGACTTAAATTAATTACTGCAAGCATTCATGACAAGGGATGTCTCAAGCTTGGAACATTCAATAAAAAATTTGAAAAGTCCCAATGTTGAGGCATACTTCTCAATATTGATCATGAAAGGTCTTGTCTGAGGTTTAAACACAGAATTTACCAAGAGTGTCAGTTAAAAATATGTTTAACTGCACAGAATGTTTAACTATGAAGCCATAGTTGGTTAAGAAGTAACAGGATTTAGCTAGCTGATGGTAAGTCCATGGATAGGTACTGCAGTGTCTCACCAAGGTCAGCCAGGACCCAGATTTGTTCTGTCTTGCTGCTCTGCCAACCTTAGTGAATTGCCTTTTCCACTCAAGACTTGTCATGTCACATCATGGTGGAAAAATGATTGCTGGATCTCTAAGCATTGATCCCTATACAGCAGCTTCGAGGTAATATGAAGTGTGAAATATTTCCCAGAAGCTTCATAGGGGAGTTCCCTTTATGTCTTATTGGGGGAGAACTGTGTCCTGGTCCCATGCTTGGAGTGATCACAGAGATGGGAGAATTGGCTTTAAGCCAGTTATTACTCATTTTCTAGAAATGAGCACATTATCTGTCGAAGAAAATCAGAATTATATGGCACAGAAGAGGGAATAGAGCAATAGACATGGTTCCTTTTGGATGGACAACATGTTTGTTTACTTAAACAGTGATTGGAAGTTGTTGGATAAAAATTAAATGTAGGGCATGTGCAAAATTGCCCTCTAATTCTCCATGTAAGTAGTGAATGTGGAACGTATTTCTTCATTTTAGAGCCATCAAGTTCCATGTGTGAAAATTACTCTATATTCCTACATAACATACTCATTTGCAACCATTTACTTTACTACTGAACAAATTTCTTTTTTTAACACAGTGACATGTGTATTTTGGCATTTTGAGAATATATGATAATAGGTATGGTATAACCAATGCTGAGCTTTTAGTTAGGTTCCATTTGCTGCAACCTTAATCCAGAAGACTGTAATCCCTATGAAAGTAGGGGCCTCATCTCTTTTTGTTCCTAATCATTTCCTTAATGCTATCTGAGTCCCTGGAATATAGTGGGTGATCAATACATTACTTACTGAGTAAATGAACCTCAGGCATAAGGGAATGACATTTTTAAACTGCTCTTACTTGCTCAGATAATAAAATGCTGTATGCTAGGGTGAAACTTAACATTTGAACCAAATAATAAAGCAGGTTTCTTTGTCTGCCTTTATCTTCCTGTATAATTAAGAGGATTTAGTTGCATATAGTTTCATCAGATGCTTTTCATAAGTCAATAAGCAACTCCCTTCCGCTTCCCTAGACCAGCCCATTGCACAGTTAATGTCATCATGAAATACCAGAAGGAGAGAAGGAAGACACGGGTTCAATGTTACTCATGTGTGACACTACAGAGTCAAATGTCACCCTGCCTCCTCCTCCTTGATCTGCAAGGGAAAGGGAGGGTGCTGAGAATAGTAAAGGGCAACAGTCAATAGTGAAAGAAATGGAAGAGAATTTTGTGCAAACTCCGATGTGCCTCCTTCTCTCCTTTCTTCTCACCTGGCCAGGTAGTTAAGGGAAATGTTAACAGCAGGCATGTGACAAAGGGATATGTTCTGGAATATTGATACTTTCCCAAAGGAGCATGAATAATAACTAATTTGCTCTAGAAAACATATATCAAGCTGCAATAAATGTAAACTTGAGCCTCTGCAAAACTCTCTCCTAAACCTAATTTTTACATAATGAAACTTGCCCTAAAAGTTATGAACTGCCTAAGAGAGGCAAAGGGATCAATCTGGTTTCAAGGGCATAAACATTGAATTGCCATTTGTACTGATTTTCATATGCAATTTAAAAATTAATCCAGAATGTTCAGGTCATGGGTATTATGAAAGCTTTTTATTGTATTCCTAGAGAAAACTTTATTATGCCATAAGGAAGTCAGGAGTCTTTAGCGAAAATTGTAGTTGACAGGAAAATAAAGTCGATTCCACTTAAAGCTAAAAGGTATAGTAGGTCAGGAGATGCTTATATGTATCTTTTACTTTAGAGTGCATTTAGAGCTCATGAAAGGAAGTAGATTGATATTCTTGAAGTGAACTTCTTTCGCTCGTGTTCACAAAACCTGAGCTAGCCAGGTGGAAGGACGTTGAATTAAGCTTTTATTACTCTGCCTGGGGCACAGGAGCTGGTTTAAGTGGCCGAAGGATGAATGTGCAGTTCGACGCCACCGTCTGCTGAGACCACAGATTTCCCTCCCTTAGTTTCCTCATCTCAGCTAAGGACTTAAATAAAAATACCTTGAATGCTACCGTTTCTTGGAATCTCATGTCATTCTTCACTAGCCAGTCTCAGTTGCTGGAAATTAAATATTATCATCATCACATATTAAGAGAAAGACTATGGGGTACTCAGAAATGTTGATTCAGGGTTAGGAGCCTTTCATCTGTGATCTTTGCCATCAAGGAAATTACGATTTATTAGAAAGATTTATAAACATAAATTGTCAGTGTTCAGTTTATAATGCCAGTGCACTCCTTCCAGGAAAAAAGAAATAGTGTAAATGGAGATTAGCATCCTAGCTCAGTCCACGGAGCCAGTTTACCCATAATGGAACCCAGCAATAAAACTGACCATCCTTTCATGCCTTACAGGTCCTGGGAGCAGATTTCCTTATGCCTGGGAGCATTAGCATGGTACTGGGCACTATTTTGAAATAGGTCAGAACTGTTTGGAATACCTTTCTATCAGCATTGCTGATGCCTGCTTCACCTGCTAGTAAGGTTTCCTCAGGCCTGTGGTACCCAGTTGTCCTAAGGTTATTCTGTGTCCACTACCCTAAGTCCACCATTTAGGGAAAAGAGAGCAGTACAGTAACCTTCTTACCCTGCAAGAGCACCATTATTGAGAAATTTTCATTCTTTTTTTTTGTTGGTTGATTTTGGTTTTCTGTGGATTTGTTTGTTTGTTTTTGTTTTTGTGTGTTTTTTTTCTTTCTTTTCTTTTCTTTTTCTTTTTCTTTCTTTTTTTTTTTTTTTTTCTTGCAGTATCAAAATCCCAGCTCTCTTAGTACAGCTCAGTTCCTCTAGGGATTAAGGGAAAAGCAAACTTGTGGCATCAATGCATACTACTGTGTGAATTATTAATAGTCTTTTTACCTACTCAGAAGAGTCACTTTCTAAACAAGTATGTTTGTTAAATCAGGCACATTTCTAACCAGAATTACTTGTATTATTCCAGACACTGTAGCAAAAAAGAAAAAAAGGCCAAAACATTTCTTAAATGTTTTTAGAAGACTGCTCAAAAATATTTATTGGCACTGTGGGCTATAAATGAGGACAGTCATATCCCAAATTAAAATGTGGGCACAAACATTCCTTATAAACTATAAACATATGTTTATACAACTATAAACTATAAACAAGGTATAAAGTGAAAGCTAGAAGAACAGTATGGAATATGGCGTAGGGGCTAAGAGCAGAACAAGCTGTCTTCCAACTGTCCATTGAAGGAAGGCTGCATGGGTGAGGCGTCTGGATAAGCCTGGAATGACAGGGTCTGTATAAGTTGAAGTCAGGGTGATAGTCTAGGATGGGCCAAGAGAATAGTATTAAGCAAGAGCCCTGCCATGCTAGTCCAGAGGATCCTGTCCTCCAGGAAGGTTTCTCAAGAGTTGCTCTGCTGTGGAAAAAGAGAGGCTTGGAAATCAACACCTGAGTACCTGATACTTTTTCTACTTGAATTCTCTGCTTAACCCTGTGAGCAAGCATCCTAGGAGGAAATCAAGGCTCAGCAAGATCAAGTAACTCTCCTGAAATTCTGTAGTTGATGAATAGCAAGACTGTGATTATGATCTTGATTTGCCTGATGTTAGAGCCTGCGTTCTTATCATTGTGTAGCTTTTGCCTACTTATCCCCCATGGGGACTCGGCCCAACAGCCATGAGGGAGGGATGGGGCACTTATGAATATGTGTAAGTTGAGAATTATCCACATGTGTATGGATATACTTATTTAAATTCTGTGTAAATCAAGAAGACTTAGTAATGTTATTTTTCATAGAAATAGTGACATAATTTAGCAAATCTTCTAATGGGGGGACTAGCACTGGAAACCCTCATATTGAAACCAGTAGTACAAATGACTCATTTTTAACCATTTTGAGTTCATTCAGAAACAAGGAGGGGTGCCTACGTGGCTCATTCAGTTAAGGTCCAACTCTGGATTTCACCTCAGGTCATGATCTCTCAGTTGTGAGATCCACCCTTGCATTGAGCTCTGAGCTGAGTGTGGAGTCTGCTAGGGATTCTCTCTCCCCTCTCCCCTGCATTCTCATTCATTTTCTCTCTCTCTCTCTCTCCCCCCTCTCTTCCTCAAAATAAAAAAAGTGAAGTTGTCTAGCACAACATTATACACTTTTTTTGAAAATATGTCTAGTCTGTTTTTTCAAAGACCTTTTCTATAAAACGCATCACAGTTCTGCAGAAATGCCTCTATTCACATGGTAGCTCTAGCATTTCCAGTCATTCTAAGAACCCAGCGGCCATGCCAAGGTCTGGAGTTCCCCTTCATGTCCATCTCTTCAGTTGTACAATAACCTTCATCTTATATCACATTATAGAAGTTTATTTTGTCTTTAGAGATAAGCATGCTTTCTGTTTTGGAAAGAAGTAGCCCGGATTACAGTTGACATTTGAACAGCACAGGCTTGAACTTCACAGATCCACTTATACACAGATTTTTTTTCCGATAAATACAGTGAAATACTGTAAATGTATTTTCTCCTTCTTAAGCTTTTCTTAATATTTTCTTTTGTCTAGTTTACTTTATTGTAAGAGTACAGTGTATAATCCATATAACATACATAATATGTGTTAATCAACTGTTGTTGTTACCAGTAAGACTTCTGGTCAACTGTAGGCTGTTAGTAGTTGATCATGGGGGGAGTCAGAAGTTACAGATATATGTTCAACTCAACTGCATGGGGGTCAGCACTCCTAACCCCTATGCTCTTCAATAGTCAGCTGTATTTTGTTGAGAGAGAGGGACCATTTGGGTGACACTATTTGATGTCACTTAAGTGCCTTCAGTTGGAGTGTGATCCCAGCTCACTCCCATTCCCTCTGGCCTGAGTTTTCAGTTGGGCACTGGCCAGGCTCACGGTGCTTCCTCTGCCCCTCTCATGGCCCCTTAGTACTTCCATTCAAGAGTGGCTGTCAGAAATTGAAAAAATCAAAACTGAAGTAAAAGCTCTTGGGAGAATTTTGTTGAGAAACGAGACTAGAAGCATGTTTTTAGTAATATGCAATGTGGGGACCGTCCATGGTTTTCTTGATTGAGGCTATCTCTATGCTATTGTGATTAGGAAGATTTGTCTGCACTTTAATTATTGGTAGGGATTTCATAGCTAAAAATATAAACTTGAATGTACTTTTTAACCTAGTTGTATTGTTAACCACTTTTATTCAGGAATGGAAATAGAAGGATAGGGCCCTGAATGCAAACTACTAAAAGACAGTTATGATCAAATATGTTTTATGATAGAATTGTTTTAATTACTTATGGGAAGTCAGTATGTGTAATCACATTTACAGACCTACGTCTTATATTTAACCAAGTGACCAACTGACCAGTGCTATGATAATCATGAGTGTATTAACCAGTGAGATTTTTGCTCACCTCTGGATGTCTCTCGTATTCAAATTCCAAGGAGGAATTTTTCATCATTAAAGAGGTTTGCAAACATCATTATAATTGTTCCTGCCCATCCCCCATCTTTTCTTTTTTGCTTTGTTTTCTTTTTGGTTTGTTTGAAAAGAATAAACATAGTATTCTGAATGGTTACTTCTTTCCTTTTTCTTGCATCTGACCGTAAACTTAGTTATGCACAAATCTTTCTGTGCATTATGAGTCACTTGCTGTTAGGCTCATTTCTGGTGAAATTGAATTTGTCCTTTTCTTTCACTGATGGGAATATCAGCTTATCGTGTTGGCTTCCTCCTCAAAGGGAGTGGGGATGCTAGTGGCATAACTGGAGGGAATAACTTTATATCCTTTCATACAGCCTCTGGGTGGAATTATTGAAGGACAGAAGATTTTTCTCTAGCAGGAGAGAGATGTTTCCCTCCTTGATACAGAAATCTCACACTCCAGGTCTTTTGACACATCACTGACTGTTGGAGAGCGTGGAGCCAGTGTTTACTGCTGGTTCTTGGGTGTTAAACAGCCCTCCACTGCTTTTATTGTACCATTAATTGCACTTAATGCAGCTGCATTTCTAGTACGCTTGGCTAGGCTCTGAAAATTAAGTAGAGGGTACTTTGTTATAAAATTCACTGTAATGAGCTCTGGTGGGACAGGGTCTGTTAAGTTTGAAATTACCTCGGGCCATTTCTAAAGGACTTCTTAAAATATTTCACATCTATAAAAGTTTGTAACTAGATAAATAGCCATGGAGAGTGTTAGACCAGGCAGAGGGAAATCCACATTTCTCCTTAGTGCATCTTTGAAAAAAATGTGAATATTTTGAATATTTGAGAGTGGGGTTTGTGTTCGACATTTTCCTCTGCCTCCCCTATTCACTAAATTCCAACTTTTCGGCTCTCCTTACGTAAGCTCAGCTTTAGCTACTTGCACCATAATTTGTATATATGGACCTTTTCCTTTCTTGGTTTTGGTTTTGGTTTTGAATCCAGATCATACACTGAACTAGAATAAATGTAGGACCCCTCTCTGAGTGTACATAAATTGGTTCAAGAAGAGGTCACACCTCTAAGAACAAAAACATTGAAGAGACAGCTGTAACTATTAGCCAATTAGTCTAGTGTTACAACTACCAGCCAGAGCCTGAAACAGATTTCTGGTACCTGGCTAATAGATGCTTAAAATGACCTTAATTTCCCCAGTATTCCTGGGCTATGTGACTGACTGCTCTAAAGCTTTGTGGCTAATAAAATTTCAGATTGACTAATTTACCTGGTAGCTTTACCAAAACACCCAAGTAATCCGTACATACTCATTAGAGACAGGTCCAGAACATACTCTCTTAGGACTGATTTGGGAAACCTCGCTGGGATCAGCCTCACTGAGCTTTAGATGCATTGGCACAAATCGGGTGGAGGATCTTCTATGGTTTTAGTGCAGCAATTTATCTGAGTTTTGTAGTTAAAGTTTGAGCATGAGGTAATTAGAGCCCTCCAAGCTTGAAATTCATGAACCTTATTCCCCCTTTAATAGACTCTACACAGGCTTGCCAAGCTCACTGTCTGACTATATCAGATAGTATATACGGAAGCTTTGTTAAAAGCCTCTGGTCAAAATGTAGTTTTAGAAATTTCCAAATCGGTTTCCTTTTCTAGGTAGCTCTTACATGTGTAAACAGGGAAGACGGCCGCGTGTTATTACGGAGGGTCAGTCAGCAGTCTGTTGTGCCCTTTGGAAATACTCACTAGTCAATAATCAAATACACGCAGCCAGGCAGCACCACACCTGCTGTCCAGATGGGTCTGACAACAAACACGACACAACCAATCAGGACCGGAGAAGAGAGGGGGCCGAATGCCGTGGGTCTGTTTGGTTTCCTGCACTGTTTATCCCTCCTGGCAAAAAATGGAAGATAACCTTTATGCTGCTACCATTGCTGTGGCAGGCAGTGCTGGAACGCACATGGCTCTGTGTTAGGAGCCATAATTCAATCAAGCTTCCCAGTACCTATCTTGGATACATTTGTTAAGAAGTTGAGAAGTATAGATTTTGAAGTATATATATGGCCACATACATACCTGCTCCTACATGTATGTGTGCATTGGTATTTGAATGTCCCATGCCACCACATCACCTTTCTCCATTTACTTTTCAACATTTTTTTTAACGTTTATTCATTTTTGAGAGAGAGAGAGAAAGAGAGCACGAGGGGAGGAGGGGCAGAGAGAGAGGCAGACACAGAATCCAAAGCAGACTCCTGGCTCCATGCTGTCAGCATAGAGCCCCATGTGGGGGTCGAACTCGGGAACCATGAGATCATGACCTGAACCAAAGTCGGACGCTTAACCAACTGAGCCACCCAGGCACCCCACTCAGTTTACTTTTATAAAAGATTATTATGCTAAAAATCGACACTACAGCATCAAAGTTCAGCAGTAGTCTTGAGGGTTTTCATGTATGCCAAAACATTCTGTCTCCAGTGACTGTTTTCATCACTCCTGTTTTGTTTTGTTTTTTAATGTTTATTTATCTTGAGAGAGAGAGAGAAAGAAACAGAGCATGAGTAGGGGAGGGGCAGAGAGAGAGGGAGACACAGAATCTGAAGCAGGCTCCAGGCTCTGAGCTGTCAGCACAGAGCCTGATGTGGGGCTTGAACCCATGAGCGAGATCATGACCTGAGCTGAAGTCAGATGCTCAACTGACTAAGCACCCAGGCACCCCTCATCACTCCTGTTTGTGAACAAGGCCACAACATGTGATTTATTGAGCCAAATCTGCAGAGATTTTCTTTCTGGCTTTTTGGTTTTCACATGATTTCTAGAATACACATCTTTGAGAAAGGAAAGGGAGCTAACAGTTTATTACTACCTTATCTGTGTCCAATACTGGGCTAGGCACTTCACACACATTATCTCATTTAATCCTTAACCAGCATGCTGGAGTGGGTAGTATTATGTTCATCTTTTTGGTAACCATATTTCTCCCAGATCTTGCTAACTGACTCAAGGTCACACACAACCTAGGAGATGACAGATAAGTTCTATTTATATGATATCGCCTTACTGACTCTCTTTAATCTTCCTCATCAAAAGCATTTTACCAGCACCTGTTTTTATTTTGCCGCAGAGTGATTTTCAAAAACCCAGATTTCATTAAGATGTATTTACTCCTTACTGTTGACTAGGTCTATGCTAGAAAATGGTCACAAATATTGATATTGGCCCTTTGCCACAACTCTTTGGACAGGGAATTATTATTACCTCATTCTACAGATGGGGAAAGCAAGGCCTGGATGTCACATGTTTTACCCTTGTTCACCAGCTGGTAAGTGACACAGCTGAGACTAAAAGTAAGGCTTTTGTTCCTAAGATTTATGCTCTTTCTACTAAACTACAGCTGTCTGTTCAGCTTTTTAAGTACTCCTAAATACTCAGATGAATAAAAACATGAAGACCCTTTGATGAGTATTACAGAGGCCAGAGCTAGACCCATGGTGAGATGCTACCTATGGAATAGGTTCCTTCTGAAAAAGTAACATCAGTAAATGAGGCAAATACACTTCTGAAGATAATACATAGAGCTTACTCTGATTCTCAAGGGTGGGCTCAGTTAGGAGGACAAAAGAGGAAGTGGCAGCAATGCCACAAATAAAAGTGAAGTGGGCCCAAGAAAATAAGTGACTGCATAGTCCTTCTCAGTTTCTGGAAGCCCTAAAATGCGCTGTCTTCAAAGGAAAGAAGTGAGAAAAGCTAAGAGGAGTGAGTTCAAAGAGCCAGATGGGCATTTTTGTATTTTCTTCTGAGTGCTGAGGGTGAGATTTGTTTCAACAATATTTTTGGAATTCCAGGAGACATGGTCTCGCTCCTTTGCCATCTAGCTATTTTTTGTAAGACCTAATTCTTGGAAAACAAGGCTTTGTTCTCCCCTACACAGAGCGGTTCTTGGTTTCTCTCTTCATTGGCTTAATCAAAACTCATTCAATAATGCAGAAGGAATATGAGGTCCTTCGCCCTTTCAATTGCTTTTCTAACAAATAAAGGCACTTTTGTTTTCTCTGATTATTTAATATTCTTTTAGTTCACACCTGGGTATGTTAATAATCTGTTGGAAGAGTTGCCTATGGGTATTTGACAGATCTTGGCTGCAAGGAAGAATTACTTACTGCTCTTGTGATCCAAGAGTTATAGGAACTCCAAAAACAACTCCAGGTAACCTCTCCATTTACAACATTTTAAAGGCATTTGCCATCATAAAAGAATCAAGGAAAGAGAGACTGGTAGCCAAGTGGACCAGGAAAGAGCATCCTCTTTGATGAGTGGAAGGAAGGAAGGAAGGAAGGAAGGACGGTATTGGTAGTGTGAGGTGAGGGGAAGGCCTTAAAATTGCCCTTTCTATAGCATGTTGGCATATTTGTAAGCCCATAGAGAAAGAGAGTTTCATGTTTTCATGAAATTGGAAGGAAAGTCACTCTAGTGGTAGAGACCTGGATCTTAGGGAAGAATGCTTGATTTCCCGACTTACACAGTAGAGAGAAGGAAGAGTAAGACTGCTCTGAAATGATGACCCCGAAGGAGCAGCAGAATGGAGACTCCAGACCATACAGGGAAAAAGGATGGTTTCAAGAGAACAATGATGGCTTGGTTTAGATGTATTTAGATGTATTTCCCTATAGAGATATACTTCTGAATGCAAATCATAGCTGACTATGTTGTTTGACCGTCATCTAGAAGAACTTGTTCTGAAGCTGAGATCCTATTGGCTGGATGAGGCACCTCTCCACCAAGCATCATTTTTGTAGATTCAGGCTAAAGTAAAATAATCTTTTTTTTAAAATTATGTGTTACCCATTTCTCAGCCTAACCTAAACTCTGGACAGTTCTGTAGCTTCTTTAAGGTTGTTCATCTTCTGTATCTTGTGGCTGTTGCTTGCTGCTTCTTTTCAGGGTATAAACATTCTCAGATCACTCATTTAAAAAGTTTTGGGGGTGGCTGGGTGGTTCAGTTGGTTAAGTGTCCAACTTCAGCTCAGGTCATGATTTCATGGTTCATGAGTTCAAGCCCTGCATGGATCTCTCTGCTATCAGAGAAGAGCCTGTTCCAAATCCTCTGTCTCCCTCTCTTTCTGCTTCTCTCTGTCTCTGTCTCTGTCTCTGTCTCTCTCTCTCTCTTTCTCTCTCAAACATAAATAAACATTAAAAAAAATGTTTTCATCCTGGGTATTCTCTCACTTCTATCCCTTGCCCATCCTTTTGCCCTTATTCTCCTTCCTTTCACTTACAGATGCCCAAAAAAAGGAATTTAAAGTGTGTAACTCATGGTTGTCACCTGTCATTTATTGCTCAGTGGATGGCAGTGCCTCTACCCAAGGTCATCATTGCATTTGACATAGTTGAAGAATCATTCCTTTAAAGGTTCTACTCTTCTTCTTTGTAGGTAGGACACCATCACCTCTTTATCCACCTCCTGCCCCTCTAGTGGTTCACTCTCAGGCTCTTTGCTGACTCCCCTTCCTCTCTATAAATGCAGCCGTTCCCCAGGCTGATCCCCAGCTCTGCCTTATTCTGCCCTGCTGTGGCTTCTCTGCCTACTGTACCTTGATGACTTGCAGCCTCGTCCTCATCTATGCCACGCCTCTCCATGGAGCCTCAAGTCTACCAGACCTCTCCTCTCACAGGGCCTGTCCTAAAGACACCTCCATTTCAACATCTCATCTTCTTAGCACTTTCTCTTCTAAATATCCCTCTGCAGGCAATGATTGAACCATCTACACTGTTTGCCGCCCAAGCACCTGGGCTTCACACTTGACTCTTCTTCTTCCATTAATAGTCCATTGTAAACCCTCCCAGACTCACTTCTAAATGCCTTTAGGACCGAACTCCTCCCTACAGTCTTTCTAACTTATTTCCCAGGATTAATTTATCATCATCTCTTGCCTAGACTCTGCAGTAGCCACATTTTCATCTTCCCTGCAAACACGTTTCTGCTCTGTGCAGCACTACCATGTTGCTGGCACACTCACATGGGCTCATGTTCCTCTTCTACTCAGACTCTTAGAATGGATCCCAACTACTGTGTGTAAATTACCAACTCCTTTGCAGTGTTGGTAAGGCCATTTGTGGCTCAGCCTATAAACGTGACATTTCTTTCCCTACAAGGGAACTCACATGTCTGCCTCAATTTGTACCATTGTGTTTGTTCTTCTCTCTGCCTCAACCATACCTCTCACCCCTGCCAGTCCCTAGCTTGGATTCCTGGAAAACTTCTCATTTCTATCCCAAGTATCCTTTTCGCTCTTAAATCTTTGAATTTCACTGAAGTTAGATGCTCCCTTTACTGAGATCTTCCAAGTGAACAATTATTTTATGACAGCTTATGTTTTTGCCTTCTCAGCGTTTGGATTCCTTGACAATACTGATTCCTTGCCATTTCTTGAAACTGACCAGTGTCTCCCATCTCAGGGCCTTTATACTTTGTCTCCCCTTCACCTGGACATCATGTCACTCCATTATTTTATCCATATCTCTACTCAGATATATTGTTGGAGAGGTCTTTCCTGATTTTTCTGTCTAATCCAGAAACCCCTACCACTTTTTCCCCTTCTTCCCTTTATTTTTTCTTCATGCTACTTACATAATTAGATGAGTGTGTACTGTTGTTGTCTGACCTGCCCCCCTCCCCCGAGAGTCAGCTCCATGCAGTCCTGTTTGTCTGATTTGCTCACTCTTCTATGGCTTATCACTTGAGTGCCTGGCACTTAGTAGGCCCTCAATTAATATTTAGACGAGTGTTTGAATTGTATCCTTTCCAACCGACATAGTAGTTGGCACAGAGTCAACGCCCAGTAAAGGTTTATTAAAAGAATAAACATGGAGTATGCATTTGACCGTGGTTAAATAAATTGCCATGTCTGAACCCACTAAACTGAAGAGCCCAGTAGCTTCCTGGAATAAAAGAATCAAGACAGCTGGAAGACAAATAAAAATGACTGGCTAGTGGCAAAGTCCATTCTCATCAGAATGCTGGTTCAGTTATTCAGTTCAGATTTTTGGCAAGTGATGCAGATTCTTTTTCAGAAAATGTTGATTGATTGCACAGTTGTACCCACTTCATTTGCAAACCTTCATTATCTCTTTTTCCTTTCCTCCCTCCGTCTGCATTTAGAAGGGGAGGAGCTGTGTATAATTCTACAAAGCAATTTTTGTGAATAAACCAACTTACTGGCTGCGGCTTTCAGTCTCGCGGTTCCACACAGAATACAAGTGTCTGCTTTAGTTGTGTGTTCTCTCTTGCCTGGGTCTCTTGCATTCATTCATTTGAGTATTCATTTGATTACTTACTCATTCATTCAAGGAATCATTTGTTCAGTCACCTTTAGTGCCAGCCTGGTACAGGATATATGTGGTCACTTAGCTGTTGTCTAAAGCAAGAGTTCTTGACCTGAGGTTGGCGCTGGGCTGCAGGGGCTCTCTGAGATTTTTGTAATTGTATACACAAAATTTTGTGCATAAGTATTACCTCAAGAAGAGGGTTTGTTTAAACAGCTCTGTTACTCAAAGAAAGCAGTGTGTTAAGCACCTCTGATAGAGAAAGGCTTGAGCTGAGTGTTAAATTTCAATATTAGGTCGTCACATTAGGGGTTTTCTCCTTGTTAAGTTTCATGGCGGTGGCAGGGATGAAAGCATATGCTTGTGTGTGTTCTCAAGTCTAGGTTTGGCAGTCGTGTCAGCCTGTTTACTGTCTCTACACTCCAAATAGTGCCCACATTTCTTAGTTTCTAACTCTGCCTCAATCATAGATGCTCTAGGCTCCCAAGAGGCAGATGGCTATGATGATGCAGACCTTGATCTGCTAACATAAGCAAGACCTAGTGCCTGCTCATTTACCATTGATAATTGTGTGGGCTTTTGTTTATATGAAATCAGAAGGAAGATGGTGGGGTTGTAAGAGCTGATTTGGGTTTCCAGTGGTGGTGGCAGTGTACATTTACCTAATCAAGTTATGTCTGAGGCATTCAGCATCTTAAAATGAATGCCAATTACCGCTGGAATAGGCCGTGAGTGAATCCTTCAAAGGAAAATTCAGTGGGCAGTTGCTGACACTCAGTGAATTGCTGGCTCTTTGCCCAAGTATGTGTGAAATGTTTGCACTGGTTTGAGGCCCTGATTGCAGTTGGCTCACAGGGTTTGTGGTGACACTGTAGATTTGATAACCTGCCACAGGAAAGGCAGAGACTGAGGACAACATACAGAGAAAAAAAATATTCCTAATATTAAAAAAATAAGTCCTAAGTATTTCTAATATTTAGGCAAAATCTAGTCCCAATATTCTGTTAAAATTGGAATAAAGATAGAGATTTAGAAAAGTCGTCTTTGGCCTACCCTCTACGTTTCATATGACGGAGGAAGGTGTTATGTCCTGAATGCCTCCCTTGGGCTCAGCACTGGGCTCTATAACGTTCATTTGTTCACAGATACTTATTGTGCACCCTCTGTGTTTTGGGCCCTATTCTAACTATCAGGGTTTCAATAGTACACAAAACGATTTCTTCAGTTATGAAGGTAAGAGGCCAGTGGAAGAGAGAGACAATATGTGAATAAGTTCCAGAAGGAAAATTAAGGCAGGGCAGAGGTTGCGACATGCCTCGCATAGGAAACAGTGATCCTTCTGATAGAATAGGAAGTTGGGGTCCACAGAGCCTAAGTTGTTCAAGACTACCCAGGTAATTAGAGATAAATGGAGGATTGAAAAATGAGTCAGCCTGACTACAGAACCCAAAACCTTTCCTCTGTTCATAACTGTCTGCAATTGAACTCTTTCTGCAAACAGAGGGCAGGCAGCATTTGGGGAAGGAATCAGATGTCCTACAATAAGGACCTGAGTCACTATCATCCCTTTCAGAACTCCCCAGGTGATGTGACAGCCCATTTGGTGACTGAGTCATTTCACACAATGCTATTCTGGGTGCTGTGGTGTGGATGTTTGCCTCAGGGGCTTTGACACAAGCCATGGCGTTTACATATTTCAGGAGTAGTGTGAAGTTAGGGTTTTCACACCAAGCTGAGTGGACCTTCATCTTCATTGGTGTAATCCTATGACTATTAAGCAACAGTATTGAGCCTCGAGAAGGTGTTGTGGTGGGGGTTGGGAGAGTACCCAGCCTCGCAAGTGACTATAGGAGTGTGACAATCGAGTGGTGTTGGTGTGGGCAAGATAATGAGTCTGCAGCCTTGCTTTGCATAACTACATTAACGTGCATTTGTCCTTCACATATGACCAGGGGATCCCAGAATTTTTTTATTTTTCAGTATATGATGCAAAAGCAAGCACTCAGGGTCTTGACTACTGTATTTCACTGTCCTTGTGACCTCACCTTCCATACCTAGTTCCTCCATACCCCTTCTCTGAGGGCTTTCTTGCCCCCATCTTTCCTGTCCCCATCCTGAGTTGAGTTGGTAGTTAGTTGCACATTTATTACATTTTATTCATTTGTTGATGTGTCAGTCTCCCCACTAGACCCTGATCACCTGGAGTGTCAGGGTGGTGGTAACTTTTCATTTGAATATTCTCTAACTGTGCCCAGCACAGAGCACAGCCTCAACACATATTTTCCATGGATACTTTTAGCTTTCTTCTGTTGACATAAAAAGAAAGCATCTAGAAATGAAAATAGGAGCCTGGCTTACATCTCCAGCACCTAGGTCAGCAAGGTTAATATCTTTCATATTGCTAAGTGTTCACAAAGTTCTGGATGAATAAATGTAATACCATAGCCTGAGATGATTAAGCTTTGGAAATTGATCAGAATGACTTTCAAGCAGGTGCTATGATAAGCAGAGCATTGTGTCCTTTGGGCCAACAACCCAGTGCTTTATGGAACTATTTATGTTGACCGTACTTTTGGTAGAAAGAAAGGCACTAAATGCACTGCCAAGCATTGATGTGGCACAAAAAGAGGAGGTATAGGGGAGAAAATACAAATATGATTGAATATATGAACGATGAACAGGGAAAAGAAGAGGGGAGGGCCAGAGACATTGCCTTCTTCCTCCCACAGAAACACAAGCCACTTCCTCCCCATCCAGCATTTCTTAGCTCCCTGTCATATCAGTGGCCTAGGAAAGCCTGAAGGATGAATGGAGTATTAGACTAGAAGTAATAAGGTTGTGCCTGACTTACTTCAGAATTTGGAGAAGATGTTACAAATGTCATAACATGAAATTTTGGGATCAGATTTGGGGGAAAAATCAAGATAACAGATGTGGACCTGTTCTTTACCATAGAGTCCTGACCTACATCCTACTGATTCATGGCTAATCTCTACCCCTTCCTGTTGGGTTGGGATCATGCCTCTAACAGTCTGTGAGCCCCTGAGGTCAGAGGGGGTAACAACAATACAGGAGCACTCAACTGAAAAGATTTTAAGAGCATTTTCAAAATGAAAGTACAAGCCTTGTATTTTGTCTCCAGACCCTACTGAGGGAGCAAACCAAATCTAGCCCCCATTAAAAATTTAAAATTCTCAAAATATTTCAGCTCATTAGTGAGGGAGGTCATTTCTATCAATTAAAAGGCAAGTATTACACTTTGCAGAGTTACTCTGGCATTGAAAGCTCAAATTTGATGTGATCTCTTTTTCCCTTTAAGAGCTGCAATCAGAGAGTACTTGGTGTCCTTTTTATAAACTATGCACTTAATTTATGAGAACACACAGCATTTCTTCTCAACAAAGAGTGGGCGATTTGTAGAGGAAAGTGGTCATTGGAAGAAGAGGAATTTGAATAAGAACAAAAACAATAATAACAACAAAAGAAGAAGCTCAGAACTATAGCCTGCACATTGTACTCAGGAAGCAGAGGCCTTTCCTACATCAGGCACCTGTTCAGGCTTCGAGCCCCAGCCAGCGTCTGTGTGGCCCATTTGGCTTCCATCACACAGAATGGCCTCACTCAGTGGATTGCATCTTACATCATCTTTGTATGCCTACTACCTAGAAGAAAATCGGCCACATAGTAAGGGTCAGTGTGTGTTTATTACTGTAGCCTGAAGCCAGAAATAGTTTCTATCTTCTGGCTGAGTTCATGTTAGATAAAAATCAAGACTCCCCACTGCTCAAAGATTTGACATCCTTCATTCTGAAGTCACTTTAGAACTGCCACACTCGTAAAGCTTCCCCAGGTGGAGAGGGAGTGCAAGCCACCATATTCCATATCTCTGCTGGGAATCGAAAGACGGGAATCAGTCATGATTGATAACCTTCCTACTTTTATTTGTTTTGTAAAGAAAAGAGGAAATGCTCATACCCTTTGGTGTGCAAAGAGGATTAAATAATTAACCTTAAACTTAGCACCCAAAGCAACCTGCGTAGCAAGGTATTGAAGCCAGGAAACATTCTGAAAACACTTGGATGTCTTTTAAGTTACTGTTGGACTTTGGTCCTTTAAAAGTGCCCCTTTTTATTTACATTGTTATTTTGACATGATGAAGAAAGTAAAATTGGAATAATCAAGTAACACCATCTTCCGTTCTTGGAAAGTCCTATTGGGATTTCTAACACACATTTCTTCACCTGTTGTCCAGTTTGCTGCTCTTCTCTTCTCTGCCTGTGTTTCTGGAATCTCTTAAGGAGTCCCCTCATGTACCCCACTCAGGCTCTGGGTCACACTTGCATCTTCGTGAGATTTCTGTCCAAGAGTTGTTGATGTTAGAGCTTCATCATTCCCTCAGGTGCTGTCACTCTAAGCAGCAGCTTAACCCATCGCCTTAAGAATTTCATTGTCAAAGGGAAGTGTGGATTCTCCCATGAGGAATGTTAATCATCCTTTATCGTAGCCCTTATGAGGGACATATAATAGTTCCAATAGTAACTACCAGATTGTCAGAGAAAGGCTATGTTTCCTTTTCCCTAGCTACAGATGGAGAAATGCCTGCTTTGGTCACTAGAAACTCATTTCCTTCAAGGAAAAGGAAGGCAGGGTGGGCAGAGTCAGTCTTTGAAAGGAAACAATGGGGTGAAAGAAGTCCCCTGTAACTTGTTGTTGACCAAAGATGCAGAAGCATTGTCCAGACTTACTACAGCATTGCCTGGGTGCTATTTCCCTTTGAGATAACTTTACCATTTCGATGTCAAAAATCATAAGGAAAAGTCTTTCAAAATCATATGGCCACTATTTAGTTCTTCAGAAGATAAGTGCATGATGCACAAACCCCAGGCTAAACAAATTTATTGAAGGTTCCCTGTTTTCCCCTTAGTTCTTACTAGTTTAAGCCATATAGATAGCCCTCCCCCCTTTTTTTTGAGAAAAGCAGACATGGTTTCTTTTTTCCAAATTAAGTAATGTATTTATATGTATTAATACTTTCACAGTCATATCATCTCTAATGCTTTTGGCTAATGCATTCAATCCATACTTAAATTGTGGGAGAAATTTAAATATATGTTGCATCAAAGAATTTTTAAATCAGCATAAGACTTCTTAGAGTTTCAATTATTTTACTGGATTAAGTGCCTCTTTTTTGTCTAAATTGGTAATATAATGTGTTCATAGGTTCTGGAATATGAATTATAAAGATGTATTTTGTGATGTTTAAAAATTACTAGGGTGCCCAGGTGGCTCAGTCGGTTAAGTGTCCAACTCTTGATTTTGGTTCAGGTCATGATCTCACAGTTGGTGAGTTTGAGCCCTGCATTGAGCTCTACGCGGACAGTGTGGAGTCATCTTGGCATTTTTCCTCTTTCCTTCTCTCTCTGCCTTTCCTGTGTGCTCTTTCTTTCAAGTAATTTTTTTTAAATAAAAAGTTACTGAATATGGGGCACCCAGGTGGCTCAGTGGGTTAAGTGTCAGACTTCAGCTCAGGTCATGATCTCACAGTTCATAAGTTTGAGCCCTGCACTGGGCTCTGTGCTCACAGCTCAGAGCCTGGAGCCTGCTTCAGATCCTGTGTCTCCCTCTCTCTCTGCCCCTCCCCTGCTCATTCTCATTCTCTCTCTCTCTCTCTCTCTCTCTCTCAAAAATAAATAAACCTTAAAATTAAAAAAAATACCAAATATGAATTTAAAAATAAACCTGAAGTGCACAATTCCTGAATACAGGAGGTTTTCTTTCTTACACGTATTGTTAATCATTCAATGGCTGATAAACAATGCTTTTCCCCATTTCTCCTCTCTGGTTATCTGTATTTTAAAAAGCGAAAAACTAATATTGGTGAAAATATATTGGAAAAACTTCATTATTACTTACTTTCAGATATTTGCATGATGCATTGTGTGGAAACTTCATATACTGTGTTAGGGGCAACAGAGTTTCAGTGACAGTGCTGCTATATTGGTTAAGTTGGTACCGAGCTCTACTTTTTCCAGTATCCCTTCTCCTTCCCAACCTGAAATTCCCTTGGTTTCTAAGCCAAGCACAACCAGTGAGGGGTTGACAGTTGAAAGGATGCAGCTTGTGATATGGGCAGAAGGCAAAGCTGTGAGGACCAGTTTCAGAATAAAGATTTGGTCCCATATTAAGTGCAAACATGGAAATTGTTATTTTGATAGGGAAACACAGGCACACACACTCTCCTCATAAACTTCTGAGGCTCCTGGGAAAACCCTTCCTGATTTCCCTTGCCCTACAGTGAGGGAGGCTAATTGAGATTCTTCAAGGGAAATCCCTTTTCTTTTCTTTGGTAGCCATGGAAAGACTCATTAAGCATTCTGTACTCCATTCTTTCCCAGACCCTGACTTTGCTTAGCCCAAGTGCTAAAGCCCAGGGAGTGATGTCCGAGATTCCATTAAGCATGCCCTTTCGTCCTCCCTATGCCCCCACGCTTAGTGTGGGAACAGAGCCTTGCCCCTTGAAGGATGAGTTCAGAGGGCAGCCATAAAGTTTGCCTTTTTACTAGGTGGATGATTCCGTTCTTGAAATACTACCTGCATTTACCCATTTTGCCATTCTGCTCACCACAGAGCGGGGCTGGATGTGAAAATGTCTCTGACATGGTCTTTCCTACTTGCCAATGACTACTTCTTCCTAATAAAATGATCCTTTGGAAACACCGCCTCACCATGTCATACTCATGTTCACTTGGAATATATTTTGCAAATGATCTCTGAAATAACAAGCCCCTTTCTCTCTCCTGCCAGTGGTTTACCTTCCCATTGTGAACTGCACTGGCGAGGAGGAGCTGGGGCAGCTCCACCTTTGCTGGAAATGGGGGGAGGGGAGAGTTGTGAAGGAAAAGGGCAGTGCAGGACACAAGGCAAGTAGGGCCCTAGACTTTTCCCCCTTTCATTATGTGTGTCCACTGAGCTGTCCTGTTTCTGTTTTGTAATGGATTCTTCTGTGGCAAGCTGACCTTTTGGCTGAATAGGTCAAACTCCCACTGAGCGCTAATCCTCAGCCTTCCTGGCGATTGTGTATCCCCGAAGGTGACAAGCACAGGCTAGGAATATGACTGGGGGTGTGTGGTATATTTCCCAAAAGAGGGATTGCCTTTTACTGCACCGAATTAATTCTCAAAGACCACCTCACAAGGTAGGCAGAGTCTATATAGGAATATATTTGCCGACATTGTTGAGGGACAAAACTAATTTTTTAGATACATGTTTCAGATTGTGGTTTCCTTCCATGTCTTCTATTTTTTAACGAGAGGAAAGTCAAATTCACAGTTGTCATGATTCATCTTATCTTTTTAGATTCCTGAAACAATCAGCATTTCTCTGGCTGATTTTTAAAAATCCCTCCCCCGATATATTTCTTGCATTTAAAGTCTCCTAAAATTCTAGGTGTTTTATTTTTAACCCTTGCAAAACATGAGTATTGCAGTGTTTGTTGATAATTATGTGCTGGGCCTAGGTCGGTTTTGAATTGCTTAAAATTTTCTTTTGGACTGTTGATAAGGTTTTATAACACCAACTACCTTACAGTAGTTAGCGATTTTCAACAGCAAGTTGATACTCAGTAAATGCTGAATCAGATTTGAAGTTGAATTAGTGTATTGTTATTGTTGTTTCCTTCAACTGTTTGTATAAGCTGTTCAATTTACACAATTCTCACATTTCACTGTTAGTGATTTAGGGACACATTATTCACAGATAAGGGTTACATGTTCTATTTATTTAGCAATGTGTTGTTTTTCATTTTGTTTTGTTAATTAAATTAGTGCTCTTTAAATTTCAAAAGGTAGTGTCTTATAACTAAAGAAACAAATAAGTGAAATATGTCAGTAAATGAGATGAAATAGTGACCCATTCATCAATTAGTGTACGTTGTGTCTGGACAATCAAATGGTTTTAGAAATCGTTAATTTCCATACCTCAAAAATCTGAAAGAGCTTCATACATAAGCAGTGTATTACTTTTCTGAAAATGATGGACCTCATTGAGGAAACAGCTCTTTAGTTTTTCTTACGCATTAATGATACTCTGTTAGCAAAATGAGGTGAACGTAGAGGAAGAGAATAACTGCATTTGCATTGTTCCCGAGTTATCTGATTATTGTCTCCATTCTCCAAATGCGATATGATAGAAAATAGAAAACAAGAAGCGCGTATTTAACATCTATTCGTTACCAGTAATGCTGGAGTCAGAGCTAGGCTTCTACCGGGGGCATAATGGGTTCCTGTTTAACATATTTATGTTGGTTGTAAAATTAGGAACTGTCATTACAGCCCCACATCACCTGCATAAGTGCAAAACATATAAATCAAGAGAAGTTCCAGTGCCATAAAAATGCCATTGGATAGAATAGCATGAAACCACTTACAAGATACTTGTATGTGATGCTAGCATATACTGGGACATACACTCCCATTTCTAGAGGATCTGAGGAACAAAGAAGAATAACCTTGCAGGTAGGGCTCATGGATGTAAGACCTTATGAAGACATGTGGGACCCCCAGGCTGACTAATAATTTTTTAAAATAAAATCCCTTATCATTTATCAATTTGGAGCATTTACTTAGAGAATAGCCTGAGCCCTAAGTGAAGAAAAGGCAGGAAAAGAAAGGCCATCAATGGCCAGGTTTGAATAACCCCCACAGCACATCACTAAAGTCAATGTTCCCATCCTCCCAGAAGGCAGTTGGCCTGCCATCTGTTGTTAGTGGAGCATGCCTCTCGGGCCTCCTCGTAAATAAGCCTCTCCTTATATTTCCTGTGATGCTCTAGGGTCCTCTGTGGGTTGGTGGCTGTTGCTCTCCTGGCCTTCTTCTGAAGCCAGCTTTTTGTAGAACAATCTATGTTCTCTCATATCAGCCCATTTCTTTTGCGAAGTGCAGTGGTTTATTTTGAACTTGATCATTGGAAGTCCTGAAATGCCCGTAAATTATGAACTATTATTAATAAGGAGGTTTCTGGATCCTAATGACTGCCTCCAAAAGAGAGTGGACACTTTTGAAGTTTTTCAACCCCCCTCCCTCCCAGAAGCTCCCCCACCAACAATCTTAAAAAAAAAAAAAAAAAGACTGCAGATTTTATTCATGTGGGATCATTCACACCAAGCTACCATAATGTGCAATTAACACTCTAGAAACTGAAAACAGTATTCAGCAAGACAGCTGCATTATCAAAAATGCCAAAGGAGTTTTGAAGGGAGTAATGTGCATGTTAGAATAGGAATTTAATCAGAAATGTGCACATACACACACAGTAGTAGTGTCTTAAATATATCTGCATCTTAAATTTTTAAAAATCCCAAGTCTACACTTATAGTAAAGATTAATGTTAGGATAGAAAACCGAGTTTTCTATTTTAAAATTATTGTGTGTTTTGCTTCTGAAGCAAATGAGGAAGTTGGAATAGAGATTTCTAAGATCCCTTCCAGCTGGAATATTCTTTGATAATAATCACTCTTCAATTATATTTTATAAATTTTCCCATTGAAAAAAATGCCCCTTTTATTTCCTCTTGCCAGTCATAATGATACTTAACACCCATGCTATTTTCAAAGTGCCTTTCAGACACTAACTCACAATTGCAGGGGTAAACTGCCTACTTCTGCACAGCACAATAATCATAAGTACATTTATATTATAATCCCTACTAAGCTACGGATCCAACTGACTGACTTAGTAACTGAAATGAAGCAGAATTAGCCAAGCAGCATTTTGCTGGAATTTTCTTGTCAACTAGCTGAAAGTGTGTTTAGAAGTGAGAAGGTGGGGATTTGGGTTTTTTGTTTTTTTTCAATTCATAGTGTGTGGGTTTGAGAAAGGTAGAGATTCATAATAACATTTTCAAGAAAAGCAGGAACATTTGACGAGTTGTTGGAAATAAGGAAAAGATCTAAATATATCCTTGAGAAATTATGGTAAAGCAGATTTTTATGTTTGAGAACTTTAAAAAAAAAAAAAGAAAGAAAGAAAGAAAAGAAAAAGTACTCAGAACAGATTTGAAAGCACATCGTGACCTCATGCAAAAAAATTAGCAAAGGAAAGACCCCTGATCCTGGATCCGACAAATATCCTGCATTAAGCTCCCCTTTGTTGAGGATTAGTGTGGGCTCCTTGAGTGCAGGCATCAGCAGACACATGGAGGGCATGCAGGAAGGGAAGCCCCCACTAGAAGTTAGTAGGAGACCCTGAGTATTCAGATAAGAAACCAGTCACTGACCTGGTGAGTCATGTGCGAGGCAGGAGTCCACCTGGGCTTCCGTGTAGGTCCTGTAGGAATAGTTACATGTGAGTGTTGGGTAAATATGAGATCCAGCCATCCTGAGACACTTAACACTAGTGCAAACAGTCACTAATGGGAATCTCTTATCTGACATGTTGTGCTTATTAAATTGTGATAAAGTTATTGCACTAGAACATACAAATTTTTTCCTGTTTGCTTTTTCCTAGCCTAGAAGATATGAAAAGTTTAGGTCTCTGGGGAGGTGGTGCAGAGGGTGGGGGAGATGTATGCTTTAAAAATGGCAATCTTTACATTTGAAGAAAACCAGTTTACTCATTTGTTTTAAAGGAATGTGTGAATGTCCCTGTTTTTGCTCCAGTGGAGGAAAAACAGTTCAAAATGAAAATTTAAAAGAACAAAAGTCTGAAGGTAGTTTTTAGTGTTTGCAGAAATTAGTATTCTGAGTTGAAAATTGAGCCTAGTCTCTGCTTTTGCTCAGACAATGCAGAATTGAAATTAACACCAGACTGGGTTTCTTGCAGATCTGTTTCGTATAGAAATCATCTAGTGATGTAATTAGAAATTAAGTTAAAGGTGTGAATCTGAACTCCAACTTAATTTTTTTTCTTTTTTCTTTTTTCTTTCTTTTTTCTTCTTCTTTGTTTTTTTTATAAGTTATAGGTGCACAACGAAGGAGAAGCCCCAGTGCGCTGGCCATTGAAGTATTTGAAGCACATTTGGGAAGTCACATTTTGCAGGTAACTAAAAGAGAAAGAAGCTTGCTTATATTTTACTAAGAAAGATCCATGTGTTTAGTCTTTATTTAAAATATATTTTTAGATATCAGCTATGTATATGAGTATTGTTTTATCTGGGAATTATGAAATTCTTATGAATTTATTTTTTTCTTTTTAGAAAGCCATCTCTTGAGAGAATATTAATGAGAAAGGGAGGGCAAGTATTATTTGTGCTGTAATAATTGAGATAAATGGCACTATTCAGTTGATGTGCAATGTATAGTAGCTGGCTGTTCCCAGAATGATTGTGTGTGTGCTGCATTTGTAAGTGGATATATGTGTGTGTCTTTGGAGCTATATATATTGTTTTTGGAAGAGCAAAGTTTTGTTGTGACAGTAATGTGACATTTTTATGTGTTGCCAAATTTCAGTTGTTCTTTGCTTGAGTTTGTATTCATAAGCGCTTTCAATCTTCACGTTTGTCTCCCCAAATTATAAGCTTTCTCAGAATGAAATTTTCAAGTACAGTTTTAAGTAAAAGGAGGCAAATAATAATAACTGATTGGGCCAGTGAATTCCACGACAAGTAAAGGCGACGGGTACTAGGATGGAACTACAGTTATTTAGTCCTGGATAAGATGCATTCCAAACTCGGCATCTCGCTTACTCCAAAAAAATTTTCCGTTAAGACTTTGCCATGAGTTCAACACATCCAGGGATAATTGTTCTACAGTGGGTTTCTGCTTCCAAGATAAATGCTGATATGGCCAAAGATTGTTTTTTTTTTTTAACTTACACAGTTTTACATTTTTAATATAGATTTTTAATATAGAGTTAGAAAAGCAGACATGTTTGGGATATTAAGGCCACTTATTTGAAAAAACTGGTTATGCTTTCCCTTGGATCTAAGCATATTATTTCTGAGTGTGTGTACCCAGGAAAACAGTTAGCATCAGATTTTCCCTGGTCAAATCTCAGTGATTCTTTGAGGTGGTTCATTGACTAGCAGGTTCAGGATCAACTGAGACACTTGTTTGAAGGACACATTCTTAGTAAATCAGAATCTTCAGGGTGAGGTCCAGAAATTTATGATTTTTAAGAGCCTTTTGAGATGATTTTGATGTTTTATTAGGTGTGAGATGTCACAATTTACATTTGCTAATTTAAGGCCCTGATAAATCCTTATTTGGCTTATTTTTGTTTATTCTGATATTTAACATTTCTCCATTAATATCTGTTAAGTTCCTGTGTAACTAATATTTATTGAAGTACACCTTGGGATTTGCTATTCTATCATGTACACATTTCCAGTTCCTTTGTGGTAGATCGGTTTCAGGGATACAGAAAGGATATGTCTTCCTAGATCTTCAAATTTTTATTTCCTTTTTCTCTGTACATATTTTGTTCAGAATCTCCTTTATAAGTTTTATATGAGCCGTGTTGTATACATTGTTAGATTCCGATGTGATTCAGGATGACTTCTCTTTATATTCTGAAGCAATCAGTGCATAAGACTTAGTCAGTGAAAAAAAAAAAAAAGGCCTAAACAGTAGCCCCAGATTATTATCCTCTCAATTCATTCTAAAATTTGAGTCCAAAGTCTTTAAGGAAGGGTTTCTTAGGAGCTGCAAGAATTAAAAACTAATTTAAAACACAAACCTTAGGAGTTTAATGTAAGCTTAATATAAATAGGATACAGAATGGTTGTCCCAAATGTCAGTTCAACAGTTGGCATCATTGAGAGAATAAGGGATATGGAATGAGGCTGCTAAGCTCTTCTGCTCTTGGGATTGGTCACACCTAACTTAGACAACACGCTTTAAGAGAAATATAGACAACTGAGTATCATTTGGAATAGAATAACCAGACTGGTGCGTGAACTAGAAATCATGTCATGTGAGGAGTGGACGAAGTTTGGTGAAGTTTAGTTTGGAAAAGATACAATTTAAAAGCAATACTAATGTCTCTCTATTTGAAGACCTCATGTGAAAAAAGGATTAGCTATTCTGTGTAGCTTCAGAGTGCGGAAGAGAGAAAGGGATGAAAAAAAAATCACCTTCATTCAGGAAAACTAAATAGGGCTGTCCACATTTGGAATACGTTCAAAGTCTTTGGCTCCAAGGGGAAGTATAAGTGTCTTGGTAGGGATGCTTTCAAGAAAGTCAGGCCCACAAGCATGGCTGCAGTAGATAATTATGAAATTGTCAAAAAAAACTAGAATTTGGTATCATTTGATTCTAACACCAGTACTTAGGGAGTGGGAAAAGCTGTATGTATTCTTCTAAATGAAATATTAGAAGTGTTGGTGGGAAGGGGTTGGGAAATAGTAGTAACAAGAAAAGCCTTCTCTAAGCTGTCTTAGTTTTCTTCCCTCCTTGCAGGGGACTGTTGAGCCCATAGACCCTTGTCAGTACCACGTTCAACAATATCTAACTGGGTCTGCAAGCATAAGATGATTTCCATATTCTCCTTCAGGAGGGTTCATGGTGAAATCTGGTTGATTTATGAGAACAGGGATGAATTTTTTCTTCCCTCTTTTCTCCCTTTCCTTCACTAGAAAACATCTGATAAAAACCTGTGTGGTCAATAAGGTTGATGGGAACTGTGGATTTGGAAGGTAGAGGTCAGTTCAGAACACCAGGGTGGGGCTCAGAAAATGCCTGTGACTTCTCTGTACCAAATGCCAGGCTTCCCTGCTGCCTGTGTTCCCAGCAATGTTTCATGGGAGGGTGGGCTAAGGATGCCTTAGTGTAGAGAGTTGGGGGCGAGGGATGAAGATAGACCTGTTAATTTTTGTTTCACCCATTCTGCAAACTGCAATATGTGTTTTTGCTACATATATCTTATTAGCCATGTATTCTCTAAGGAAAATATTTAAAAAATTGGTGTATCCTCTAAAATTTGACTTCTTTTCTGCTGAGATGGGGAACGTTTAACTTAATGGTGATTTTATCAATATGAAATCAACTGTTGCGATGTTTTTTCCAATTTAACCGTCTGCTTCTGGTATATAGAGGCAAGGTCACTGCCTGGGCTGTGCCCTGTGCAGCTCTGGGGCTGCCATTCACCTCATTCACATGGAAGCTTGCATAATGACCATGACCTGTACTACAGCCCCAGTGAACCGATAGCTGTTTCAGGCATCAGTTTCAAGGCAGAGGGATCTTCTGCAGGAGAGTTAAGGGTTCAGGTGATGCCAGCCTTGCACCTGCAGGGCTGTGGAGTATATGTATTGGGCCTGAGTCAAGTCATTTTAGGTCACTTTGTTCTTCTTTGACTTTTATTAATCAGATGAGGAGCAGAAGGGCCAGGGGTCAAGATTAGGAATTGTGCTTTTTGCGACAAGCCAAGACAAAAAATTCAAGAAATTTAGGTCATTATGCAGGATCTTTCCTGAATATAGTCTATGTGACAAAGCAGCCATTTGGTTCCTGCTTCAAAAGCTCTCTTAGGACGTTGTTATTCCCACTTCATGATTTCCTTAATACCAAAAAATATGAGTGATATTTACTTTTACTTTCCCAATTTAGAGATCAGATAGAATATTCATATTTTCTTATCAGAGTTAATGAAACACAAAATAGTAACAAATACCATCTTCGTAACTCATAAAATTAACTAGTGGAATGACTTTCCCTTAGGTGCAGATTTATAAATGGAGTGCTTTAATTATTTGCATGCCCTTAGCAGATGGTTTTAAGTGTTTTTTCTTTCTGTAAATAATGCTTACATAATGGTTATATAAAATTGCAGTATTGTTTTTGCATATTCCATAGTCATGCTGCTTTACTCACCTCACAGGTGTTGAAACAAAACAATCACATCAAACCTCGGATATGGAAGATTTTAAGGTTCGTGTTTGTATTCAATGTCAGCACATGATGGTGAGCCAGAGAGAGAAATGTATATGTTCTACTACACTGCGATACAGATCAGTGCAAGCACCTATTACATACTTATCAAGTGAGCAAAGAATGGTTTTTAGCCATAACTAGTTGTGGATATTAAAATAAATGAAATTTTCTGAGCTAGATGAATACAATCCTAAGAAGTACCCACATGTTTTACTATTTAAGCTGTCTCAGGAGAATAAAAAGAATATTCTTTAAGAAATGCCCTAAGGAGAGGTAATGGTGGAAGCATGATATCCATGTGTCAGTTTGCACTTGGCCATGTTCCATGAACCCTCCCATACCTGTGTCATTGACCCTGCAATATTTCTGGACATTAAGAAATTTTGCATTGCTCATACAACATTCAAGCCCAAGCTGCCAGAGGATCCTGTGGACAGGTCTCCCGAGGGAGTCCAAAAGAACCATAAAAAACATGGTGGGATTATAACACCTGAGTTTCTCTGACTGCTGGTGGATCAGAAAAGGCTGGGCAGAATGGTTGTGTGACTGCCTATCTTCCCCAGAAAAACTAGGAAAGTGTTTTTGAAGGCTCATTTATTGGTAGAAGAATCTTCTTATAGAAGAAGGCCATAGATCTGGCCATTACCTTAGCAGAGCAGTTGAATTAAGGTATGTATTTACCTAAAATGGTGGGGAGGAAGGGAAGTCAAATGCAGCTATTTTTCTATTTGATAGGCAAAGCACTCAGAGACTTGTATGGGTGATATGGACAGCACTGGAGACCTCAGTGAAATGTCAGATTTTAATCACGAGGCTTTTGTTTCCCTCAACATCTCAGCCATAGTATACAGAGTACAGTCATATCTCAGGTAAAAGAAGAGCCTAGGTTTTTAAAACGGTTGGGGATCAGATTTGGGAGAAAAAATAAGATCAAGATTTCTATTGAAATTTCTATGTTTCCATTGTTAATCACATTGTGAAGATTGGTTAGGGACATATCCTGAAATCCTGACTAGTTTGTCTGCATACTAGTTTGGTCTTGCAGCATTATTATTAGAGGAAAACATCTAGGTTCCCTACCAGAAATATTTAAAAATTTGTGGCTGATGTAATAAGGAAAACAAAATAAATAATATCATGTGACATTTTATATCTTTGTTATTATTCAAGTATTCCTAGGCCACAGTCCTGCTCCAATCTCTGAGTCCTGTTCAATTGTAGAAGACTAAGAAAAGATTCTTTATAGATGAGCTGTATAGGCAGAGGAAGATATTTGGAACAATGTTGAGGTTGGGGGTAGAGAATGCCAAATGTATTGGTATCAGGCATCTCCTTGAATCTCATTGGGCAAAAGAATATTAAAAGGCTGAGTAGCACAATTCAAACATCTGGACAAAGCAAAGTGAATAATACCTAAAGCAGCTCCAAAGCTGATGCGTACAAAGATCCAAATTATTTTATTTAAGAAGCTGACTAGCCAAGCCAGCATTGATTTTACATTTGATGGCAATATTTTTAAAACATCGATGAAAGAGAGTGATAATGTTCAAGTCTGTTTTCCATTTTATTGATGAATTGGAATTTCACCCTTATTTGTTATTTTCTTGAAACTCATAAAAGAAATGATTATCTCTAAGAAGTTGCATATTCTTACTCCTGGTGGCCCTTGTTGGCAAAGTGGCATCCTGCTGGATATCAGTGCTAAAATAAAACACAATAACTTCAAATAAGAGAGGTATTCTTTAGCTGTGATAGAAGGAGAGAAAGGTGAGCGACCCTTTGGTCTCCCTGTGATCCAGAATGGTAAGAAAATGTAAAACTAAATATAGAAAAAGAGAAAGTTAGTGAATATATTTGCATATGCAAATTAGCTTAATTGATACTGCTTGCCTCTACAGGGATTTTTCATTACAAACTGGAGTGCTACATTGTTCAGCTCATATTGAGTAATTTAGTAACTAATGAGACCAGTTTGCACTAATTTGCATATGATAAATGAGCTTAATTGCAGTAAATAACTTGGAGGCATAATTACTTAATTTTCCTGTGTTGCACGGCTTTTAAGTTCACTTGTATGAACAACTCAAGATAATTTTGCATATTTAAATTAGTTGCTTTTAAATTTTCTTGAACAAAAAAATAGGAACACACCTTATCAATTGAGCTGCAAAACAATTGCAAGTAAGGTTTACAGTGTTTTTATTTAAAAAGAAAAGAAAGAGAAGTAGAAATTTCTTAACTCTATTGTTCACCTATCTCCCTTCCTTACCTCATATAAGGTATCAGCATTGATAGGAAAATGTTTTTAATGTTGAAAGTTAATTCACAGCTTCTATTATAAACTGACCTGAGTTTAGACTGAAATTTGTAGGTGAATGAATCATAACTTTTGAAAGGGGGTTTATAAAAGAAATGTGTATGTCCTTTATCTCATTTGACAAATGAATGTTAGAGGAGTCATTTGGGTCTCCTACCTGCAATGTACATGTCCTTGAAGATGGGCTGTGATGAAGCAGAAGACATCACTCTGCACCTAACATGTATTTTCTGTCTAGATTGATGTTTTATACTTAGGAAATTGGTTTCATTGAAGAATCTCAGTGTGGTTTGCCAATGATTAGCTCACTGCTCTTCACATTGACCAAAGAATATATGTTTTATCAAAATCCTCATTCACAAAATTGGAAAACTAAACCATGTGGAAGTTGATGGCCAAACCATTATTTCACATTACTGTATTGCCTTAGCATTGCATTTTAAGAAAAAAAGTATGATTTATTCAAAATTAACAAGTCATATAAAAGCATGTTCATGATTGAGTGTGAGAAAATATTTTATGTTGTGAAAGCTTAAAATCTGTCCTTAAAAAAATCATTGCTGCTTTAACTCATACACACACACACACACACACACATACATATACATACATATATATGTGTGTGTGTGTGTATAAAGGTAGGTATGTAAAGGAATGTATATATATATATATATATATATTTATAAAGGAAGGTGTATAAGATATATATATGTATATATATATATTTATGACAAACATTAGGGCTCTTGATTTGCCACACTTTGGAAAAATGACTCATGAAACTTTTCTCTTAAAAGGTCAAATTCCATTAAATGTAGTATTAGCTTCCCGTATCCTTCAGAGGTGGACCAGAACAAGTGATAATACTAGAATATTCCAAGTGTGAAATTTTAATCTTTCATATAATAGATGCCCAAGAAATACCTGTTGAATAAATGAGCAAGTAAAAAAAAGTTCTTAGCAAAAATCACAGTTAACCCCAGAGCTAGGGCTTCGTCTCACCTCTGTGTCCCCAGGTCGGTTTGTATCCATATCCTCTAGATGCAGGACAGAGTATGGCAGATTCTTTTATTGCATGGATTTTGGCATCCAGCTAACTCAAGTTCACGTCCCAATTTGGCCACTTAGTAATTGTGTAGACCTAGAACTGTCTCTTGCCCTCTCTATGCTTCAATTTCTTCATCTTTAAAATGTAGAAAATTGTAAATAGTAGTAAATGACAGGTATGTTGTAAGGATTGAATGAGAAAGTACAGTTAAAAGTGCTTAATCCAGAAACCTGATATATAAAATGTGTTGAAGTGACTGCTAACATGTGTCTGTATGTTGGGCAGTCCAGAATAATGCCCAAGATTTTGAGGGAAAATGTTAATACTTATCAGTATCATTACGAATACAGGAATACAGAAGCATTATTAGTAAAATCCTCTCAAGTTAAAAGCGAGATAAGTATTTTACTTGAACACAATGTCAATTATCTGTTTACATAAATGATATTTGTATTTAGTAGTGTATTCTAGTTAACAGTAAAAATTTTTAATTTGGAAGTAAGAATATATTTTCACCTTGAGGATGAAAATCATTCTCAGAACAACCAAAGGAGTTATAAGAATAATCCATTAGCAACCTAGGAGGAACTAGAAAAAGTAGAGTTTATAAAGGGACTCTAGAATCAACATTTCCTTTAAACCAAAATGGGATATGCCATGATCCTTCTCATCATATGGTATGGTTGCCTTGATTTGCTTAGAAAAGTGGAAATAAACAGCCAGACAGAAGTCCAGTAGAACCAGAAGGTAAAAGCAGTCATCATTCATTGCTACAAATTATGTTGAGGAGACATTGAAGTGCACGTATGATTCTCCTCATGCATGTTGCACAAAATCTATTACCTGTAATATGCTCCACATCAAGAGCAGAAGGAAGAACTTCCCAGAAGGATTTTCATGATAGTATGCGCATCTATAAGACAGGTACATACATATACCTTCAGGTTTTCATATACCTTGCTAACTTTGATTTGCAAAATAGACAAAAGGCATTGTTCACAGAGAAGTAGTAGGAGGGGTGTGGGGGAGGGGAGAGGTTTGAGGTAACTTCCTGAGGAGGAAAGATGGGGGGTTTTGCTACTTGACTAGAACTAGTGCTAACAGTGCTAACAGTCGCAAAATTACCTGAGGGGGCAAAGATCTAGGAAAATGAGACAATAAATCTCAAACTTAATTCTAATCTTCAGGAAATATTTACTGGGTGCCTTATTTGCATCAGAGAGTGAAGAAAATACTGAGGTACAAATATGAGTCATGGTTTTGTCTCCCAGCATTCCTAGTAAGAGTTGACAAGACCAATAACAAAACATATCAACACAGTTCCATGTAATGCAGACTAGAGGCTTTTGAATCAGTTACACCTGGGTTTGGATTCAAACCCCTGATCTTGATTGTGCAGATCTGGGCAATTTATTTACACTCTCAAAGCCTCATTGTTCTCACCCCCAAGTCAAGACTGTAGTGATTCTTACCTCCTAGACTGCTGTAAGAATTAGATGAGATACTACACACAGTACCTGATACATGATGAGTACTTAACAGAAGTTGGCCCAATTGGGCTTCATCCTGAAGCAACAGGTAGGAATCTGATTCTCCAGCTTGGAACTGGCCAACCAGGGCTTCTTGGGGCTACAAATTTATAATTATACAGTTTGCCACCTTCACCCACCACACATATCCGCTTTTAAGTCTGATGTTCATGTGGGTCTCCATGGGAGTCTTTGAGGGTCCTGGCCTCACTAGGACACAGGAGTTCAGTAGTGTGGTCACATATGGTAGAGGTCAGGGAGGAGGAAAAAGAGCATCAATGTTGTGGTTGTGCAGCTTTTGTTTGGAGCCTGCTGATAGGAAGATTGCTTCAAAGGTATGGAAATATAATTTTCTTTCTCGGGCGCTAAGGGTTGCTGCATTATTTGGAGATTAAAGTGGAGCAGAAGGATAATTATACTTTCAATTTTCAACGTGGACAGAGGTCTTAGCAAATCTTAGGGTTATGTGTCAAATATGAATATGAATAATTTCCCAATGCATGTAGACACCTGCAAATCTGGGCCATATGACAGTGACCTTTTTAGGCTTTAGAGTAGTCCTTGGTGGCAGTAAACATTATATTCTTATTACCAGCATTGGCTGTGAATGACAGGAGAGAGTTACACCAGCTGATTATCATTTACCATGGAACCAAAACACAGTCACTATCGCCAGGCTTGCATTCTCAGCTGAGTATCCAGAATTTCACAAGCCTTTTGGACTCTATGAGCTTTTGGGTTTGAGGAAAACTTTGCAGGGGTGGAGTGGGGAGTGGTGATGTGCTTTGTTTCCCAAACTAAGCTGATTGCAGACCCTTGTGAGCATCCTGGAATGCTAGGCTTCTGCAAAAACACTTGGGGAAAGTCTGGCTCAGAAGAATTGAATCAAAATTAGTTTAAGATATTAAAAAATTCTCTAAATACAATAAGAGCTAAATTGAACACATAATTGAACAATTATTATACAATAATGTTGCATCTGCAGGCTACTTCACTAGCCTTTTGAAGACTGAAAGTTTATTACGGAAGAATCTTCCATAAGTAGTGTTCCACTTTGTGTGTGTACGTGTGCACATGTATGTGGTCAAATATCTCTTATGCACAAAATTCCAAAAAAAATTTTTTTAAATGTTGAAAAGTCAAAAAATAAAGCCATGAAAAATGAAAGTAAATAAAAAAAAATTTCCCGCTTTCAAAAGTTCTTTTTCCCTTAGTACATTTGACCTTCTGTAAATCAACCAAGATGGCACTGCGATCCTTGTCCTTTGAAAACGGTTGTGGGAAAAACAGCTGATTGCGAGAGAGAAACTACAGAGCACATCATGGCTGATACATGTTGGCAAGTGGTTTTTTTCTTCTGAGCCGGACTTGGGTAATACTATATCTATTAAAAGACCACAGTAACCTATATCTGTAGGACCTAGTAATAAGAAGGCACTATAGGGGTCTGGCTAGAGGGTGCAGGGATTACGACTAGGCTCCATTCTCTCTCTACCACAGGCAGACACACACCTGTGGGCCAGCCAAGGCGCTGCATCAGATACTCCAGGTTACTGAGTCTCCTGCTGTGTATATTAGGTCTGCTAGTGCCTTGTGAATGTCACTTCCTAGACATTTGCTGATTGAGGGTCTGATGATGGAGGACTACAAAGTAAGGAATCCATGAGACTATTATTTTATGAGAGCAGAATAGAACCCTGAGGGAGAGAAGAAAAAGCCATACAGTGTTGCTTTGCCTCTGTTGGGAAAAAGAAGCACTTGGGTGAATTAGTGAAATTATTATAAATATTTATTATCCTGGATGAATAAAATGTGTGTGTTTGGAATTACCCACACAGAAGACCCTAGTCAGATTCCCAGGAGGCTAGATAGCTGCTGCAGGAATTGTCAGGGCAGAGCAGCTGTTTCCCTGATTTCTAGAGATACAAAAAATGCAGGTGACTCTTCAGGCCACCAGAAAAATGCCCTCTGCAATAATCCACTCTCATACTTCCTTTTAGGGTGATACCGTGTTTTAGTAAATTTAGTCTGGTGTGGAGATTAGACCAAGGGTAGAATCGACCTAAAAAAACCCAGAAATTTCTTTTTTTCTGAGTGGGAAGTCTGTGAGTTCTACATAAATACAAAGGCAAATGATAATATCAATGACTATTTTAATTGCATCTTTAATCCATAAGGATAGTTCAATGACATTTTAAATTATACTTTTAGAATTGTAGTCACATAGGAGATAAAACTCAGTAACTATTTAATAATGCATAGTAAGATCAACTGTATCCTCTCTTGAGATCACATTTAGGTGGACTGAATGTAAAAGCCCAATCCAGAATTTAGACAGCATTTAATCTTCTGCAAGACATTGTTGGGTCTTTCTAAGTATAAAGTACCCAGGCCTGGTCCTTTGAGTTGGGACCAGTTATCTTGGCTGAATAATGAGTTTCCCGGGATTCACAGTTAAGCTGTATTATTTTCTTTTTAGAAGGAATCGGATTATTACAGATCCAACTCTTCACAGTACTGGAAGGTTACTAAACAGCATGTGTCAGACTGATAACTAATTGATAATCATTCAGTCTGGCTTTCTTTGAAGACTACGATGTACTTATATAGTTTATATTTGGGAAAATTTTGAGACTGAACTAAAACAGTCCCCTCTCAGGACATGTCCTGTACTGAAATTGGTGGGATGCCTCACTTGCTCCTGTTTGTTTCCTCTTCACTATAGAGTGTCTGAAGGATTTCATTTAAATAAGAATGGGAACTTTGTATGAAAAGCGGCTCATTCTGCTAAGATCATTGGAAAAGTAAAGTAACTTGTGGATTCTCTAAAATTGAATGGTTAAAATTGGATCCAAGCACAAAGTAATTTGGATGGGTGCAGATTTTTAAACAGAACTATGCAAAATTTGGGGGGAATAATACTTATATATATTAGCACACATTTATTGAGACTTATAGTGTGACAGGTGTTTGCCAAACCAGCTGCTTACATGTGTTATCCCAAATGGTCTCCTGATCCATCTTTTGAATTAGGTACTATTATCATATCCATTTAAGGGTGAAGAAACTGAAGTTTGGAGAGGTAAATTGCTTTGCTAAGGACCCACGGCCTTTAGTGAAGGCAGAGCTAGAATCAGAACCCCAAAGTGGAAGAGGGACAGAGACAGAGAGGAATTATAAGGGAAATATTAGGTATTAAATCATTTCACTGTTGAAGTTTTTCAAGTGACATACTTAAAGCTATGGTTTGAATGAAAACAAGAGGACATGCACTTTTGTTTAATAAAGAAATATTTGCCCTGAGCAGAAGACAACATTTTAAAGCTTGTCATTTCATTCCTGGGAAAGTATTTGAGGAAAATGACATGGCTCAGCCCTGTTTGCTGACCATTTTGTTGTCTCCTGCTGAGACTTGCCATTTCCATAGCCAGTGGGCTGTATTGAATCAGACAGAAGCAATAGGTCATTAACAGAAATGGAGGCTTGGGACAGCCTGCAGAGGCTGAAAGATGAGGAAAATCATTTTGGGCCACATCAACAAAGCTGTGTCTAATAGAATCTCATGCATCTGTGTTTGAAGAATTTAGCCTGATTTTCAGAAAAACTTAAGAAACTTTAAAAAGCAGGAAGCAATTTTTCCCCAAGGAGTGCCATGCTTAACATGAAAATACAGGTGGGAGAGGATACTCTACTTGGTTCCACATCTACATTTTCTCTCTTAGTTGCATCCATTGAAAATAACAGTTTAAAATTCATTTAGTTAAAAAAAAATCCCAGTTTTTCCACTGATATCTGCATTAACTTTGAGATCTTTAACTCATAGCTTTAATCCAAAGGGAGATTATATTATTTAATTTGATCAATATCTAAATTGTAGATGATGTTTCCTTGATTTTTGAAGATTGTTCTGAATTACTCTAATTGGGAGATGGGGTTGAGGGGACACAGTTTTGCCATTGAGATCACTGCCCATTATTTTTTAAAACATAGAATCCATAGAAAACTTAGGAAAGTTATATAACTAGCCTCTTTTTTTTTTTAAATATTTTTAATGTTTATTTATTTGTGAGAGAGAGAGCATGAGCAGGGTAGGGGCAGAGAGAGAGAGGAAGACACAGAATCCAAAGCAGGCTCCAGGCTCTGAGCTGTCAGCACAGAGCCCGACACGGGGCTTGAACTCATGAACCGTGAGATCATGACCTGAGCTGAAATCAGACACTTAAATGACTGAGCTACCCAGGTGCCCCATAACTAGCCTCTTAAATGTAGTCCAATTCAGAGGAAAAATACAGACTCTCAATATATTCATCTTGAACAAGTATTCATAGACAGCTTGCTATATATAAGACATAGCAAATATGGCTATGAAGAATATTTAGGTGTTATACCTTCTCTCAACGAATTCATAATACATTTCTGTATTCTAATCTGGAATGACAGGTGCAGGTCTGGAGACGGGATCTAAAATCCCAGTGACTTCATTTACAATTGAAACTTAGGAAATGGAATACCATTTTCAGGGCCAGCTATCATTCATAAACTTAAACACTCTCCATTTAGACATACATGAATGTACCCATGTGATTTGTGTAAAAATATTCTAAAATGTTGGCATATGTGTCTTATGTCTTCTACTAGATTGTGAGCAGCTTGAAAATAGGAATCATGTCTTGTTCATCTTTTTGTCATACTCTTAGTAGATGCTCACTGTGTTTGCAGTATGTCTTGAATTCATCTAAACAATACATCTAACTTCTAGCAGATTGATCTTTGATTGCATCTTATGTTTTAGGCAGTGTTATTAAGAAGTCAGAGACACTAGGGCACCTGGGTAGCTCAGATGGTTAAGCATCTAATGCTTGATTTTGGCTCAGGTCGTGATCTTACTGTTCATGGGATCGAGCATCACATCGGGCTCTGTGCTGACAGTGGGGACCCTGCTTGGGACTTTTCTCTCCCTCTCTCTCTCTCTCTCTGCCCCCACCTTTCTCTCTCAAAATAAATAAATAAACTTAGAAAAAATAAAAGAAGTCAGTGATACTATTTGATACCAAGGTGTATTGCAGTCACTTGAAGATGACATTTACATGTTGGGCTCTTCATGGGGTTAATGCATTATGCACCCAAGTCCCTAAGCACCAATGTAAGAATGTCCTCCTCAGCCAAGAGGTTATTAAAGAAAGCAGTCTCATCATAATGTCATTTTCCCCTTAATTTTCTGATTACTTACATTTGGTTTAGTCCTAATTATGAATACCTTTAATTGCTTTATCACAGTGATGATTAACTGTGCCCAAGTCAAACGCCTTTGAAAGAGAGGACAATCTCTTCTAAAGGCTTTGCCTGATTGCACTTAGGAAGAATGCTAAACAAAGGAATAGAGGTTTTCCAACTTCCTAAAGGCTGGTCAGCTCCTCTACATTCCTAAAATACCCAGCAGGGATTTTTATTTTTGGGTTTTTCAGAACTGGAAGAACTTAACCTTTTACATGTTTCCTTTCCCAAGATGTTATAATCTGCTACTTTATTTACATGAATCATTCTGCCAGGAGACAATATTGGGAATAAAATACATGCCAGGTGTTCCCCAGAGTATTAAAAAAATAATAAATAAACTTTGAGATCCACATGTCATCACTGAGGGAGTACTTGGCTCTGTTTGCCTTCATTGTTTTTTGTTTATGTGTGTAAAATAGCCATGATTGAGAGTTTTCATGTTTTATAAAATAAGTTTGAAACACCAAATATAAGTTTTTTCAGGCTGAAATGCTTGGTAGCACAGGTTTGTTTTAAGCCATCTATAGTCATGGATAAAAGTGGTTTAGTTTCATTATTAAATGAAGGCACCAACCTTAGGATAGAAATGAAACAAAACCTTGAATTTCTACGATATGGACATATTTTAAGATTTTAATTTAGTTTGAGATTAAATCATTTGAATCAGAAGGCAGCACACAGTGTTAATTTAAGGATTTCTGTGCATTTTAAAAATAATATCATTGTACAGTATTCATTTAAATCTTAATCAGTTTCATGTTCTTGTCAAAAATATCAGGATATGTACCACATTTGCATCTGTCACCCAAAAATGTAATTGATGGACTTCCTAACAGTCAGGCAAACAAAACTCCTTTCTCTCCATTCTCCCTCACTGAGGCCTGGGCCACACACTGGGGATCGGGATGCAGACTCTGTTTGTCCCTTGAAAAAGGAGTAGGTTTGGTGTGCAGAGAAGGGAGGGTCTTTGCTTCGAGAAGCCTGGCACAGATGAGCAGGAGGACACGTCATTGTCAATTTATTATCAAGCTATTCTTTCTCCCTGGAGGAAGGCTTTAGAATTTTTAATCTATGATGATTCGCACTCGGGAAACATCTCTTTTTTTTATTTTGTTACTCCCACCTGGAAGGAAACGTTCATCCAATGGCTTATTTGCAAAGGAGCAAGTGAAGAGAAGTGATGTGTAGATAAAGACCCTCCCTTCTTTTTTCTCCAGGTAGGTGCCTATGCCACACAGCTGTTCCAGTGCTGTGGGGAAGCCACCACAGAATCAGAGAAACATGGACACACGTGCATCCGCCACAGTGCATTTTCTTTTCGTGCTAATTTTCCCTGCTGGAAACTTGCTACATAAAAATACAAGGTTACTGATACCCGATACCCGTTTTAGATGCCGCACTCTGTTTGTCATCTTTGGGAGTTTGTGTGTGTGTGTGTGTGTGTGTGTGTGTGTGTGTGTGTGTGTTTCTTTTAATTTTTAAAAAGTAAGAAATAGCGCCAATGTTCCTCAGGTTTCCCTTACATACAAAAGTTGACGAAACCGGTAAATTCCTGGTGTGCTGCAGTGTAAGGTGATTATCTAGCTTATTGTTTTCAAACACTCGAAAGTCTAGGAAGTACCCGTGAATACAACAGGGTGGGAGCAGACTGACCCCCAGCCGAGAAACAATCAGGTCTAGCAGAACATTCAGCTGTGGGGCCAGGAAAGAAAAGCTGACATCCAGATGCCAGTGCTTTGGAAATTTTATCTGGAGACGCACATATGGGTTCTGCATCTGCTCGGGTTATGCCAGCAGTCGGCGTCCAAATTGACAGAGCTACCATGGCATGAGCAAGCTGAGGCATGACTGTATGTCTGGGTCTCTGCTAAGACATCTGTCAAAAGCAGTGATGTTGGCCTTATGATAGCTAATTTTCAGAGGACCAACCTGGGCTCTTTGAGTGATAGGTTTTAAGCACCCACAACAAGTCATTTCTGAAAGGCCATCCTTGGAGGAAGGTGGTGATGGTGAAGAGCATATACATATCGATGAGTGTGTATATGCCCGTGAGCACATATATAACTAAGAATTTTTTTGGCCACTGTAATAGTGCTCAAGGAAAATTAGGATCGAATGATTTAGACCAATGACTTAAATCAGGGCATGTGAATTGTTGTACATATCTATCATAGAAAAATAGTCAAAAATCTAAACGTGACAAACAAGGTGTTCCTCTTTCATGTGAAAAAAAGAGACTCAAGTCCCTAAAATATGAGTATTTGCCTTTCAGTAAGTACTTTTCCTACCTAATCATAATTGCCCTAATAGCAAGCTGAGTGACTCAACATAACTGATTCATCTTTTTCTTTCTTGCATTCCCCAGAAGCCTTCTTAAAAAGAGAAAAGGGTGGGTTTGTCACGTGTTATATCAGGTTAGTATCTTGAGCAGGAAGAACCAATGGGCAAGAGTTACGCTTTGGGGGGCAATGTATATCTCTATTTCAGTTTCAACCATTTGTTTATATAACCTTCTATCTTTATTGAAATCATCAGTTCCTGATAACTGGCGAGGTACAAGAGAAAAGAATGATTTATGTTTGTTCTTTTTAATTTGTCACTATTTTTGGAACCTATTTATCAATAGTTTTGGGGACTTGAGTTAAATGGCTATGTTTCTTCTATTTTACTATGATAACTTTGCAGTTAACTTATAAAAACATTTACTAACCTTTTAATATGTTAAGGAAGTTTACAGATTTTGCAAGGTGATATAAAACAGTGATTGACATTAATAGGAATCAGCTGATCATTCTTACATGCTTTGTATACTGTATTCCTATTTCTCTTTTGCAAGTGGATGTTTTAGGGAAGAAAATATGCAGTTACCATTAATGACATTCTACGTCATTCTTAAATGTATTATGTCAGTCTTGGGTGTGGCCATGTCTATGGTGTTTCTGTTGATCTAGTGGGTATAGTCAGGCTTGATTTGGTCCCCTTGATTTAGGTCCTTTGATCTTAGCATAGAAGCATTTATGTCGAGGTGAAGAAACCAACATGGAACCAGGACCTCAAATGACTTGCCTCGTAAGCCAAGACAAGGGCCTTGAGTTTATAATTTTCAATCTGTTGTAACTCAGAGTCTCAGAAATATTTACATACATTTGCTACCCAGAGGTTGGTCTATCTAAGAGTAGATGAGTCATGGTCCTTTTCAGCTACCTCAGGATTATATGGCCTGGAATATCCTATCTTCAAAGGGAATGGCTTCATCTTCCATGAAGGCATCCTCACTATTTGGGTTTGGGTGCTTAGGGTAGCAGTCAGCTTTACTGAAGAAAAATATATCCCCTCCTCCAACTCCAGTGCCCACACTGGCAAACTTCAGAAGCCTGGAACTTACCCAAGGAGAACCTCTGTGCTGCTGTCTAGCAACAGTATTTGATTATCCTTTTTTTCCTGTCCTAAATTGCTGGTAATCGTTAGATTATGACTAAAGATGGAGATTCTCCCATGATATCAGATGTATCGTGTACCTACGAGGTCATCAGAGCAGGTCTCTGTCTGTACTCATCTCAGGCATCCAGATGGAGAAGTTTAATGGTCTGGGGGCTGCCAGCACTCGTACCTAAGTCCTACAAGATGGGGCAGGATAAGAAGGGGAGAGCTATGGAAAGGATGGTCTACATAGTCCCCAGAGTAAAAGGTTAGTGTGGTGGTGGGTTCACTGTCACAAGGCCATCTCATCCAAATTAAGGTTGGTTTATCACTAATTTCCATACTAGTTCAACACATATGTGTTTATGTAATTACTGACTACCGGATTTTGCAATTAGATACTACAAATACTAAGAAATAGTTATTGTCCTCGTTCTTATGGATTTCTCCAGTCAGGCTAAGGAGGCAGATATAAAAATAAGAAATTGTGATAAAATCTTTGAGGACCAGACCTAGAATCATGAAGACTCAAAAAGTAAAAGAAGCTTTGAGACAGATGTCTGGATTTCTACATCGAGAATCAGAGAAGGTGCCACAGGTTGTGTGATCCTTGAGCAGGACTTGGTGGGTGACTGTGGTTCTACCAAGTGCAGAAGGACAGAAAGATCCTCCAGGTGACAAGAATGGCATGTCCAGGTGCTCAGAGCTTTATAAATATGTAGGAAGGGGTCTGTGGGGATACAGTATGGGGGCTATATGAAAGGTAGTGTTGGCATTCTATTCATTTTGATTGAAAAAGAATTTAGTGCTTTTTTTGTGCTGGTGCAGAGTTGAACTTTGGGGATCTTAATAAGAGATCTCCCTCCTTCAGGGAGCATACAGTAGTATAACAAAGACAGATATTCCTATAGTGATTTCAGCACAGTGGGTAAAAAAGGGTCAGGAGAGATGAGTCTAGATAGAATGTTAGGTTGAAACCAAGTGCCAGGGTGTAGGGTTTAGACTTTACCCTGAAGTCCCTGGGGAGCCATGAAAAGTTTTGAATCTGAGGTATAGTTGGGATCTCCATGGGAGATGAATGAGGAGGGAGGAAGAACATGTGAGAAGGGGGAACAGCCAACAGTGGGTGGGATTTTCTCAGGCCCAGGTACTGAGGCTTGAACTGGGGGGTGATGATGAGATTGCAGTGGAGACAGATCTGACAGATGTGTCAGAAAAAAATAAATTTACTCTTCTTCACGGACTGGGAAACTGAAGCTTAGAAGACTTAAGTAACTTCCTCAAATTCATAGAGATAGCAGTAATAGAGCTGAAATTTAAACTTAGACATGGAGACTGATATGGAGACTGTGGTCTAAGACAGTGGGAAAGAGAATGAGATCTTGAGTTTTAAAACAACACATTGTTTTAAATTAAATATAACTCATGGAAAGTCCCTTATGTCATGCCTGGCAACTAGTAAGGGCTCTGTATCTGACACACTTATTTGTATTTTCATCATTATTGTAAAACCTTCATTCCTTTTCTCCCCCCTCCTGAGGCACATAACCTCTACTTATGTCGTAGACTCTGAAGCTCCATAGAGCTAATGAAAGAAATAGCTCCTGCAAAACACACTGTGAGTGTTCCGTCCTTACAAGGACAGATGTCTTGGTATTGTGTAAGATACATAACACATTCTTGGCAAGACAGTGTAGGGAGGTAAATAATGATAATACTTTAGAACAAATGAGCGATCATTATTAATACATTTGGAATATAAAAATGTTAGTCATTTGGAACAAATGTCACAAAAATATTCTACTGGGGATACTTGGCTTTAGAAACTATGTGTATTTCCTTTAAAGTCCTTTTAATAATGACAAAGTCACTTCTCTCAAGTGACTTTGCCACCAGCCTTACCATGGGGAAAGTAGAGCTTGCTAGGGGAATGCACTGGCCTTCCTAATAACCCTCAAAATGTGTGTGCTATTAGAAAATGAGCTTCATGTGAAGTTTTCTGTTCAAATTCAAAAGTAAAGAAATTGGACACCTCAGTTTTGTTCTTTCCTTCCTATGTCATTTATGAAGGGACACTTGCTGCTCTCACATCTTTGAGGGCTTGAGTGAGTTTAGCAGGGGCTGCTACCTGGGGTCGAAGCCACAATCTTAATTTTATTGAACAGGTTTTAGTGGGACATTATGATGAAGCAAAAGGTTTTCAGTTTATCTTCCTTATTCTGTATCTTAGGGAAAAAAACCCAAGTTTAATTTAATACTTCTTTGTGATTTCATTTAGAGCGAAAACATGATTAGCTATCCTTGTTTATAAAATAGAATATTTTTTCTTTCTTTTTTTTGGTAAACCAAACACAATTTTTGAGTGAGACATGTTGTTTCCTCTCTTTATGTGTGTTCATACTAAGTGCTGGTATGATTCCATTATGTTTTGACTTAAACATTAAATATTACCTTGAAGATACACTTCCCAGCAGCCGTGTTCTGATAGTGACATATTGTACTGTTTGAAGGGTGTCATATGGTCATCTGTCAGCCGAATGTTGTTCCATGGAAAAATTGTATTCTTCAGATGTCATCTAGAATGCCTCATGTTAAAAAAAAAAAAGAGAGAAATCTAACAGTATTCACAGAATCTGCATGTGAGGAAATGAGAGAGGGGTGGGATGGACCTACGGGTGGGTAGAAAGGGGTTAGTCCACTCAGAATGCAGTCACTCTGTAAGAAACATGAAGAATTGTTTTTCTTGGAGCATTTTACATTTGATAGGATTATATTTTATGGCAGAAAAACGCACACCTTGTTTAGGGACTTTGGTACCTATTGCTCCTTGTCCCTGGACGTGCAGACAAAGATGCAAACAAGATTCTTGGTAGGAACAGGGGAAAAAAAGTGCAACCTCCCTAGAAAAAAAAAAAAAAACAGCAATCTGAGAAAAATGTGGGAGACCAAGGCTTGCTTTATCAGAGATGAGAGGGATAGAGAAAAGAAGAACGTGCTCTTGCTTCAGAATAATTTAGCAGTCAATATTTCTACCGGCAATATTTCTTTCAACAGGAATTAAGATGCTGGCCTTTATCCAAAGACACCTCATCCCCTATTACATTATAGATCTGATCCAGCTGTGGCTGCTTCTATACAGAGATGAGGGCAGGTCTAATAGCCAATTTGTAGGGTATACTGCACCAAATATGTAGACGATGGATGACACCACCCCCCCAACCATGCATTTTCCTTCTCTCTGATCTTTGCCTGGAATCTATCTAGAAATTCATGGATGCTTTTATGTTCCCATCTTTAAAATGCAGGGGAAAGATGCATCTGTGTTTGTATGTTACCTTGCATTTTTAGCATCTAGAATCTATACCCACACTAAGAAAAGAAGGGTGACACCTGTTTGTTTCTTATTTTATCACTGCATTTTATTCCTGAATTCTCTCAAAATTAAAATAACTACATTTATTCCTCAGCCCAACTTTTATTTCTGCAATTTAATTAAAAACTGTAGTTCCTTAAAAGAAAAACTAAAAAGACACATTTTATGTCCTGAACTTTGGGATTTTTTTAAAATACAATTTATTGTCAAATTGGCTAACATACAGTGTGTAAAGTGTGCTCTTGGTTTTTGGGGTAGATTCCTGTGGTCCATTGCTTACATGCAACACCCAGTGCTTATCCTAACAAATGCCGTCCTAAATGTGTACCTTGGAACATTTACAGATTTTCTTCTTCACCTGTCCCTACCATTTATATTATGCATCCCTTTGAACTATGTAATGTCCATCAAGGTAACAATAAAGAGAATACTAAGGCACAGAAATCTGAAACATCAGAATACCAAAGTAATCAAATATGAAGAGACAAGAGTAGGTATTTAAGCAAAGGGTAAATAGAAGTCCATGATTTTGGGCCTATATTTTAATTCACTACCAACATTATTAATTTCATATTTGATTCAGATTTATGCTATCTCAAAGGCTCTTCTAAGTTTTGATTGAAAGAGAAGGGAGGAGAGAGGGAGACAGAAGGAGAGGTGATATTTCTTTTTTTTTTAGGGCCAAGAAAACATTGTGTTGAAGTTTTTATGGTCAGATATAGAAAAAGCACAAAGTGAGGCCAATGGTAATAACCTTGCAGTTAATCCTACGGGATGCCATGTTATTTTTCTTGGCTTTTCTGGAACTTCAGAGAAATGTTCACCCCTGGGTATATTGATGGCAGCAGAAGGTCTTGGATCAAACTCCCAGATATACTTTATCTCAAACCTGCCACAATTTAAAAATGACTAATTGAATTTCACATGAAGGGAATGGTTGTACTGATGAAGGTAATCCCAATAGTTGTATTGATGAAGATGAATAAAAACGTTACCTAATAAATCAGCAACAGAAACATTTCTGGGGTTTTGTTTTCAGATGAGGGTTGACATTTTCAGTTCAAGGAAAGCAAGTTAAAGTGACAGTTCTTAAGAGATTATTATATATTTATTGAGAAAGCTAGTTTGACTAATATAAGGATTATCTCAATAGTTCAAGGACAGGTAGGTAATAATCCTCTTGTCATAGTCTACTTTGTACAGAAGTAAAAAGTTCCCCTATTTTCCTGCTCTTAGGATTACCCCTGGATTATCATATGTATATATTAAATATAAACCAGAGGGGGAAGGAAGAAATTAATATTTACTGAGCATTCATCATAGGCTATATAACTGAGTCCTTAACATTCTAAATCTCCCAATGAAACAGCTGTTAGCATTCCCATTTTATATACAAGAGAAAAAAAGGCTCAAGGTCATTTAGCTAGTAATGGATTATGATCGGATGTGTACCTACGTCTCTCTGAGCCTGGTGATTATGCTTTTTTTTGCATATAAATATGCAAGATATTTATATATATTTTATATATATTATATTATTTATATAATATTTATATATATATATTATAAATATAGCTTAAGGTGAAAAGAAGCTGAGAATCAAACTAAGAATCTGTTGGCATAAGACCTGTAATAATAGCATATTTTCTTTTGAAAGAACATATTTTCTTTTGTGTTTTGTCATGATTATTTCCATGTTTCCAAAGGGTCTAGAAGCCCTGAAAGCCCCTATAAGCTAGTAGATCAAACTCTGTTGTAGTGTGTTGTTTGCGTAATATCTACTAAAACAAAGACAGATTTTACATTTTGCCATTCATGTTATCCTATTTTCTTCTTCAGTTCTGATCTGCCAATTGAATTTTGCCTTTTTGCACTCCATGTTTTTTCTTCCTCTCCTCCTCCGTGTCTCCTCAATTCATAAAAGGTGAACTTGGAACCTGGAGGTTAACAGCAGAAAATGATCCTATCAGTCTTACAGCCGTGGCCGTGCGTTTTGATTGCTGAGAATCTGAAGGAAATCACATTTGCTGGGGTGAACTCTGGCGGATGTAAAGTCTCCCCCTTAAATCTCCCTCTGTGATATCGATTAGAAAAATGTCCCTTCTCTAGAATACATTTTCAAAGTAAATATAGTTATTTGAAAAATTATTTCGTAGTACATAATACAGCAACATTTTGTCTGTACTGAGATAAGTGATGAGCAGGAGAGTAATGGCTAAAGTCTGTCAATTAGCAACTTGTTAACAAAGTGTGCCTGTATCAACATGCTTTATTTCATATGGGTCATTAGTAATTGATGATTTCCCTATCCCATCAAAGTGTTATCTGGCAAGCTTAGCATCGCCATACTTCAAATTTTTTAAAATCTTTTTAATGTTTGTTTATTTTTGAGAAACCTATGAGACAGAGCGTGAGTGGGGGAGGGGCAGAGAGCAAGGGAGACACAGAATCCGAAGCAGGCTCCAGGCTCCGACCTGTCAGCACAGAGCCCAATACAGGGCTTGAACTCACGAACCACGAGATCATGACCCGAGCCGAAGTCGGACACTTAACTGACTGAGCCATCCAGGAGCCCCATACTTCAATTTTTTTAAAGGTGGGGAGGGAGAGACTTCTCATGAAGATAGTTGAAGAAAGGGATAAGGGTGTCCTACAAAAACAGCTGCTATGAATTTGCATTTCTATGGATGGCATACTTTAGCCAGAGGATAGAAGCCACCCATGGCTTTGCATCACATCTAGGGAGCTCAGCTCAAGTGTTTGTGCCATTTCTAAGGCCAAATGTCTTCTGCTTCCAGTTCTTTGCACTTCAGCTAGCTGCTACCAGTTTACATGTATTTTAGGTAACACTCTTCCTTTACTTTCCAAAAAAAAAAAAAAAAAGAAGAAGAAGAAGAAGAGGGCATAGAAAATTTTATTTACTCCTGTAACAAACTGAAATAGAGTTAATTTTCAGGTTTGCAGCGGAATTATGAGAGATGACTATGTTACAAATGGCAAAAGAAGGGCCTTGCCTGTGTGGTAATGCTGTCAGGGACCCTGCGGCTGTTGGCTCAGTTAATGATGTATTATACTGCAAGCATTTCAGCGCTCTTGGGGGCTCTCTGGTCCTACAATAAGGTCAAGAGTTAACCACTTGTATTTTAGCTGTGTACTGCTATCAATACCGCTCCTATGGAAACCTCACTTGACGTCATTTTTGAATCTTTGTGACTGTAGTCAAGCTTTAGTAAAAGTCAATAAGAACATTAGACTGTTGTCTATATTATTACTTGCCACTTCCTGCCAGCAATCCACCAATTCATTAGCAGAGAGTTTTGGAACTCTTGCTTGATTATTTATGCAGTCAATAGCAAGCCTTGTCTGCATTCATAATTGTTTGATTTTATGGCCTCTTCTTTAAACAAACATTGTCTATGGTAATGCGATGCCCTGATGGATGGGAAAGGTTTTGTCTGTGAATATCATTTAGATAATTAAAAATGACAGATGAAATCGCCCGCTGTCTTGACCTGTACTTTGTTCCCTCAGTGATGCTGAAGAGATGCTGATTGCTGTCAATCAAAACCCATTGGAGGTTTGTAAATTCTGGCTGCTGTGAACTCTGACCCCTACTGTTGATCTGAAATAGATAATAACCTTGAAATTCTATTAGAATTTAAAAACAGTTTTACTAAAGGGGCACAGTATATATATTTCTTTTTCTCCAGAACACCGTTACTTAATGTCATGCTTTGCAATATCCAGAATTAAAGTGAAATATAATGCTTAGCAAAGCTTAATGTAACAAATCAGAACCAAGATCTTACTCTGTAATCCCAAACTCCTGATTAGGAATCCCATCTTCTGGCTAGGAGAGGATAAAAACTTCAGCTTTGCTACTTCCCTGGCTGTGAATGGTTAGCACTTTTTTTTGGCCGGGGGGGGGGGTTGGGGGGGGGGCTCATGTTTACCAATTCTGTTGTTGAATGAATTGTTTTCATGCCAGCAAGATTTTCATTTAGTATTTTTTTCCCATATTTATCCTACAAATCTTTCAAACCACTATTTTTCCCAAGCCAAAGGAAATAACACAACTAGAATTTTGAAGACAATAGAGATCCAAAGGCCACTGTTGATGCCCAAAGTTCTCAACAAACATCATCAAAACCTTAGGTCAAGAGATCAGGCTGATAAATACATTTGCCTTGCAAATTGTTCTTTATTGTTACCCAGACACTTAAAATATATTCAGAAACCACACTAGTGTTTAAAACACATATGCAGGTTGATGGTTGTGGGAATGGAGGAAGAGAATACTTAGATTGAGATTCTCAATATAGGAACCATCAAACTAGCCAACAGCAAAAAAAAAAAAAAAAAAAAAAAAAAAAATCACTAGCAAATTCTACAGCTTGAAAATTATAACAATTAGACTTCAGCAGTTTTTAGTACACTTGTTGTCACAAATGTATATAGTAGCAAGGGCAGTGCAATAAGAGAATTGCAAATAGCAGAGATCTCTTGAAAGGTGATTGTGAAGTAGTGTTAGTTTTTCTACCAGAGAAACTTCTTCAGAGTTATTGAATTTTTGAAGGGTCATATGAAGAGTTATTATCATTGTTTTGCATTTTGTAATCAGCGGATACTTTGAAATAATATTAGTTATGTCAGTGCCTCAGTGACAATGGAAAATAAATATTATCATTGATACTTGGAAGTTGATGAAAGTATCAGAAGCAGAATTCTTACCTTTATTTTGAGGGTATTTATCCAGGATCAACCATGAACTAAGGATAATGCTATTTCACAAGTTAAGTGTTCTTTTTTTGTTAATCTTGATAAATGAATTTCACATAAATTTATTATTGCCCAATAAAAACTAGGACAGAAAACATAAATGTGAATATGTATATTTTTTAAAGCTGTTCTCAAAAGCTTAGCACAAGTCCACCTTTCTGGTGATGCTTTCCTCGGTCTTCCAAGTGCCCTGGGATGGCCTCTTCCTCTGACATTTTGGCACTTACTGTGTTTTGCCTTATTAGTACTTTCACTTATTCATCCATTCATGTCATCATTCATTTTTTTATTCACTAAAAAGTATCAATTAAAGAACATTCAGGTATTAAGCACTTTTCATATACTAATGAATCTGCATTTTAATCATATCCCCCTTTATCTAGGCAAACAGACTTGAAGACCTAGTGTTGTCTTCCCATGCTAGGTTTCTGCTTCTGCAGGAGTGTCTTGGTCTCTCTTGAGTTGGCTTTGCCCTTGCAGGTTCTCATGAAGCATCTAATGACGTGGGCTTTTTTCACTTGGGGTTTGTGAGAAAGGGAGAGTGAAGAGCCTACGAACTTTATTCTGGTGATTTATTTTTTAGCCCAGGCTCCGTGGGGGGTTTCTCTCATGACAGTTGAGTCTCAGCTCATGGGGATCATAAACATCACAACTATAGTTGAATCAAGAATGTGATGAATCATTTTTCCACCCCAAATTCTTCTCCTTACCTTGCATCTTTGCCATAGCACCATTTGATTTAATGGTGACACTGCAGTCTCAGCTTCCCTTGACTCTGAGCAGAGGAAGGGGTTAAACATGTGAGATCTCAGTTCAAGGAAAATATATCTCAGTTTTCTTATGTTGGCTCTATGTATTCCAGATTTCTCTATTAGCTTGCTAGATCAAGTAAGTTTTGTATAGCAGAACAATTATTTGTTTCAGGATTAATTCATGCCAACCCCACTAATATTTTAAGCCTCTTTTACCAGGAGAAAAAAACATTTAGCTACTAAAAATCCTCATGCTACCAGAACTTTCTGTTCCTTCTTCTCTTCCCCGTGCTACCATATTCACAAATCATGCACAATCTCCTAAATCCTAAATATCTTGGAAAAAAGAAATTTTTGTGCTTATTTTGGACTTTGATGATGTTTAAGACACAGTTGAAAGAATTTCAGCTGAACTTACTACCTTATATTCACTGTATATTGAGAATATGCATATAGTATATCTGTTCATGAAAAATGTCTCTAGTCTGCCACAGCATGCACAAATGCTTCATTTGTGGGAATTTTATAATGGATAAACATGTCCAGTTGTCAATTATTTCATGGTAACCTTATTTTGATGCCTAAGACTTTCATTCTGTCGTATGATATGGATATAAATATAAAATGGTAGTGTTAGAACAGATTTTCACAGTATACAGGGAGTATATCAAATCCATAGGGAATGGTAAGCTTGACAGCACATTAAAACGAGGGTGCTTTCTTGCCTTTTAAAAATAAGTTGTATAGGGGTACCTGGGTGGCTTGATAGTGTCGTTTCTTGGTTTTGGCTCAAGTCATGATGTGGGGGTTCGTGAGGTGGAGGTTCAAGCCTCGCATCGGAATCTAAGCTGTCTATGTGGGGAGCCTGCCTGGGATCTCTTTCTCTCTGCCCCTCCCTTGCTCATGTGTACATGCACATGTATGCATGCTCTCTCAAAATAAATAAACTTAAAAAAATAAAAATAAGTTCTATATTAGCATCTTTTTTAAAATGACCATTTTTTAAATAACTTTTTATAATATTTATTTATTATCTTTGAAAGACAGAAAGAGGGTGCATGCATGAGCAGAGGAGGGGCACAAAGAGAGGGAGACCCAGACTCCCAAGCAGGCTCCAGGTTCTCAGCTGTCAGCACAGAGCCTGATATGCGGCTCAAACCCACCGACTATGAGATCATGACCTGAGCCAAAGTCAGATGCTTAACCAACTGAGCTACCCAGGTGCCCCTGTATGTTAGCATCTTAAGAGGCCAATGTTTGCCAAGTTCATGCCAGTTACAGATACAGGACTTTCTACTGACCTAGTTTTCTATGTCATATCTCCTGGAAGAGAGGCTTGTAAACGGAACTCTACAGAAAGATTGAACTTATGCTAATATTTGTTAAGCACTTACTAAGTGTTAAGTCACTGTGCTAGACACTTTGAAACTGATATCATCTCCTTTGTTCTGTGTTGAAGACGATTAGTCCCATTATTCATATGGAGAAACTAAAATTCAAAGAACCTATGTAATATGCTCCAAGTCCCATAGTTAACCAAGCAGCAGAAATGGGATTCTGTCTTTAATTTTTACTGAAATTAAATCCGGGGTTCTTTATTCTACCACACAATACTTCTAGGTGTATCATTATATCAGCACTTTATTCTAATTAGTCTCTTGCATGAAGTTAATAATAATTTTTTCTTGTTTCAAATAATCGCTGTTGCACTGCGTGTGCCAAGCTTTCTACTAAGGGTCTTAACTGAATTCAGTTGATCCTCCAGAGAAATATAGGAGGCAAGGATCATCGTCTACATTTCGGGGACAAGAAAAGTATTTAGAGGTTAACTCATCCAAAGGACAAAATAATCCAGCCAGAATTCAAATCCAGCTCTGCCTCTGTCCAGAGTTTATGCTCTTGACCATCCCATCCTGAGACGTAGCGTGTATATAGCACAGCAGGCACTTATCCAGGCACTTCATCACCCTTTGATGCCAGCCCTAGCCATGTACAGTTCTGCGCAGATGGGAAATAGACATGCAAGTCCTCTGCTTACTTAACTGAATTCAATCCATTTGGGGGGAGGCAGTCATTTTTGTTTGCCTTCATTTTACCAAGTTCAGCCAAACTGATTTATATGACTCCTTGTTCGGCCAAACTGACTTACATGAATCCTCCAATTATCTTTTCAGTACGCCTCTGCCAGAAATTTTGTTAGAGAAATGTTCTTTTCATTTCACCCTTTCGGGGAGGGACGATTAAGAAAAATCAGGTGCTAGTGGCAGCTGTGTCTCAGAGAGAAGGTTTTTCCTACCTGATTATCCAGTTGTTTTGAGGATGGCAGTTCATACTGCTTAGAGAGAGTCTAATTTCCCAAAGATTAATAACATTAAAGAAAGTTAAATGAAGAAAACAGCACGCATGCCACTTGGTGGGCCCCAGTCAAAACCACACTGCCCAATTCCCCCCTGCTATTGGGGAGATAATTACTGAGCCTTTGTTCAAGTGAAGGAAATGAATTTTGAATCCTATGTATATTTAATTATTCAAGACTGAACGTTTGTTATTTTCCTTAAAACACACACACACATACACAGCCAATCCAGGTAATCCCCTGTGGTATATTCTGAGCACTAATTACTTCCCCAAATCTCAGCATTATTTTAACTTGCTCTTAGTAATATGCTCTAAGTATTATTTGAATTTATTAGCATGCTTTTATAAGAGTTTTCTCTGAACAAGGATGTTTATTTTGCCAATCTACTTCTAGTTTAATGTTGACTTGTTGTTGGTCTCTAAATGTACTTTGGCCTCAAATAAGTACAGATTTTTAAAGATGTGTGACACGGATCTAAAAGAGTAAATCTGTAAAATATTGAAAGTACTTTGCCCAGGAATAGGGACCATCTATTCTTTGGAAATGGAATTTTTATGGCTTTGGTCATTATTCTCAAGTAGCAAAGAGGTGTTGATTGTTCATTTTGAAGAGATGGAAGTAGTTTAAAATTACCAAAATTTGTTTAAAGCACATAAACTCTACATTTGAGTACAAAGTGATTTTTTTTTAATTCCGAGGGGCTCCCGGGGTTATATTTTGCTACAATATGAAAATTAATTGTGACAATAAAGGCCATGATTATAAGCCTTTCACACTGTCCCACTGTGACAATTAGCTCCCAATTGTTAGACCATTTATTTATTAGAACATTAAGAATTGGAGCTGTCTTGACTTGTAACTGAAAATAGATTATTATTGGGGGTTGGTTATGAACCCAAAGGATATACCATAAAGTGTTTTTATTGGTTGAGGCTAACAGTGCATTTCAAGATAATACAGTTGGGTCACCTCTGATAGATTTCAGGAGCGACATTGTAAAAGGTGTCTAACAGGTGACTTCCCTCCAAACTCTGTCATACAGTTAGTTTTCTTTGGCAAGGATGAACTTTTAAAATAAGTGTATTGTTTGTGAAGAGAGTCTGACATGCAGGCAGCATGATCAAAGGGACCGTTTTTTCCTTAGGAACATGGAGAGCGTGCCTCTTCCAGGAGAACAAGGTAAGGCAGACGTCCCTGAAAGTATGCAGGCTGTTTCCTAAAGAGCAACAAGGAGAATGAGGAAAAAGCCTCCATTAAACTTTCAAAGAGACATGTGTTTCAAACAGACTTGTTCAGCACTTACTCCCTGTGTAAGAGCCCAGTAGCTCTATAGATGTCTATGCACCTGTGGATGGAAACCCCACCGCATGCCCTGAGAAAGAAGACATTACAAAGATAAACAAGAAATGTACTGAGTCCTTTCTAAAACCCTGTCCTGAACTCCTCATGTGTTGTAGTTGAAGTTTAGGTGCCCCCCAACTTATCCCACAGACGTAAGTCAATTTCCTTTTTTTTTGTAAGTAGTTATTTTGATTTATTTTGGGCTTCTTTTTTTTTTTTTAACTCACTAGCGTTAGCTCAGGAAGATTTCTTAATAGTTACTCTAAATTCGTATTCAAAGACACTTTAAGGTAGTGGGTAAGGGTATGCATATTAGCTGTGGGATCCTAAGCAGTTGCTTCAATTACCTGCCTCAGTTTCCTCAACTGAAAAATGGAAACCAAACTGATACTTGAAATCTGAAGTGAGAAAACATTTAAAATAATAGCAGACACATCAATGCACTGTGCCCACTAGCTGATATTATAATTTTTTTATTACCCAGAATAATAATTTTGGTAACTTAAGAAGCTTTTTTGAGGCTAATCAAAAAAAAGTGCTGTTTCTGATCATTAAATTTATCATTTTCCTTCACCTTACATTTTATAAGAATGTTCTTCATATTTTAAAGATAGCTTGTAAATCCATTATAGACTATCTTTTTTAATTCTTCATACACACTTGTCATTAAGAGGGATTAGTGAAATACCTGAATCCACGCACTCAAACTCCAGATGTAATATTTGAATTCCAAGAAAAGAAAACATTTTGAGGGATATAATAACAAATACTCACCTATGAGTGTGGAAATCTTGCTCACACCTTACCCCTGTGGAAAATCCAAGTCAAGTTCTAACTTGTTGAGGCTGAGAGAGAAGGAGAGAAAAAAAAAACATCTGGCACTATATGGGTTTATTTTAAATCTAAATTCTCACAGCAGTAAGTAAAAGCTAAAGCCAGTGATTGGTTACAAAAGTAGAGTTACGGCCTTGCTGTAAAATTGTTCTGTCAGATACATTAATGGCCCTAATTAACAAAAAACAGAAATGGCCCTAGAAAGAATACAGACTAGAATTTAGTTAAACAGCATAATCAAAGACACTCTTAGTTCGACTGGAGGAAAGCTCAGCTGTGAAGTTCCCTCTTGCCTGTCTAGACAATTCACATTCAGTGGCATTCGGAAACATTTTTAATCAGATGAGTGGTGGTGTGTGATTTGCCAAGGAGGGGAAAAGTCACACCAGGCAACTTATTTATACCTATCTAGGATTTTAGTTTTATTACTGCTGACCTGGGTTGGAAACCAACTTAGATGTTTTTTGTCCTTTTCTCTTATGATGCTTTTCTCTTCTCTTGAGAAGCAATTCCCAAATGGAAAGAAGAAGCCTTAATAGATTTCATATGTATTAGATATTGCAGAATGCAAAGTTAGGATGGGTAAGTTAGCATACTGTTTTCAGGATGTCACAAGATTGCCTTTTCGGAATCATTTACCCCTTCAGAGCCTTATGAAAAACAATCTTGTGATATACCTTAAGGCATTTGTTGACTTAATTCCAGAAATCTGGCAAGTCTGAAAATTGGATTTCTACCACCAAGCATTCATAGAGCCCTGTGCAGAGAGTGCAGGATGAGAACTCCCTTCCCTTCTGCAGGTGTTTGTTACCCTGGCCTCAGCCACATTCCTGTCACAGGGCTCAGTATTTCCAGGAAGCGCTACACACAGCTGCCTTACTTTCAGGAAACTCGACTTCGTGTTATTCAATAAGAAAGTGTTAGATAAAGAAGGTTATAATTTGCTGCATCCTTTACTTGAATCTTTGGAGAATGCGTTATCAAAGAACATTTTGTCATGTCTCACTACCACCCGTGTAGACTATAGAGTCAGGTTTGGTTCTGGCCTTGGCTCTGCTACGTGTCTGTGAGCACATTTCATTACTCATTGTAAATTGAATGTAATTTAAAAACTTGGGCACCTAGGAGGCTCAGTCACTTATACATCTGACTCTTGATTTCAGCTCAGGTTATGGTCCCAGGGTCATGGGATGGAGTCCTGCCTCAGGTTCCGCACTGAGCATGAAGCCTGCTTAAGAGTCTCTCTCTCTCTCTCTCTCTCTCTCTCTCTCTCTCCCAGCTCCCCCCCCCCCCCACGCACCTCCATGTCTGCCCATCTGTGCCTCTCCTGCCCTCCTTGCTTGGGCACACACACTCTCTCTCTCTTAAAAAAAAAAAAGGCCTCTTTTGAGAGGAAGATATATTTTTAAGATTAAATGAGATGATACATTTACTTTTTTAATGTTTGTTTATTTTGAGAGAGAGAGAGAGAGAGAGAGCGTGCATGTGCACATGAGTGGGGAAGAGGCAGAGAGAGAAGAGAGGGAGACACAGAATCTAAACCAGGCTCTAGGTTCTGAGCTGTCAGCACATAGCCCAACACAGGACTTGAACTCACAGATAGTAAGATCATGATTTGACCTGAAATCTGATGCTCAACTGACTGAGCCACCTAGGTTCCCCAAGATGGTATGTTTAGAGCACCACTAAGTAAGTATTCAGTCAGTATTGGTTACTATAAAATGTATCTATTGATTTTATTATAGTTTCATGTTTTTGTGTAGTAATGTAGTAACTATACCATAAAAACTCGTCCCCTCACTGTATTTTGAAGAGTATACAACTGCCCAACACATTGTCCAAAGGCCTTCATTGCTGGAGGTGCTGGCAGGTGTTTGGTGAAAACACTCTCCCTAGCTCTATAGAAGGGAGCCCCAAGGTTGGCATTGCCATGAATATCAATTCTATTTCAAGTTAAAAGACTTGTGCATTTTTTTTTTCCTTTGGAGGAAAAAGAAATGTAACTTTTCTATGGGCTGGAAACGACTACCAAAGACCAAGACTTATCCTTATAAATGAATTTTCATCTGGAAAGGCCATGTGTCATCTCATATCCACTATGAGTCATTCAATTCATTGTCCAGTATACATTCTAGTCAGAAAGTCCTTTTATGTTTCTAACTTAGGTATCTCATAATAAGAGACTTTTTTCTGCTTTCCTAGTACTTGAAGTCCCTCTCCAAACCAACATACACTCAGTTTAGTGGTGCCCTGTGAGCCTCAACTTTTTCACTGGCATTTTTCTTCTCAAACTGAGAAGGCCCATTGAAAGTATCAAGGATAAATCAGTACTTTTCTCCAATATCCTCAATATCAAATAAGATTTTAAGTAATGTGACCACCAAGAAATGGGTTGAAAAAAAACCTTGGGCCTGAACAGCCTCTAACTGTACATTACAAGTGTTCCTCTAAGTAGGCATTGAACCCTGTGAAAAGCACTCCTAGATGTTCACTTTCCACTGAGCTGACTCTGGACTCAGCAGGCCTGCAGAATCACCTCCAGTCTCTCTTGTGGGGCTGGGAACATCTACTCAATTCTCCATGGTCACAATCATCTCCTGACTTTTGGATCAGGGAGTAAGAAAGCTTAAGAATCACCACAGTGGCCTCTTGCCTGACCTTCCCCAACTCTACCACCATAAGGAGGCGTAGCCAGTTTCTTGCAATTCTGTCCTCATCCTGTTACTTTTATATTTATTCATTTATGCATTCTCTCATTGAGTGTAACATGCCTTCTCTGTGCCTCAGTGCTAGTTACAGAGCCCTTAGGCATTGGTACAAAGCCCTGGAAGTCTAACACGGCAGGGAAGCACCATTTTTGACAAGGGCTACTAAGTGCTTTTTCGCGTGTGCTACTTTGGTGGCCAGTCAAGTTCCAACAAATAATAGGAGGGAGAGAGTGTCAGCTGTGCCTGTGTGGAGTAGGGCTGGGGAATAGTGCTTCTGTACCTCTGTAGGTGAACGTATTTACAGTGGATGCTGAGACCTGGCACTGGGGGCAGGAGGCATAAGAATTTTTAGATCAAAGAGGAACCCCAGAAAAGATCTGTGAACAATAGGAAGTCACCAGACAAAACCTTCAATCCCAGTTTTCATTTTTATCAGTCATTGCATTTCCCTACAATTGCAGCATTTTTTAAAAGAAATGTTTCCAAAGCTACAAAGCTTTGAAATATTAAAGGGAAATAAATGAACCAGAACTTGGAAAGTTGGTTTGCTCACAGGAAAATTGTGGGGTTTCTTTTTTCATTTGAAATTAATGTAAACGCAGTTCCCCCGCTCAAGTGGAAAGCTTATTTGTTTGTTTTTGTAAATAGGCATTAAAAAAAAGAGCGTAGAAAATTCGTACCTCACTCTTTGATGCTTAGCAGGAGGTTTGTGATTTTTTTTTTCATAACTGGGGCCCAAGAAAAATGCAATAGTACAATACATCACTGATACAACAGTCTGATAGATTTATAAAATGTTTAGTGAATATATTCTGCTTAGACCAGCAGGAACACCTGCTTCTATTATTCCATCACTGATAAAATGGTAAATAGCTTCTGTCAGTCATGCAGTTTGCATAAAGCCACATAGTTTACTTGTGGGATTGGCCATTTGTATGGAATTACATGGAGTTTGTGTTCAATCTCTTCGTTAAATGATTCAGTAAAATTATAGGGTCATAAATGCACAGTGACACCATTTTAATCTTTGTTCATTTTATCTTTTCTATCCACTCCCTTCTTCTCTCAATTGCACTTCCTCCAGTATAAACTGGAAGATGTACCTTCAAGGATTAACTGTTATTGTTCCGTGGGTAATGGTGGGCATCTAGATGGTCAGTCTGATGTCATTTCTTTTCTTTTTTCTTTTTTTCTCCCCAGTACAGTTTGATTTCTCTCTTGATCAATGAGAACCATAACTTAAAATCTGACAGTTCTATATCCTCCCACTAACCAATTTAATTAAGCAGTAACCACCAATATTTGAGAAGAAAAAGTGCAACCATATTCAAATGTTATAAAAGATAGTGCTGTAAAATAACTCTCATGATGCTCAGTGTCCCTTCACTGACCTGGGAAATGGGAAGACACTTTTTTTTTTCAACTGAAAATATTTTCCTTTTCTAGTTGGAAAGACTGACAGTTTCCTTTTGCCAGGTCCAAGTAGCACTTGGTGCTTCTTACTCTCCTTGGACTGAGGGACTGAAACCAAATTCCTCAAAGAAGTGTGAATTCTTGTTGGGACACCACAACGGGCAAGCATTGGCTTTTCCTTAGAAACTTAAAAGGAAAAACACTTCCATGTTGAGGCCTTCCTCTTTTACTTTCTTGGATTATGGAAGGGGCCTCTGGTAGTTCAGGTAAAACACAGGGCACTGAATGGACTTGGATTTTACTGATTGACTATGTAGCAGATCCAGGCAGAAATCACCATTGTTCAGACAGAATTCTGTAGTTAGTACTGCTCCACTCCTTTTCCTTCTCTTTCAGTCATATAGCTAGTCTAGTATCTGTCTTATTTTAGGGACCAGTGATCTGAAATACTATTTATCTATTCTTAACGACTGATAGTAAATATTTTCATGCTCACTGAGATGTCTGACATTTTAAATCAATGACCTAGTTTTTACACCTTTGGCTATCACTTCTTGAATATTCATTAGGGCCATCTAGTTCAGATATCTACCTTTAGCAATGTCTGAAAATGATATATAATTTGCAAGTTCCCGTATAATAGAGACTACGTGAAAATGACAGAGGAATTTGTGGAGAATGATAGACTGTACACTCTGGGATGAGAATTCTATGCAGTTTATTCAGTCTCACTTGATAAACTCAGACATTGAACATACTTGGTGGGTTCCGATACTCAATTCCCCCTCCCTGGAAGACTGGTAATGTGAATAAAGACATTATCACGTGTGGTCCAGTCTTTGTCTGTCTGTCTCATGTTGCTCTTGTTCTCCCTGTCTGTATTGTAATGCTTGCATCTATCTTTGGGGCTTGTTTACTAAACCCAGAGAACTCTTAGGTTTTGCTTTTGCATCTGTGCAAGTCCTTGGTCTTGATCCTTTGATTCCCGTAGGAGGCTTTGCTTCTGGTATGCTCTGCACAGCGCTGGTTGCCTGCTATCCTCTGCAGTGGGAATGGCTGAAATGGCTGCATGTTGCTGCAGCTCTCTGTCCCAAGTGCCTGGATGACCTGGACCTGTGGACTTTGTCAGCTGCCTCTGATACGCACTGTCAGCATTTGGCATTGCTGTGACATGGGCTGTGGGGTGGGGTGTGGAAGGCGTTTAGGCAGAAAGAAGTCATATCAGAACAAAACAAGAGCTGAAATTGGATCTTCCATGGGGCAGAGTCATCATGCTATTTATGAAAGACATTTTCCTCCTTCCTCTTGCCTCAGAAGTAATTTGTAAGTGAGTAATTGACAAGCATTTCATGCTCTCATGCACCGACTAATAAATAGTAAGTATAAATCAAATGAACATGAATGAAACCATGAAGCTGACTTTGTACACTTGATGGGGTTTGACCACATCAGATGTTTGTTATAGAAGGCTTCCATGAGACAACCTCTTGTACTAACTCCAACTTGTAGCTAAACCTGAATTATTTACGGTATTTTATGATTATTTTGCTTTGTCTTAGGAAAAACTTTTTAAAAATCCCTAGAAAATCCCATCTTTAAAATTCTCTAGCATCTGTAGGAGAATGATTAAGATTCATCACAGATTTCTTTTTCTACGGCAATAGGAGATTTAAATTAAAGTATTGGAAAACAATTTTCCCCCACCATCCTAACACCCTATTTAGAGTCTTCTCTTAGATGACTAGCATTTAACTCTGTCTATTACTGAGTGTATCTTGCAGTGGTATTACTTTTTCAGAAAGCTGTGTATGAGAAGTTCCCTTCATAGATGAGTTACTCATTCATTCACAAATACGAAGAATAAGAAAAAAAATCCATGTATTCATTTAAATCCAATTAGGCCCTCTTTCATTATTTTTGTATAAGGCCACCTTCTTGCCAAAAAATAAATAAATAAATAAATAATAAAGGAAACCTGGTAGTCTACAGTATAATAAACTTCTTCCCCATGTATTATAAGAGATGGAGAAGAATGCCTTTCAAAAGTGAACTGTCTTAAGCTAACATATATGAAATAAAGTAGATGTATTCAGTCTTAATAAGAATATACATTCAGCATTAAATCTTCTGTCCTTGAAACATGACTACTTTGGCAGAATCTATTGCTTTATCTGTTTATGATCAACCTGACACTGGCAGTCTGTCTTAGAATATTGAGACATGCACTGCCCACCTCTGCTCTAAGCAAAAGAGTCAATAAATATGAACATGTATGTAGGAAGAGAGTGGAGTGTGAAAGAGATAGAAAAGGAGACTGAGGTAAGAATTGGAAAGAATTATCAAGAGCAAAAGATTTTCCTTCTTTGCTAGAAATCCATGGGAGAGTCAAGAATACACGTGGAGGGTTCTAATCTCAGTGTCTGTGACTCTTGTAGAAGCTGGTGTGAGTTTTTCACATACCTCAAGGGCCTCTGGCAGGAGAATGCCAAGAAGGGGAAATGGATAATCCTGGGCCACCTAGTTTCCTTCAGCCCTTCGTTCATGCCTTGCGTGGTTCCAAAGAGCATATGTCAAAGTGCATCTCTTCATTTAGTCAGATTGTTAGGTAGCAAAGTAACCTTACTCAAAAGTGCACTTAGGGGCGCCTGGGTGGCTCAGTCATTTGGGTGTCTGGCTTCGGCTCAGGTCATGATCTCGCAGTTCATGGGTTCAAGCCCAGCGTCGGACTCTGTGCTGACCACTCAGAGCCTGGAGCCTGTCTTCAGATTCTGTGTCTCCCTCTCTCTCTCTGACCCTCCCCTGCTCGTGATGTCTCTCTCTCTCTCTCAAAAATAAATAAAACATCAAAAAAAAGTGCACTTAAACTTACAAAATCAACACCATAGCATGAAGCTTGCAGTATGCTGTTTCTGGTAGTTTTTCCTCTCTGCTCACATCTCCCATGAAACAAGTACCCTAGTGTTAATCAACTACTCCATTTCTCTAACTAAGAATCACAATTTATGAATACCTTCAGAGAGAGTGCTTAGAAGGGCAGACCCTTTTAATGACTTGTTAGCTTAACAATAAACCATTGAAGCTCCCTATTTGCCTATAAACACCATGAGCCCCCTGGCATTGCCCTACACAGTACAGTTCAAAGGGCCTAATAACTGTTCTGTTCTTTTATATGGAACTGTTTCAGCCCGTACTGAGACCTAGAAGATTAAGAATGTAAAGGGAAGTAAAGCTTCCTTCCCTCTAAATTTGGCTCAAGACCTACAAATTATCCGTGGCCGCTAATTGAACTCTTTATTTCCTCCTCAGTGGATGATGCATTTACATGTTTTTCATTTCTGCTGTCCCCTGGATGATCTGCATCTCAGTCTAGAGGCACTGTCATCCTTGGTACCTCCCCACAGAACATAGAAAGCCATTGCAAAGGCACAGGTAATATTTTGACTGTAGAACATCTAGGAAAATCATCTCTTCCATTTCCACTGGACTTAGGTATTTATGGTCTCTAGTGTCATTGGCTAATACTTAAAGAGCTCTTCAGAGCAAAAGTATGAAGTCACTCCTGAACTGGCTTGTCATTTCCTTCCAAAACATAACCTTTGATCTTCAGGTCTAAATTAAAACAAATCTTTTGTGGCACCTACAGGTAAATTTCTTCCAATTTTTAGTATTATGTTGACTCATATGATTTATCATTTGTAGGTGAAAAAAAGCATTTAAGTGTTAGCAATGGCATATGGTTCAATATAATAGAAATGGAGACTGGCTGATCCCAGTCTAATAAATTGCTACTTAAACCCTTCTTAAAAATTTCAGTGCCTTTATTTTTCTCAGTCTTCATTGTCTCTACTTTATTCTATTCTTTTTCTCTTTCAACTTCTATTTGGATTTAGTAGGAGTACTAAACAGATATCCCCAGGGCTTGTGGCCTTTCCCTGCCCATCTAATGTCAGGGGGAGAAGTTATTCTACCCCAGATGAACTTTTCACTGCCTTGTTCTGTTGTCAGGGTACACTCAAGAAACATAGATAGTATCAGGAGGATACTTCTCAGCTGTACTGAATCTCTCATGTGGGTGGTCAAAATGAAAAAGAAAACCTGAAATAGTTATGACTTAAGTAAATAAATAAATGTTAAAACATTGCTTCCTTGATTAAAATTGAATATGTAAGAAGGCAGGAAATAAGAAATTCTGCTGTAGAATTCAAATACTACTCCTTATAACATTCTTTATTAACTATAGAAACAAAAATTCTTAATATAGTCTTCAAAGTGCTGGTTAGAGGATGTTGTAAATACACGTGGTTCTTTTAGGCAAGGAACTTTAGAAATGAGCATTCTTCCCAAATTTTACTCCTGATTTACCAGTACTAGATTGTCCTCATTTGTAAAGTCTAATTATTAAAACTTGACTGGTTATCTCTTCAAGTCTTCATGGCAATTCATTTAACCTTCCCTATAAGAGTTGGGTCCTTTCCAATCAGTTTGCCCTTGGTTAAGGGTTGGTGGGAAAACATCCTGAGGTTGAATACTTCACCACTGGCCAAATGGTTACAGATCATCCCTGACTCAACCTTGTCCTAACCTGTGTTTGCTCTCATGCCATGCACATGGAAAAGGGAAAAAATAACTTGGCCCTTTTTTTTTTAATCTATTCTTTTTGGGAAACAGCCAAACATCCTTTCATAATCAAATGCCTGTGTATCCAGAGGCACTGGCCACAGTCCAAACATTTATTGGTCATTGAACACCTTGCATGAGGTAATTTTCAATTATCTTATTAAACCGGAACAGGGATCTGGTCATGTTTCCTTTGATTATAAATGTCGCTCATGTTCTTATTACTGTTAATAGCAGTGCTCATGGGGTGCCAGCAGTTTTCTGGGCACTGTCCCATAGGAAATGCTGTCCTGTGTCCTTTGTGAAGAAAGGCACCAGGAACAAAGAAGCTGAGGGTGGGACCATTCAGTCATTGTTTACTTCGGTGGGGGGGGGGTGTAGGGGGGCTGGGATGGGTAATTGCATGTGACCGAACATGGTGGTGGTGTTTTATGGCATGATGAAAGTTTGAGACTGCTACGATGGAGTCCCTGGGAAGAAAGTTGAAAATTTGGAGCATCTTGAAGGAAAATGACTATCAATTATTTCGTTGATACACAGCTTTATCTTTGGACACATGGCTTAAGCAGTGACAGAACAATCAGACGAAAAAACTTGAGAAGCATAAAACTTGTTGCCCCAGGACTTCTAGGTTCTCCCTACTGATACATTCATTTAAATATTTTCTGCTTTTGAGTTAAATACTTCAATTGCTTTATCTGGCCAGAAATTTTAAGAATAGGGTCCGTATGATATGCTACAGATGATTGTTTAAAAAAAAACAGTTAGGGGCACCTGGATGGCTCAGTCCTTTAAGCGTCTGACTCTTGATTTCAGCTGAGGTCATGATCTCGTGGTTCCTGAGTTGGAGCCCCTCATCAGGCTCTGTGCTGACAGTGTGGAGCCTGCTTGGGATTCTGTCTCCCTCTCTCTGTGTCCCTCTGCCACTTGTTCTCTTTCTCTCAAAATAAAAAAAAAAATAAAAAAAAACCCTTCAAAATATAAAATAACATAAAAAATTTTAAAAAGTTTAAAAAATGTGTTAGGAACTCAAAAGTTTGTGGTAAGAGGGAGTTCAGAAGCCACATTTACTGATTTTGAGACAGTATCAAAGGATAATAGCTGATAAGAGGAGCAACAATAGAAATAAAAAATCTTAGTGCTCGTAACAGGAATTTATCACAGAATAATAATTATTTTCTCACTCTAGTGGGCTTTATACTAAAAACAAAACAAAAGCAACACAAACCATCTAATCCTCATTAAAGTACTCATTATAGATTAAAGAAATTGTGGTGTTTGTTTCATTTTAACTTACAATTTTAGTTGTCATTACTACATTTTCATAATTTTAAAAGATGACAGATCACTTCTATCTCATCTCATTTTTTAAGTAAAGCTCTCTCTTAATAGAAAATAAAAAGGTACATACTATAATTAAATATTGCTCTGATCTTTCTCTCTTGTAATGTGGGAAAGCACAGTTTATTCACATCACCAGCTTAATTTGAAAGTGGAAAGTGCAGAAAGTTCAGAGAGATGAATTCACAAACTGTGATCCTAGCAGTCTGTCCCTGAGCCTTTCTGCTTCACCCCAGTTGCCCACTACAGAAAGGAGTAAGAGTGTGGACTTCCAGAGCCCTACTAGAAGGGAACTGCCTCACTCTGTGCCCTAAGTGAATTTTCGCAAAAAGCCAAGCACGGCAAGCAACTGCAGATGATAGCGCTGTGAAAACATTGAACACATCACAATATTCTGCAAGGAGTTCATGCACCAAATGCAAGAACGCATCAAGTTCCAAATTACTGGGGTACTTTACTGCCCTCTTTGTCGCTCTAACATTGGCAGTCCCAAGTTGGGTTGCTTTTTTCAAAATTGCTGCATAAGTAAAATCACTGTATAAATATTTATAAACTTATTTCATTAATCTTTTTCTGGTCTAGTGTCATGAAGCTGCATAAGTCCGAGGAATTAAAAATAATAAATAAAAGAAAATCTTGAAGGAGTCTTCCTGTGGTACGAAAAATTACCAAATATGACCAAGCTCAGGCAGCTTTTCTGCTCATAGTTAAATTGTAGTGACAGCTAAAACTTCCAGAAGCTAGGATTGGATGCAATACATTTAGCTTCTTTTAATTTTTGATGCTACTTTTTTATTTTGACCTCCTTTATTCATCCTTTTCCTATTTGTCATAATATTTCAGTCTCTTTTTTCTCACGCCCAAATGATTACTCCCCACTCCTAATTTGCCTCCTGTCTTTCTGCCTTTAGGTGCTGGCTGATTTAATCCAACCTATACGCAGTCCTTGGATTAATGACTAGAATATACTCATTATTTTTATCAATCTCCTGGTTTGGAAAACAGAAAATTCATTACTCATCAGACTTCTTTAGTAGTTCTTCAAGGCTCCTTCTATAGTTATGCCAGAGATGGGCCTACACCTACCTTCTAGACCAGGAATAAAAAAATACCAACTCAGCCCAGTTCCCATCTTTCTTGTTGATTTCAGTGATGTGTCTTCCAAGGCTAGACTTAGAATCAGTCTTTCTTAGTGCCCCAGGTTTACCACTCACTTTTAGCTGTGGCTCACAATCTGGCTGAAACCAAGTTTCCATCTGTGATTCTGGCCCAATATTTCTTACCCAGCGGTGATTTTGCCCTCTTGGAGATGTTTGGCAATGTCCGGAGACATTTTTGTTGGTCCCAGCTGGGGAATTACTACTGGCATCTAGTGGGTAGAGGCTAGCAATGTTGCTGAACATCCTACATTGCACATGACAGCTCTAAAAACAAAATTTCCAGCTCAAAGTATCAGTAGTGCTAAAGTGGAGAAACTCTTTAGCCATATTGCTCACTATGACTTGTCTACACTTCACACCAGTTCTTTTACTATGGTTACTTGCCACTTGAATATACACTGCTCTCCCCACTCCTCTTTGGCTTTGTTCCTGCCATTTTCTGTTTGAAGTATCTTCCCAACCATCTATAAGTGCTTAGCTTTAACCTACTGAAATTCTGCTCATTTTTTTAAACTCACCTAGATGCCATCTACTCAAAACCAAACCAACCAACCAAACAAAAAACCTCCCCTTGTCATTCCGCTTAACACAGATGCCTGCTCTTTTAAATTTCTACAGTGTTTGGTACTCAGCTGTAGTCTGATACTATTCGGGCAAGTCACCTTGTAGGGTGGTTATGTCTGTATTTTATCTCTCATTTTAGATAGTTCTAGATACTTAGATATTTTCCTAGCTTGATGTACGTTGTAAAGCCAAGCAACATAGCACCCTGAAACCCTGTAGAGTTTTGCATGGCTTTAATCCTTCTAGAATCACAATTTAGCATTTATCTTTTTTTGCACTTACCATTGGGATATGCTTTTTTTCATATTGCTACAAAGTCTCCAAAATTATTTTTAATAACTACATAATAACATTCATTCAAGTTGATATGCTCTAATTGACTTAACTAATCTCCTCTTACTTTAGAGTTAACTCGATTTTAGTTTTTGACAAAATAAGTAATACCAAATTGAACGTCTTTGGTACATAGCTTTCTCCCACTTTCATCTGTAACACTACCTGTGAATGAATTCCAACGAATGGTCCAAATGGTCTGATGTGTTTTTATTACTAGTGATACGTATTGCCTAAGTTATTCCAAAGTGATTTACCAGTTAAATAGCCAGTGACAGTATTTAAGGAAACCACATATTTGAAAGAGTCAGGAGGCCCAAGTTCAAGTGACACTTAGATTTTCACTAATAGCAAGGTCTTAGGCAAACCACTTAACCTGTTTGATCATATTGTCTTATCTGTAGAATGGGGATAATGAATCCTTATCATAAGGCCATGAATATTAAATCAGATAATGTCTTTGGAAATAAGCTATAAACCATAATTACCAAGGTTCATTCAATAAATACTTCTTTAAAGACTTTTTTATACCAGATTCTTTACCAAGAACTAGGGATACAGAGACAAACACAGTCTTGGATTCAAGGTGTTCTCAGTCAAGTGCTATGTAGTTTTCAAAATATTGTTATTTTAGATACTAAATTGAAGGGACATTACTTTTTAGGAAGTACAAGGGATTGAAAGTAAAGGCTGTCCATGTAACAGGAAATACAAATATGAAAAGTTCACCAATTTAATAAGGTGATTATTAAATTTCTTTTGATATCACTTGGTCAATTTATCTCTCTAGCCTAAACCAGAACTACATTTCCTTGCTGAAATATATATTTTAGGTTTGGTTGGTTTTCTTTTGTTTGTTTTATTTTGTTTCATTTTGTTTTGTTTTAGTGTTGTTGGGTGTTTTTTTTTTGTTGTTGTTTTTTTTGTTGTTGTTTTTTTTGCCCCCTGGTCTATTACGACAGCAATTTCCTTACTGCTATACCTAGTTGTGAATTTTTGTTCCTCATTTTTTCTCCCTGGGAAAATTCAAAGCATTTTTTAAAAAGTTCCTTTTGCTACTGATGACATTTCTTTATCCTTTTCTGAGTCGCAGGTCGCTAGAAGCTGACGAGGGCATGGCCCCACTTGTGGCTGTTTTGTGACTCTCCCATCAAGACTGCTTTGCTTCAGAGTAACTGAGAGTATTCGGGAACTCCACTGTCCTTAGATCTGTCTTCTGCAAATAGATAATGATTTTCCTGCCTTTGAATGTAGACCTACAGTGAGCCCTTTAGCTCCTCATCTCTGAGTTTGCTGGGCATCAGAAGCTGAGGATAGAGGAGTAACTGTAGTAAAATACATCAGAACTGGCAGCGACAGAACAGCTAGTGTGAGCAGCCAGTGTAACAAGAGTCCTGGCCTATGGACCAGAGACCACAGAAACAGGGAGTTCATGGGCAGGGGCAGCTTATGTGGATGGAGATAATAAAAAATGTTACCACTTTGTAGGTGCTCCCAGAAAGACTTCAGACTGGCAGAATGTAAGGTGTTTTTTCTGCCTGATCTAAATTCTGCTGTTAGCTACTTGATGGACTTAATCAGATCTAGGATCTCAATGATTTTAGAGAAAAATTCCCTTCTTTCTGGATTGAGCTCTGGAGTAATGCTCATTGCAATCAGCCTCTACCCATTGTTGCTGTTACAATATACCTATATTTCTTGGCTTGTTCTTTTCATATTAGGTCATAAATGAAAATCAGCCTTCCTCTTTTGATGGGTACTTTTTTCTTTCCTTCATTTTAATTTTTCTCAGACTCAAGTGGAACAGATTATATCCTTAGTTGGAGGCCCGTGCTATGTGAATATTACAGTATTTCCAGGCATTTTACTTATATGTACAAATGAAAAAATAGCAAGCTTACAGAAGGCAGGTGCATGGGAAGGAGTGGAAACATCAGGTTAAAGTACCTCCCACAGGGCACCTGGGTAGGTTGAGTGTCCAACTTCAGCTCAGGTCATGATCTCTGGGTCTGTGAGTTCAAGCCCCACATTGGGCTCTGTGCTGACAGCTCAAAGCCTGGAGCCTGCTTCGAATCTGTGTCTCCCTCTCTCTCTGTCCCTCCCCTGCTCATACTCTGTCTCTCTGTCTCTTAATAATGAATAAATATTTTTAAAAAATTTAAGAAAGAAAGAAAAAAAAGTACCTCCCACAATCCACTTCCTCCCAACAACAAACATTTGTTTTCTCTCCTCCAAGTCAGCAAACCATAAGAGTAAATGGAAGTTTAGCTGGTGAAGAGAAGTAAAAATCTTTATTAATCTCTTGTCTTGAATTCCTAAGTGTTTCAGTATTTAGCATTTTCTTACTTATTTAGTATTTAATTTAAAATTGAACCAGAGGGTATCCTGTGAGAGACAATGAAGGGTACCAACCTCATTTTACAGGCCTAGAGTGTCAGTTAGTAGGTGGCTTCCATTATGTCATCAGTGGATCAGTGGCAAAAGAAGAAACATTCAGCCTCTAACTAAAAATCTTTTTAATGTCCAACAATAAGCTTTCTGCTTCAACACACCTGTCTTTTGCCCATTGCTGACAATTTGAACTTCAAATCTGAGAAGCCACTGAGACTTTGACCCACAATCCTTTCTGAACCTGGATCTGTTTTAGAGCTTTGCTTTAAATTTCTTTTTGAGAATTTAATTATTGATTTCTGACAAGCATTGCCCTGACACAAATAGGATCCTAGAAATGCTACCCTCTCTGAGAAGAATACTTCGCAGAGAAGAGTGGAGGGAGAATAGTTTCAGGGCGATGGGGTTAGTTCTGCCCGCGGTGGCAGGCAGGGTGGTTGGATTCTGACACCATCTCCTCCTCATGAATTACTGGTCCACAGAAAACAATAAACTTTTAAACAACGAAGGTAGTGCAGAATTGCCTTTTTGGCATTAGCTTGTGGCTGTCTATGATAAAAATAGATAAGAAAGTTGAATGGTGGAGTTCCCTTTTCCTCTTCCTGCCCTTCAATCCCTAAAGTATGCCAAAGGAAAATTCTCTATGACTTATGAAGTATGAATTCAGCGTCCCAGTTTTTCCTGAGATGTGTCAAACAATCAAATTTCATCAACAAATCTAGCTTGCAGCCAAGGCACATAAGACTATATTTATGCCTGTATGCAAACTTTTTATGCTGTCAATGGACAGGCTCCATGCTGAGCCGTAGAGTTGTATTTAAAGGATTCCAACTCCCCTTCATATAATCTGGTAGGGAGAGTTTATCTGTAATTTTTATCTATAAGTGGAAGCTTTCCCATTCTCACTCTGTTCATCTTGTTGGGGATATCCCATTCTTATCAGGTAGATTCTTTACATTATTTTACAGACAAAATTTTTCAGGGTCTCACAGAGGCCTCATTGAAAAATCCATGAATTCTGCAAAAGAGCATAAATCCACACAGCCAAAGGACAACAAAAAGAGGAAAGAGAACACTCTTGGAAGTCATTTTTAGTTCATGTTTCTCAAGAACAAAACCTTTTCCTTTCCTTGTTGTTCCTGGATTGGACATTTTCTGGCTTTTAAGCTTAACCATATCCTTGCCTCTTTGAGCAAGCCTTTTATTTATTTTTGTCCTCTTAAATGTTTCTGTCCACAGCTTCCTTCAAAGTTTACCTCAAAGCCCACTTTGCCTTCAAGGAGATTTTTTCTGATATTGTCACTCTTAGTTATATTAAACACTTCCTTCAATCTTCTGTCTTAGTATTCTGTGTGTAAATCACATGCACATGCATAAATACTGTAGCACATTGGAGACACAGACTAGTTCTCCTAGCGCATGTGTATCTTATCTTCACCATGGTTTCTCCATATCATAGATGTCTCATATTTTCTGTCCAAGATAGTCATGGCTCTACATGTAAAAATTTCTCAGTCTCCCCGTTCTGGGTTTCTGACACTGTCTGTTTCCTATTCAGGCCATTCATTTCTCTCCTTTATGACAGTATACATCCTTTGCATCCTCTAAGGTGATGCTCCCGAATTACCTTTTGTAGAAAGTTCCACATGATTAATAACATCACTTTCAAAAACATTTTGGATTTGGTTTCCTCTAGCACTTACTGTTGCTATCTATGAAATAAGAGCTTTCATGGACTAAACTGTTTAATTGCTCTTTTGGATTATACAGTATTCAAATTTCTTTCAGCTCTCCAATTCCATAAAGCTCCCAGGATGCCTTTGTTCCCAGCTGTGTGGGAGCACCTCTATGGCAAACCCCTCTCTTCTTTTGTGTTTTTAAAATCAACCTCAGCACACATCAGGCATACAATAAGTGCTTATGAACCAACTTCATCTTCACAGGTAGGAAGCTACACGAGATGACTTAGGCTTCAACATGCATGATTTAGGTTGAACATAAGGGATACATTCCCTGATAATAAATTTGATTGAAGGTAAGAACAAGGTATTAAAGAACAACAAGGACTCTATTCCCTAGATATCTCTAAAGGGGAAAAAAATAATTTCTCTTGGTGGAATCTGGGCACTAAACTAGAAGATGTACTGAGATTTTATCTGGCCCTAGGATTTTATTAAACTCTTAATTGATAACACTCCTTTCATAACATGTTTTCTGGTAAGGGGTTTCTGGCTTTCTTTTTTTCTGTTAAAAAATACTAAATAAAAACATAGGAAAGCTTGAATTATTTTTAGAATTAAATACAGATTTTGAGTAATTAAACATGGGGGAACTACATGTCCCTATGATATATTTGTCCAACACGACTAAGGCCATTTTGTCTTGTTTGCTTACTTTCTTCAAAAATCCAAGGGAAAAATATAAAAAATGTTATTTTTTCCTGCCAAGCAAATGACAATAGTTCTCTTAGAAGTAGATGCTCATTTTATAGAAATCAGAGAAGCTGAAAAGTGAATCCAACAGTTTTTTTTCTAGAACTTAATACTTTCTAGTTATGACTATTAGTATTTGTACCTATGTGCATACTTATACTCAGATTTAGTTTTTCCCTTTTAATTCATTCATTTTTTGGTTGTTTTAGTATGGTTTCCAATTACAGCAATGAGGTTTCTGGAGAAAGAAAAAAATGAACTGCCAATGAGATGAGACTGGCTTTGCTTTCCTGAATAGCTTTTATTTTTATATGATTCTTATTAAGGAAATAGTGCTAAAAGTTGATACTTCATACTTTCAGCCAAGTGTATGCAAGACGGTATAATTAAGAACCCTATTCATGTTAATTGATTGATACAGATTTTATAAATAAAACTTTAGAGTGTGAATCCATTTCATCTCAGACTATGGAACATTGCCACTGATAGCTAGAAATATTAAGTGCATGTTGCTGGAAAATCCTCAAAAATCATGTATTTGTGAAATAATAGTTTTGAATCGATAGCTATTAAATCCTCTATTATAATAGGGATTGTAGTTTTACTGGTAATCACATAATGTGGGCTAAATCATGACTCTAAGATACAACTGCAGTGTAATAACAGCCTGATCGGACATGAACACTTTTCTGTTCCCTTCTAATTCCTTATTGCTATTGCATGACACAATAGGGAAGTTGTCATTCCAGCTCTGTGTGAGTATTTTCTAAGTGCGCGAAGGGATTAGCATGCCCAAAATAAAATATCCTACTGCAACAATTGAAGGAAGATGTGTTTGGATTCATATGAAATGTTTCTAATTGCTCAGAGGAACAAGTGCACCAACTCAGGTTTTGAACTGTGTTTCCACATTAGATATTATCTCTCCCCTCTGAAGTCCCAGCAGATCAGTGGCGCTGTTGTCTTTGAAAATTTCCACTGCCTTTCCGAGGACAACGTTGAGGAGTTTTAAATCAACCTGGTTAGTATGAGTACCTTTCTGAAAAGGAAAGTGAGGTTTGACTAAAGTAAAGGGGAGTAAGAAAAAAATCCTTAATAAATGACTCTAGTAACATGTTGGGACTAAGAATTAAAACCATTTTCAAACTTTTGTTGATGGAGGACTTTTTTGTTTTCCACAGCATATTTTCCTTCTCATTGGTGGTTTCATTTCCCCTGGAATTATATAAACACACACACACATGCATGCACACTTAACTCAAGCTAAATGTTTGTGAGGACATAGATTGTTAAATATCAAAAGGTTATTCAGCCAAAGCAATGTGTTTTCAGAAATCCACTTCTAATTGCATACACACACACACACACACACACACACACACAATTTAGTTCAAGAGGAACCAAGGAAGTTGGTATTCACCTAAAACATTACAGCTTGTGTCCTCTATAGGCATCTCTCCACCTAGTGCCCCACCTAATCTTGTTGCTAGGCTCCCACATAACCTATACAATAATTGACATGGGTCCTCCTTTTCCCTTGAATATCTCAGGGAAAGGGCTGATAAGCAGTGAGATTATTAGCAAACAAGAGGAAGAAGGGTCAGAGGCTAACCAGCTTTTCACCTGGACACCTGCTTCAGAAAAACCCAGAATGTGCCATAAAGAATGATAATAGATGGGGTGGGAGCCTCCCAAGCTTATATGGTACTGCCAGTGGGCAGTATGTTAACCACTAATCCAGAGAATTTCCACAGAGAGATTTTCCAAGGCATTGAAAATAAACTGTTTACTTTTAAGGGACAGTCAAAGCAGGCAAATATTTTTACAGACATTTCCATGGACTCTTTGCTTTCCCTCCCCTACATTCCTTTTTGTAAAAATATTTGTATTTCTCTGTTGATAACTTTTAAGAGACTATGTTAATATAGTTGTGAGATTTCTTTTTTCTATTTAGGATGTCCTGTTAGGATGCCCATATATATCTGGGGCCAGGGAGCAGATGAAAAAGAAATTCTCAGGAAAAGTCCTTTTGGAGTTAAAACAGTTTCATTTGAATATTTCCGTGATCATTGATCTTCCACACAGGGCTTCATTTATCACTTTAGACAGCCCTGCTCTTGCTTCTGTTTCTTAATATGTTACCAGAGGCTTGTCCTACCATACGCAAATCAGTTATTGTAGCATAAATTCTCCTTTGTTCATGTATTATTATTTTACCACCACCTATGGGGCCAGGTGCTACAGATTATAAAGAATAAGATCTTTACCCACAAGGTACTTACAGTCTATTTGGAAGGACAAATCATATACATAAAAAACAATTAGAATATAATATAATAATACAGTGTTATATTAAGCACCAGCTTAAATTCGTGTTGTAACGCACTGCATTGTGCATTATAGGAAATTGTTATGATAAGAGCAATAAAAAAAAGGCTTAAGGAAGAAGTCTATGTGACTGGCTCATCAAGGAAAAACATGTAGTCTAGAGGTAGGGGCACCTGGGTGGCTCAGTTGGTTAAGCACCAGACTTTGGCTCAAGTCATGCTCTCACAGTTTGTGAGTTCACGCCCCCACAGTGGACTCTGTGCTCTCAGCACAGAGCCTGCTTCAGATCCTGTCTCCTCTCTCTGCTCCACCCTCACTCACTCTCTCTCTTTCTCTTTCTCTCAAAAATAAATCAACATTTAAAAAAAAGGTAGTCTAGAGATAATATCAGTAGTAAGATAGAGCAGTTAGGGATAGCCTTAGGGAAGGGACCAAGGTAAGAATAATTTTTTTAAAGTAGTCTCCATATATCAGTGTAGGATCAACTCATTTTTACACTGTAAACCTGAAAATTGGGTATATTTATATAGTGATATGCTTTGCTATTTCAAAACCATCAGAACTGTGATTTTGTGGGTGATGGGTAAAGAAAGCCACAGGAGATAGACTTTGAGAGAAACTTTATGAGATGCTGATGGAAAAGGTAAATCTTTATTTACTTGTATTTGTAGGAGTTGCTTCTCTAAAAGCATTTTATTAGAGCTTTTGGTGAAAAATTCTTGTTTAACACCCAGGAATGATACTAGAGGAGAAGATAATCTTCTCAGATAGGAAAATGAGAAGATAAAGATAAGTTTACTTTTAAAGGGAAATCTTTCACTTTCTGGGTAATTAAAGTGTTTTTATCTGATGAGCTGAGAGTAACAATTTCCGGGTCTTATGATAACCTAGTTTGTCTCTTTTGATGACGAAAACAAGAAATAAGATGAACCGGCCCCTGAAATAATGGGAAGCCAAGTGGGAGGGAACTTGCAAAAAATAGTGTCAGAAATGCAGGCGCTACCCTTGCGGCACCTATTTAGAGTGGGAGAATATACCAGTGTTTGAAAGAGGTTTGCATGGAAAACACACTTTGAAGTTACTTTATTTGAACACTAAAAGCTTAACTTTAAAATGCAAGGTATTTGTCAACATTATCTGAAACACCGGACTGGAGGCAAATGTTCCAACATATTTGTTTTCTTACAATTAAAGCTAAGCTGACATGTTGAAAAGATGGTCTTCAAAGACATTCAGAGGCTGTGAAATTTTTGTCAATAATTAGCCTTCACTTTGCTTTTTAGACAAGGAAGTCATATTTTTTTCTCCTCACATTTGCCAAGTAAGGATTTTCACTTTTAAATTTCCTCATCCTGGTGTTTGCATTTAAGCATTTCAAACAGCCTCTTCACCCTCAGCCACCATGTGTAGTATTGCATTTATGCATTCAACTTCTTCTTACTCAAGTGATGCTATTTTTTTCTGCCTCAGCCTGACAGCCACTAATAATAACACATGAGGACAGTCAGACAAAATGAAGACAAATGCTGCTTGTCGCAGCAGAATCATAATGTCTCCAGACTCAGTAAAGACAGTCTAACTGTATGTGGATGCTCTTTATAGCTTATTTAGACCTGTGGTTTTTCCCTGTGGTTTTTTTTTTTTTTAAGCACAAACATTGTGCAGAAATACATTAAGGCAACATATGGGCCTGTTAGTTAGCCAAAACAATGTGGAACCATGGAGAATAGAGATTGCAAAGCACAGATGGATACTGTAAAAAATTCATGAGTGGCATAACAGATCTAAAAGGTAAATTTTAGTCAAAATTCAAGTGGAAAGCATAGGAAATACTTAAGAATTTGGCTTTATGAGGTTTTTCAAATCACGCAAGATGAAACGTTGTGAATATCCTGCAGATTTGTTTATGCCATAATGTGAAAATCAGAGCTCATCATTCAACAATAATTATGTCTATATAGATTCATGCCATCAGAAATAGATTGCTGATAAACAATAGCGCTTTGCTTCTATTTGATGTAAACGCTGCAGTATTAAATATCCATATTATTTCCAGCTCAATATTAGAAAGTGTCAGTCATTGTGACAAGTCAGGCAGGAGGGGCTCACTGAGCCGTCCTCTGTGTAGCCAAGTGCTGTAGAATAACCGGGTTTTCATGCTATATCACTTTGTTGTTAAAATTGTGTTCTAAGCAGTAAATTGGCAAATCATTTCCCCCCTCTTTTCCATTTGGTTCTTTTTTTTTTTTTTTTAAACTTTATAGTTTATTGTCAGGTTGGTTTCCATATAACACCTAGTGCTCTTCCCCACAAGTGACCTCCACCAAGACCATCACCCCCCTTTACCTTTCCATTTGGTTCTTTTAACCAAAACTGAAGCCTCAAGGAGACACTGGATTCTTATGTGCGCACAGTCAAGATGCACCTTGAGTTTTGCAAAACGCTTGTCATTTGAAATCGTCATCACTATGGCTTGGCATTGTTGTCTTAAAAAAAAAAAGTTCTCCAAATCTGTGAGACCAGCCTAATGAAGGTATGTCTTTGAGCCTCGCTACAGCCAATCTCATTCATAAAATTTCCTTAAGAGTAATTCGTGAGCAAAAGAATTCTGACTCATGAAATGATTCATCTGGGTCCTAAATTTCCGGTGGGGTGAAAATTAGAGAAAAGCAAAAAGGAAACAGGACTCTGCAGTCCATCAACCTGAGAGGCATTTCCCATTCAGAAGCTTTCAGATGTCTAGTTGAGAAAGATGCCATGTGAAATTCAGATATAGTTTGCCATTTTGTTGCCAAAAAGGCAAAGCACAGTAAACTATTCTCTGTATGAAGGTTTAAGTGATTTTCAAACTGACCCACCAGATAGTTTAAAAATCTTAAATACGCAATAGACAAGTTGCGTTGGACTTGGACTTACTTTATAGTTAATGAGATTGTTATTGAAGAGATTTACACAGGCCTCATTATACCTTGGAAAGACACTGGTACATTATTTAAACAACCATAAAATTATTTGACACTAAGAAGAGCAACGATTAGATTGAAGGTAGACATTAAGAACAGAAAGTAAATGAAGACACTTATTGAACTGGACTAATTTTTGAGGGGTTTTTTCTATAGATAACATAAAATGGAGCAGGTTTTGTAGCTGGCTCTTTATTCTTGGCACTAACGCCACTGTCGGGACCTGGAGACAGCAAATTGAACTTTCTGATAGTTGTCCTAATAGCCCTTTTCGGCGGTTTTTGGTGTCCTCAGTGAATTAAAGTTTGCATTAGTGAACCCACTGAGCAACGGCCAAGACTAATTCTCGGCTCTGAATGACATTTCACACATTGTCAGTTCTTAGTAAGTGTTATATGATAACATTTTGAGATCCTCATCTGAGAGTTGATGGGGAAATATCAAATAGCATATATGAGGTTTGCCAACTAAGTTGAGCCCAGTTCAAAAGTATATCATAGGGGATAAAGATGGCAAAGTTGTGTCTCCTTTAAATAAAAGATAGATTTACTCCTAAAATTTAGTAGTGTAAGACACCAAGCAAGAAAAAAGAATGAAGAAACAAAGAAAGAGAGGAATAAGTAAAAGGGATTAAGATGCAGGGTATAAAAAAAGTAGAACTATCTTTCCTTCCTTACTGATTATAACTCCTGTCCCTATGGAGATTCTAAGAAGGGTATGGAAAAGTCCAGTGTGTGAGAAATGTGTGTGTGTGTGTGTACATACACACATATTTTGTATTTGTGTCTTCTACTAAACCACAAGCTTCAAGAGGACAGGCTCACTTTTATCCATTGCTATAGTCTCAGGACCAAGAAGAGTACTTGCTACCAAGTAGAAACTGAATATTTGTTGAATGAATGCATTTTTTAACACCTTTCCAAATGTTTCCACTATTAGGAATTACAGTAGCCTTCCCCTTTCATAAAAACATGGGGTATATGTTCCAATATTCCCCCAGTGGATGCCTGAAACTGTGGATAGTGCTAAACCCTGTATATACTTTTTTTTCCCTGTACTTGCATACCTATGGCAATGTTTAATTTGTAAATGAAGCACAGTAAGAGATTAACAATAATAACCAATAATAAAATAGAACACTTATAAAACTATAGTGTGATAAAAGTAATGTGAATGTGGTCTCTTTCTTTCTCAAAATATCTTACTGTATTGTATTCACAGCACTTGTGATCATGTGAGGTGATAAAATGCCTTTGTGATGAGATGAAGTGAATGAATGATGTGGGCACTGTGATGTAGCATCAGGCCACTACTGACCTTCCAAGGATGTCAGAAGAAGGGTCATCTGCTTCTACACAGCAATTGACTACAGGTTACTGAAACTGCAGAAAGCAAAACTGTAGATAATGGGGAATTACTGTATAGATTTGTTCATCTCTCTTTAAAAATATTAGTTTGGTTAATACTTAGCAACTAAGACTGCTGCAAAGTAGCACATTTTAGCTCAGAGAGGGAACAGCTGGGGTGGATGGAAGAGAATGGGCTAGAGAACTTTTTAAATTCAGTAGAATGTATTTGTTCCTTTTGTCCAATAGAGGAGCCCATAATGGTCAGATCATTTGGTTAATTGGTCTATAATAAAGTCTGGGAAAGGGACCATCCAGCAAGAAACATTTGGTAGGGACATACTTCACACTGTTCTGAGAAAACTAAGAGTCACCCATTACTTTCCCATCTCCATAGTGTGAAGAGAAGAATCACTGGACATTGTGAAGCCAGGTGGTGAGCAAGTTGAATTGCCTGAAGAAGTCAGGAATTAGAATTTCAGACCAGAGTAACTAAAGACCAAGAAGGGCACAAAGTTTATTGACAGTCAAGACATTTTGAATTAATTCTTCCTGCTTCCATCATTTTTTTGCCTTTTATGGGATTCAAATTATTTAATTTAATTTTGCTTAATTTATGCACCATCACTAGATTCACTCCAGGGAGATGAGAGATGTAATTGTTTGCGTTTGACATTGTCTTTCAACACAACAGTTTTGCCCAAAACCCTTGCTGAAAGTCACAAAAAGCAGAATCTGTAACAGGAATGGCACATTTTAATTCTGATCCCACCTTGACCAATGTCAAAGTAGCATGCTTGAGAAGTTAAGTTAATATACATATTAATATCCACTGTATTCATTTTTCCTTGCATTATATATGGCATTTTTAAGGAAATACTGAAAAAAGGAAAATGTACTTTAACTTAACACACATATTTTGAGCACCTATTATATGCCAGGCACTGAGTAATTCAAGGGGAACAAGTAAAGGTCCTCTTGTCCCTTTTACTCAAGGGAGAAAAACAGACTTTTAACACATAATTATAGATGTGATGGCTATTAAAGAAAGGATGCTACAGAAGTTTTTAGCAAAGGTATTTAACTTAGGTCAAAAGCAAGTCAACATAGCTTGACAAGATCAAGGAAATTAGGCTGTAGTGTGAGGGAGTATTGAAAAGAAACCAAATTTCCTTCCTTCCTTCCATAATTGAATATTTAGCAAATATTGATTCAATGTGAATCATAAGGCAAGCAAACTGCTCAACTCTGATGAGCAAAAGCCAACAATTAAGCATGGCTCCCACGAATGAGACAAAACATTCCTTAACAATGAAACCCTGCAATTTTAACAAGTGTTCCCAAGGAGAAGCAAATGGTACCTCATGATCATGCGTTGATTTGATCTGGTTTGGAAGGTAAAGTTTTTTTGAGAAAATGAGACTTCAGTTGAAATCTAAATAGCAAGTGAAAGGGCCTGACCATGGGAAGAAGCATGACAAGTGCAAAGAGCTTAAAAGAAAGCTAATGTGGCTACAACCAAAGGGCCAAAGGAAAGGCTGACTGGGGATGCCCCTGTATACCACTGAGAGCCAAATTTGAATTCCAGACTAAGGTCAAAGGTGACTTTGAAGGTTTTTGAGCATAGTGTCATAATCAAATGCAGCTACTCTGACTACAGTCAGAGAAGGAATTGGCAGCAAACAGTGTCAGGACACTGGTGGTTGGGCTTGCAGGGGCCTAGGCGATGTGTGATATGAGTCCTGGCAGGAATGTGAAATTTAAGAAATATAATTGATGGCTGATTGGAAACAAGGGAACAAAGTAAAAGGATCCATGGATGTTGCCCACATTTGTCAGTGGGACTGCAAAGTAAGGTCAGTGCTAGTCCATGAAATAGGGATTAAGGAAGGAAAAAGAGGAATGAGAACTATATGGATGGAAATGATGAATTCAGTTTGGGTCATGTTGATTTTGAAATGTCACAGGCATTGAGTGGAGGAAAAGGCACTTGAACATCTTTTTGAACATCTTTAGCATGAGGGCCTGGAGCTCATAGGGATAAGAGGGTAAAGGTGTGGAAACCATGTGCCTATAGATAGAATTGAAGCAAGTTAGAGAATGTGTGAGTTTAAGAGACTGTGTATGAAAGAGATGTGACTTCTAAACAGTGCAGTACTTAAGGGCTGAATAGGGGAAAGACTTAAAAGTAATAGAGATATAGGAAGAAAAGCAGGAAAGAATGTCAGTACCATGCGTGGAAGCCAAGAGAAAATGAGAGGATCAACAGTATCAACTGTTGTAGAAAAGCAAATAAGACTAGGGCTAGAAAATATCTATTATAATCAAGAGGGTTATGGTGAGATTCCGGGGAGTATGTTTTTGGTGGAATGAAGAGTGCCAGACATATTGGAATGGGCTGAAGGGCCAAAAAAGAGATAAGAAAATGGAGGACAGTTGTCATTCTAGAAGTTTGTATTTAAATGAAAGAACAATATAGAATTCTATTTAGAGGAAGATGTGGAATTGAAAAGGGATATTTTTAGATGTCCAGGAGTTGATGAATTTTTTGTATTTGATTGCAACTAAAAGAATACCTAACTAATGGTGGTTGTTTTAAATGCCTTTATTATTTATCTCACATAAAGAGAAAACTGAAGATTGTTGGGTTGCTTAAAAATAGGTTTTCACTATTTCTACTTTACCTTCCTCTTGGATTTTGTCCTTGTTCTTGACACTTAATGGACACTAGAAGGCTTCTTCAATTCATGTTACCTATTTCAAAGCAAAAACAGCAATAAAAGTGATCCTTGTTCTCTTTTTATAAGGAAACAAAATTCGTTCCCAGACCTTTTTCTTTTTTTACTTCTACCTCCATTAGACTTCTATTTATATCTTATTGGCTAGAACTAGGTTATTTGCCCATTCTAAATGAACCATTAGCAAAGGTTAATGTGGTAATCAAGCCTGATTTAGACCAGGGGTTCCCTAAGGGTTGACTCTAGACCAGCAACATCAGGATCCCCTGGGAACTTATTAGAGAAATACAAATTCGTAGACTTGATATCAGTCCCACTGAAAGAGAAATTGCGGGGATGGGACTTAGCAGTCTGGTTTAAACAATCCAGATTGACAAATATTCATTTTCAGTTTTGAGAACCACTGGTTTAGAGTAATCACCTCATCCCCCGATGCTAGACAGAGGACTCATGTTCCCTGTACTTCCTGCTTTCTTAGTAAAAGTGGAGCATGGCTGTCGATAGACACAGAACAAGGCCTGCCATCCTTGACTTTGAACATTAAGAAGAATGAGCCACTAAAGAGAGGATGAAGATAAGAGAAGGGATAATTGAGAAGGAAGAGAGAGTGAAGAAGATTAATGAACTTGGGTGGAGGGGATGGCCTTCCCTTAGAGGATTCTGCCTCCATATTAAGAGAGCTTGAAGGAAAGAGTGGAGGCGGAAGCAACCTGGTGGTAGGAAGGTTAGAGCTTCCCTGATGTTTATCTCTGGGAATAGAGGTAAAGTCACTTGCTGAGAGAGAGATGGAGGAGTGGGATGAGGTACAGAGGTGAAGATAAGATCTGAGGGAGCAGAGGTTTAAAATACAGGGAAGGAGAGGGGTGCCTGGGTGGCTCAGTCAGTTAAGCGTCAGACTTAGGCTCAGGTCATGATCTTGTGGTCTGTGGTTTCAAGCCCTATATCAGGATCAGGCTCTATGCTGATCAGGCTCTGTGCTGACAGCTCAGAGCCTGGAGCCTGCTTCAGAGTCTGTGTCTCCCTCTCTCTCTAATCTCCTCAGCTTCCCTCCCTCCCTCCTTTCCTTTCTCTCTCTCTGTCTCTCTCTGTCTCTCTCTCTTTCTCTCTCTCTCTCTCTATGTCTCTCTGTCTGTCTCCCTCTCTCAAACACTTAAAATACAGGGAAGAGGAGAGCTTACTAACCCAGAACCTACTGGAATGTATAAAAGGTTGTAAACTTGAGGTTGAGTAAACTTGAGTTCAGAGTAAGATAATCCCACACCTGGCTGTGTGATCGGCAGCCAAGGGATGTAGGCTTGGAGCTCAAAGATAGTTTGATTCTTTTAAAGTTACAGTTTTACCAGAAGGAACTGATAGAAGGTCATGGGCAAGGATATTTAGCATACTGTTAAGAGAGGGGTTGAAGTGATAAACCCAACAGTTCAAGCTGAAAGGGAGTGTGAGTGGAGATGGGGAATGCACCCCAAGTCCTGCTGCCGTCTTCCTCTTCATACATTCGTAAGAACCGTTCTAAAGAATAGGGCCAACTGTTTCTGTATTCTTAATTAAGAAAATTAACACTCCATATCTACTGAATCAACATTCCTGGGAGTGAGAGCAGGGAACGTGTTTTGTGTGTGTTTTTTTTTTAAGAAAAGAAAATTAAAGTCGTATTTGTATTATGTTCTTCTATCATGGGAGTTTGAGATTTGTTTGAAGGTGTCACATTTGCAGTGAGTTATGGCAGATTTTTCCTTATCGCTTGGTTGTAGGACATTATGCAGGAAAATAAGCCAGAGGCTTTAATTTGGCTTACCTTGACTGCTTTTTGACCTGCTCTATTTTTATTTATTGATGGATAACACTTTGTACAGGCATGATTTTATAGGCCTTGCACAAATCTTGGTAAGTCATATGTATAATATAAAGTAGAAGACTGCACTTTATCCAGCTGGATTTATCATTTCCTTAGCCTGGCAGAGAGATAGTTTTAATTTCCTAAAGCACTTGATAATTTGAAAGATAATAACATTTCATTTTTTATGGAAACAATCTCCTGAGAGCAAAGGACGAGTTCTTGTCTGGAAGATGGTTGTACAGTGGCCAAGTAGCCCCTGGACATCCCCACTGTGGCCACACTGAACCTTGAGCCTGTTTCTCTCTGACACCAGATGTGTTCATCCCTGGGTTGTTCTTCAAAGAGTACAAACCAATTGTAGTAATCTGAATTGAAAATAATTAGGCACACGTTTCCTGCTACAAACATTATAAAGTCAATTCCACAATCAGAAAGGTATTACTTCCATACTGTACCATGAATGAGAACATCTGTCGTCAACTTTTTTGGCATTCCCCACAGCATCTAGTATGGAAGGCTCACCCTTTCCATGAATATGACTAGGGAAAGTCAGCTGCCAGCATCTAGACATTCATGATGCATCGAGAGCATAATGATTCTGTTCCTATGGAATTTTGAATCTGCTTCCAAAGGCGATTATAAGAAAAAAAAAAACCAAGAACTTTGAAAGTCAGCAAAATTGTTTGAAGATAAGTTCCACAAGGACAAGGATTTTGCTGATTTGTTCACAGCTATATTCCCAGTGCTCAGAATAGGGCCTGGTACATATAGGCGCTCAAGACATATTTGTTGAATGAAAAAGTGACTCTTTGAAGGTCAATATCCTTCTGTAGATTGTGGTGTCTGTTAACAAAATAGGTTTTAATTATTGGTAGTTCTGTTGATGATGGAGACCCCACAGGGAATGGAAAACATGCACAATATATTCATTTACCTATCGCATTTATAGTAATGGTGATTTTTCAAAGTTTATCACTAGTTGAACTAATTCTTAACTGGTAAGATTTGTGTCTACCCACATGTTGCTGTGAATGACTATGCACCCATAGGTAGTAGAACCCTTGCAGTGACAATTTGGGTATTTTATTCTAGTGGTAGTTTATGGGTCACAGTTATGCTTCATGGAGTAATAAGATGGAGAATCTGTGGGCTCAACTCTAATACATGATAACTCAGAATTTACCTCAAGCCTTCCAGAAAGGCTGTTCTCTCATTCCATGGAGAGATGACCTTTGCTATAGTCATGTGCATGGATATAGACATGAGGTAGACCAGTGTTAAGTTCCCACATGCCACCACTTGTTGGTTGTGTGACCACTGGCACATTTATTGAACTTCTCTAAATTTAGTGTCCTTTATCTGTAAAACAAGCATGATAATAAAGTAATAATAATGTCACATATCTCATAGGATTAATGGGATTGAATGAATATACAAAGTAGTTAGCACAGTGCCTGGCACATAGTAAGTACTTGATAAATATTAACTGTTAATATCAGCTATAGTTCTTAAAATCTGCATAGGGGTTTGTTTAAAGACATGTATAAGTCCATACATGTGTGTGCTGGTGTTAAATTCAAGTAAAGTAGTGTATACTACAAGGATGCTAATGTTGAACATTAATGTTCATTATAGATTGAAACACGAGACTCTCACATCCTCCAGCAACTTGTTTAATCTAGTTGATTAGGAAATGCTCTTTTACGAAAATGATATATTCCCACTTCAGGTGAGTATTTACAGGTGTTTAGAGTCACATTGAACACTAGGCCAGTCCTTAGACTAACGGTGGACTTCCAATCATTTGTAAACAAACCCTGTTATCAATATGAAGAAATGACCTTTCTTTAAATCCCATGGGCATTGTGATTGTCATTGACTCCTACAAAATGACCAGTTTTCTTTGTCAGACTGTATCATTGACTTCAGTATTTTAATTTATTAAGGTCAATCAGCCTGTCTCATAGAAAGGTCTGAGACTACAAGAGTCAGCTTTGTAGGTTATTTTTTCCCCGTGTTGTCATAGGATAGCAGCAACATTACAGACTATTGGGAGAAAAGAAACCAAGATGGGGAGGAGCTTAGAAATCATGCTCTTTGATGAATTTTGGAAAAAATATAGATATTTGAACTAGAGAGAGAGAGAGAAGGACTTACTAGGAATATGAAAGTTACTCCTAAATATTTGTGAGGATATCTTCTGGAAGAGGACAAAAATGACAACTTTGTATTTACAGAGGAAAAAGGAAGCATAAATAGGTAAGTGTTAAAGGCTGTTACATTTTGGTAAGCATTAGTCCAAAGGAACAGCATCTGTGAAGTATGTAATAGTGTTCTCAGGCACCAGTCAGCTAACAGTCCTACCCAAGGTAATGGAGCTGATTAGGGGTAGAGTCAAAACTCATTTTTTCTGACTGCAGATTCATGTTGTTTTGGTTGTTTAACCTTGTGCTTCATGAAGACACTGGGTAGGGACTTGTACTGTTGCAACCAAGTCCAGGGATCCAATTTTCTGTGGGTGAATTCATTTATATCCAGTGCTACAACCATACCTGACATACTGACCGTAGTCATCTAGCTTCCAGGAAACACAGGGGACACAGTATGTATGGCATTCTTGCCATTAAATAAAGCCATTTAGAGGATGGTTCCTTTAGACCTCAGGCCAGTGATGTAATCTTGACATGTGAGGGACAATATACTTACTTGAGGGTAACTTGTGAAAAGCCTCGCAGTAACACCTCACTTAGGGATGTCCTCTGTTCTCTGCATATGAGCATGAGCAATGAGAAAGTTCAATAGAATGAACTTAAATAAATGGAATGAAAAGAAGATGCATTTTGAAAGTTTGGTTGTGATGATGATGATGATGATGATAATGATGATTTGTGCCACCCAGTGATCCCTTACTTCAGGGAAATTCTTCTTGTCAATTGTTGCTCTCTTCATGTTTCTATGGAGAAAGTGGCAAAGCTAAAATTTGTTCCCTATCACGGATGTCCTTCAGGGCTGAACCAAGAGTCTAAGGGCAGAATAGAGCTCAGGATTCTCTGCAGGTCATCTGCTCAACTCAATGGGGGGGGGGGAGCACTTTATCATTTAGGTTTAGGGACATGTTGCTGGTGTCATTTATGGAACTGTTGGTTTAGAAAATTGCAGGGTAATCTGAGTGAGTATCCTGAAAACTCTTATGCATAAAGTTTTCAAGGAAATGCAGCTCTGTCAAGATTGTAAAATCAGGGGTACTTGTCATTGCTCTTGGATGCTGGTGGAGTAGCTCAGGATCACAATGCAACTAATAGAGGATGAGAAGCAGACTTCCTTTCCTCCTCCCCTCTTCTGAAAGAAAAGAACACAATGCTTCCTAGGAGTAGTGAGTAAACTGGTAGGTTATGCTAAGCTGTGACTTGCTGATGACCACACAGAGCCCTTCTGAAAGTCACTGGGTCTTTGTTCATGCAATTCCCCTCAGATCTATTCTGATTCTCGAAAGGATTAGAAGCCCTGGAAGAGCACATTTTATGGCATGATTCCAGAGGTATTTTCCTTCTCCTCTCTCCCAACCACACTCCCACTCCTGGAGTGTCTGCCCTGTGACAAGACAGCCCTTCCTAGCCCAGTGGAATGAAAACACCAATTCGCTGACACCTTGATATCATTCCAGAGACATGAGTCAGGCAGCCGAATTGGCATCACATTTCCTCAGACACTAAGGTGAGCACTCAGGGAAGGTTGTAGACTTACGTTTGATTTCCACATCCATCTTCTCCCTGCAAATTAAATTATTAATTTTCCCACATGCCTGCTTGTTTAATGAGAAGAGTGGTGGCCTTTATCTGTGCATGTATGCAAACAAAACATCACAGCAGGGGCTCCTGAACTGCCCAGGCAAGCCGAGGGGTTAAGTAATCAGATATAACTGCCTTGGTGCAGTCTGTGTCATTTGCAAAAGCCTGGCTGGCTGTTGGCATCATAAGCATGGAAGGACGCACCTCCTCCAACACACATCTAAAGATGAAAGCTTCTTTTACAAATACAAGGGAAAGATCAAAAGAAGGAAAAATAATGGCATTTAAAATGCACATGTGAAATGCAAAATTATAACGTTTGTTTTTCCAGGTTCCATTAGAGTGGCGCTATTTTCTGAGATGATACAATATTTCCTGATTACTTTGCCATGTTTCAGATAATAAATACACTACCATGATTTTGGATTTGTTACCATAGATGGTCTGCCACGTCTGGCTTCTCCAGCTTTTTGCATTGATACGTTACTAGTTGAGTACGAGGGTTAACTTTTTCTGGTCTCCAGTACCCCGAATGCCAATGCCCAGCTCTCATCTGCCAAAACAAAACAAAAAGACTCACACATAGGTACATAGGTTGTTAATTATGAGAATTATTTAATCATGAAATTTTTACCTATAGTTTTTGTTTGTGTAAGGGTCATTTTTTGGTGTTATTTCATGGACTTGAGTACTAGAATTGTGCCAGCTCTAGAGCAATATGGTTCCTGTATCCTGATTCTAGAATGTCAGGTTTATAGCTGTATGATGCAGAACAAATTGCATTTCAGTGATTACGTAGGATTTTAGATTGTTATTTTTAAGATTTGTTATCCTCGCCTTTGTTTTATAAATGTCAGTATCTTCTTTGGGTATCTAAAGTTCACCTTTTCTCAACAAGTACCAGTGATGTATCTATTTATTAAAATTAAATGCAAACTTTAGGGTTAAGCTGAATGAAAAGTTAATTTTGCCCAGTCTTTATGATACCTCAGAAGCTGTCTGTAACTCTCAGATTAAGAACATGATAGTTTCAGTGAGCCTCCACTCTTGCCCCCCACCTGTTACTTCGATGAAAAAAGAACAGTGTTTTTTAGTTGTTAGATTACCTAACCTTTCCTCTTTTGAACAGTGAAATCCCTCACCAGTTCATATTGAAAAGTATTGATCATTCGGATCCCTATAGCATTTTTTATATCACTCAATCATGCATGATATGACATATCATATTATTTTTAGCAACACGTAAAGTTATTTTTTCAATTAAGAGAAGTAAGAATCATTTATATGAAGAGAAAATTATTTGTCTTACTTAAGTGTATCTAATCATTTATCAAGGAAAAAAATCTACAGAATTCCCAACTTCCCCACATTGGGGGAAGGGGATAATATTTCAATGACAACAGTAGTTTCTAATAAAAGGGAAATGTTTGTACAGTCTTTTTTTTGAACACGATATATTATTCTGGAAAAAAGTCAATTCCATGTTAATATTTTGATATTTTGTTTGGGTTTCTATATAAATGTAATTAAATGTACATCTACTTATAAACTTGTGGGCACTTACTTGTTGGTTTTACTTGCCTTTCCTTAAAGAATATCTGGTTTTAATCATTTTATGCTTTTATAGAACAAACCTTATGATAATCACATTAATTTAAAAATACACGAAATTTCAATCTCTAGGAAAATAGATTGTAAACCATTGGCTGATTTGGAATAAACCTTTTCTAAGCCTCAGTATGTTTTATTAAAAGTACCATGTTGGCTCCAGTTTGAACGGCAGGCTCATTTTTCACGTTCTGTTTCAAAGGAGCCCTCTGCTGGACAGCTCCGCATGATATCACAAGCACACACATATTTATATATGATTTATAGGCTATAGCTAATATAACCCAAAAGCCATTTGTGATTGAAACTCTATCTTTGCAAATTGAATGCATCACTGAAACTTGTTTTGTCATCATTTTTTCATATTTAATGAACACACAATTGTCTAAAAATAAAATGATCATCCCTAAAGTTTACTGTAAATCACTGTACATCAGCATATTCCCACACATGAGATAATCGTACTAAATTAACATTCATTACCAATAATTTTAGTAATGAATTATTCAGCTGATATGCAATTATCACACACATTTCTAAAGCAATTACTTTATTACATAGGTACTCTATGTCATTGATTTTACTTGTCTGTATTGCATATGTAAAGGTAAGGAATCTTTGCATTTACCACTTTTAAATGCAAAGGGCTCTTTCCTGTTCGATTTTTCAATGTCATCAGGTTGTGGGGATGTATACTTAGTATTAACTACATCTTAAGAAACTTGCAGTTTCAGAAAAATGCTGTGATAAAATGAGGCCCAAAAGACGCCCAAAACCACACAATACAGTTACAGGAATAGGATGTTTTTCTGAGTAGTATATCCATAGGCTCATATCATCATTGATTATCTAAAAGCTCCTATTTGTCAAGCAAGTGATTTTAAAAATGACTTCAAATTATAGTTTCATCTGCATTTAGCCTTATATTCAAGACAGTTTAGAGAGACCACGTAGCAATATGAAACAAACACATTCTTTGAAATTAAGAAGATGGAGTTCAAAATCCCGCTTTGATGACCCTGAATTATTTAACCTCATCTTCAGAAAGGAAACAGTGAAATGATCTCAAGATTAATGACATAATATATGTAAAGTGCCTAGCACAATATCCAGGTAATTGTAAGACATGCTGCTGGAATGTTCTCTGTATATTTGGAGGCAACTACTTGATTTCTTGGAGCAGGCTTATGTTACTTTTGTTAGCAAGTAGCTGCTAGTAGTAGCAAGTATTTCTATGTTCTTGAGCTTCATTTGTATGTAGCATGTTAAGTACAGTGAAATAGCAATCACGAAGAGTATGGTAGTCGTTCTAGGCAATGTCTTAACCTGCATAGTTTAGAGTTAGACCCAATTCTAAGCCAAAAGCCTGAAATGAACCTTTTTTCTCAACAGCCAGGAGCCATGAAGATTTTATTCAATGTAGGCAAACTTAAAAAAAAAAAGTTCAGAATGAAAAGAAATAGTTGCCTTGGAATAGTTTAGTAAAATACAGTAATCAAATTTTCATGGTTAAGAATATAACAGAAATGAGGAATGGCATGATCTGAGAAAGTATTGTTAGGTCACCCCCCATTTGTTCTGTCTCTGTCAGATTGTTCACCCATTGAAATTCACATTGCACGAAGTTGATTCTTTTGAACATGATTTAAGAAAATTCTATATATAGCTTTGCGGTAGTTTATATTTGTGAGTATATTTTTTTCACAGAAATCTAGACAAGTACCAAGAATATAGTATAAGTTGAATGAATTCTGTTTAAATAATCAAAGAATCAACTAATGGATCATTCATTCTTTCTCTTAGCAGCTGAATTTAAGATATTCTTTTTTATTATTATTTTAGAGAAAAAGAGAGACCCCAAATGGGAGAGAGGGGCAGAGGGAGAGAGAAAATCTCAAGCAGGCTCCATGCTGAGTGTGGAGCCCAACATGGGGCTCAATCCTATGACCTTGGGATCATGACCTGAGCTAAAATCAAGAGTCAGACACTCGACCAACTGAGACACCCAGGCACCCTAAGTTATTCTTTGATAGATGATGGGCCAAGCCAGACTCTCAGTGGAAGGAAACTGTGTCAGTACAGAGTCATTGACTCAGATTGTTTGACCACATTTTTAAAAATCTGTACACATAGAAGGAGCCAAAATGTCTTCATGGCCAAAAGAATTTGGGGAAGTAGACTCACCTATGAGTTTGAAATGTTTAATTCAGTGATATCCTGCCTCAGTCTTCTGTAAAAAAAAGTTAGGAGTCCAATATGAACAGAAACACATTAATTTTTAATTTATCCAAAAGAACATTTATTAGATATCCAGTAATATATCCAGTGCCCTGCTGAATGCTCTGAGGGGTATGATGAAGAATATCAAAGGGAAACAATGAAGACTAAGACTCATTGTTTGCTTTTAAGGGGCTTCTAATCCCTTTGGGGGAAGTATAAATTACCTTGATGAACAAGTTCGAGGTGGCGTGGGCCAGAATATTGTAAGGTAATGTCAGGCCTGGAGGCTCATGGAGGTTGTACATCTTTAATCAGACCTAGAATTTTCACTATTAGGGATTTAGATGGGCACCTTATGTTTACAAATGATTATGCTTATGAGGTCTACAAAATATTTGCTCATTCTGAAATTCATCAGTCATACCCACTAGCCATCACCCATGGAATCAGATGGCAAATTGCCCTGTAGATTGAAGGGCAAGACATGATCAAACAAGATGTGATAAAAAGCCATAGATTGATGATGAGCTTGGCGTTAGATTGGGGCATTTGTATAAAGTTTAAAATTTTAATAAAACATCCTGTGAAAAGGAAGTAATGTTGCTGTCTTTTTAGTCTTCTGCTTCCAAAATCTTCTGTGATCATTCTGTATATAAAACCCATTAAGAACTTATGATTTTATCAGGTCCTGCCTTTGATGCTTCCCTTTAAGAAGGATGATATGTTATTTTTTTCACACATTTAATAATTTTCTACCTAAATATATTAAATATTATTATAGAATTTTGAATATATATCACATAGGATGCTTGAAATATTTCAACACCCTCAGTGTTAAATGGTTATCAGATACTGTCTAATTTAGTGCCCATATGCTTCTAACTTCTAGGCAATGGCTTAGGTCCTGGGAGAACATAAATTGGATATCTTTACCCAAGGGTGGAGGTAGGTGAATGAACATGATTAAAAAAAGAATGTGAGTGGTTTTACTGACTAACATGCTAAAACTCACCTGCCCCAATATGCCCTGCCCCTTTCAGTGTATATAATGTTATTGCCAATGTGTACACTGTTAGTTACTTCTGTCATGACCATCTTCATCATCATGCTACATTTCCATTCCCATTCAACAGTTTGTGTAGAACAAGTACTGATCCACCTCTTTTGTCCACACAGAACAGTGTCTCTGGGGCCTCATAGCCATTACGGGATGGACTCATCAGGGGCCGTTGTTTCTGAGAGAAGTTGCTGGTGCCCTGCTACAGTGGTTCCATAATAGCTCCAACCAGTCTCTGAAGAGGAGGCAGGTGCATTTGTCAGAACCAGATACCCCTTGGCTCATTTCTCTGCTACATAATGTCAGTATGGCTGGAGTTGAGAATTCTTAGGGCAAAGGAGGGGAGGAAAGAAAGCCTGAAGAATTGATAATTTAGAGAGATGTCTCCCTCTTTGTGCATGTCAAGTACCATCATGCTAGCAAGTCTTGTACATGCAACTATGACCTCTGTAAGTAGAATGAACTAAACTTACATCTGAACTTCAATAAGAACTTCCGTAGATACATGGATTTTTTTAAATCTATAACAGCTAATTAAAAGGAAGAAGGAATGAATGTAGTAATATTTCAACATCTCTTTATACCTTTTGAAGTTACTATCTTAGACATATGAACCATTTATTTGACTGATTTGTGGCATGTACATATCAGTGTATTGGATCACAGGAAGATAAACTAAGACCACAAAAGATTTCTCCCTGAAAATTCTGCCCATATCTTTTCTCTTAATTTTATTTCATTGTGTTCAAATTCCTGGAAAATAAACTGCTGTTTTTATAAAGCAGCATTTCAAGGGCTGCCTACCATTCTCTGTCCATGTTCCCGAAAGGTCAATGCATGTATTTAAATTTCCCCTGAATATCCAAGCATTGCTGCATATTTTCATCCAATTTACAGTCTATTTCATCAGTGTAAACAATTAATTGTCCTGAATAAATATGTATATTTTGTTCAGATGCCCTTGAGGCTCCCAAGGCACAATTCAGATGCATACATGGAAACTGTTCAACTAACTTGCAAGGAGTTAGAAATCTGAGAAACCAAGGACATTGACTTTTTTAATTAGGAAAAACAATAACTGTTGCTTCTTGAAATTTTAGCTGCTGTGCCCTAATTTTCTATTTTGATGTTTTCATTTTGAGGCTACCTATCTTACCCTGACAGTTTTGTTGCTTTGTAGTGGGCTTCCAAAAGGCGTATTTGAAGTTATTCAATGAGAAGGAAAACATTCACCAAGTCATAACCTCTAGTGGTGATTACATCTTATGATCCAGGAGACTGCAGTCCATCATGACCACAAAGGAGGCCCAGGAGTTAGATGATTGATTGATTGTTGATTTTGTTTATTTCTTTAAGTTAATGCTATATCAGAGTACATGGTCAGTTTCTGTTTTGGGTTGTGTGCTGATTAGTCTATCTCAGCAGCAGTCTAACCAGGGAATTGGTTTGAAAAATTCACAGGCAGGGGTGCGTGGGTGGGTCAGTCTGTTAAGTGTCAGGTCGAACTCTGGATTTCAGTTCAAGTCATGATCTCATGGTTCGTGAGATCGAGTCCTGCATCGGGCTCTGAGCTGGCAGCACAGGGCCGGCCTACTTGGGTTTCTCTCTCTACCCCTTGCATGCTCTCGCTCTCTCACTCTCTCTCTCTTTCTCTCTCTCTCTCTCTCTCTCTCTCTCTCAAAATAAATAAAAATTTTTTAAAAATTACAGCCACAGTGACCCAAATGTAAATCCCTATAGCAGAATAGAACCAATTTTTTAAACCTTGCCTGCTTGAAGAAGAGAAAAAAGTGCTGAGTTACCTGTTATATCTGTGGTCATAAAGTCCAGTTAAGAAGGATGTGACTTATAATTGAAACCCTTGGTCCCTAAACTGTTATCCGTTCAGTAGTTTTCTACTATCTAGATTGCAGTAGAGTATTCAAGGGATTCAATTGACTGTCCCAAATGGAATGGCCTTTAATCTTCCAACAAGATTTATAAAGAGAGGGAGAGTTCCTTACTGTACTTGAATAAATAGCCCTTCCTTTTGAAAGGATAACAACTTAGGGAATGAGCTAGGATGAATGATAGAAGAGAAAGTAGCATAGTTTGACTTGCATGATTCAAATATTGTATATACTTTCAGCTATACAGATAAATGTCAAGTAGACACTATACCCCAATACACTCACACAGACTTACAGAAGGAAGAGCCACAGCTAGAAGCTTGCAGTGTCATGACTATGGATATGATAGGGAAGAGCCCATGTTCGTGGCCCGTGAGAATTTGCCAGGCCCTGGACAAAATCTTTGTACCCTTCAATGTAGTCTATCTCTGTCCCCTTATTTCCCAGTACATTTCCAAGATTGTCTTTTTATAGTTGTTGTTAAAGTGTGCATCATTTAAATTTATCAGCAATTTGATAATAAAGATAAAGTGTAGAATTAATCTAGAAGGCACTGAGGTGCTGAAAATACACTGTAACGCATTTGGGAAATAATATATGTATGTCAGTCAAATGATGATAGAAATTGTCTTAATATTAAAAAAAACATAACTGATATTGTGATTTTATGAGAAATTTCTTGATGGTTACTGAGCCTAAAAAACAAATGATAATGCGATTTCATGTGGAATTCCTGATGCTTACTGAGCATAAGAGAGGTGACATGCACTATATTGAGATAGATTATGCTCTCACCCCATTTTTATTGTTTAGTAAAATAAAGCATGTAAGCAGTTTGTCTACAGTTAAGAGAAAGAAGACTCTCCAAGTGGCAGGGAAATGTACCTGAAGGAGGAGCTACTAAGGAAACATCCCCTTCCTGGTAGAGTGGGGAAAGCAGAGGAGGAAAAAAATGCATCCTACCAAGACTTTCCAATACTTACATAGGAGTATGCCATAGTGGAGGCTGAATTGTAAGACTGTCTCAGGGACAGAAGTACTACTGCAGGTTTATAGGATAGTTGCTCAAAAAGGAAAAGAAGTCTTCTGCGTGATGACAAGCGATTTGCCCTTCTGGCTTCTTGAGTTATTAATGATTCAGGTGGGGTATTGTATTAGGGATGACTCCACCACCTCGGGAACCTCCATGCTCGAGACTCACTAAGCTGTCTTGCCTCTAATTTGATAATCAACACATGGTATCATCTTTCACCATCAATTTTACCTTTAAGACAAAACACAAAAACATGAATTCCCACCGTGTGTTAAGATAACCCACACCAGCTAACAGAGGACACAGACAAAATGAAAGGCATGGTCACACCTAAAGGAAATGCTATTGTTTTTGTGTCTGTTTCAGCACTCGGACAAGCCTGGATCTTAGCCGGTGTGGACTGTCAGTAACATACTTACCTGATGAATATTCTCGATGAATTTCTTTTTTTTTTTTATGTCTTTATTTTGAGAGAGACAGAGAGTGAGCGGGGGAGGGGCAGAGAGAGAGGGAGACATAGAATCTGAAGCAGGCTCCAGGCTCTGAGCTGTCAGCACAGAGCTGACATGGGGCTCGAACCCACAGACAGTGAGATCATGACCTGAGCCGAAGTTGGATGCTTAACCAACTGAGTCTCCCAGGTGCCCCTCGGTGAATTTCTTGAACATTTTCTAAGTCTGTGGTCCTAAGGTTGGAAAAGTACAATATATGCAGGAATTAGTTTTTTGCAATCGTTTGATTTCCAAATTTATCCAACATAAAAAAGGCATAAATAACATCTTGGGAAAATAGTACCTTTTTTTCATTTTATAAGGCTTTTTTTAAAAAAAAAACATTTTTACTGTAGCCTTTGTGAAGTAAATAGGGCATTGTGTGTAGTGTTTATTTTATGTGGTGGATAAGAAAGTTATAGAGGGAGCCTTAATAGCCACTCTATCCCTGGGCTAAGGGAATTATTATTTTCTTCACTGTGGTGGTGATGTGGGACATGAAGGTGACCTTGAATCCTCAAACTTCATTTCCCACTTGGGACTATGGCCACACTCATGCCCAGTCAATGAATCTTGAGGAAACAGTAATGAGAAATGAGAATTCTAATAAAAAAAAAATTAGCATTCCTTTGAATAATAAATTAGACCATTGTAAAAAAAATAAAATAAAAATCTGCAGGATTCCCAAGTAGTCAAGTGATAGAGAATGCAAGAGCTAGTAAATCCTAGTGGAAGTTAAATTTGCTGGGTATTTAAAAGAGGTCAAAAAACAACCCAAGTGAAAAATGTCCTCAATTTGGTCAATAGCTGGGAAGAAGATAAAAACAGAATGCTTAATTCAGTGTTGTAACCAAGAATTCCTGTGCGGAAAGATCTTTTTCACAGTTGAACTCCTTACTCAGACTCATGAGGCCAGCCACTTGTGGAGACACAGCTAGGCCTGGTTACATTAAGCTCTGATTTACGGAAGTTAGTTAACTTAAGACCAGCATGGGAGGGAGCCCTCCCTCCCTCCTTCTCACAGACTATGAAAGCTAGTTGGAAGCTTTAAAATCCCGTGCACTTTGTGTTACAAATGAGACCACCGAGAAGAGATCTGACCCTGATGTAGGGCCTTTGTCATTGGACCATGCTGCCTTTCTTGATGATGCACAGAGGATGCTGAGATAGAACAGCTTCTCTGGGCCAGCTCGGGCTGCTCCTCAAGCCCAGGCAGGGAATGGGTGCAGAGAATATGACTGTCCAATTGCCTGCACCCTTTCCAGAGAGCGCTGACTGCTTTCACTGGGGCTCCATGCCACAGAAGATACTGACCAAGTAGGATTCAGGGATGATGCTAAAGGGTTTACTTTATACCAATTCTTCTGTAACTTAATAATTAGCTTCCTAGATTTGTTATAATGCCAACATTTTATCATTATGGTTTGAATAGCATACATTCATTCCCCACACACACACGTTCCCACCAAGAGATAGGAAATGGAGAAATTTTTATCTAAAAAGCGCAAATAGTTGTTTTTCTTACAAGTAGTTCTTTCATTACCCTTTTTTTCTTTCTTTTAAGTTTATTTACTTATTTTGAGAGAGACAGACAGCATGAGTGGGGAAGGAGCAGAGAGAAAGGGAGAGAGAGAGAGGGAATCCTTGATGTGGGGCTGAAACCCATGAACCGTGAGATTGTGACCTGTGGCAAAATCAAGAGTAGGCTGCTTAGCTAACTAAGCCACCCAGGCGCCCCCTGTATTTTGTTAAGAATGTTTTCTTAGTGTCCCACAGTAGTAACTCATTTAACAGGTAAGCCCCTAAGGTAGCCCCTTAGGTCATTAGGTCCCTCATCAGTAAAGTTACATCGCTGGGACAGAATAAGATGCATCACAGCTCTATGATCCAGAAGATTGTGTAGTAATGTTGGGTATCTTTTAATTAATTTCTGTGTGTTTGACTCCTGGCATTGTTAATCCCTTGGGAGTAAATTAGAAAAATAAATATAGTTATGTGGATATTTTCTGTGAACTTTTTATTGTACAAATAAAAACTAGCATTGTTAAATATATTGCCCTTCCTAACATGAGATTTCCTGGATGGTCCTCTGCAACATTCTTTATCAAACCAAATGAAAGCAAGAGGCTTTTAAGAGGAAGGCATGGAATCTTAGAGTTGCATGGAACTTTTCACACTATGTAACATTTTCTTCCAAAGCAATAATCCCTTTCAGAATATCCTTGACAGAAATCACTTGACCACTGCTCAGATATTTCCAATGATAGTAAATTTGCTCTGTTCTAAGGCAGCCTATCTTATTCTTATGCCCCTGTCATGTTTAGGAGCATCTTTATATTTTTCATGTTCTGATCCCAGTTTTCCCTTTTTAATCAACTTCTCTTTTTTCCTAGGAACTCTCTCTACAAGGTCTCTCCTTAGTAAATTCTTTAGTGATTCATCATATGGCTCAGTGTACTACTTTATACTCTGACACAACACAATATTCTGATATGGTCCAAGTAGAGCAAAGACTAGGGGAAGGACTAAATCCCTCAATCTGAAAATTAGACTTCTACTGATGTGGCTCCAAAATCATGCCAGCTATTTAGCAGCTGCTTCGTTGTTGACTCCTCTGGAACATGTGGTCAACCAGGAGCTCTAGATCTTAGTCATAAGAGCTACAAGTAAAGCAGGTTTCCCCATCTTGCACCTAAGGAAATGATTTGCTTTTCTGTTGATATTACTGTTTTCTGAACTTTGTTCTAACATACTAAGATCAGTTTGAATATGATGCTTTAATCTCTTATGCCAGTTATCCTTCTGAAATACATTTTATCTGTATCTTTGAATGTCTTTAAGAAGACATTGATTAAAATGCTGAATGATTCAGGGTAATTCCAGAGCAAACGAATAGAAGACAGACCTTCACAGGATGTCATTCTTCCCTCAATTAGCACCGAATTCATTTGTTGGGCTAGTTGTTATTTTACTTTTATCTTTTATCTTTTATCTACTTAGTGTTCCTAAATTTTGAATCTATCAAATTTGCTGTTAAAAACAATATTATAATTAGAAAAATTGCTTGGCTACAAATGTAGAAATTCTGTTTAAAAAGGAAAAAATGTTGGGGTGTCTGGGTGGCCCAGTCGGTTGAGCGTCCAACCTTGGCTTAGGTTATGCTCTCATGGTTTGTGAGTTCGAGCCCCACATTGGGCACTGGGTTCTGTGTTGACAATTCAGAGCCTGGAGCCTGCTCCCAATTCTGTGTCTCCCTCTCTCTCTTCACCTCCCCCTGACTCCCAGCTCATGCTCGCTTGCTCTCTTTCTCTCTCTCTCAAAAATAAACATTTTTAAAAAATAAAAATAAATAAAAAGGTAAAAATGTTGACTCACCAAGACTTAAAGTATATACTTCCTGGCTCCTAATGATTATGGGTCATAAAAGATGTTCATTAAGCATTTTTAATAAAATGTTCTTAAGATTACCAACCATGGTATTAGATCTTTAGGTTATGGTTTGCCTATATAGTGAAACTTGAATATATTTAATTTGGTATATTTGTATTCTTACACTCTTTTCTACTCAAGTATATGAAATTTGTATATGTAGATACACATATATATCTAACATAAACATCTACACATGCATGTACACACACACACACACACACACACACACACATCATGCCAAATCCTTTGTTCCTTTTCAAAGATTCCCTTGACCTTTTAAGAAGCTTCTTGAAAAACTTCTTCTGTACTCTCTTCTTGATGGAGAACCTGGGAAAAATAGAGTAATTTTCCCCTTTTCCCCTTGTGGCGAATCAGCATTATGTAATCCTCCTAATTAAGTGTCCCTAACCCTTCCAGATTTATTGTCTTGTACTAGATATAGTGTGTGTATATGTTGGTGCATACTTATTTTACTGTCTTTAGAAACTTTTATAAGCCCAAGATTATTCCAACTCTAGCCTTTCTGACATTTTAATTTTAGTTCCATGCCATATTTTTTTTACCCATCCTACTTAGCTGTAGTCCTTCCTCATTTTACATGTCCTTTTAATATCTACATTAATAAGTCTGCTTCAGCTCAGCAATTTTCATTTATTCTGATGCCTTTCTCTTTTTTACTTCTTCATGTGGATCATTGAAATCATACTTCCTCTTCTAGAATCTCCACATTGCCTTGAGAAATAGTCCATTTTAGAATCTCTAGTCATGGAATGATGCCTATCTGTTCATGACATGTTCTGCTTCTGCACACCTGGAACTCGGGGTATATGACTGAGGATATTCAGCCTTCCCTTTTTGCATAGTATTAAAACTTTTTCTCAGAGTTCTTACCTATTCCCCATTAATAGCCACCCCTCAATTCTGTCAAGAGGTTAACAGGCAGGGGTGAAAACGTGCAAAATAAGTCATGTGAACTGTGACAGATAAAAATGGGGCTTAAGCCTTGGAAAAAGAAAGTTTGAGGGAATAGGAAACTGTCTTCAAATATTTGATGGATTGACTTGAGGAAAAAGAGTTAGTTTTAACCTATATACTCAGAGGAATTCGCATTAAGACTAGTAACTGAACTGTTTTAACCTTGCTGAAAGGCAACTCAGTCTAAACTGGCTGAATATGGAATGATCAGTGTCATAACCGTCTTGTAACCGGAAGTGCTCAGTGACTGCTGGGCCATCACTGCAGGGTCACATAGATGGCGTTCATGTGTTGGCCTGGGTGACATTTACACTTCCTTCAACTCTGAGATAATGTGATTTTTATGCTCTCATTTTTATACCATGTTCAAAGGAGATTTAGATAACTCTATGAAAATCAGTGCACATCTATACCCATTTCTTCCTTTTCCTTCTGAAAGCTGACATTGCCTATAAGGCAAGAATTTATCAGATGCTCTGCTTTTAGCTGAGTAATACTCCCAGCAGATATGCCAATACTTGAGATCCCCTCACCATGTTATCATTCTGCTGCCCAATTGGATAATCTGCTTTCTGAAATGATCCTTATCTCCCACTGCATCTGTAATCCTCCCCCACAGCAGTCTCAGTGATTTCTTCCTTAACCCAAATACTCTGCATTGTGCTCCCATCTTTTAGAATTATTTTTCCCTCTAGATCTATGTTTACATTTTTGTTTATTTTAAACAAGACTATACTACTCCTCCCCAATTTTTTGGCAGTATTTCTTTTGATCAATGTATGCCCTCTGTCCCCATTCTCCGTGTATGAGCCACATTCCACTGAGTCTTGTTGTAACTACAATATACTGCTCACTTCTTTGTGTTCAAATTTATATTATTCAACATGGTGCTAATATTTCAGGTTTATTTTGTTTTATTGCCTATCCTTTACCCATTAGTACATGGACTCCTAAAGCCATAACTATTAGGTGCAAAATTTCTCTTAACATTTCATCTTTGCTAAATATACTATCTTAGAATGCCCTTAGAGTTTTACCTGGGCCTCACACAAGCTCTGTGATGTGCCTCCAATTTCCCCTTTAAACTCTCTTGATCCGCCAAACACACATTTCCTGTTCTTCATAAGAGTTTCTCTTGAGCCAGAAAAATGAATTATAACCCTGTTACACAATTAAAAAATATTTTTTAATTAAAAAAATCTGTTAATACTCTTTTTCCAATCAGCTTTTGTATACCAAATCATTATCTCAATGATGGAAATATTTCACCAATACCTCCTACTTCAGGCCTAAAGTTTTAAAAGTCCTAGGGTGCAAATTGAAGCACTTCATATAACTATTATTTATTGTCACTACAGTCAACAGTAGTGGGTAGGAGTTTGCGGATTCAGTGGCATTTTCTTTTGAAAAACTATGAACGTCTTGATTGATCATGTTGAATCATCAACCCGTCAGCCACCAAAGAATCCCTAGAGGCTCCATCAGCCCTCTTTCTCTGGAGGCTATACCAGGAATTCTCCCTGGGCCGATACCTATGGCCCCTCATTGGGCCTGGAGTGTGGCACTTTCTTTAGAACATCTGAACTCCCGTGTGGTGGGCAGTGTCGTTTATAGATTTTTACAGCTTTAGTGGAAGCTAGTTTTCTCCTCTCCTTTTCCTTGATGATAGCTTCAATTCTCTAATCTCCTGATATTCCATTTGATTCAACATCAACCCTACTGAAATCTTTTTCTTCCAGTTTTTATCTTGGATTATTTTTTCCATCTTCTCTAGGAACGCTTCAGCCTCTCTAATAAGCTGGAGGATACATAGATATTCCTCAAACTCTTTCACTTTATTTGCTAGATAGTTTTTTTTTTTTTTTTTAATCTCATTCTGTTCTCAGAGGAGACGGGTAAAAACTTGTTACCAATCTCAGCAGAAAATTCCTGATTCAACTCAACAGTTTCTATTAAATCACTCTTGGCCTTCTTTTTTTAATGAAATAATTCTAATCTACTGCCTAGTTTTTTGCAAGTTTTATTTTCCAAATTCTTTATGGTTTCCTTTAGGTTCTAGTCATGGTTTTTGTGACTTTAATTATCGAAGGCAAAGTCTTTAGATTTATTCATGCATGATCTGACAAATGCTGAAAAATGAGAGAGGAAATAATATTTTTTGCTACCTAATGTTTGCTAATACTATGTTTACTTGAAGTAAAATGCTATGTTTCAGGCTGATGGTAAGCCCATTAACTAATACAACTACATTTGCATGTAGCCATTTATTGCATAATGCATTTTACAGATATTTACCAGATGGCAGTATACACCAGATGGTATTCTGACTGGTGGGATACACTTACAAACAAGACAGGTGTCTTCATCTAAAGGAGTTCACAATCTGCAGAGACAAAAGTAGAGTTACAGTAGAAACCCAGTATCCAAAGTGCTATCATGTGAGTATGTATACAGAATAATGGGGACCCAAAGAACCCTCTTAGCTTTGTGGTACAGTGTTTAGAGAGTCTTTGTAGAGGAGGGTACTTTGAAGCTAAATTTTGATGCTTGGTCACCTGAGCAAGAGAATTCTAAGTGAAAGAAATTTCCTTGTCTGTGCAAAAGCACAGAAACACAAAAAGCATGGCCTGCAGTGGGAGCTATTAAGCAGTACACCATGGTTGCAATCAAGAGAGGATAGGAGGGGAGAGAGAGAGAATGTGTGTGTCTGTCTATCTGTAGGAAGTAGGGAGAAAAGTACTGACATAGCATGAGATGAAGTTGAACCTTGTATGACATGGGACGCAATTTGAACTTTTTTATTCTAGGCAATCACTTTTTCAGTTTCAAAATGTGACTATAATATGAAGGAGGACATAGATGTCAGAAATAGGTCAACCACTCTGGAGGGATAAAAAGTTGTGAGGACTTGAAGCTAAGGTTAAAGCAGTGAAAATAGAGGAGGGATGAATACAAATGACACTTAGAACATGGAAGGGACTGGATTTGAGGACTGAGAAGATATATGTGGTAGAGGGGACAGGCTGACTCCAGTGTGTCTGGCCAGCATACTGGGCTAGATGGTGGTAAAAATTAATACAGTTGAATTGTGTAGGAGAAGGCATAATTTGGGAAGCAGTGGGGAAGATGACTGATTTAAATGGGGAGGTCAAGAGTTTGAAGTGTCTGTAAGACATAAGGTAGAGAAATAACCAATTAAGGTCTGAAAGGTAGGAGGCTTAGGGATGCCGATTTGGGGGCCATCTGGATAGGGGTAGGTTATGGCAAAAGTCATGCGCTTGGAGTAAATCATCCAAGAATATGCAAAGTTTGAAGAGGAGAAAATCAAGGATCCAGAACCACAGGGAATTCCATAATGTCAAAGTAAAACTGATTTTATCTCTCTAGGAAACAGGGAAGGTATAGAGTAGGAACCTCAGAGAGAATAGTGAAGATTTGGAGTGCCAGTTGGAAAGGAAGCTCATGAAGTCTGCCTGAAGGGATTACTGAGCATAGAGCAGGTGCTGAGAGCCCGTCTAAGTTCTGATAGCATACCTTTTGTGTCTTGCTTTGTGTAGTAGTCCGATCTTCCTGATACATAGTGTTGCAGTTGTCCTTACCAACTTGATTATATTTCTGAGTTGCGTTAGCCTCTCGTTGGCAAGATCATGTTAAGCTGAGATCATCTTGCAAGGAGCAGTTCCATGTACACTTAAATTTTGGTGATCAGCAGTCATAGTGAAGATCATCTCTCTGCCATCATCTAGATCCTTGATGACAATGTTAAAGAGTCCCTGAGACAAGGATCAAACACTGCTGAAAACTGCTTTCCCACTTCCAAACCTCTGCACAGATGTGGTTGCAAAATAGCAACATCTAAGCATCTGGCCTGGCTTGGTCAGCACAGCCTCAGAGTGAACAGGCCAAAATCTGTCAGCACCAGACGCCGGCCGATTCCGAGATGGCTGAAATGATCTGATTAAAAAGAGGAAACCCTTACGTATTTGTAGCCAAAATAATCAGCACTGCAATTGGAAAGGCACTTGGAGGCTGAATATGGGGTAAAAGAGGAAAGAAGAGAAAGAAAACAATTTTTAGTAAGACAATATCACTGATGCCCAGGGAGAGTTAACTACTCCAGCATTATCCAGGGTAGTGCTATATGCAGCATGTCTGCAAGGGTGCACACTCCCCCCCCCCCACCCCCTCCACCTACAACCAAGAGTAAGGCTGAGTCTTAGGACAACTGAGTATGTTTAAGTCTACATGTCCTTGCCTAGTCTACCCTACACCCTTCGATCTTACCCCTGTTAATTTGGGGAGTTTACTGGGTGGTTGGAATACCCCATATCTTTGTGTAGGAGTCAGCAATGTACATCACAGGGGCCACATTCCAGTCCTCTGCCTATTTTTTTTTATAAAAATAAAGTTTTGTTGGAACACAGCCATGCTCATTAATTTATGTATTGTCATGGCTGCTTTCACACAAAATGGTGGGATTGAGTAGTTGCAACAGAGACTGTATGGCCTTCAGTGCCTAATATATTTTATACTCTGGCCCTCTACAGAAAAAGCTTGCTGACCTCTGTCTCAATATGAAGATACTCTGACTAGACAAACAGCTGTGCCTAAACACATCTTATATGGTTGAACCACTCTATAGCATAAAAACACATGCACACAGGAAACTGAGATTTAAATGACTAAAAACTGCATTCTAACTCTAAATTATATATTTTTTAAATGTTGCATAGACTTTGTTTGGATTTTCCTCCTTCTCTTCCCTCCACCCCCAGGCTTCATCTTAATCTTCCCAAGTGAAATCTGTCCTTTGCTTCATGTTGTCTTGTAACCATATTTCAATAGCACTTAATCAGTGATAAAACTGCTTTGATTTATTCCCAGCTGTGGATATTATTGTTGAAATCTGTGTAAGTGTTCCGACGTGTTATGATTGGAGCAATAGCATTTAAGAGTCCAGAGGCAAGTCAGAAAATTAACAACTGAGTTTTCTGATGCCTAAATTAACTGCACAGACAGCGCTGAGTACAATGAGAAAGTTGTGTAGAAACTTGCTCTGCAATATGTGAAAGTTCGGAATGGCTCACCCATTAAAAGTATTCTATCTCAAGGACAAGTTCTCATTGGAGAACTCCCCAAAGGCAGTACCAGAATTTCTTATAAAGGACAGCTGGCTTCTCTTTTCTTCTGGGACCCTTTTCTTTGTGCAACATATAGATTGTTGATGCTATAAGCACCAAACGTGACATTTCTCCATTCTGCAGCGAGACTGAGCCACAGTATGTGGCTTGTGGTGGGCTCTGCTGGCACATTTGAAGTCATCCTGAAAGAACAAAAGAAAACAGTCTGTGTGCATTGCAGAAAACTTAGACTAAAGAAAATACAAAGAAAAGCAAAGTGGCTTGCAAACCTAGTATGTACCAATACCAGCCCTTCAGAGTATGGTTTTCCAAATTACTTTTTAAAAATTCCTGTATTAATCACAAAATGAGAAAGAAAAAAATACTCAGGTCTGGATAATGTTTAGCATACTTATATTCCAAATTTTTACTTTTAATTTCTGGCACTTTATTTCCTTCCTTAAATGCCGGTTAGTGTTGTTTAGTTTTGTTTTTACTGCCAGATTACTTATAGTTTGAGTTGTACTATACTTCAGAATGGGCCATGATAGGTCATCATTTGCTCTTTTCCAAATCTGAATTTATGCAAATTGGAGAAAGAAGTTTCCAATACGTATTTTAATTCTCATCGATTGGTTTTATTTAACATTCTCCATCTATTGTTTGTAAATATCCTCACATAGAGTTAGATGCTGTTAGCTAGCATTATTGATCGTCATGATTGCAAGGTATTTACTGAGCTAGAGGTATTTACTGGACTATCCTATATATAAACTCAAGATATTCTTTTTATGAGACAGTTATCCTTTGATGTCCTCAGGAGCTCTGTAGCTGTCTTAAGCCTTCTTTGTTTGAAATAATGATATTTGATCATATCCTAACAAGAGCTGAAAATTGTCACACCCTTAAGTTGTTTAGTATTACTCCATTGCTGTTGGTCAAATCGTTTATCTCCCCAACTAGTCTGTGATCTCCTTCAGAGCCAAGACCCAATATTATATCATTAGATTTCATATTTATGGTCCAGCATTCAGTATCTGGTAACAAAAATGCATACTTGATAAACACAGGATAAGAGGGAAATTCCTTGCCTAAATCATCTATTAATATTGTCCCAGAACCCATGTGTTCTTACTTGCCCCATGTTCCCCTTTGTTTCCCTTAATGTTCACTGATGTTGTATGGCAGTTAAGAAGGTAGACTCTTGGGTTCAAAATCTCTGGGTGTGGTAAATTGGGCATCTTAGTTCTTCTGCTTCTTGGCCAAGTGACCTTGGCCAACCTGTGGAACTCATCCCCATCACCTGCAAAATGCTGATGACAACAGAATCTTCTCTATAGGTTGAACTGAGACAATGCTCTGAAGCGCCCTGCCCATTCTAGGTGCTCAGCAAACATTAGCTTTTATTTCACCCTCTCTCTTGGTCATTTTTATATGTTGGAGTAAGCTATTTTATAATAGGTTTTAAAAAATATTTTAACATGGATAATAAATATTAAAAGTAAGTATCTGCAAAAAATGGGATCGATCCTTATGTTTTCTTTTAGGTTCATTTCACTTTTTTTTCATTTCACTTTTTAATTATAGTTCTGTAAACACTTGACTAGAATAGTTCACATGGGCCTATTATTTTTGTGCATTATCTTGTACCCATTTTATAGAGAGAGAACTATAGAAATAAGGAAAAGACGGAAGTCTTCTTAAGGCTACTCAGAATTAACCAGGAAAAAAACAGGAAAAAAGAAGTTTTATAACAAGGTTCTGTAACTCTTGTGTAAAATCTTCCTTTCCTCCTAAAATGTCATGCTAAAGTGTCCGTGCTAGTATCATTTGCATCCGCAGGCAGGATATGGGCTTTCTGTGTCAGGTGCTGTGTTTTGCTGAAGTCTGCTAACAGCCTCTATGTTAAAATCATAATGAGATTAAAATCTACTGTTCTTAGAAAAAGAAGAGTTGAGAATGTGTGGCAAAAGCCCTTTTGTCTCATCATATTAATGTTGATGTCCTCTTATCCCAGAACTTGGCTGAAGCTGGAGCCAAAATCTATATTGGTTTAATTTTAAGTGGCCTTGTGAACAAGTGTGTACCAACAATGAAGGAGCTGAAAGGTACTTAGAGCACTCATGCTCCTGGATGTGGACTCTCAGATGGAGCTGGGCCTTCTCAAAGGAGATTGAACTCACATGCTTAATGTTTCTACAAAGGAAGAGCTGGATTTTGAGGCCCTCGCCACTTTTATTATAATCACGGAGGCAGACTGGACTCATTAATAAGAATAGGATTAGATACTGGAAAAAAGAAATCCCAAGTTTTCCAATCTATTTTGAAAGGAACTCCTCAAGAAGTAGAGAAACGACGTTCTTCTAAAATCTTTTTAAAGAGTATGGGGGGCCTATTGGGTAAGTATAAAAAACCAATTCCTAATGTAGAGTCTGATGATGTTAGATCCATTGTAGCGATTATCTTTTTAAAAAAAACTGTAGTATATGTATTCCTGTTCAACTTTAAACTCTTTCTGTGTCTTTTATTATGTCTGGGTATGCATGGTTCCTTTTTGTTGAAGGGGAAAAAAATTAGGTACCTCAGAGTGACTTTCCTCCCTGCTACGGGACACCAACTAAATGAAATGATCATGAGTGGCAGGGTCTATGATACTCACATAGACATGCATGTGGTCCAGGTTCATTTTGAATGAGCCAGGCAGGCTTCAAGCTCAAGTGCAACCTCACTCAGGTGTGCCTGTCCGGCCAGGCCCCTGCTGCTGGGTGAGGTGAAGAGTGCTTGATCTCTGCCTGGCTTGTCTCAGCCGGGGGTCTGTTGTTAAGACCTGCCTGAAAGCTGCCAAAATGACATTCCCTGGTGTGATTGAGTTTTAATGTAAGATTACAACCATAGATCAAAGTGAGGAGGACATTTGGGCAGGGGCTCTTAAGAATTTTAGAGCCAGAACATAAAGAAGATAATTATACTGTGTGATTTAAGGTTGTTTCTGCATGTGTCACTCATGAGCAAGGCTTGTCCTGTAGCTTATAAAGGGCTTTAGTTCCCCCTTCCTCAATATTTCCTATTATTTAGTATACAGAAGACCTTTTAAGGTGATTAAAGAAACCAAAACTATGGCTTTTCCTGATAACGAAGATCTGCCTTTTACACAGAAAGCGTATTCTTTGATTGTGATCTGTGAATTCTGAACAGAAAAGAGGAAAACAGTGGGACTGAAAATCTAATCGAGTCAAAGTCCTTTTGTTTTGACTCCCCCAGTTCAGATTTTATGATGATTCCACCTCAGATGGGCTTACGTTTGCCTTTGCATTGTTGACCTATTTTTAAAAAGTCTTAGAATTACAGAATCACATTCCTTACCTGGAGACCAATGAGGAAATTCCTCTTCACCTTTAGGGTTTCTGGAAAGTTCATCCCTCTGGATGATCTGATATGCTTTTTTCATTAACTAAGGGTTTCTCTGCAACTCCAGAGGTTTTCTCTTTTTACCATGGGGACCCAGGACCAAATTCCATGCACAGTTATATTTGTTTCCGTTAAGTGTATTTCTGGAAAATGGACCATTTTGGGGGATTGCCTGGCTTTGTACCCACCTAATAACAGGCTTAGAGCTTTATGTTTTCTGTATTTACTGTGCCAATGAATGTATGTTACATGAAATCCTCTTCATGAAATGTGTTTTTAAACTTTAAAGTTTTTGCCATATAACAAGTATCTGATTATTTTTTTACAAGTTAAACAATGTGGAAAAGCACAAAGAAAACATGAAAATTACCCACAATTTCACCAATCAGGGAATAATTTGCTTTTAGTTGTGTGACTCTTTAACCTTCTATGGCTCACCTGTAAAATTGGGATCATCAAGCATCTCCACCCATACTGTAGCCTTCTAGACGTTCCCTGAGTGTAAACATGTCAATTCGTGAGCCATGCTTAGAGCAGCAACAGGAGCAAAATACGCATTTGATGGGGGTGCGTGGTTCTTGCTCTTGCTGGGTATTTTATTCCAGACCTTTTTTCCTAGGCATAGGAATTTTCCTACATAAGTACGGGCACAAATTCAGTGGAATCATGTTTTTTTTGAAAACTGCAAGGGGTCTCTGAGTTTATCTAGTTTCTCCACGGGGGCTACAAGAGTATCAAGTGGGGAGTTCTTTTCAACTACCCTATTCTAAGATCCTACCCAGGACCTACTGAGTCAGAAACTCTAAGAATAAATATATGCACTTGAAGGGAAGAATGAGATGATTCTAATGGGTGTGTCTGTTGACGAGACCCACTTAGCTACAGCCAAGGCTCCTTTCCCAGGTGCAGAAGGGATGCACCTGAAGGCTGAGCGAGAAGCTTCAAAATCACACAAGTGTTTAGATAGAAGCAGAGCAGAGCCTGAGTCTCTGAACTGCTGGGGCCGCCTCTGCCACACAGAGGGCCACCAGCATATTTAAAGAGATAAGCCTTTTGTGTGAATTTAGCAGCACAGTGATCTATTATAGCCAGACAGTTGTTGCAGATAGTATTCCATTTTAAGATAAACTGTAATGTTTGGAAGCCCCTAATTCAGTTTACCCAACATGCAGTTGGTGAAAGTAAAAACAAAGCAAAGGAAAAAAGTACTTGTTTTCATTCATTGTCTGTGAAACATTAATGCATTCATCTTTTACTGATTCAGTCTGTCCTTTATGCATCAGTTCTTATTAGTGAAATTTAATGCATTTACTTCATCCTGAGTTTATATGTTTGGGGAGAAGGTAGAAGAGGAAGCTGGTGAATTTAAAACTTTGTAATAGGCAGCTTCCAGTGAACCTTTTCAGGATCTTCCTTGCACAAGGTGGGGTTCTGGTGGAGAGCATTCACATCTGAAGATAGGCAGCAGAATGTGGCATTTCCTATGATTCCAGGAAGTCCATTCTCCTCATAAAAAAAAATGAAAAAATAGGTACATAACCATGTGCTGTGAGTTGGCCTGGGTTTGAGAAGCTACTAGAAGAAAAAGCCACGAGCTTGAAGGCTGCATGAGCTAAGCCTGTGATGGGGTGATTTGTAACATTTCTAAATACTACAGGTACATCTAGAGTCTTGCATGACACTGCCCTCACCGCTGCACATGACCGATTCTGTAAGGATCTACATGGAGGTGTTTAGATGTTCTACCGCGTCTGCTTGACATAAACTAATGATGTAGCCTGCTAAACATGGTGACATGATTAAACAGGATGTTAATTAGTGGTTCCTCCAAGAGTCTCTATCCTTCCTTTTAGCAGCCTTTGTTATGCATGTACAAAAGTTAGAGAGACAGAAATGGCTGTCGCCTGTATAGCATCTGTTAATGGCAACAGATTTAAGAGAAAAGCATGTAAGCTACCCAGTAAGGCATAGCAGGTTCATCTTCTTGGCCTGGGGGTTGTCCAAAACCATGTCTTTGTGGGAAAGAATACGGCGATTTTCCTGCAAGCGGTAATCATTTGTACTATTACTTAGTTGTCATGTATTGATGATCCCATTTCAATCAAACATATCTCATTCAGTGAGCTTTTGATGGGAGGAATTTTTGGAAGGGTTTAGGAAGGTTAAATCTGTGAGACATGGCTTCCATCTGGAATGCATTAGCTACAAAGATTTATTAGTCAGAGTGCCTCTGCATAATGTTCCATGGAAAGCGGGCCCTGCATCTAATTTCCAGCGTGATGTCTATATGAGGAGTGATCTTTGAAATATCATAGGTGACAATCAAGTTTGTTATAAAAATAGTAAATGCCTAGGGTTTTCATGGCGGCTATTTTAAATCCCTCATGAGGGCTGCTAAGCAGGTAGTTGATTTGTTGACAAATGATAAAACTCAAGGAATAGCAACATGCACAAAATTTTAAAAGGGGGTGGCCTTTTAGGCAGAAAAAAAAAGACTATTAGGACAATTATGAACATTTAGTGTTTTCATTTACCTTCTCTCTGAGCATGATCGCATTAGAACATAATAAAACTAATTCTCAACTCTGTAGAGAAGTGTATCCCGCTTCTGATTAAAATTGTTTTTAAGAGCCAGTGTTGTTGATCAGTAAGCAAGGTAACGAAAGCTTTCTAACATACCCTACATTAGACAGCCTGAGACTATAGTTCTGATCTGTAATATGATCGGTATAAATTAGACAGTGTGGAGGTGCTAGAATTTCCACCTCTTGTGATTATTTGTGGAAGGAAGCCAGAGCTGGTATGTAGCTCAGGCTTACCTGTGCTGCTGAACTTTTAAAACATAGCAAACCTAAGAGCAGAAATGGGGGTAAAGTTTGAGTTTGGGCTGCAGAAATGATAGAGGCCAGAAGCCTCCTCGCCTTCCTGCTGAAAAGGCAGTGCAAGCCTTGCGGAAGGACTGCCTCCTCTCCACCTGCCTTGTTTTCACTTGCCAACATTAAGGAAACATAATGAGAGCAGGTCCAGTCTGACGAAAGCTTTTTATACCATCAGGAGGCAATAATGTCTCACGGTGCCTTCTCTGGCTATAGTGTATCTTCCTGAAAAGGAAGAGCAAAGGATTAATGCCAGGTGGAGGGCGAGTCACCGTCCAAATGTTTATCTGTTGAATTTAGGTCACACCACAATGCCCAGTTGTGTCATTCCCTCTCAATGTAGGGAAACAGTGTTCTGTATCCTGGATACAAGTTTAGTACTAAATTGTTCTCCAAGGATTACAAGGGAAATGCTGGAGCTCAGCAATTTTCTTTTACCCTCGTGTTGGGCTTCTGCGCCATTGGGCAGTTTTGTGCCAGACAACAGAATTGAGAGTGAGGTAGTGCTAGCCACAAAATGCACGTTCGAGAAAGAAAGGAGGTTTTACCGCAAGATCTCAAAGAGCAGGGCTTGGGTTTTCACTTATGTGAACATTTATAGGACCCTTAGCTTGAAAAGTTCCTCTTTGGCATCCACTACACATGCTAGGGAGACCCCACCCAGAACAGTGCCTCCCACCCCAGAGAAAGACACATTCCCAGGAACCCACTTAGATTCAGCACCTTCGTTAGGTAGGATGCACTCGGAGACATTAATTTCTTCTTTGTCCCAACAGGTCTTAGCAGGGAATCCTATTCCTTCTTAGTTTTTAGAGAAAATGATATGGGGTCTCTACACACCATGTCCTAGACATACTTCCCCCTCCACTCCAAGTGATGGGGTCCTCTGATACCCCTTAATGCAAACTTATTCTTAACACATGTGAGTGCCACTTGCTTTCTGGGTTTGATTTAATGGGATCCGTGGATTATGCCCGGTCTCCCCACCAGCTGCTGCCTCCTGTTACTAAGGCCAGTCTTGCATATACCCCTTATTTGCAGGAACTTTGTGTTGATCAAGGTCTCATCATATTTTGGTGTCATGATTTAATGTGAACCAAATAAAGCCATAATGGAGACCATGACAGGTTCTCAAAGACATCGGTTGAGGTTTCTCATCTCCACATTTGACATGGGACTAGAAATACTTCCAATGCCACAGCTTTTGTGAAGTAACTGATCCAAGAAGTTTGAATATTATAGTAAGACCATTTCTTGCCTGCCTCATTGTCCAAATGACTTTACTAGTCTCTGATGAAATTTCTGTGAATTCCACTCTTCAGCATCCACTTTCCCCCAAAGTAATAATTTGGCTTCATTCATCATTCATTTACTTTAAGGCAAATAAAGTCCTGGACCACTTTCACATTTGCTAAAGAGAAACTCCTCCTTTTGATTCAACTAGTATTTCCTTTTTTTGAAACTTTAGTGGATTAGAATTAGACTAATTGCTTAATGTACACTTGAATGCATGGAAATATCCTGAAGGAAATTCCAAAAACATTTTAAGGAGAAATAATCAGTCTTTCTTTCATGTCACAATCTAAGCTGCTTTTGATATTCTGAGTTACTTTAAATTTCCTCTATTTTGATAGTAATTAGTAAAGTTGGCACAGATTTATTTTTTTCCATAGACATCTTGAGATTTGGAAATTCTGTTAAGTGACATAGAGGGGGGAACAAAACCCATAAAGTTCTGTGAGCGAAGTTCTGTGACTAAAGGTTAATTTCACTAAATCTAGCAAAAATTATTTTCATTGCAGTTAAATTCTTGAAACAGGAAGCATTAACATGCTAATTGTCATTTCTGAAATAGAAATTTAACAGCTTTGGAATGAGATTTGATTTTAAAAAGCAGCACAGTCCTCCTCTCAACCCTTTCGCAGTGTGAAATTTCAGCTAAATGCTCTGTGATGTAGGAAAGAAATCTACCAGTCTTTTCAGTCAATTCAATAATAATCAGTAACTAAGTGGCAAAAAAAAAAAAAAAAACAACCACAAGTTAACCTGGCTGTTTGTTTAAATTGACTAGTCTTATGATCATTTCTTGTGTAGGCATGCTATGAGAAAACTCTAAAATATTGCACAAAGGTTGGTGTCATGACTGATTCACAGAATCGGTGAGAAAATCTGCTAATGGAGTCAGTTGAGTATTATAACCTGGAGAATTCCAGCAGACATCACTATCAGTATCTGTCCATAGGCACTCAGAATCAAAGTCACCTCAAATTCAGGACCTGGTTGGAATCTGAGATTCATCTAGTTAAGCAGTCTGAGTTAAATCAGTTAATTTCTGATTGATCTATAAAATGGAAGTCATTTCATACCCTCATGTTTCTAGGAAGAGCAAAGGGAGTGTTTTATAATGGCAGTGTGCCATGCGGGAGTACAACACAAGTCTATGTTATAGACCTGATCCATTTTCCTTACAGCAGCATTTCTTGAAGGAAAACATTCTGTAGCCCTCACTTTAAATACCACTTACTTCATATGCTCCAAGTAGGTCTGGCTCCTTCCCTTTTCTGTGAACACCCAAGAACTCTTTTTCTTCCCCATAGAATTCTTCATTATAATAATCTGTTCACTCTCATTTGCTAGATTATGAGCCTTCTCAGGGTAGAGATTATTTCTGCCTGGTACACAGTTGTCATTCAGTAACTATTTGCTGAGTGAATGCATGGGAAACTATACATAAGGTGACTGCTAGATCCTTCTTCCTGTAGAGATTTCACAGTAGCACCAAAGATGGGGTGTTCCACACAATGGCTTGCCAGCCAGTTAAAGGTGTGCTTATGTTATATGGCTGTTAGGAGCATACTATTTTGTAGTTTCTTATCAGTGACATTGGCAATGGAAATAGAGGTGGTTTTGTAATTACCCTCAGGACTCCAAGTCTCGGTGGTCCCTCTGCACCATCATGCTGGAGTACAACTTGGGAATACTTGGATTTTAACCCTTTCTTCCCTCTGGGCAGGGTGAATTGTATAATGCCCTGCATTACAAGGCAGCCCTTATTTCACAGTTGAAGGTATGTATGCTGGTCTTAAATTGCAAAAGGAAAAAAATAACGTGATGACAGATAAAAATACAATTAGCATGTATAGTAATACTAACACAAGTAATGTAACTGTAAGTTTCTCTCTCTCTGTTTTATTTTGTACTATTTTCTAAGTCTGATTCCAAGACAACTCCATGCTATAGAAGTGAATGCTTAGATTTTGCGCTTGTGGTATACAATTATTCCCTCAAAAGTTATCAGTCTTCCTCAAAATGTATATACCTAAATTTTCTTGGAATTCTAAACTTTCCTACACATTCTAAATTTTTCTAAGCTCTCAGTCAAGTTTTCTTCTGATCTTTCCCCCAAACTTGGGGGGTTTCAGTGTTGTGCTAGCCAAAAGAGATCAATGTTCATCTGACTTTTACTGCTTTTGAAGGTCTGGGCAGCTTAGCTAAGAAGCCTATTTTGGTGTTATATAAAAATTTTCTATCAAAACCACCACTCTAACTGTTCTGCCTATTTCAATATAATAGTTTTACCCTTGTATTTTTAAATTTTTAAAAGCTCTTTTCCATTCACAGCATTGTATAGATTTGTTATTGTCAGATAATAATAGTTAACATCTATGTAGTAGATACGGACCAAATATCTTTAAATGTGTTCATAAAAGGTGTTACAGATTCTAACACCTAATGGGCATTAAGGAAGATTTAACAGAGGAGGGGACCTTGGTTCACATGTGTCTTCCCTGTGAGACTTTTATCCTTAAGCAGAACTGTTGCCATGTTTATACTGACAGACAACCAGGTTCCAGTTTGAAATTTGAGCTTGTGGTCAGTGTCCAGTGATGAGGTTATGGGCGTAGGATATTACTTCTTATGCAACCTTTGGGAGGAAGCTCAGATTAGTGCAAGCTTAGACCAGAGTCCCTAGTTCCCATCCTGCTCTGCTATTTCCTCTGGGGGGAAATGGATTTACCCATATGACTCTCAGCGTCTTATCTGTAAGGTAGGAACAATAATAGGTTGAAGTTCATGAGGTAGTTGAGACGCTAGTGATTTCAGTGGAACCCACAAGTTGTGAATGTGCCCTGATGCTTTCTAAGGGAAAGGCTCCTTGTGAGGAAACTCTTCTACCCTTGAGTTACATATAATGGTGACTTTTACTTGGTTTATTTTTAACTCTGTTCTGCTCATGAATGAGCATGAGGTAAACTGGAAATAATTGTTACAGGAAATTAAGTCACATGGGGATGTGTTGGAAAAGCTTAGCAGATTGGGTAAACCTGACTTCCTCCACCACTAGTTAAACTGAACAACATCAGGCTAAAACATTTCCAGAAGCTTCCCTTACTTATACCCTGAAGGTGTTAGACTAGATGATCCCCACAGGACAATGGTGGTCACTAGTGCTGCTTCTAGACATCTGATTGTCCTCCCCTGGTGACACTAAGAGGATTGAACCTCCTGTGCTCTTGTGGTTGGGTGGGACCACATAACTAGTTCCAACCAATGAGCTTTTATGAGTAGAGGTGACATAGTTCACACAGGCTTTCACATTCAGTCACAAAACCCTCTGAAGTTCTTCCCTATTCCATTATAGAGTGGTGGCCACTCTGCAGCCTGAAGGAAAGATAGCATGGAGCAGACCCCTAGTGACCCATGATGGACATGAACAGGAGCAGGAAATAAGCTACCACTTTTTAAACCACTTAGAACGTAAGGTCATGTGTTAGTCCAGCATAACACATCCATCCTGAATTGTTATAGGAACCTTCTAGCATAGGGCACCAGGGAAGATTCAGCAGGAGCTATTGTTTGAACTCATAATGGTCCTAGGAATATGGTCTGGATTTGAATGCTAGCTCCACACACTAACAGCAGTGAGATCTTAGGCTAGTTGCTTAGTTTCTCTGAATTTCCATTTCCTTGTATTTTAAGTGGGGATAATACTATTGGCTATGTTATTGAGTTGGTATAGGATTAAATGAGATATTGTGTGCAGCACATTGTAGAAAAGGCCTGGCAGAGGGTAGGGTAATTCTTATTATTCTAGTTTGAACATTCTATGTCAATGCTTTTCCAATATGTCTGTATTTCCTATTATGTCCATTGGGCCAGACTGAGGACATTTCTAAGAAATTCAGCAATGAACAGCAGCTTAGAAACAAAATAAAGGGAGCTGGACCTTACCCCCTTTTGTAAATAATTTTTTAGTGTTTATTTATTTTTTAGAGAGAGAGAGGCAGAGAGAAAGGGGAACAGAGGATCCAAAGCAGGCTCTGCACTGACAGCAGGGAGCCTGATGAGGGGTTCAAACTCACAAACCAGGAGAGCATGACCTGAGCCAAAGTCAGACACTTAACCAACTGACCACCCAGGTGCACTTAGACCTTAGCCCTTTTAAGGCCAGCAGCTCCTAAAAGGAATTGGAAGTGTCTTGCTGTGAGATCATTAGATTTCAGCCTGCCAATCTCCAAAAATAGGATTCAAAGCCACTAAAAAAATCTCAAGTAATTCTAAGATAGCCGTCATCCAACTAGTGATATTTTCCTACAAAAACTTGTTTGGGAAAAGAGATTATGTATTTGTCTCACCTTGGATCATACAATTTTATGACGTACTTCATGCATTTAAAGCTTTCCAACAAACATTAAATTGATTATACAATAAAGGCAATAGTTCATTTGGAATATTTACAAGAAAACCCCTATAGAATGAGCATAATGAGGAAAATAATGAAGCAGTAATTATAATTCTCAAGGCTAATAATTTTAATAATAATTTATACTTAAACAGCTCTACACATAAGGATATTTCAAAGGTTTATAAATATTAAGCAAGCTCCGTGTGCACTCCAGTTCCTAAAACAATGCCTGAACCCAACATTCCTGAAGCAGACACCACCAGTATTATTAATCTTATTTTGCAAACGGATAAACCAAGGCAAAGAAAATATGCCTGGAGTCATGTAATCCTTGGCAATAGATTCTTGTCTCAAGTACCTGTGCCCCAAATCACCCCAATTAGAACCTCACCGTGGAATAATTTATGTTTTAGTCTGTCAAGGAGTTCAGTTGTGTTACAGTAACTACCATACCTGGTTTATATGGAAACAGCAGCAATTGAAAGGATAGGCTTCTGCAACACATGGCCTCTCTCCAGTTGAAGTGCAAGGGTAGTTCCACATTGGATTCTTGGCATGACATAGCCAAAATGTGTGCCCTAGCCAGAAGGTCACTGCCAGACATGCCCTCCTCCTTTTCAAGAAGTGAACCAGAGCCCATAAAAAGCTGCAGTGCCTGCTCACGGTTTGTATAAGCTTTCCCCCGCCCTCTGTTCCATTGTGCTCATTCACACATGATATCCCAAAACAGTTAAGTAAAAATGAGGGATATTATATCTGTCACACATGAGAAAGCTGCAGTTATGGATTCGCTTAATGCATTTATTGCTTTTTGGACTCTGGAGTCCCCTGGGCAGTGCCACAAATCTACACGGTGGCCCCCAGTTCCGTATTCTGTTGTGGGGCTCTCTAGTGAGGCCAGCATGTGTCTAAAAGGTTCATTATTATTGTTGTTAATTTGTTTTAAATTTTTATAGCTCAAATGAATCGGCCTTAACTCATGGTAACAGTAAGGGCTGCACTGGACAAGTACATTACAATAATCTATTGTTGAAATAGCTCGCTCCCGGTGATACGGTGAGTCTGAGGTCCTGCCTTCTGAATTAATGCCAAAGCATGGGTGGAGAGCCAGCACAGAGCAGAGAACTAAAGAGCCTAAAACCCCTGCTTCTCTGTGAAGCTTTTTTTTTTTTTTTTGAGAGAGCTACACCTTTTCATTGTTCCCAATTCACGTTAACATAGATTCCTCTGATGGCTCCGGGCCTGCAAAATGATGAAGATGAAGCCAGTAGTCATCTATTCCCATAAATACCTACTGTCTTTGGACACAGCTGTGGCACAGGTTGTGTGGAGTCCACAGTCCTCCAGCCCTCACAGGCCGTGTCCACAGGTGGTTCTTTGATCTACAGTCATGGGTTCCCCTTGGAGAGGAGCCGGGAGCTGTTTGTACCTTCCTGTGCAACACGAAGTGCAAAGCTTTGGTTCAGACAACTGCCTGGTCCCGGGTGGCACCTTCTGTGCTTACCTGGACCCCCACACCTACGACCTGAGGGGTGTGGCACATAGTAAGTGCTCAACTGATGTTAGCTTTTATTTGCGCCACCTTTAGTTTTATTGTCATCCCTGTCCTTCCAGTCACTGTGGAAATGAAACGGTACACGGGGATCCTGCTTTGATTCACTTAATGTGTGTGTGTGTGTGTGTGTGTGTGCGCGCGCGCGTGCTGTCTTTTAGTCACACACTATTAAACTCTTCAAAGGTTCTCTTCACTTAAATGATCAGTAGTCAAACAAATTATGTATTTATAATATCAATTCGTACTTTTAGTTTTAAATCTATAATGATAGGGGCTCTGATAGTTTTCTGAGGCAAAGTTTTCCTGCTCTGTGTATAGTGAATGCTCAATAAATATTGCTAAGTGAATAAATAAGGAAATGAAACCTTTAATTCTGTCAACCCAATAAATTGAACAATGCTTAAGGAGTTATTAAGTGCCCATTATGCTCACGAGAGTGAAAAAGCTTTAAATATTGATATTGTCTTTAAGAAGATGGGGTGCCTGGGTGGCTCAGTCAGTTGAATGTCCGACTTCAGCTCAGGTCATGATCTCACTGTCTGTGGGTTTGAGCCCTGCATCAGACTCTGTGCTGACAGCTCAGAGCCTGGAGCCTGCTTCAAATTCTGTGTCTCCCTCTCTCTCTCTCTCTCTCTCTCTCTCTCTCTCTGCTTCTCCCCTGCTTGTGCTCTCTCTCTCTCTCTCTCTCAATACTAAATAAATAAGCTTAAAAATATTTTTTAAAAAGTTGACAGTAGGTAGGGAGATGAGTCACGTGCACAAAGGGACCTAAAAAATGACATTATACATTTCTTCACTCATGACATCTCTTGTTGCTGTGGTTAGCTTCTGTTGGGTACATACTATGCATCAGGTACTTTTTAAAGAACTCTACATGTATTGATTAATTCTCACCAAAAAAAAAAAATCTGGTATTACTGTCCCCATTCTACACATGAAGAAACTGAAGCTTAGGAAAGTTATATAAGTTGTCTAAGGTCATATAGCCTATAAGCAGTAGAGCTATAGAATATAATTAAAGCTTAACTTCTATACACTAAATTAAAAATGGCCAGTATGCTTTATCCTTTTTTAAACAAAACCTTTGATATTCTACTCATTTATATTTTCTTTTTTTTAATTACATATAATATATATATTAATTTTATCAGTATTCAGTTGTATGTGTTCTTAGTTTAGTCTCAAATCAGTTGTGCCATCTCACAGGACCCATAGACACATAATAGATAATAAAAAACTGAATTGTGTGGTGTCTACAATAACGAAAATAATGGTGTGGGAAAAGGGGTGCCTGAACAGGTGACATGTGAGCTTTTCTAGAAAGATGGGTCAAATCAAGATGCATATCAGGTGCGGAGAGGGGTGAAGCATGAGCAAAACCATCGAGGTAGGATGAACACATTCTGGGGGCTTTTAGGAGAGATGAGAGACTGCCTTTTTGGAAGTTGGACTGTGTGGAGGAAAAGACTGAGCTGTCTGGAGAAGCAAGAGATGGACCTTCGACCCAACCATAAGGGTTTGAAACATGGTAGTGGCAGGGTTAGCCACCAGGTCTGTTTGAGCACCAAAGCCAAGATGGTTGCCCTGGAGGTCCCTGTCTTTCCTAAACGAGAGCCTCGAATTCTAGATTTTTAGAATAGAAAAACACAAACACTAGAAAAGACAGATGATGGTTAGCAAGAAGGTTTTGTTTAACCTCTTAACAAGTATTCATGTAATAGAAGTAGTAGTCACCAATTTGCTTTTCAAGTAAATATTAATAGCATAAAACTCATCCCTGTCCCTTTACAGGAAGACTGAAGAGTCTTTTTATCCTCCTTGAGGGCACTGATAAAAGAGAAGCTAGGCTCTAAGTTTCATGTCTGTAATTTGTTTGTTAATTGAAGTTCTTCCTTACTGGTTCTTTTTTTTTTTTTTACTAAATCTGTCTGTGAGTTGAAATAATCCTAGTACCCATGCAGTTTCTCTCCAGCTGTTAACTGACCCTCAAAACCAGGACCACTTTAGTTAGTGTGCTGGGCCACCCTGGCTTGTATGCTTGCCGCAGTGTGTGCACACACTCAGTAGCCAAATTTCCTAAAATGGAATTTAAGGAAGAAAATACAAGGATTTTGAGTTAGATTCTTCTGCATCCAGACTCCACATGTCCACCCTGTCACAGGACTTTCATTTTTTTATATGTATATACAGAAGACATCATAATAAGAATGTGTAAATTGACAAAAGAGCTAACTTTCTTTGGGGGGAAAGTAGATGGAAAATAATCTAGTGTTAATTAGAATTGAGAACCTTAAAGGGTAAACTACCACAATGGAAGAGAAAATCATGGGATTCATTTTTTACTGGAGCCATTATAGAATTCATTTTAGATGTCAAGTTCTAGCTACTTGGCTTGGAGCAACAAAAAGAAAAGAAAAGAAAACCGGGAAAGCACTTGGGTTTGGAATATGCAGTTGCTTTGCACGTAGGTGAGCAAAATAACCTAGAAATGAAACTGAAATTTGCATTGCCCCAGCTATTTTAGCATTGTCCAGGTGGAGCTCTGATGCCTTTGTATGCTGTGGCAGTGACTTCATTAATATAAGCAGTGTGGAGCATGTGTGGCATGGCTGGGAGGCCTCAGAATCAATAAGGAGCCTTTAGATTTGAAACTAATGATTTTCTGTGTTCAGCAAAAGTCAAAATCTCTCAAAGTTGCCATTGTTGGCTCTGATTTTTCCCCAGAGAATAAGAGAAGGTGTGATAAATCATCATGCTCGAAATGCAAATAAAATGCACGTCAGAAGAGACTTGAACTAGACTAGAGATGGATAATGTGAGTCTTCAACATCTTAATTATTTCAGTCTCTAATTGAGCAAAACAGCTAAACTGGCACTGTGGTAACTGTGATTGCCACAGCAGTGGACAGACTGTGTGATTGGACCATTGTCCCTCAGAGTGCAAGTGTGACCTGTCCACGAATGCACCTGTCATCATTTCCTCCCAGAAGGATTGTAAGCAGTTTAGATGACGTCAAATGCTTTTGAATGTATCTATAAACTGTTGTTGAATGTACATAAAATTTCACCAGACTCTCTGATTTAAAGCCCTGGAGAAGGCCACCAGGCTCGTATGGAAATTAGCTAAGCATAATTTATTCATGAAAGGCAGAAAAGCTGAATTAATAAATACATGAGTATGTAAACTTATAACTGCATAAAGATCTGTAGAAAATATGAAAGCCAAGCTCCATGTGTTAACAGAACACCCTTAAGGTGTGGCCACTTGGTCCTTTCTAGTAAACAGTTCTGTCTCCTGTTTTGAAAGCCAAACTGGAAATAAGTAATAAGTAAATAAGTATACTTATTTTTTGGAAGGTGTCTTTTTTCCCCCCTAAAAAAATGGGCCTACCCTATGGATGCTGCTCTATGCACATCAATCTAAGAGAATTATTTTTTTAAATATTAATGAAGGCACTAATTCCAGAGATTCAGAAAACTGCTCAGCATCTCTAACTCATACTCTCTCTGTCTGGACCCAGTGCTGAGAGCATCTTCACAAACTATCGTCTGTCATGAAACAAGGTCTTGCCCTATTATAAGAGTGGTCATTTTTCTTTATTCTCATCCACCCCATGAAATCATAATCTATGTTAACATCATTGGCCCTATCAAGCATTGATTCAGCAGTGCACCTGTGATACGGCAGGAATCGTAGGAAAATATATACTGCCACACTTAAAAGGGAGTCTTGCCTTATACTGAATGCATTCTGCTGACATTTTTCATTTGAGTTTAATTCTAAGCCTCGTGGCCACAATTAAGACCTAGTTGGACTCTAGGAAGCCTGAGTCTGCAGAAGTATTATTTAGGATTTGATAACCCAGCAATGAAACTATTATTATTTATAGTTCTTTTAGGTTGGTCAGAACACTCCAATGGAAGCATAGTATTTCTATCCATCTTCATTACTGATCATTCCCTTTTACTAATTAAAAACATTTTCTGGAAGTCTACTTTGGAAAGCATGAGTCCCTTTCAAACTTTGTTCCTAGTCAAGGGATGAGGACAGACCAAACAACTGTATAAATCTTTTAAAAATTTATCTTAATTGAGAATTATAGAATTATAGGGGATACAGTATAAAATATGCATTATCATATACTTTTCAATGCACAGCCATGATTGATAGAGGAAGTTTTAAAAAAAAACAGTGCATATCTCTATGCTAGTCATACAGTACTTTAACAAGGTGAGAAACAAAGGGGTATGTAACTTATTCAGGATCTCATGACTAGTATGGAATTACTAGAAATCAGCCCTGATGGTGTGGATACTTATTTAAAGCAAATAGCGAGTCCACATATCTTTCTTGCCTTCATGCCTTCAACGGGTTTATGGGATCTAGTTTTTCTAGATTAAGGGTTTTTTGTTTTGTTTTGTTCTGTTTTATTTTGTTTTGCTTAGAAAAAAAGTAATTTTTCATAGTATAGATCCTTGAAATTTCATGGATTGAGAATTTTTTTAATGTATTTATTTATTTTTGTGAGAGAGCACACAAACAGGGGAGGGGCAGAGAAAGAGAGACAGACAGACAGACAGACAGACAGAGAATCTAAAGCACTCTCCATGCTCTGAGCTATCAGCACAGAGCCCGATGTGGGGCTTGAACTCATGAACCACGAGATCATGGCCTGAGATGAAGTTGGATGCTTAACTGACTGAGCCACCCAGATACCTCCTGGGTTGACAATTTTTAAAAGATCTTGTTGAATTCAGGATTTTTATTCCTGCCCTTCCACACTCTCCAGTTTTGACTGTTGTCTAGTAGGCGGGCTTTAGACTTCTAACTGACCAGTGGAAATGCATATGTGAAAGTAGGAAGATGTATGTTCTGATCATTGCTGCATTACAAAACCACCCAAAAATGTAGTGGATGAAACAAGGATACCATCTATTTTGCTCATGAATCTGTACTTTAGGCAGTGTTTGGAGGGGATAGCTTTTCTCTGCTTTACTTGACATCAGTTGGGCAGCTCAGAGACTTGAAATTGGACTCACCTGCAGATGTACTTCCACACAGTAATGGTAGTTTTTGCTGCCAGTTGAGATCTTACCTAAAACTTTGGCTGAAGCACCTGCTTGTGGTCTTTCCACATGACTCCCTGGCCTCCTTATATAATGATGGCTAAGCTCCAAGGGTCAGAGTCCCAAGAGAAAGAAAGCCAGGTGGAATAACTGATCTCAGAAGTCATGTAGTGTCACTCCCCCAGATTATAGTTGTGGCTTTCACAGAGCTCTGCCCAGGTTCAAGGAAAGGGGATGTAGATCATCCTGTCTCTTGATGATGAACCTATTTATAAGAGAGCATATAGGATGGATATATTGGTATAACCATCTTTGGAAAATACAATCTCCTATTAACTTAGGTTTATATTAAGCATTTAGGCCTGTTAGTATGAAAGAAATGTTGTCCTGGAACAAATCCCATCGCTGTAAGAATACGGACCTATTGAGTCATAGGCTTTTAACAAAACAAAACCAAAAAAAAAAAAAACTGTTTGAAGAATCAAGTTTTGCCAAGAAACCAACTTTCGTATCAGATAGAGATATCCAAGGAAAGAAGGAAAACGGCTTTGAAAGTTAATTCTAGCCTTGTGCCTACTTTATAGTAAAAATCTTTAGAGGTGGGAATTCCCCAAACATATGTAAGATGGTTCATTTAGGCTGATCACATCTTTAGCAGTTGCCAAAGGATCTTATACCAGATGTTAACATTCTAGTTTCTATCAAAGAGCTATGTTGGATTTTTTTTTCATTATTTAATATAAGAACAAATGGAAATGAACTTTTATGAAGTTCCTTCCCTGTAGACTCTAAGTAAAGTTAACCAGACACACTTTAAGAAAGATGGTAACATTTTAGAGAAAGTCTGTTTACTGAGCATTCAGCCTGAGTCAACAAGTTGGACCCCAGTTTGAGAAACTTAAAGATGAATGCAGGATTTGTGGATCCCATAAAAAAAAGAGAAAGAGAATATTGCTCTCTTTATGTAAGCAGATACTAAAAACCTACCACATGATTTAGCCCCTTCTCTAGTTATGTGATAAATTCACACTTTAGCTAAGTATACACCGTCTCCCTGTCTTTTTCGTCACAAAAGCCCTATGCATATTAGATAGTTCTTCAGGGTTAATAACAGACTTATGCTTGTACAGTGTTTTATAAAATCTAAAATGCTTTTACATCCATTATCACATTTGATGCTTGCAGCAGATCTGTAAGCTTGGTAGGGTTTTCATTACCTCTGTTTTTCATGTGGGGACCTGAGAGGTGATCCACATTAGCTGGAGGAGCTGGGGCAGTAGTCCCATGACGGTACTTCTTATCTACCTTTCTTTTTGCTAACTTTGTGGTTGTCTGTCTGATCAATGAATAGATAGAAAGCAAGGTCTCCTTTGTTTTAGGACACATCAGATAGAAAGCTGAGGGGTGCCTGGGTGGCTCAGTCAGTTAAGTATCCGACTCTTGATTTTGGCTCAGGTCATGAAATCAAGATTTGTAAGTTCAAGCCCCACATCAGTCTCTGTACTGACAGTGCAGAGCTGCTTGGGATTCTCTCTCCCTCTCTCACTGCCCTTCCACTGCTCACTCGCTCTCTCTCTCTCTCTCTCTCCCTTGCTTAAAAAATAAAACAAACATTAAAAAAAGAAATAGAAAGCACATCTCTGCTCATGATGAGAAAGTAATTGATGGATCAGTGTGGTTCAGAGGAGTAAGCATTGGAATGTGACCTAGGGGTCCAGTGGCTCCTTCTTGTCCTGGCTCTGTTGCTCAGAATCACCCCTTGATGTATAACATGAAGGAGATGGACTACATAAGGTTCTGAGATTACTTTCAATTCTAAATATCTATAATACCATATAAATTTAAAATGAGTGTAGTTGATATCAATATCCTTAAAAGAAGTCAAGTAGGCAGGTAGAAATAAAGCTGTGAAATGATTTTTCTTTCCAGTAGAGTTAACAAGGGAAATTGCCAATAGAAAGTTTAAATAAAATTTAAGACAGAAAGAGGGGTGAGGAAATTCAGAGTTACTTATTTGTCCATTCAAAAGGTATTTTTTGAATACTACTATGTTCCAGTCATTGTGCTTACAGAAGGGGACAAAAAAATTCGCTGTCCTCGTAGAACTTACATTCCAGTGGGAGGAGAGAACAAACAAATATAATACATGTATGTCAGATAATGCAAAGTGCTATGGAGGAAAGGGGGACAGGAAGTGCCATGCCTGGAGGTGATTACAATGATAAATTATTGATGAGGGCAGGCCTCTCTGTGAAAGCCACTTTCGAGGGACAGCCTGAGGAAGGGAAGGAGTCATTCATGCAGCTGTCTGGGAGAAGAGCTATCCAGACAGAGCAGTATGGCTGGAGAGAGGTGAAATGGAGGAAGAGGAAGATACTGGGTTAGAGCCATAAGAGGGTTTTGCAGGATGTTGGAAGCCTGGAGGCTTGTGTAAGCAGGTTTTGTTTTTATTCTGAGAAAGTTGGGAAACCGTGAGGGGCTTTAAGTGGCACAACTTGACATAGGTTTTAAAAGCAAAACTCTAAGGAGATTTCTATCTCAAGCTGTTAGTTAAAAAATAAAATCTCTAGTCGTTTTGTTAGTAGACTGATGAAAATAGGGTGAAGGCAGGAAGACAAGGAAGCTATTGTAATCTTCTAGGCTGGTGATGGTGGTTACCTGGGTGAGGAGGTATCAGTGCAGGTGGTAAGAAATGACCAGGTTCTATATAAGTGAAAGTCAAGCTCATAGGATTTACTGACTGATGGGTCAAGGGTGACTATAGGATTTTTATCCTGAGCAAATGGCTGGATGGAGTTGCCTTTTACTCAGAGAAACCGTGAGAAGACAAATTCGGCTAAGTGTGTGTATGGGGTGGGATGAAGGGTGGATTACACATCAGAGAGCATGTGCAAAGGCAAAGAAAAAAGATGAATGCATTTATTATTAATATGATTATATTATTTTACTTTCTGGGGATGATTTTTAAAGGTTTACAATAAAACAGATAGAATAAAAATGGAAACCACTTGGAAAAAGTAGAATGTTTGAATTCAATCAGAGAATGGTGGACCTAAACAAAAGTTTCCAGCAGGGAACAATAAGTATGTTTGTTTGACCTTTGCAGAGTATTTGTGGTCAAAAATAAAAATATGGGCGTAAGGTGGAAATAAAGGGTATTACAACACACTCAGAGGTATTTTGCAGAGATCTGTACGTTTCAGACAGGCTTGCAGGTGATTGGGGAAGGTCATTTTTTTTTTCCCTCTAGGACAGGGGAAAAGCACAGGAATGGGGAGGCTGATGTCAGACTGGGAAGGCCAACAGGATTCTTAGAAGACCCAGATAAGAGGAGGGCTGGACTGGGCAGGCCACAGTGTTCGGGAGACTTGGAGATTGGTTGTTTGAGACAGGAAATTAGAAACTATAGAATGGCTCTCTCTTGGCATCATGACTGGAGCACACATCAGAATCACCTGGTGGGCATGTAAAACAAACACATGCAAAATCCAGAGTTACTGAATCCTAATCTCCGAGAAAGCCCAGTATCATGAGTGTCAGTGTTTTAAAGGTCCTCCATGTGAGGAGTTTCCTCAAAAAGTTAAGAATAGATCTACTCTATAATCCCACAATGCTCTAATGAATATTTACCCAAGGGTTACCAAACTACTAATTCAAAGGGGGATACACGCACCCTGGTGTGTATAGCAGCAGTATCTACAATAGCCAAATTATGTAAATAGCCCAAGTGTCATCAGTTGATGAATAAAGAAGATGGAATACACACACATATACACACAATGGAATATTACTCATCTATGAAAAAGGAAACCTTGCCATTTCTAAGGATATGGATGGAGCTACTAGAGAGTGTTTTGCTAAGTGAAATAAATCAAGGAAAGACAAATTCCATATGATTTCACTCATGTGGAACTTAAGCAAATGAGCAAAGGGGAAAAAGTGGGAGGCAAAGAGGCAAATCAAGGAATAGACTCTTAATTGTGGAGAACAAACTGATGGTTCCAAAGAGGAGGGGTTGGGGGGGAGGAGTGAAATAGGAGATGAGGATTAAGGAGTGTACTTGTGATGAGTGCTGGGTGATGAATGGAAGTGGTGAATCCGTTGTACACTTGAAACTAATATGGTACTGTATGTTAACTACTTGGAATTTAAATAAAAAGTTAAAAAAAATTAAAAAAATAAAAGTCCTCCATGTGATTCTAATACAATACCTGGTTAAGCAATGGTGAAGGAAAGAAGTTGATTAACTTAAATATTGAGTGAATCACATAATTGGTATGTTTTCTGGAGAGAGAGAGAAAGGTAATAATTAAAAATAATTTTGGAAGGATGCCTGGGTGGCTCAGTCAGTTAAGTGTCTGGCATTGGCTCAGGTCATGATTTTGTTGTTCATGGGCTCAAGTCCTGCATCAGGCTCTGTGCTGACAGCTCAGAACCTGGATTCTGTTTTGGATTCTCTCTCTCTCTCTCTCTCTCTCTCTCTCTCTCTCTCTCTGCTCCTCCCCCATTCATGCTCTGTCTCTCTCTCTCAAAAATAAATAAACATTAAAAAATAATAATAAATTTTGGAGACATGTGTTTATTTTACTTAATAGTTATTGAACAGTTATTAAATGTTATACATATAAGTGCTGGTGACCCAAAGATGAAGGCAACACAGTTTCTGCCCTCAAGTAGTTATTATTCTAGTAAAGAAACAAACGCAAACATTGATAGTTTTATAGAGCCATGTTTTCTTTTTTTGTTTGTTTTTGTTTTTGTTGTTGTTTTAATGTTTATTTATTTTTGAGAGAGAGACAGAGCGCGAGTGAGGAAGGGGGAGAGAGAGAGGGAGACACAGAATCTGAAACAGTCTCCAGACTCGGAGCTGTCAGCACAGAGCCTGATGTGGGGCTCAAACTCATAATGGCAAGGTCATAACCTAGGTTGAAGTTGGACGCTTAACCAGATGAGCCACCCAGGTGCCCCAGAGCCATGTTTTCTTGCATTGAGTGCTATAGGAACAGTAGAAACTGAAGTATTAAGGAAGGTTTTCTGAAAGAGGTATCATCTGAGCTGAAAACGTGTCTAGAACAAGATGTATCAAATCTAGCCTGGCTGCCTTTTTTGTAAATAAAGCTTTATTGAAACCATAGCCATGTTTATTCATTTCTGTGTTGTCCGGCGCTGTAGTGCCTTGGCATGACAGCTGCATAATTAAATTGTGAGAGGAACCATATGACCCACAAAGCTTCTGGTCCTGGTTCATTAAAAAAAAAAGTTGCTAACCCCTGTTTTAGAACAAAGGGGAGAAGAAAAGCCATTCTAGAAAGTAGAGACAGTATGATATACAGTACTCTTTAAGGAACCACAAGGAAGAGATTAAGGCAAAGAAGGGAAGTACTATGAAGCTGGCAAGGTAGGCAGCTATGAGACCATTGAGAACTGTGTACCTCATTTTAGGGAACTTGAACTTCCTCCAGTTCAGAGGAATCAATGAAGGATTTTAAGCAATAGTGCTAGGATCAAACTGGAATTTTAGATATATTATTTCTGTTTGTTTCATAGAATCTAGCTGTGAGGGGCAAAAGAACGTAGGAAAGGAAACTGTTAGGAAACTTTGTAGGAGTAATTTATGCAAGAATTGATGAACCGATTAAAAGTTTGACCATAAACTTATAAATCAAATATTATGTAATTATGATGTGTATCAGAAGTATACTAAGGAAAGATAACTACAGATTGTTCAGTAAAAATAATCAAGCAAACTGCATGCACAAATATTAGTATATACATGAAAGAAGTGGGAAGAATATGCAGAAAACTGCTTAAAGTTTTTTTTGTTTGTTTTTTCCCTCCCTGTGGGAGTGGAATTACAGGAGAGAAGCACCTTAACTTTCACACATCTGTAGTCTTTCATTTCTTTTACAATGAAAATATTGCTTTTGAATCAGATTTAAAAAGCTAACTTTTTGGAGTGATTTATGAAGAGATAGAGGTTGAGAGCTCATACCATGACTGAGGACAGGAAAGGAAGGTAAGATGAAGAAAAAGACAGAAATTTGGAAATGACTTAGGAAGTTAAACTTGCAAAATGTGCTAATATCGGAGGTGAAGAAGAGAACGGAAAATGTGCCTTGATTTCTGGTTTGGGTAACTTTGGTGAATGTTGTGTCAATTATTTAATAAAAATAGAATGAGGGAATCTTTATTAATTGTTTACTATATGCAAGGTCTTGTGCCAACTGTACTTAAGGTATTTTTAGTACATTTAAACTGTGAACAAGTGATGGAGGGATTTTTATTGTTCCCATTATATAGATGAGAAAACTGAATCTCAGATTAAGTAGTTTATCCAAGGTGATGTCACCTGTGAGCAAGATAGCTAGGAACTGAACCAAGAGGGTCTCAGGGATTCCAAAGCTGATGAGTACTCCTACCCACAACTTTTTTTTTCTAATTTTAGAGAGAGCATGAGCTGAGGAGAGGGGCAGAGTGAGAGCGAGAGAGAGAGAGAGAGAGAGAGGGAGAGAGAGAGAGAGAGGGAGAGAGAATCTCAAACAGGCTCCATGCTCAGGGAGGAGCCCAATGCAGAGCTCAGTCCCATGACTGGGAGATCATGACCTGAGCTGAAATCAAGAGTTGGACGCTCAACTGACTGAGCCACCCAGGCACCCACAACCTTAAATGAATTTTTTAAAGCTTTTCTGTGGCCGTATAGTTTTAATTAGTTTATTTATTTTGAGAGAGAGAGTATATGCACATGCATGAGCTGGGGAGAGGCAGACAGAGAGGGAGAGAGAGAGAGAGAGAGAGAGAGAGAGAGAGAGAATCCCAAGCAGGCTCTGCACTGTCCTCTCAGACACGATGAAGGGCTCAATCTCCAGAACCATGAGATCATGCATGACCTGAGCCAAAATAAAGAGTTGGATGCTTAACAGACTGAGCCACCCAGGTGCCCCTTTAATGAATTTGTTAAAGAACATTACAGATGGAAAGACAAAATCAGTTCAGAACATACTGAGTCATCACTATAAAACTTTGGATCTACCATGATAAGCTCTCAATAAACGAAATGAAGAAAAGGGACTGCAAAGCTATATTCTAACTGGTACTGCCTTTTGAGTGCTGGGTCACCAGACTGTGGGGATAATGTGGCCACTGCAATCCCAGTGGTTATTTCTAAGTCTCTGACACATGATTGGCTGACCTTGCTTCAGAACTTGCTGTGACAGGCACAGTAAATAAATGTGAAAAAACAGCTGATGGTTCACGGAAGCACATGAGGAAAAGCAGAGGTTTATTTTATCTGCCTTCTCAACATTTGTTTCCATCTGTAAAAGGTTTGGTTGGATGTGCCTGGGATTGTTGTCCTGATTCACATGGTAGGTAGGGCCAACATACAGGCCACCAGTCTGGTGTGTATAGTAGACTTTGGGGAAAATGAATTTTTTTCAGGTATTCAATCTGAGTAGTTGAAATGTATATTTGACCAGTCTTTGGGACGTATTCAAGTGATGCCTATGATAGTGTCATTGTGTACCGGTCATAGATTTCTTTCTTTTTAATGTTGGCCTTGGTGTGTAATAAAAGCTACCTCTAGTTTACCTAGCAAAAGCTTGAAATTGCGCTAGTGTCAGCTTTTGGACAGATTTAGTTTTTGCACATACCCTTGGACAATCTTGCATCAAGAGGCCAGCCACATGAGATATATATCTGAACTCTCTTGTATTATGGAATTTTTCTTGTTCTGAATATCCTTGACATTACAGCTAGAGGAAATAAAGACTGGCATTTCAGATCTGTTTTCTAAAGTCTTTTAAGCTAAAATCACATGCAAGGATTGACTTTGCAGCTACTAATTTGATACCTTTTAGGTCTGTACGAAAATGTGTTGTGTTGAAGCAACAAAACAGTGAGTGCTGCATTTTAGGCATTTAGTTTTATCCATAGTTAAGCATCACCCTTGTGTAGTCATCTATACTATTTAGTACATGACACACTGTTGTATGTATAATTTTGTGATCTTTAGTTCCCTTTGTATTCATTTTAAACATCTAAATAAATTGCTGAATTGTGCTTAATGTAAAAAAAAAAAAGAGAGAGAGAGAGAGAGACAGAAGCTCCAGATTGAGTTTTGGAGAATGTTCACTGTTAATGAATTTTATTAATCACTAAAGTTAAGAAAAATAATATTGAATATATCAAAGACTTTGTCCCTTACTTGTGTTTGGGTACTAGATATACTTGTGGACGCAGTAAATAATGCATATTAAAAAGAATTAGAATAGAACAAATTGGATGAGGTTTTTTGTTTGTTTGTTTGTTTTGTTTTTGGTATCAAAACTCACAGGTCTGATTTTGTTAGTTTAACTTACTGAACATCTGTTGAGTACTCACTAGAAGCAAAATACTGTGATGCTACATTTTTACCTACTTTAACTTTTTATGTGTCTAAAATTTCAGCAGGGCTAAGAAGGTGTAAGATTGTAAAGGTTCTGAAGTTTCCAAACAGATCTTTGAGCTGATTCGAGTTCAGGAGACATCTAGAGTCCTTCACATGTCTCTGTTTTTTCATCAGATATGTTATGTTGAGGAATTCTTTCTTCGAGAAAGTGTTCCTAGTTTTTGGGTAGAAGTGTTTGGGGTAAAGGGATGCTGGGTCGCCAGAGGAAATGCAGTGGGCCTTTGTGAAGGGGAGAATGACACGCCTCCCACTGAGAGGGAAGCAATTTCTCCCTGTGTCACTTCACCCTGGCATTCAGCCACCAGAGGGGGCACGGACTGGAGTGAAATAAATTCTGCCAGCTGCCTAGCTGGCTTGTCCGCCCTTCAAAGGAGTACCATAGCCATCCTCCGTTGGAGGTGGAAACGGAGCTTCATTTCCCTCTTAATGAGCAACTAAGTAGTTGACCAGCAGCCGTGGTGATGTTGTCCCCAGTGAAGGCAAAGACAAGGCCTTCGAAGCTTCTAAAAGGGGCAGGAGAAGGGGCTGCAAAAACTGACCTGAAAACATAATCGTGGTTTTCCTTAGTGCCGTGTCCCATGTACACTTTACTTTCTCTCTGGTGTAATTGATTTTTATCCAAATATAGATTGGGGCTTTTGGAAAGAGAAATCAGGTTGCTGAGATTGACCATTCGACACAAAGTTTGTACATTGCATTTAAAAAAAACGTGATTTTGACACAGTAAAATACATTCCCTGTATGCTCATTGTAATTCACTTTATAGTGACTTGCTTAATAGCATAACATATATCATTTATATTGCTATCCTTCATGCTTTTAAACTGTAATATCCTTTCCTCAATGACTACTTGTCAATTTCACTGATCTAGATTTGATTTCATAAATTAACTAGGCCAATTAAGTAGAGAGTTATCATTAGAATAAGAAGTGGAAGCAAATAAATATTAATCTTCCATCTCCAAATGTCGGTATTCCAATACAACTTTGATCATACTTGAACACTACTTAATGGAAAAAATACACCCCTCCATTGTCATTTCAGTATTACTCAATTTAAACATTTATGAGTATTTTTCATTCATTTTCTCATTCTGAATCCATCTTTCTTTGGGGTGGTTACATTTCTATTCTGTTAATATAAGAGCAAATACCATAACTTGATTAGTTCAGAATTCTGATCTTGCCTCTTTCCTTGACTTTTCTTCAGGTCCCTTTGTCTGTGGGATGTTTATTTCAGAGACGTGGGAACCACATCATACAAAGAGAGAATAGTAGTTCACCTACTGTACACTTCGGTGTATCACTCGGGTCATTTTGTCCCCCCTACAGACTTTCGGAAACTACATGGAGATGAAGTGCTTGACAGAGAATAACATTTTAAAATGCAGCCTCTTTGAAACACTGTTTCTTTTGAAAAGCTTAAAGTCAGAGATTTTTTTCTTTATCTCTCATTTAAATGATGCTTCTTATATTATTAGCACAAATCTTGCTTTGTCTTCCTTGGAGATGGAAAAGAGTTTGTCAATAGTTTTTTTCATAAAAATACCCAAGTGCAATTATAAAATCACCCTGTAGCCTTTTGTTTGCCTCTGCATTTATTAACATTAACTTCTTTCTCTTCTTTTTTCTAGATCCTCCTTACAACCTTTCATCTTTTGGGGAGGGTGGGAGAGGTTGCTCCTCTTGGAACCCTATTTATTTCTCCCTCCTCAATGATAGAAACTTTAGATTGCTGTGGCAAAGGCACATCTTCCCAGGTTGTCTGTGAAAACACCCCAAGAGAACATAATATGGGATCCATGGGAAAAATCACCCGGGGATTCCCGTGTCTGTGTTAACTCCGCCGTCACTGGGCATTTGTAACCCTGAATAGGGGTGACTTAATCATGTGCCACACACACAACACACAGCATGCACACAGTCACAGCAATAGTTTATGGGACATGGGGGGGCGCCATGAGGGAGGGGAAGACTGGATTGACATTGGCCTGCTTGTTCGGATTAAACCTTTCGCCTCTAGAAGCTGGCAAATCAGACCCTTTTACTCTCTCCAAGTTCACTTACCCCTTGCAGCCCTTCAAGCCTCAGTAGTTTTACCATAGTAATAATTTTTCACTAAGAATTTTAAACAAGACTTTGCCATTGGACATCCTTTGAAATAGTTAGCTTTGCCTTGCTATTTTTTGTAACTCGCCAAATCACAAATAAAAGGGTCTGTGTCCTCTAATGCTTCTTCTCTGGTCATTATCTTGGAAAATATGCAGAGTCTGGTCCAAGTAGAGTGCTCCCCAAACCTTGCTGTTACTTTGAGAATAGTTTTAATGAGGCTTGCAGCTGAGCCAAGCTCTCCTGTTGGGTTATTATTTGGGCATGTGGAAGCCCTAGTGATTGATCTGTGTGGGGGAACTGGCAACACTCGCATGCCCTCTGGGTAGAGGCAGAGCCTCCAGCAGGAAAAATTAGGGAAAGAGAAAAAAAAAAGGAGAGGAAATGTTTATCACCCATCTCCTAGCATTTTATGGCAGTGTTATGGTGAACTGGGAGATGGATGTGTATATTCATGGATTTTGCACCACTTTAAGCACTAATAACATTAAATCAACCTTAATACTTCATGCCAAATGTGCTCTAAAAGAGGGAATAATGGGAATTTTTGTTGACTTTAGTAAAGCATCAAAAGTTAAACTGGAAACGCATAAAATGCTACAATGCAGAGGTCACAATTATGCTAATATCATGATAATGTAAAATATTAAGTCACCAAAATGACAGGATTTACAACCTGCTATCCTCAGTCCCCAGAAACCTTAGCGATAAGCTTATGGTAAACACAACAGCCTGTCCTCCCAAGGAGTCTGATTACAAATTTAAATATGTATATGATTAGAACTCTGCCAGTCTCCCACCCCTAGAGACAGATGAAGTAAAATTTGATTTATATCATACCTGAAATCTATTGTGTGGAGGGCACTCAGTTTTGCAGAACCGCTACCAGGTCTGATGAATTTTGTGTTTAGCAGGTTGCTTGTGGGAAACAACAGAAACTGCTATTAATGATGGTGAATAGCCCTGTAATCTCATCAACCAAAACTTAAATGTTGATACAAAATTGTCAGATATTTGAAAATGGAATGCTGGTGACACTTGTGTTACTTTTTTTTTTTTTTTAATATCCCGGTTTTCATTCTGAGGTCCAGGGTTGAAAAGGCTTTACCCTGAGCCTTAATCTTATGGCCTTCAATTTACCTTTAGCTCTGTGGCCCTTCGATCACATTAAAGTCTCTCCTTTCATGGAGTTCTTGAGATGCACTAACTTTATCAGCGGTCATACTTACCAAGCAGGGTAGAGCCCTCACCGCTCTGCAGCTTTCCTAATTATTCTCAATTCTGGCCAAATAATACTGACTTCTATTTGATGGAACAAAGGTCATTATAGCAATAAAAAGCAAAGGAAAATAATAAACATGCAATGAAAGTACACTGTTATTATAAACTGATGCTCTGTAGGAATTCCTTGTGCTGAGGTCCTCGCTTCAGCTAATTTCGTTAGACCCACTAAAGTCTATAAATCCATGTTCAGAAGGAGTATGCTTTTCCTTTTCACTGTTAAATGCATGCAAGTTGCCTGAATTTGTGCTTCTCTCTCACTCTGGCAAAGGTAATGAACATATATGGTTTATAGCCACACACACACACACACACACACACACACACACACACACACATATAATTGTTTTTAAATATACTATATATCATATATATAAATACTGTATTATTAGTACTGTCATCACTAAACTCTCTACCAGCAGAATAAGGACCAGCCTCACCCCCAAATGGTGAGGCTGTCGGCTAGAATAAAAGGTAGTGCTCCCCTAGATGCTTAGCCAGGCCACCCCTTTACCCACCTGTCACTCTGTCACATCATTAACGATAATGTTATCGATGACAATAAAATAAAACAAGTTGCTCCCAAAGGAATTCCTATTTGTGTGTTCTTAAGAAGAGCTCTAAAGCCATGTTTTTAAAGTGCAGCTTGCAGTCCCCAGAGGGTATAGCAAAGTTCTTATAGGAGTTGGCAGCGTCAAAAGAACACAAACTCTACGGGCACTTTTCCTCGGTCAATCCCTCCATCTTAGCAAGAGCCAATCAATATTTCTTGATCTCCAATTTTGTGCAAAACTCTGCTTGTGCTTAACCCTTCTGGCAATCCCCTTCCTTGCCAGTTCCCTCTTTCTGGGACAAAAGGAATGTGCTCTTTCTCCGAACAGGATAGAACTTTTGAACATATTTTTTTTGCTTTGATTCCTAAAACATGGGTCAGGGTCAGAGGGTTCTGTCACATATGCATGTATAGAGTTTGGGAGAGATAGTCCCACCATTTTCCACATTATATTTGTTTCTAAATAAATGGTATTGTTTTCCCCCTTCTCTCAGGAGGCTTGAGTTGGCTCTTTTCCCAAACCAACCTTTTGGAAAATAAATTCCTTTTGAAAAGAAGCACGTAACCCTTTTGATGTTATAAATAGTATATGTGGTAGAAGAGAAAGCATCATGTAATTGTAACACAAAGCCTGAGAGAGGTCTCTGGGATAAAGTTGATCTCCTTTACTCAAAGTTAGTAACATATCATGTATTTATATTAGAAGACATATTTTTAATAAGCATCATCGGTTGTTCTCTGCCTATTTGCCTCTAGTACAGTCTGAGTGGATTTGGTGATATATAGATTCTCATCTACAACTACAGCTCCAAAGGAAATTCAGAGGATTCCGTGACCTACTGCTTTTGTGGGCCTTTCGACAATCCTCTTTAAGGCAAATGATAGTCTGAGGTTTGTTCAGAAAAAGTAGACGATTTTGCTCCTCCATGGAGTTCATGGCAGTTAACTTATTTCCATTCTCTTTCACCTTCTCTCCCTCTCTCCCTTCCCTCCTACCATTTTCTCTCCCTGCTTCCCTCTTTTTCCTCCTCCTTTTTCTCAACTATCCCTACGCACATCCAAATGTACTCCTTTAAAAAATTTACTTCTCGGGGCTCCTGGGTGGTTCAGTCCGTTAGGCATCTGACTCTTGATCGAGGGCCAGGTCATGATCTCGCAGTTCATGAGTTCAAGCCCCACGTCGAGCTCTGCACTGGCAGCATGGAGCCTGCTTGGGAGTCTCTCTCTCTCTCTCTCTCTCTCTCTCTCTCTCTCTCTCTCTCTCTCTCTTTCTCTCTGCCCCTCACTCATGTGCTCTCTCTCTTTCTCTCAAAATAAATAAATAAACATAAAAAAATTTACTTTTAAGGATGGCCTATTATCTTCCCCACCATTACCCTCTTTCCCTCAAGTTTTGTGCTTTGTTTTTTGAAGGCATTTTACAACTCTGAAGACCTAAAACTCACTCTGGCATTCCAGCCGTGGGGTCCAGCCCATCTGTAAATGTCACAGAGGTGTCAGCCCCTTCCATCATAACTGCAGTTTGTTTCTCTGCATTCACAGTGATGCTTCTACCAGGCAAGGATCAGAATGGGCATATTTCCAGATCTTAATTACATCAGGCATAAGGACGAGCAACAGCATTTTTCTTTGGGGGAGAGGAGGGGAGGAGGGAGAAAGAGGGAGGAGAGTAATGCTGAATTTGGCCATCTAGAGCCTCATGTGTCCCCGTTTATCAAGAGATAATAGGATTAAGCTAAGCTATGGGACTTCTCTGGCTAATGCTGCCTTCAGCAGGGGTCTAATAAGGATAGATATAATTGGGTAAATGACGAATAAGAATGAAAAAGTACAGAGTATAAGCACAATGCTTAGGAATAAATAATGACAAATTGGATTTTGTCCAATCTCTGCAGACTTGGTTAGAATCTGGCATCCCACACTGAATTATAAGGGGCAACATCTATCTTTCTTCTTGCCTGACTTGTCTCTGTTCATTGCAAATATCAGAAAGTATCCTCTCAAGTTTAACTGGGGTCTATCAGTACTGCTCATTTGAAATCAAGTAGGAAGTGTTAAGGAATGTTCAAATAGGGTTAAAGAAACAGAGTAAATTAAGTGCCTAAAAACAAATGTGACACAAATTAGAGTTTGTTTCTTTGACCCTTATCCATTTACAGAATTTACCCCATTAACAGCTAGAAATTTATTTTCACTTTCTTCACCTCTCTAAGAGGAAAGCAAACATATAACATAGCCCCAAAGGAGTAATTAATTAGATCATTTGCTGACATGGATTTGAATAGTTTATTTAAATACAATTCTGTTATTTATTTATTTTACAACATTATGCAGGAGGTTGAAACTCCTGTTCTAATTTGCACTTAGCAAGGATCTCTGAAAAAATATCACAGTGAAGGAAATAAACAAAGAGCCAGTGATCAAAGGGCCACATTCAGAAATGCATAAAAGAATTTCACCAGGATGAGTGTTTCAGTGATTAAAAAATAAGGGATTGGTTGAGTTGGGGGGCGGAGGGGAGATAACAAGATTGTTTGTTTTGTATTCCCGTGGGCATACTTTAACAAATATAATGAGTTCATTGATAAGCTGCTCTATAAAATGGTAAGGAAAATTTTAAAAGTAAAAGATGCCAATGTAGGTAAGAACGGTATAATGAATATGCAGATTATGACAACAAAATGAAGACTGCTTTTGAAAATAGACAGTGAAAAATTCATGAACTCAGAAGCTAGTTAAAAAAAATAACCGTGCAACCTTACAAATAAAAGTTGTAAATTTTCCCCAGAAAAATGAAAGCTTCTCCCAGTTTAATTTCAAAAGCTGGGAGTGAAAGTAGGAAATTAGTTCACCAAAGATGAATATTGAGCCTATTCTAAAATTAGGTAAGGTTTGGGGGTGGGGTGGGGGGTGGGGGGGGGAAACATGAGATGTTAAGATATTCACATTGGGTCCCTTTAGATAAGTAAATGGACTTATGAATGCTTGTGGGTATGATTCAAATGTTTTCATTCAGTGGGCATTTAGGGGAATCCCTGACTACACCACTATGTATGCACCTTTATTCCGCCAGCCTATGGGGTTATAATACTCTGGTCACTTCGAGGATAGAACTCAGAAGAATTCCTCCCCGGTGCTGTTATCCCATAGAGAATTTGAAGATGAGCACAGTTGAAGAACAATGGAAATATTGAGATGGCATTTCAAAAGAGGAGTGGATAGTAAATACACTCTCAAAGTCATAATTTTTAAGAGATCTGAGACACAGAGAAGGTTCCACCTGCGCCTCCCCTGGAAGCCTCCTTTCCCTTCTCTCTGTCCTGCCTCAAGTTCTTCGTCCACGTGTCTCTCTCCCTGCCCTTTGTTCCCTCTAGACCACTCATCACTCGTGCCTCCCACGCTATCTTTCCCCTTTACTCTCTCCACTTTGTCTCAGCTGTTGGTCTTCCCTCCTGTTTCTGTTTCTCTTTCTCACGCTCAGTTGGAACTAAAGAATGGTTCTGGTATTAGTTGAAAAGTTTTAAATATGACAGTTATGTAACAAGATTAAAACATTTTCATAAATATGCATATCATTTTAAAAGAAGGTGGTCAGACATTCTTTGTTTTTTAAGGAAAAAAATACAGGGCTAGGTGGAAATGCTTGTTTTGTGATCCAGTTGTAGAAGGCAAAGGAGGGCCTGAGACAGAGAAATTTGCCCTGTAAGGGTATTTGTTCACTAGGTGGGCTTGTTTTTATATTTTAATGATAAAAAAGCTGGTGGATAAATGACCAGTTTGGGCTAAAATAGAATATTATACTATGCAAATTGTATGAGGCTTCCGTATCCTTTAGAAACAAGTGAAGAGGGATGCCTGGGTAGCTCAGTCAGCTGAATATCGGACTCTTGGTTTTGGCTTGGGCCATAATCTCATGATTTCATGCCTTTGAACCCTACTTTGGGCTCTATGCTGCCAGTGCAGAGCCTGCTTGGGATTCTGTCTTTCTCCCTCTCTCTCCACCCCTCCCCTGCTCACGCTGTCTCTGCCTCTCTCAAAAAATAAATAAATAAATTTCAAAAAAAAAAAAGAAAAGAAACAAGTGAACAGGAAAATGACTGCATCATTACGTGAGTCATCTAGTAGGTGTTCTGGTTGTGGCTCCTGCAGGCTGGTTTGGGCCACTTGGAACCCAAGTCATTGTTGTTGTGCTTATCTTCACCTGTGGGTTCAGTTTGGTTTGGTTTGGTTTGGTTTGGACAGAAACCCAAGGGTAATATTTAACCATGACCCTACATTTAGAGTTACAATCTATATCATCTTGAGCGAAAGAACCACCAAATTCAGCTGACCTTTCCCACAGTGTAGTAAATGAACAGGGATCTGGGTTTCATCCACTTCTAATGGCGAAGTCAGTAAGACTCAACACCAGCACACAGAATGCCCTCCACACAGCAGACACTTAACCTAATGGTAAATGATGAGGGATCATGGCATCGCGTGAATATGCATGCCACAGGGGCTTAAGTAGCTTCTACAGGATTATGAAACTGCTAATGGGAACTGGTTGTCACCTCACATGCTTCCCTGTCACCAAGCCACCAAATGAATCCAGTGCCTCTCTTGAACAGCTTTCCCCCATGAGAATATGTTCCTCATCTCCATCAAAAGTCAGCTATGACTGACCTCCACCTACATGGTAACAGCTCTGCAGCATATTCCTGCCAGAAAGGCCCTTCCCCCATTCCTGCCCCCAATAGTTAGCCCTTTAAAAAGGTTTCATGTTTCTATAGCTTTATATATTTTTCCAAATTCCACGAGGGAATTCCATGGTGTATGTTCATTCAGTAAACATATATTAAATGCCTACTGTATGCCACGTACTGTTTCTCGTGACTAGAGGTGCAGGGGTGAACACAGCAAACAAGTCTGCCTTCATGGAACTTACATTTTGGTAAGGGGTGTTAGACATCAAATTAAATAAGGGGGGGGGTGCCTGGGTGTCATGGTTGGTTAAGCATCCAACTCTTGATTTTGACTCAGGTCATGATCTCATGGTTTGTGAGTTCGAGCCCCATGTTGGGCTCTGTGCTTAGTATTCTCTCTCTCCCTCTCTCTCTGCTCCTCCCCTATTCATTCTCTCTCTCTTTCTCTCTCTCTCTCTCTCTCTCCCTTTCTCTCTCTCTCAAAAATTAATAAGGGGATCATATGGTATGTTGGACAGCAATAAATTCTATGGAGAAAAAGAAAGCAAGGAGGGAATATGGGGAACGTGAATGGCATGGTTACAGTTATGATTAGTGATGGAGGTGAGGAGAACTGAGTAAGTGGTTAATAAGCAGTGGGGAGCAGTGAGGCATCATCATCTATTCCCACAGACTAGATTAGTGTCTGGCCCACAGTTAGTAGGCTCTAAATATATGGTAAACAAATGGTAATCTATATTTACCTGGTCCTTTCTCTTCCTTTGGAACATTACCTCATGAAAGGGAGGAGATACTGATCCTCTTCTTCCCATAGTGTGTTTTTCAGAACTTGACTGACAGGAAACACTAGGTGGTGGCCAAATGTCTGACCTAAAGATAAAGATAACCAATAAGGCTGGGTAAGAATGATAACACAGGCCCAGGGGCTCCTCACACAAATGCTTTTATAAAAATTAATTCCACTCATTTATGTATATGTGTGGGGAGATGGGTAATACTTAGGGGATTTGGATTTCAAAGCCATCACCCAGATCACTTTCACCTTTTCCCTGGGTTAAACTACCTGGTCAGTAAACCATTGTTAGTGGAAGGGGACAGTAGTAAAATTAGTAAAATAGTTTAGACCGATGAAAAGAGCCTACTCCGGAGATCTTTACTGAACTGCCATCCTAGAATATGGCTATAATTGAGAGAAATAAATGTAGTCCAGGACTGTTAAATTGTAGAGCAGAACACGTCAAGGCAAGAGAGATTTTGCCTACATTGGACCATTCACGGACTTCATTTCACTGATGCTCCGATGGAGCACAGGGAGAAAAAAAACCACTTAGTTCACCTGGAGTTTGCATCATCTTTATTGAAAGGAAAGAACTGTTTAATATAAGGTTGGAAATTCTGCTTTTGGTAAACAGAACTGATTTATTTATAGGGTTAGTAAGTAGTTCTGTTGGAGAGGCAAATAATTATAAATGTGAAACTAGAAAATAAAATCCAGAGATTCAAGCCGGTTCTCTCATGGATAGACAGCTTTTCCTTGCTGGGTTGGTAATAAGAATCTCTTAGGATTCCTCATGTGCTTAGCCTCATCTTTGTGTAAAATTCTACAGCATTCCAAATTATCACCAAGAATCCATCTCCCTGAAGATGAGACACCAGGAGCAACGGAGATTGGCTAAACAGGAGATGTTTTGAATGAAATGCATAGTTTAATCACATTCTACTTTCAGAAAACTACTTCATTTAAGTCGGTGCTTGCCTGGGGTAATAATTTATGCTCCACACTTGAGTAATCACCAGGAAGATTACTCGGAACCCATCCCATCACAAACATAGCCACTGATATTCATGGCCTAAAGTAAACTTGTGAAAACTTTGGAACTACATAATCTCAGCAAAATTTAGACCTCTGGATTTGTCCATCTCCCCCCACCATTTTCAGATATGGTAATTTCATTTTTTATGCTTTATATTCACATTTGGCAGTGAAGTTTGTCTTTTCTCCTAATGAACAAAATTTTAAAGGTAGTACTTGTGAACGTTAAAAATGCTCAATTTTCTAAATTTGTTTTTTCACATGAAACTTGACTATGAAAGGTCAAGAAAGATCATTTCTTTGTCAATTTGAATTTTTTCACACAATCTCCTCAGTGTTGGCTCTCTCCATATTAGAATTTATCTAAATCCATAAAGCATACTTGGATATGTGTTTGTTCTCAACTCTTTTCTCTGCCCCAAGGAGGGTCACGTATGGGCATTCGGGTTGCGTACTGAACCTAAGGAGTTATAGTGGATGAGTGCTGGTGGCAGCCTATGTGTCCTGTGTTCTCACCATTTATAAGCAGGGAAGAGTGTCGGCAGTACACTGTTATAGGCAGATGGAACAGAGGCCTTATCTGGGCTCTGGAAAACAACCCCAACCAGAGCAACCAGGCCTCACTGTGCCGTTCTCCAAGTCATACAACATATAACAATGTTAACATCTTCTATTTGAGGGAGGAACATATCTTTCTAATTCTCACAAAGGCATTATATAAACTGACTGCTGCTCTGGTATAGATGCAAGTCATGGAGGAAAGTAGAAGGTTGAATGGTTGCCCATTGTCGTCAAATTCTTGCTTGGGAAACTGTCCCTTCTTCGCAGCATCCTTCAGATTTCTCTCAGTTTTTCCTCACCTAATCTCACCCACAAGCCTGCCTTCCTCTCTTAGTTACCACTATGCTACCAAAAAGTCTTGCAGAAAGTACTGTTACTAAATTGCCACAGAAGCTAACATTGTGTTGTCAAACAGGTAGTCCCGTCACTTATTTAAGTAGAGGCAGTTCTGGGCTAACAGCAGGGAGACTGAATTTGGTTATGACGCGAGGCCCTCGATTCCCTGAACCTCAGTGCGCTGCAAGGCCCATTCTAAAATACAAAGGGAAAATAATGGTCTCTCACATTTTCCGTTCCGAAACTCAAGTAGTCTTGCTTGACTAGACGTTTTAAGTGGACTAGTCAATTCGGTCAGAGTACATTCTCGCGACTCACACGCCTGTGTCCCAGCGTGCTCAAGAGCCCGGCAGATTTTCAGCAGACATGGCTCCTACGCCGATGGGCCTCTAGATTCTCACTTTTACGGTATAATTTTTCTTCACCTAACCTTTAAACTTTCAAGGTATTAGTTACCTCATCAATCCAGGCCAAACTCAGACATTTCACTAAAAGGAATAGAGACAAAAAATATCACTTTCCTGATACCGTTCAGCAATTTTCAAGCTACTTTGGCCTCCTATTGGGAGGCTTCATGCTTGGTTTGTTTATGCTCTCAGATGAATCCTCAGTGTGCTTTGAGGTGTTTATTCCAGTGGTTAAATTTGAAGAGGTGAAGAAAAGTCAAACTCTCCCCAATATTACCTAGGAGGAGTCTAAAATAATTGGTACACATTGAAAAATTTCTTACATCTGAGGAAGGAGGAGAAGGTTTCATTTGTTCATTACAGCAGAGTTTCCTAGAATTCTGGGCCAAGGAAACTAAAGAATAAATTTACCCCCAAATGTAAGGGTGCTGATTTTTTTTCTTAGCATGCATAATGTATATTATTTTTAACATAATTGCCCACTTAAATTTTTGTTTCATATTTCTTCATTCCCTTAACCAAGTCTCAGACATAATAGTTAAAATTAGTGGATCATCTTTCTGAAATTAGACATTTTAATTATGATTATTTGATAAGCATTTCAGACATACTCACTCATATATCACATAAAATCAGAAATAAGTATGTATATCAATAGCAGTTTAATCCCAAATGGAGGCTTTATTTAAACTATCAAGGACTTGATTACAGGAGCTTCGAGATTAGAAATGAGATTTACAAGTGGCTAGAGGGAAATATTTAAATATCTTTGCTAGAGCAAATTATAGTCATTTTTTAAAAGACGTAAAATATGAGTGAACTGAGAATTTCATCTAAGATATTCTATTACTGAATTACACTTTTTTTGTCATCACTTCTTTAACTATTTGGAAAACAGCTTGACCAGAAGCAAGGAACATCTATTTTGCATTTTACAGCTAGTAAAGTAAACCTTTTGTGGAAAACGTGAGTGCCAAGTAATTTCCTGTTTGAAGTTCCACATTAAACTGGGGGGGGGGGGGAGACTTGTACTAAAAAAAAGAAACCGAAGAAGTTTAGTTTCTAAATATCTATAGCTTCAGCACAAAGCTTCTGAGTTAACCATGGAGTATTGAATAATAATCTCTGATACAGTGGCATTTATCTTTCATATTTAATTATGTCTACATAATCTGCTCCTACTGCCAGTCTGATGGCATTTCCCACAAATCAGGCTGTGTCCTCACACTGCCCAGCATGCTCCTGAGTCACTCAAGGTCTTTGTACTTGCTGTTTCTACTTTGTGGAATTCCCTTTTCTGTAAAGCTGTATATCTAGCACCCTTACTGTGTACAGGTCTCTGTTCAAATGTCCTATCATCCAAGGTCTTTCCTAGTTACCCCAAAACGAAAGAGTACCCCATACTCCCAAAATTTCCCATCACCTTTTTGCAGCTTTGTTTTCCATAGCATTTATTGGCAGGTGACAGATTATATAATTTTTTGGCCTTTGATGTTTCTTAATTGTCCGTATCTCTCTCTCCAACTAGAGCTGAAGCTTACTTATTCTCCTGTATTGTTGTAACTCCCGGGTCTGCAAGTATACGTTTGTTGAGTGAATGGATTTAGTTTAAAACATATATATTTACTAAGCATTCACTATACATAAGACACTGTTATATGATACAAGAGTTATGAAGCTGAGTTTTTCAGGTTACCTAGGAGAAAGAACAATAATTCAAACACAAAGGAAAACAAGAAAAATAGCCTAAGAAGGGTCTGATCAAGGTGCCATGTGTATCAGAGAAGAGAGAACATGGATTTGGTTGAGGTGGCCACTAATGGAAGAAGGCAGTGCTCCCAGAGGAACCACAACAGCTGTGCAGGAAGAGCTTTTGCTGGCTGAGGTAGCAAAGAAGGATATTTCAGGGCTGAACAAATTTGAGCCAAACAGATAAATCAGAATGTTGTGTCTAGGAAGTAACATTTGAGTGAGGCTTGGCCTGTGTGTGTAGTATCAAGTTAGAGGGTGGTGAAAAAGAGCCCGAGACTTTCTTGTGTAGTGCCCCCTGTGAGCTTGGAGAGTGAAAAATTATTATGCAATGAGGAGGCAGTGGAGATCTCTGTGGAGAGATGTGATAAGAGCTGGGTTTCCAGAAAATGAACCTGACATTCATGTTGTGGTGGATCAGAGGAGAAACAATAAAGCCCAATGAAGAGTGGTTGCTATTTCTGAGAGCAGAGAGGCTGTAGCCTGGAAAGGAGGAGGTGGAAATAGCCACAAGAACTTGGAAAAGTAAGGGGTGGGAGGGAATTCAGAAGAAAGTGATAGCTTCCAGCTTGCATAGATGGGGTTATGTTGCTATTATTACTTTCTTGCAAGTATTATCTTATAGGAAGGTAAGAAGGAAGTCCTCATTTGGAGTGTGAGATGGTCCATTTATGTAGGAACAGTGAGATGAAGATACCCTAGGCTCTCTGGGAGATGGGACTAGCAAGGCATTTTGAAGTGTGAGACAGGCCCTGTAGAGAGGGTAGAACCTAAAGGTGGGGACTAAGATGTCAAGTGCGTGGAGGAGACTGTGAGAAAGGGCAGCCAAGGGGCTGCCATAGCTAACAAAGAAGCAGCAGAGGAACGAAGTAGACCTCACTAGAGAGGAAGGTGTGGAGGCAAAAAGAGGAGATCTCCAGAGACATAGACAGGGGTCAAGGAGGGAGCTGAAAAGAAGACACCTTAACATGGGTAGAGAAGGTATGAATGGTCAAGAGACTCAGTGCTGCCAAGATGGTGAAAAAGATGAAAATCAAGAAATCTCAGTATTTAAATTTAATTTTATTGGTCACCAGTTGTAGAACAGTGGGTATCTAGAATGGTGGGAGTAAACTCAAAGTATAGGCATTTAAGGAGAAAATAGATGAAAGCGAGCAGAAATATAATATACAGGTCATTTTTTCATGAAATGTTCAAAGAACAGAGAAAAATAAAATGGCACTAGAACAGAAAAAATAATATCTTTTGACTAGAGTTGAGAAGCATATCTATGACTAGATCCAAAACAATCAGTTATCTGTTACAAAAAGCTCTTCCATTTTATTTGGCCAATGATCTTTGGAAAGTGGTAGGATGAGGATTGTATCTGCCTTTGAAGACGAAAGCCAAGATGATCAGCAGGGTAGATAATAGGCAAGGTCATCCATTCATTTGGCATGCCATGTCCAGTGTCTGCTGCATGCCAGGCACTGTTTTAACTGGTGGTGATTCAGTGACAAACAAGAAACTGTGTCTGCCCTGACTGGGCTTACATTGTAGGGGAATGAAATAACACATACACCTTTACGTGCACTCAGGCACACAACAAAGCGATACGCTGTGTCAGTGCTAGGAAGGTAAGAAGGGGCTGAAATAGGGGATCAAAAGGGAAACTTCTCTGGATAGGGTGATCTCCTCTGCAAAAATGACATTTATGTAGAGAACTGAAGGGTAAGAAGGCACAGAAAACACCAGGGTAGGGCAAGTGGATTGTAAGAGAGAAAACAGCATTAAAAATAGCCTCAAGGTAAAGAGATATGTGAAGGTTGGGGAAACTGAAGGGAAATGAGCATGAGTATAGGCTAGTGGACAAGCAAAGCGGTGGCCCAAGATACATTTAGAGAAGGAGGTGGATCACGAAGGGCCTTACTGGGTCGACGTCTTTGGGTTTTAGGTTAAGTACGATGGAGAGCACTGAAAATGTTCTAAAGTAGGGCAGTGGCATCCAGTTTATGTTTTAGGAAGATCATTCTTTTGTCTACAATGAGAACTGGTTAGAGAGGAGAAAAGGGCGAGGGGAGTACAAAGAGAGGAGTCAGGAAGCTCTTGTAGGCTTCCCCAAGACAGGGAATGGTGTGCTGAACTAGGGCAGGGCAGTGGAGATAGTAAAAAGAGAAATTGTTCAAGATGAACTTGACAAGTGAGATTAATACAAGTTGGACATTTGCCTATTTGGGAGGGTAAGAGAAGAGAGCTGAAGCTGGCTCCTAACCTTGAATTACTGGGCAAATGGTGGTTCCATTCACTATGTGGGGAAGGAAGAAAAGGAGGGCAGCTCCTTCTCTTCCTCCCCAAGCTTTGCAGTTTCCTCCAGCTTTGCAGTTACAGAGGTCCAAAAGGCCATGTGACAGCCATTTGAGTGAGAGTTTGGTCTGTCTCCTTACAAAACTAAACATACCCTTACCATACAATCCAAACATTGCACTCATTGGTATTTACCCAAATGAGAGGAAAGTTTATGTTCACACAAAAACCTGCCTAGGGATATTTGTTCATAATTGCCAAAACCTGGAAGCAACCAAGATGACCTTCAGTAGGTGAACGGACGAATAAGCTGTGGTACGTCCAGACAATAGAATATTATTTAGGACTAAAAAGAAATGACCCTTTGAGCTATAAAAAAGACACAGAGGAGTCTTAAATGCATATTATTAAGTGAAAGAAGCCAACTTGAGAAGGCTCCGTTGCTGTATGATTCCAACTATATGACATTCTAGAAAAAACAAAACTGCAGAGACAATTAAAGTATCAGTGGTGCCAGTGGTTGAGGTACTGAGAGTAAAAATGTATAAGTGGAACACAGAGGATTTTTAAGGCAGTGGAAATAATCCACATGATACTATAATGGGAGATACATGCCATTCTACATCTGTCCAAACCTATGTAACATATAACACTTGGAGTGAGGCCTCAGGTAAGCGATGGGCTTTGGGTGGTGATGATGCTGGTTTATCAGTTAGAACAAATACACCACTCTGGTGAGGGATATTGATAACCAGAGAGGCTACACACATTTGGGGATAGGGGGCATGTGGGAAATGTCCGTCCTTTCCTCTCCATTTTTGGGAAACCAAAATTTTTCTAAAAACAGTCTATTTTAGGGGTCCCTGGGTGTCTCAGTCAGTAAAGCGGCCGACTTCAGCTCAAGTCATGATCTCGCAGTTCTTGAGTTTGTGTCCCACATCAGGCACCTGTGCTGACAGCTCAGAGCCTGAAGCCTGCTTCGGATTCTGTGTCTCCCTCTCTCTCTGCCCCTTCCCAGCTCGCACTCTGTCTCTGCCTCTCTCAAAAATAAATAAACATTGCAAAAAATAAATTAAAAAAAAGTGTATTTTTAAAAAGGGCCTTTTGGAATATGTTAAGTCTGAGAGGACTTAAGACATCCAAATGCAGATGTCAGAAAGGTGGTGAGATATTTGAGTCTGGAGATTAGAGGAACACTGTGGTCTGGAGAGATATATTTAAGAGAGGCTGATGTCAAGAGGAGAGTCAAAACCATGGAAATGTATGGGAATACTCAAGAGAGATGAATGGAGGCATGGGACTGGGTCATGGTGTACTCCAATATTAGAGGCCACAGAGGGAAGAGTTTGGGTGGAACCTGAGCAGGAATTACGTTAGGAGAAAATCCAGCACAAGTATGATGATATAGATCTTTTTTTTTTTAATGTTTGTTTATTTTTGAGAGAGAGAGAGAGAGATAGAGAGAGAGAGAGAGAGAGACACACGGAGTATGAGGAGGCCAGGGCAGAGAGAGAGGGGAGACACAGAATCTGAAGCAGAGTCCAGCTTCTGAATTGTCAGCACAGACCGCAACGCGATGCTCAAACACACAAACCATGGGATCATGACCTGAGCTGACATCGGACACTTAGTCAACTGAGCCACCCAAGGCGCCCCAGAATAATGTAGATCCCTTATTCCCAGTTCAGAGTTCCTTGCTCTAAATCCCATCCATCATTTGCCTCATTACACAAATACACCTAAGAAGTAAATTATATGACTGTACCTTAAACTTTGCTCATGCCTGCCAACACTCACTTGAGCTTTTAGATTAGCAGTACCCATTGGGTGGCTTGGAATATTATTGGATCACAGCCACTGGAAAACCTCAGCGGAGTGACCAATCCCCAGATTACCATTCTTTTTCTCTGTGTCTCTCGTCACACCCTCTCGTCCCCGACCACATCACACACAGCCTGAAAGTCTCCATTTCCACACACACCGTAGATCTGACATGAAGACGCTTACACTGGTGTCTCTGGATTATTCTCAGAGGGAGGCTGTTCAGTTCCTAGCAAATTCCTCAAAATCTGGCTTTAGGGACCAAGGAAACTCAAAATGAACACATACATCAGGTAAGGGATATTGATTTGTCAGATACATGAAAAAATATAGATGACATTTTCTTGAATGGGGTCATCGCATTCCTAGAATTGCCTCAGGACTTTATGGGGTTTTACTAAACAGGGCTTTTAGTCCTTTAGATGGGAATATTTGTTCCCTTTTCTTCCCAGTAAATTGGATGTCACCCTGGGCTGGAAAGCCAAGTGGAGAGCTTCCCTGCTGTCTCTCTGGCACAGTTGTAGGTGTGCCTGGAGCTGGCAGAACTGGAGGAATGTGTTTGGTTTTAGTTTACATTCTCACCCATTGGTACTATACATGTTGGAGAAGTGCTTTCCATATTGAGACTCCGTATGAAAGTGTAAAACACCAGCATGTGCAGTAAGTGCGAATATGGGCAGTGATTTTGCTTGTTCTTTTAAAAGATGCTCATATTACAAAGCAGGCAAGTTAAAAATTGCACCCATTCTGCCTGATCGCTAGTCATAAGCCCTTAATCTGCTTTGAAGGTGACTGTATAACTGTTAAATGTGCTTTTCAATAGCCTGGTGATATTTAGTGTCAGAGAGTTTTTGTATAATTGTCATATAACAGTATATTATTTTCAGTTACACAAAATAATGATTCGATACTTGTATACACTACAAAATGATCACAGCAAGTCTGTTTACCATCACCATACACAGTTACAATTTTTTTTCTTACGATGAGGAACTTTCAGGATTTGTTCTATGGCAACTTTCAAGTATGCACTACAATATTATTGACTGAAGTCTCCATGGCTGTATATTATACCCCCATGGGTTATTTATTTTACAATTGAAAGTTTGTACTTCTTGGTGCCCTTCACATGTTTCTCCCAACCCCTCACTCCTTTTTCTTTAGCAATCACCACTCTTCTCTGTATTTATAAGTTGTGTTTGGTGTTAGTTGTTCATTTGTTTTGTTTCTTAGATTCCACATGTAAGTGTATTTCACTTGGCATAATGTCCTTAAGCTGGTCCATCCATGTTGTCATAATGGTAAAATTTCCTTCATTTTTATGGCTGAGTAGTATTCTTCTGTGTGTGTGTGTGTGTGTGTGTGTGTGTGTATGTATGTGTCACGTCTTTTTTACCCATTCATTCATTAGGTTGTTTCCATATCTTGGCTACTGTAAATGATGCTGCAATGAACATAGGGGTGCATATATTTTTTCAAATTAGTGTTTTCATCTTCTTTTGGGTAAATACCTATTAGTGGAGTTGCTGTATCATATGGTACCTCTATTTTTAATTTTTTGAGGAACCTCCATACTGTTTTCAGCAGTGGCTTTACCAATTTACATTCCAACCAACGGTGCACAGGGGTTCTCTTTTCTCTATATCCTGGCCAATACTTGTAATTTCTTGTCTCACTGATAATAGTAATTCTAACGGATACTGAGATGATACCTCATTATGATTTTGATTTGCATTCCTCTGATGATTAGTGATGTTAAACATCTTTCAATGTGTCTGCTGGCCATCTGTCTGTCCTCTTTGAAAAATGTCTGCTCAAATCCCCAGCCCATTTTTTAATCAGGTTTTTTTGGGGGGGTTTTGTGATTGTTTTGCTATTGAGTTGGATAAGTTCTTTACATGTTTTGGATATTAATATGTCATATATGTGATTTGCAAATATTTTCTCCATTTAGTAGGTTGCCTTTTCATTTTATTGACAGTTTGCTTTGTGTGAAGAAGCTTTTTAGTTTGACGCAGTCCCATTTGTTTATTTTTGGTTTTGTTGCCTTTGCTTTTGGAGTAGATCCAAAAAATCATTGCCAACACTGATATCAAGGAGCTTATCACCTATATTTTCTTCATAGACTTTTATAGTTTTGGGTTTTATAGTCAGTTCTCAAACCCATTTTGAGTTAATTTTTGTGTATTTGTAACGTAGTAGTCTAGTTTCATTCTTTAGCATGCGCCTGGTCAGCCTTCCCAGCACCATTTACTGAACAGACTTTCTGCTTCCCTTGTCCTAATTTAATAAGCCTTACATGCTTATGTTTATGCCTGTGATCTGTTCTGTTCCAATGGTTTTTGTATCTGTGTTTATGCCGATATCATGCAGTTTTGATTACTGTGGCTTTGTAATATAGTTTGAAATCAGAGAGTGTGACGCCTCTGCTTTGTTTTTCTTTCTCAAGATTGCTTTGACCACTTTGGGTCTTTTGTGATTCCATGCAAAGTTTAAAATTATTTGTTTTACTTCTGTGAAAGATGTTATTGGGATTTTGATAGGGATAGGATAGGGTAGTAGGTTTTATGTATCACAAAGAGGTTAGTAGATAGTTCATTTTTTGTGCATGGAAATGCAACATATTTTTGTATATTGATTTTTTATCCTGAAACTTCACTGAATTTATTTATTAGGTATAACAGCTTTGGGATGAAATCTTTAGAGTTTTTTTATGTATATAAAATCATGTCATCTGCGAATAGTGACATTTTTACTTCTTCCTTTACAATTTGGATGCCTCTACATTTGTACTTACCTCCCCTGTGTTACATTTTTGTTGTCACATTTTCTATCTTTATATTTTGTGTGTCCCTTAAGTAATTATTGTAGTCATATATTTACTACTTTTATATTTTAACCCTTGTATTAGCCTTTATAAGTGATTAATCCACTACTTTTACATATATTTACCTTTACAGATGAGATTTATACTTGTGTATCTTTTCTTTGCACTAGCTAATACCCTTCCTATTCAACTTAAAGTTCTTTAACATATAAGGCCAGTTTAGCAGTGATACTTTAACTTTTGCTTGTCTGGAAAACTCATTATTTCTCATTTGATATGGAATTATAAACCTTTCCAGGTAGAGTATTCTTAGTTGGATGTTTTTCACTTTCAGTACTTTGAATATATCATGCCGTCTCCTTCTGACCTACAAAGTTTCTGCTGCAAAATCTGTGAAAAGTCTTATGGGAGCTCACTTATACATAAATTATTTTTCTCTTGCTTTTAAAATTATTTAGCTTTTGGCATTTTCATTGTAATGTGTCTTGGTGTGGATTTCTTTGGGTTCATCTTATTTGATTCTCTATGGGTTTCTTGAGTCTAGATGTCTGTTTCCTTCCCCAGATTAGGGACATTTGGGGCCATTATTTCTTCAAATAAGTTTTCTGCCCCTCTCTCTCTCTCTCTCTCTCTCTCTCTCTCTCTCTCTCTTTCTCTCTCTCTCAGACCCTTGTAATGTGAATGTTATTCCACTTGATGTTGTCTTACTAGTCCCTTAAGCTATCTTCATTTTCTCCTCCTTTTTTTAAATTCTTGTGCTCTGTTTAGATGAGTTCAGTGCCCTGTCTTCAAGCTCAGTAATCTTTTCTTCTGCTTCATTTGGTCTGATACTGAGCCCCTGTATGTAGTTTTTAGTTCAGTCATTGTATTCTTCAGCTCTGTGACTTCTTTTTGGCATTTTTGAAAACATATTCTGTCTCTTTGTTGAAATTCTGTGTTCATCCATTCTTCTCCTAAGTTCAATGAGCATGATTATGGTCGTTACTTTAAACTCTTTATCAGGTAAATTACTTGTGTCTGTTTTATTAAGGTTTTTTTCCTGAAGTTTTATCTTGCTCTTTCTTTTGGAACATATTCCTCTGTTGCCTCACTTTACTTGACTCTTTGTATTTATTGTATTAGATGAGTCCGCTACCTCTCCCCATCTTGAGAGAGTGATGTTGTGTTGAAGATGAACTTTGTCATTCAACTTTGCACTAGCTCTTGATTATCTCTTGAACATTTGTGATTGTCTGAGCAGCCTGATTTATTCTTTATAGGTGCCAATGTTGAGGATATGCCCAGACCTATCAGTATTCGAAAGGGAAGGATCTCAATCAGCACCTAATTTCAGGCTGACTGGAAGTCAGACCCTCAGGTCACAGCTTTTAAAGTATTTCAATAAATACAGTCCTATGGGACCACAGTTGTAAACCCTGTTGGCCTCAGACAAGGAGATCTGGAGGTCTCTCTTGGGTGACACAAAAATCCAGGGCTCCAGATACGTGTATGAGCTCCTTTCTGAAATGTACTGGTGAGCCGTTGTGAGGCCTAGGGAGAACACAAAGAAGGTATCCCTCCCCACCCCTGTTCCCTGAGATTACCTCTGAAGTCTCTAGATGTGTGGCAAACCTGAAGCCTATCTTCTCAGACTGAAGCTCCAGGACAAGTAAATAGGCCTTTTTCATGGGAGACTCAGAATGTGTTTCATTCTGCTCTCTGTACACTGCTCTGGGGGTGGTAGCCTGCCAAGAACTGTCTTGGATTCTTACAGTTTCATGGGAATTTAGAATGCAAGGCCCCCTAACAGATCACATGATAAAAGGAGAGTTGCCCTTTGTTGTCCGCATGCACCCACTGGCTTTAGCAAGGCAGCTGGAGAGTGCAGGGTGGTGTGTGTACATTGGCTTTAATGGGGCAATGGGAGAGCGCAAGAACCACACATGCCCACTGGCTTTAGTGGAGCAGCAAGAGAACACAGAGACAAGGCCACATTTGCCAGTTTTAGCAAGGCAGCAGGAGATTGCAAGAACTGTGTATGCCTGCCAGTGCTAGGAAGGTAAAGAAAGAGTGCAAAACTGGTGCTCACCACCGTCTTCATCCCAGAGAATCTCAACAGGTCCCCACCCCTCTGGGAGAGGCTTTAAGATTAGCAAATGGATCTTATTCACAAGTAGTCTAGGCACTTTTCAAACTGCTACTTTGGTCCTGAGCCCTGGAGTGGATGAGTCTGCACACAAACCCTTTAAGAACAGTATCTCATTTCCCTAGAGCCCTTTGGGTCCCCAGGATATAAGCCCCATTGTTTTTCAAGGTACGTATTTTGAGGGCTGTCTCTCTGGTTCAGGTTCCAAGGGTTGGGGTGCCTTCTGTGGGGTACAAACCCCTCACTCCTCAGGAAGAAGCTCCTGCTTTGTGAGATATCCTCCTGGTTGTGGGTCATTGCACCAGGATTGGGCTTTGGGCAAGACCAATCTCTGCCTCTCCTACCCATCTCAGTATGGCCCTTTTCTTCTTTGTTGTGGAAAAGCTATTCAGCTGGTTTTCAGGTCTTTTTTAGAAGGAATTGTTCCATATTTAGCTGTAGATTCAGTGTACATGGGAGGAGGTGAATTCAGGATCTTTCTGTGCTGACATCTTGGGCACTTTCCACCAGAACGTTATGTTGTATTTCTCTTTCATAGGTATTTGATGTACATTAAAGAAGTGGTCTAGGAGTGAATTTAATTTATTTGATTTTTAGTGGAATTAAATTTAAAATTAACAGACTGAATACACATAGCCTACATGTAATTTATACTCTTTTGGAACGACTGCTTCAAAGGACTTTTTGTTCCCATGACCTCAGACTTGATACTAACACACGAAAAACATTAACTATAATACTAAATACAGGAATACGCCCGTATCAGAAGGAATTTTGAGAGAATCCTATAGCTAAGATTGATCTCATTGAAAGCAAAGACTATGTCAATATAGAAAGTGTTATGTCTTTTATTTAAAAAAAAACAGCGAAACTCTTCAGTAAAACCATACATTCGAATAATGGAGAAAGAAAATGCATCAGCAAAAGCCTTGTTAATAAAATATAACTTGTACTCCTTCACTTTAAAAGAATGCCCACTTCTATTTTAATACTTAACAGATACGGTTTGTGATTACTCAACTTGGTTGTGCTTAAGTAAAACCTTTTATAACTCCTTATTAATTTTTTCTTTTCATTGAAACGCAATATTTTGTGCTACATTTCAGCAGATATGAATGCTGCTGTTTCAAGTGCAAGAAGAGTAACCTCCAGAACATATTATAAATTGGCTAGCCTCAGAATAGGGGAGATGATTAGATTGTCGAGTTTCCTGCTGAGCGGTACATGCTTGTTTTGTAATACTGTTTTATGAGTCAGAGATTCAAACAGAACATGTAGGTCCAATTCAATACCTCAGCATTGTTGATCTGCTTTTTATTGATTTTTCATCTGCTCAAATCTTGAGTTCTTGGTAGGTTTCAGGAATGTTGTAGCCAGAGGTTGTGGCGGCGTAGGGGGGGTTGCTTTAATTAGAAATGCATTGTTCTCCCTGGAATATCATGAGCTCTTTGGTTGCTTTTGGGTTTGGTTTTACCATATTCACAAAGTAGGATCTTTTCCGCTACAGAAAAAAGTTCTCTTTGTGTGGGCAAAGTCAGAGTAATAAGGGCTTATAGATTTTGTGTCTGAGCATCACTGAAGACAGTGACTTACCCTGTATACATTTGTTTCTTGGACAGGTAAACAATCTCATATTAAATATGGAGACAGGTTGCCTATAAATTTTGAGCCCATTATTTGCCTGATCAATTTTTCATAGCTCTTCTATTTTATATTACTAAATAATTACCTTAGGACACGTGGAGAGAAAATTGCTAAACATTTTTATGCCATTTGAAATTACCGTCTAAAACCCAGTTATATTTCCTTTTTTCCTTCCTTATCATTGCCTCTGTTAATTTTTCTTCAGGATCCATTGCACAGTGTACAGTGACATTGTAAGTGGGTTGTACTTCCTCACATCAGTGCCTTGTTAATGCCATTCATTAATCTAGAACCTTGAGCTTGTTCAGAGATGGTTAGATATTCCATATTTCCATGGAGTTTTGGGGAAGGGTGACAGCTTACTTACAGCTTCTGCAACCAGACCTCGTTGGTTGTCATGTCATTTTTAATACTGATAAAATGGAAGGGCATGCACACGAACTTGGAGCCTTTGAAAGCAGGAAGAGAGGCACAGTGGCACACATGCAACGTACACAGTCATTCCATCACCTTGCACTGTGCTGGAACAAATCAAGTCTTTCTGTATTGGTTTACCTCCCTGTTTGCTTTCTGCACCTGGCAGAGAATGAATTCATGTTCAGGAGCAAGTTCTCCTCCTAGAGAGCCTCAGATGAAGTTGCCAGTAGTAGCACCAGGTCTGGCAACCCTAAAGTATATTTATTCTGGGAGACCAGTCCAAGCTGACCCAAAGGGCTGAAGCCCTAGTCTACAGAGCATAAATGCAGTTCTTTTCTGTATCAGCAGCAACATCTCCTTGTCTGCTCTACTCTTCTATCTTTTAACCTCAGCACAGATTCCTCACCCCTACCATGAGTTCAAGTATTAGTCTCAAACAACCACAGGGGTGATGTTTTCTGGGATGTGGTAAAAAGTTAATGGGAAAAAACCTCCAAAATTCAAATGAAAAATTACTACAAAGAGAAAAGCCATTTCTTTGCTATTTCCAAAGCCAGTCCTCTTGCTGCATTTACTTTAAGAGATAAACATTTCAAGGTGTTCACAGAAGGCTATAGGGATAAGACTGATTCAGCATCAGGGGTTAAGGGTACAGACAAGGTGTCTGGATCCAAGACTAGACTATGCATGTCCTCCAGGGGGCAAGACCATGCCAAGTCTCTAGACAATGTAGTCTGGTGGAATTTTCTGAACGATGGAACCTTTCTACTTTGTACGGTCTCGTATGCACTAGCTGTGTGTGACTGTTGAATACTAGGAATGTAGCTCGTGCAACTGAAGGACTCTATTTTACAAATTTTCTTTCATTTTAATCAATTTAAGTAGCCAAATGTGGCGACTGGCTACCATAGTAGTACAGGTCCGACATCATACGTGCAAAATTTGTTAAACTTCCTTAAATAAGTATATAAGTATATAAGCTGAGTTATTCTGGTTCACCTTCAGAGGACAAACATGATAAACATATTTTTATTAGAATGATACTTTATTCTTCACTATAAAACTTTATATTTCTTAAGCCCATAAGCATAGCTTGTGGGAGTAAATGGCTAAGCATATTAATCTATCAGACAAAAGCATTGCCAGTATTTACATATTACTATGTCTGGCTGAACATGTGTGTGTGTGTGTGTGTGTGTGTGTTTTAATTCTCTCTGCAGAGATATGCACATATCCAAATGTATGGTTTGTGTAAACCAGACATCCAAGTTGTTGACCAAAATTTTTTTCACCAAGCTTTATTGAAATTAGGTAAGCCATGTGTTGTATGTTGCTAAAACAGACTGGAAATAAGTCAGCTGGGCTGAAATTTGAGGTTTTCTTGGGACAATGTCAAGATAGTCCTATAATCAAAGTGCTATGCAAACATTCAGAGATGTTCACAGGCAGGGTGATAATCGTACTCACTTAGGGATCTATGCTGCCTTCAATACAGATGTGTAACCCCATTAACATTAATAGGACTCACGCTCACGTATTGATGGAGAGTAAATCCCTAATTAGTAGTGAGAACTGTTATCACCCCCACTGTGATAATACCTCTGAAACATTTTAATGTCACTGTGATAATAGGTGCATCTTTAATTTTTTTAAACAATGCGAAAGTTGGCATACAATCAAGATGTATATACCTGTAACTCTCACAGGTAAATTTTTTGTTTTACTAATGGAGTCTGGCCCTGATTCTGGTAGGAGCAGGTAGAAAAAGAGTTTCTTCTTTTTATTAACTTAGGAGGACGTGAATGTTTCTGTCATGCAAAGAGAGGAGGTGCTCGTTCTTTTTCCTTCCCGGGATGGTAATTATTCTACAAAGATTTGCGGAAGATTCCAGCGAAGGGCTAATATCTGAAGCAGTGGCCTTTCATCCCTTTTAGAATGTAATATGTAAATAGGATATTCATTGGACATGGTTTGGCTCCTCTTGGTAATGGAAGGGACAGGGATTGAAGCAGGGAGCTTCCTGTCCACAGCAACGTGTTATTGATGAGCTGGCATTTGCCCTGTGGCCCTCCCAGAGGATTGCTTACATCTATTACTCACACACATCGATTGGTTAATTTGATAATTCTATCACCAATCGGCTGGTGTCTGACCTTTCACCATGGCAATGATGGCAGGCTCTTCATTTTTACATTGCAGACCAGTTAGATTGACCTTTTTGAGGAGAATGTCAAGGTATCCCTTGATCTTAACCTGTCACTGTATTTGTTAGAACCACCCTGTCCCTTAACCTTGATTTATGGTATTTCAGCACTCAGGATATATATTGTGTTTGTTTTAAAAATTCTTCCTAAGATACGCTGATCTGAGGGAAGAGGCTTTACAATTAAAGTTCCATTCCTGCCACATGAGTTTTGTGCTCAGAAACTGGCAGTAGCTGTTTGGGGTTTTGTTTTGTTTTGTTTTGTTTTCATTTGACATGTCGGTTTACACTTTCCCAGGATACTTCTCATAATCATTTTGGTGGCAAATTGAAATGCAAGGCTGATTTTTGTGGCATTTCCTGAACTTGATCTCTCCTGTCCCCTCACAAATTGATGAAGCTGGTAAAACCTCTTTGAATGCCTTCTGCAAATCAGCAGAAGTATTGTGGTAAAGTTCTGTTTGCACTCAGAGTTTTTATTCTTTTTTTTTTCATGTTCCTAATTTATACTCTTGCCAGAGGGGAGAAATTGTCTTGTCTATGAGCTGCTCCTTGGGGAGCAGTACAAGGGCATCACTCTGTGACTCTGAAACCATAGATTTGCTCTCCAACTCAACTGGAGGCAAAATGAAAAGGAACTTTCTCCCCCATCCTTCCATGTGTATTTGTACACTCACATGTTGTGTACATGCAGACACATGTATGCTTATTCAGGCATGCTCCGTGTTACCTCAGCCTGCTGTGAGAGACAGCAGAGAGATGGTATATAATTAAGGCTCTGTCATTATCTAGCTGAAAATAGAGGGAGGGGCTAGCCCCTTGGCTTCCCTGTGACTAAAAACCAGCCAAACCAATTTCACTAAAATTTAGTAAAATAAAAACTGTGCTCCCAGGATGAGAAGTTGCATGCCAAATTTCAGCCTGAAGCGAATTTAAATGGCTGAGTTATAAACCTTTCATAAAGGATGTTTTGTCACTCACTAAAGATAAAAAGGCTCCTTTTTTGAAAAGGAAATTATCTAGGCACATAGTCTTTAGCGGGGATTGTTGCCATTTATTTAAAGAAAACACAATTTTAAATGACTGGGTTTTTGAGGACTGAAAGCAGCAACTGTGTCTGAGCAGTAATTATGTTTCATAATTTTGTTTAGCAAGTATTACATATTATATGAATAGCATCATCGTAAAAATGATTAGCATTCATACTATGCAAAATTCTGCATATTAAGAGCTCCACAGTAGTGTCCTACATACAATACATTGTAATGGCTCCAAATTATATTGTGTCAGTCAGAGCACTCTGTTCCTGTGGCCCGCCCTGGGGCCCCACTCTGTGCCAGAGCTGAGATCAGACCTCCACTTCACACCAAGCACCAGGAGGATGGCCTCTTCCAAAACAGCCTTAGAGAAACCCCTCAAGTTAAAGTAACAATTCCATCTGTGATGTAGATGTTTCTATGTATTCTGCAAGCCTAGAAAAACACCCCTTAGTCCTGTTATGTCCATTTGTCAATGTGCATGTGGTGTTGGGGTGTGAAACTAAAGCATTTTCAATGCATTCGCAAATGATCCCCTGGGGATGATGGAGCTTGTTGACTGTGATGTTTCTTCCTTACGTCTTGTATTTGGAGCTTCACTGTCTCAAAACATTTTCCCAGCTTGAATATCTGGCTGTGAAGCAAGGCAGTGATGTTTCAGCTGGGGAGACCCACAGAAGTTGGGAATGGGATTAGGGTCAGACCTGTACCTACAGGGACCCATCTCTCTTGTCTGAGAGATGCACAATTTCAAGGACCACAAAATATGCAATAAAAGCTATTTTTATTGCTACTACTGTTGTTTAAAAACATTAATTCATTCTGTTTTCATAATTTGTTTTTTAAGTAAACAACATTCCATGTAAAATCAAAAATTAATATGGGGGGGGCGGTATAAGTGACCATCTGCATAGTAAATCTTACCTAAAAATTTAACTTCCCCAGAAAATATTACTGAGAAAAGTACTCTGTCCAGTCTTGATTTTTTTTTCCAGAATCAAACCTCAGAGACTTTAAATACTTTCACTTTGACTGTATAAATCGGGCCCCAGAGAAAATAGAAGACAAAATTTGAAAGCTGTTAGTACACACACACACACACACACACACACGAAGGAAGGAAGGAAGGAAGCAAGGAAGGAAGGAAGAAAAAGATAGAAACGAAGGAAGAGAAAGAAAGAAAGAAAGAAAAGAGGGAAAGAAGGAAAGAAAGAGGGAAAGAAAGAAGGAAAGAAAAGAAAACTGTTAATACACCTTCTTTGGCAAATGCCCTCTAAATCCTGGAGGGTGAATTTCAAGCTTTAACCATTCTTAAAAACAAAGAAGGAGAGGGTGTAACTAGTCTAGACTCCACTTTTCCCATAGTGCTTAAAGGTGAAGCTTCATTATACCACCCCAACCAACTGGTGAAAGAGAGCATAATTGTCTGAGATCACTTGAAACAGATCACACCTTAAAGTCCGGTAAATCTTAGTAACCCTGCACCTAACCTGGCACATGTAGCTATGTCAGCATGTTTTTGATCTGAGCGTGTGCCTCTTGATTAGCTTTAAATCTGGCATTTACTCTTGGGGCAGGAGTTTTCACCAATTGAAATGGAGACCTTTTAATCTGTTATTGATAACGCATATCCATCCAATATTAGTAACAATATTTGCAGGCTACCCAGTGTCCCACACACTCAAACATGCCGATTCCCTCTGCTGTCTGGATGTTTTCTCATTTCTTTTCATTGCCCACTACTCGTAACAGTTTATCTCTGGCAGTCTTCTCACATGGAGGCATAAAAAGAATGCCTGTTCTGTGTTTCTTTTTCTCCTCTGCCCATCCCCAGTGTCTGTTTTGCTGGTCTTGTGGAGTCTAAATAGAAGAAAATAAAGGAATCAAGGGTTCATCGCATTTCTCTTACATTCTCCCCATCGTTACTCCCCTCCCTCGCTGATTTCTTACAAAACTGTTTCTTCGGGGTCATAGTGCTATGTACAAGACAGAAACAAAAAGGTCATACGGCTGCATGATTATTCTGCACAGAAAGAGACTTTGAGGAAGGAGCCTAACAATTTGGTGCCCAGCAATCACACAGCTGATCAAATCCAGAGTCTGAGTTGGGATATTTTTTCTTTAGGAAATTCAGTACCACATTAGGGAGGTTTATTTTAAAATCTAGGAAGTGGGTGGAAGAAGAGGCTTTTAAGAATCCCAAGTAGTGGAAGTTTTAATTTGAAGCTCAAGTATCTGAGAATTTGGAGGAAGCTCTGTTTATTCCCCGCTCTGGTGACTTTCAAAGTAGGTTTCTGTGCTCTGCAAACAGAACACGGGTCTTAGGCAAGACCCTTCTGGTTTTCCACACCTAAGCACTGCAGCCTAAGCATTCAGAGGCTGGCACACAGGAACTATGTGCAGTGTCCGTCTCGCATGAAGATGACCCAAATGATTGGGGCTAGTGGAAGGTAGTGGTGTTTAGGGCACTTTCTCTGAAACCAGGTTGTTGTTTTTATTTGTATCAAGAGAAGAGTTACCAAGAGAAGAATATGGCCTGCTGCATAGAAACGCTCTGCCAGCTTCTTTGGATAGAATTCTGGTCTGTTCTGGCTCTTTTTTACTCGGCCTTTTTTCAACTCCAGTCGTGGGCTCTTACTTTTTGAGACAAAACCATGTGGGAGAGGGTAATCACACGCAGACGTTGGGGGTTGTTGTTTTGTTTTGTTTTGCTAAAATATGATCTCCAAGGACAGTTAAATGATAGTCTAAACTAGATCGAATGTAATCCTTGAAAAGGAAAAACTAGCAGTCCCGTGTAAGAGCGGAGGCTAGCTATCACGGGCCACTCGGCCCAAAAAATACAAACATGCAAATGGAAGAGGCTTGAATTATTCCGCAGGATTAGAACATGCTTTCCTACTAATAGGAGCAATTTTTAAAAATTAGTATTTTATCATGGTGGAGGTCACTTGTGGGAAAGAGCACTGAGTATTATATGGAAACCAACCTGACAATAAACTATAAAGTTAAAAAAAAATTAGTATTTTAGATGATGGGTTTTTTTTTTAATGTTCATGTTCAAAACACTATCTCTCTCTTTAAGTCAAGAGAAATAACTTTTACGATTCTCATATTTAATGTTAGCTACTAGAAGACATGTCAATATATAATTTCATATCTCCTTAAAAATTCTTACAGAACTGATGTAAACTGAAGGGTGTGTGGCACACATACCCTTCTGTCTATCCTCTGTGTTAGGGAGTGATTTAATGAAGATTTTCTTTATATGGAAAAACGAAAAGTAATATAGAGGGAATCTGAAGATGAAAGTTCACAGTAAAATAAACAATATCCCTCTTAATAGTGCAGTGTGAAAGCTTAGCTCAGTAGTGTGTATTTTGCATAATATATAAATAACTTGATTTATTGTCAGTGAGGGACAATAGTATTAAAGGTGAATTTGAAATGCAAGGCCTTTACCCTCTTTAAAAGTTAGCTTTTTCTAGGGGCACCTGGGTGGCTCACTTGCTTAAGCATCTGACTTCAGCTCAGGTCATGATCTCACAGTTCGTGAGTTCAAGCTCCATGTCGGGCTCAGTGTTGACAGCTCAGAGCCTGGAGCCTGCTTTGGATTATATGTCTCCCTCCCTCCCTCCCTCTCTCTCTCTCTCTGTCCCTCCCCCACTTGCACTCTCTCTCAAAAATAAATAAACATTAAAAAAATTTTCTTAAAAGTTAGATTTTTCTTAAAATGTAATATAATATGTCCTACTAAACATTGACAACTCTCCTTTTCTTTTTTAAGTTGATTTATTTATTTTGAGAGAGAGGGTGGAGTAGAGAGAGAATCTCAAGCAGGCTCTGCAGAGACAGATACAGGGCTTAAACTCAGGAACCAACTTTAGGAACCGTGAGATCATGACCTGAGCCGAAACCAAAAGTCAGATGCTTAACTGGCTGAGCTGCTCAGGTGCCCTGGCAGCTCTCCTTTGTAACAACAACAACAAATGAACGCATGGCAACCTCCCTGTCAAATTCTCTCCTTTTTCCTTTCATCTGGTTTTTTTAAAAAAAATTTTAATGTTTTATTTATTTTTGATACAGAGAGAGACAGAGCATGAGGGGGGAGGGGCAGAGAGAGAGGGAGACACAGAATCCGAAGCAGGTTCCAGGCTCTGAGCTTATCAGCACAGAGCCCAATGCGGGGCTCGAACCCACGAACGTGAGATCATGACCTGAGCTGAAGTCAGAGCCTTAACCGACTGAGCCACCCAGGCACCCCTCATCTGGTTTTTTGAACATAATCTTTCAGACCTCTATTTCTTGTTTCATATTGGTCTCCTTCCTGCAATCCGTGTTTCTATAGTCTTAGAAAACGTCTCCTAGGTCTAGATTTCAGGTTCATGACTAGGGTGTTCAGTCCTGAGCCTTCTCTGACCCACAGAAGAGGGTATAGCCCACAGCAGCTCACTGAGGAAAGCCATGCTTTTTTTTCTTGTTTTTTTTTTTTTAATGATTATTTATTTTGAGAGAGAGAGAGACAGACAGATAACCAGCAGAGAAGGGGTAGAGAGAGAGAACAGAATCCGAAGCAGCCTCCAGACTCTGAGCTGTCAGCACAGAGCCTAACCTGGGACTCAAACTCACAAGCTGTGAGATTATGACCTGAGCTGAAGTTGGACACTTAACTAACTGAGCCACCCAGGAGCCCCAGACATACTCTCTTAAGACCTCATTTAAGGGATCTAGGTGTTGATTTCTGATTTCTGTGTTGGACTTTGAAGTGGTTGGTGTCATACTCTAGAATTTGCATATCACAAAACAGGGAGATAATTGTCTTCGGAACTTTCTCTGGAGCATATTTATATATTAAGTAATAAGTGAATCATTATCCAGGCAAAGGACCAAGTAGGTAAACCCTCTAATGAACAGCAGTATCATTATTTCATCTAATTCATCCAATTGCTCCCCATCCAAAAATTAATTTCAAGTCATAAGGGTAATATAAGAAAATAAAATACTATTTATAGGTCCCCAAATCTATCCTAGTATTAAAAATTATCTTTGTACTTATTGTGGCACCACAAATTCAATAGACTAAAAAGTCTGTTAAATAAAAGGCAACTGGCAGATGGGGGTAGTGGGAGTACTGGGACCCCCCCTCCCCCCGCCAAAGCACCTCTTTGTGTTTTTCTTTTGCTTTATTTATATCTGTGTCTAACTCTAGTTTAAATGCATTGTTTCCTTTTTGTTGTTGCTGCTCTTAACACTTGGTCTTTCTCCTCTCCTTTTATTCCTTACCTTTTTCAGCAGAGAAGGCTCTTTACCTTCTCTTAGATCCCTGGCATTCAAATCTAGCTTTCTAGTCTTCGCCTTAATTGCTGTTAGCCAAAACTGAATTCCTGTCTTGCCCCTGCTCTGTTCTGACCTGACTTCTCCCTGTTTGAGACAACTCAGTTTACTTCTTAAGTCATCTTATTTCATCTTTGATTTTGTATGTTTTCTTTCTCTGTCCAAAATAAGATGATTGCAAATCAGAAGAACCAGATTCTGTTCTTGTTTTCCAAGACTCCTAAAATAGACTCCTTCTCTATACCTCTTCTTATCCCTGTGAGTGAATAAGTAGTTTTGTTTTGCTTTCTCAACAATATCTTCTGCAACTCTTCTCTTTACTGGCTCTGCTATCTCTAAGCCTCTGTCCTTAAATGTTCATAGTATCATGTGGTAAAACCCTTTTCTCTCCTTCTCCTTTTTCTTTCAGTCCTAGCCTAATAACTTACTGTGAGCTGTCCTTCCCGCCCATAAAAGCAAATTGAGCCACCAATTTGGGGATTGGTTGAAGTAAGAATGCCTCATCTAGGAATTATGGAAACTTCCAGGGACTTGGAAAGGTCCAAGATACCCCAAACTCAGGGGCACCTGATGGCTCAGTCAGTTAAGCATCTGACTTTGGCTCAGGTCATGATCTCATGGTTCCTGGGTTCAAGCCCCACATCAGGATCTGTGCTGACTGCTCAGAGCCTGGTGCCTGCTTCGGATTCTGTGCCTTCTTCTCTCTCTGCCCCTCCCCAGCTCATGCTCTGTCTCTCAAAAATAAAGGTTGAAAAAAAGTTTAAGATACTCCAGACTCAGCTAATCACAAGGCCTCCATACTATCTATACTTTCTTTGTCACCATCTTCTTCATGAGCTATAGCAACCACCTCAACAAATAATATGCACTAAGCTCTCTCAGGATTTATTTTTTGTAAAATTTCCAGTTATGACATTATAACCAAGAATACACACAAAATGATGGCAGAAAAGAATGCTAATGCAAAAACTAAAAAGGAGTTGACTAGGCTATATAACAATGTTAACAATTACAATAATACCTATATTATATTATGCACATGATATAACACTATAGTAATAGCCCAGTACTATAAATGGCCCAAGCTTCCATTCCAATTGAACCACTTACTAACTAAGAGATAAGATACTTATTCTAACGATGAAAAATAATAATGCTTATGCCATAGAACTATTGCAGGGATTGGAGAAAATATATAAAAAATCATATTGAGCATGTGGTAGTTGCTCAATAAATGATCAAAAAAAGAAATAAAAAGACCCTAATTGGTAAGATAAAATGATACCTTTGGATTCCATGGCTCCAGCATATTTAGTCTAACCCATTGAAACAGAACTTCCATAGACCGTGTTGTTCTATTTCTTGCTTCTTTGTTAAAAAAAAAAAAGTACATGGCAACAGGAAGAGCCTTACATCCTTTTATATAGATTATTGAGACTCACTGAAAATGTGATTCTTGAAAACATACATTGTCCAAAGAACTTGGGAAATACTTGACACACGGGAAAAATTTGACCTCTGTCAGAAAAGCTGAAGAGAAAGTTGAAAGAGGGAATTACTCCCAACTGAAAATTTTTTCATTTTATGCTCTGTTCATCTTTTTTCTTTATTTTTTATTTTCTCTTCTTAGAGAATTTATGTTGATGTACAAGGAAACATACATCATGTAATAGGGAAGGTCTGATTGTTCTGTTATATGCTGGTTGATAGAAAGGATACCTCAACATTTTGCGTGATGTCCCATGAGCAACAGTATTATCTAGATATTGTTAACTAGATATTATTCCAGGGTTGTGAAAAATAAATCTCTGTCCAAAGCTAAGTGCTGTTACCCATACCACCTAAGGTATTGACCAGTGCCTCCAAAAATGTCCATGCAAACAGTATGGAAAAGCTTAGTAGCACTAATGCCTGAGATCTAATCATTTGGGAAGAGAGCTACCAGTGTATCTTGAGTTCCATGCTTGATCATAAATGAAATCCCAATTATATGTAGAATGGATTGAGCAGGCTGCCATCTTGAATTCCTCTGTGAACTGAGTTACACTGTGAGGTCTTTTTTCCTTATGCTGTGTGTTATTGTGTCTGGCAGAAGACTTCTATATTGTATGTGCTTTGAAGACTTCACAAATACCATAGAATATGTAATGCATTTACAAAACTACCAACAATAAAAGCTGGCATGAGCTTTAAGAAATGTGATTCCCAAGACTTTTATATTTCTAATCGTATGCAGAACAAACTGGTTTACTTAGCCTCCTTGGCATATGGGATGGAAATTCTCTAACAGTCCCTATGTGGCATTTAAAATTTGCTGTCCATTTTAAAGGGTAATAGCCCTTTTGCAACAAAATTAAATTAATTAAATTGTTAGACTCGAGGATTCTCTGAATTCATATTTTTTCAAACTTGCATCCTTAAGTTCTGATTTAAGGAAATGTTTATTCAGCACCTACTATGTGTTGACACTTTTTCTGGGCATCAGAGAAACAATAGTAAGCAAAGTAAACATGGCCCCTGTGATATTTGTGCTTATAGACTTTGGAGGAGTTACAGACAAGTAACTAAACACTTAGAATTTATGTTGTAATAGCGAAAGAGCAGCTTGCCATGGGGTCTTTTGGGAGGAACACCCAGCAACCCAGACTTGGAAGGAAGCTGACAACCACAGAGATGGATTAGTATTAGGCAGAAACAGTGAGGGGAAAACTAGCCAATAATTCATGTCTCTCCAAAATAAATATTTTAGACAAATATTTGCCTTCAGTAATTTAAATATAAATTTTGAAAGTTTAGCAAGAATATCAAGTTAATATACACAAGCAGTTAATCAAGTATCATTATCAGAGCATTATCAATACTTTTTATAAAAGATTACTAATAAAGCATATCAGCCAGTAAAATATTGACTCTAGAGAATTAACATAGTTTAACATCCAAGACTATAATATATATTTAAATTTATAACTTCATATAAATATTGTAGCCACATAGTAGGTCCTAAACTAATAGTGGTTGAGTGTTTAATGGGAGAAAGTGGAGAAAAAGAATACACTGTCTAGGAAAAAAAAAGAAGTTTCTTCTCTCCAACGTTAGCAATTGCTGTTGTGATCCCCTATAGACATGCTCCTCAGAAAGTTTTGAAGAAAGCCTGCTTGCTAGAAATTCACACAAGGTAAAATAACATATGAGTTATTAAAAGGTCTTTCAGCAGAACTGGGATTAATTTCCATATCCCTCAGGAGCCTATCTGCACTCCCTTATCACACGAATGGAGTTTTGGTGGGTGAGTTAAAAATTAGTTACCAAAAATTAAATTAAGAATAACTGAACCATACTCAAATCAACCAAATTTGTCTTGTTCGTTTATTTGTTTAAAGCAGGAATGGATAGATTTTTCCAAATTCGAAAATGTATTTTATATCTCCTTGCTGTCAAAGATACAACGTTGAACAGAAATACACAGTGGCATTCAAATAACCTAATGTCCGATGGCTTCTGAGGCTCTTCATTATTAACCTCTCCTCTCCTGGTTGCCCCTCTGACTTTATTTCCAATCACCTTCTCCTTTGGCCTCTTTCTCTGGCTTACTGACCTTCTTGCTATTTGAACATACCCAGTTCATCTTCCTTCAGGACTTCACATTACCTTTCTCTCTCAGGACTTCCTCCACCTTCATATCCATGTCCTCTTTTTTCTTTGAATCCTCTGATCACATGGAATCTTATCAGAAGCTTTCCCTGGCACCCAATATAAAAGAGCAGCCCAACCCCACTTCCTACCCTCCCGCCTTGCTACTCTCTTATCCTCCTCCTTACCTGGCCTTATTTTTCACCATTACCGTAACTGCCACCTCAAATACTATGTACTTATTTGCTCTCTCTCTCTCTCTCCAAACCAGACACAAGCTTTGTAAGAGCAGAGAATTTGTCTGTATTGTTTATTGCTCTGTCCACCAATTCTATAACACAGCTTGTAGGCACATCATAGGTGCTCAGTAAATATTTGTTGAATGAATGATTGTTAATTCCACAAGAGACATCTTTTCATGTAGATATACACATATATGGTTTTCTGCCATCTGCACTGTTAAACCTAAGTAAAACCTAGTTAAAAAGAAGGATTAAAAGGAAGACTCCTTATATTTCACAATTAAAGGTATTGTCTGCTTGTTTTTTTGTGTGCCAAACACTCTCCAATAACTGTTAAAAAATAACATACTGGTTATAACATCACAGTCTGACATTTTTCCATACCAACTATCTTATAAATAAATCTACAGATTTTGTATTCATATTGTTAGAGGTTATATTTATGGACAACATCAGTGTATGGTAGGCATCCATAAGCCACAGGTTATAAGCCACTTAACCTTTTATCTCATGATTGTAATAATCATCAAATGTTTATTGACTGTCCTGTCACAAGGAGAAAAAAAACTGAGGTCTCATTAGATTACTCTGTAAGGAGACTGCTTCTACTCTATTCCCCCATACTTGAACCAGAAAATGTATGTTTTCTCTTTCCTTTTTCTTCACACCCCAGAAGTTCATATTTATTGAGTTGTTGACTTTGAAAAGTTTCTCCCATTCAGTTGTGAACTTTCTCATGATCATCACTGAGGATTTTGAATCCAGCTATCTGTCTTTCCAGTCTAATCAGGCCAAAAGATATCATCAATAAACTCAAACTGAAAAAACATTATTTTGCTCTGTGAGAAGTCATATAAAAAAGCCATCTCTATCTCAGCACCTGAGTTACTGTGAGTCTAGTGTTCATTAGGGACTGTGATGTCCATTTCATGGAATTTGAATTCGTTGGATTACTCCACCCTCACCCAAATATGTAAGAATAATTCTGATGTGTTGGGATGTTAGCCAAAATGGAGCATATAAGAACAGAATGCAATCATTGGTTAATACAGAGAAGTTAAGAAAGGGAAAATGTCATGTTACATAATTTTGCTGCTGCTTGTTTTTCTTTATGTTTCTAGTAGTATCTATTCATGATCAAATAGAAAGAATACCTTAGACTGCCATCTTGTGTGGGAATTAAAAGAACGGGACATGGAAGTGTAATAGACCTTGAGAATTTTATGTCTGTTCATTTCTGGCCAATGGAACCTGCCTAACATTCTCAGTGGTTTTCATCTTAAAGATGGCCACTCCCTCCTCTTACTTTGTTCACTGAGTTGTTCACAGTGTGCTTCCTTCTGAAGCATAGTCAGATTATTCAAATATCTAACTAGTATTAAGAGGCTTTGCAAGTTTTCATCTTCAAATGTGATTCCCATTCATTTTTAGCTTTTTCTCCCCACCACTATGGAATATGCCCCAACCATGGAGCATGGAATTTCTTTGCAGTTTTACAGAGTTCCAGTTATCCTGTTCTGTTTGCAAAATGTCCTTGTATTTTTTTTTAAACATCAAGATTTATTTCAAGATGGACAATTTTCCTGTGACTCTGCTATTCTCGTTTGCTTCTGGTTTGAGTCTGGACTTTTTGTACCTTCTCTTTACTTGTTCTTGGTGCAGATACACACGTGCACACTTTTCTGGCTGTGATGTATAATTGGTTCCCATCTTTGAGGTGTGTGGGGGCGTACGTGTGAGTGTGTTGTGGTCTCTGTCATTTTTAAGACTAAACCTCCCTTTCCCTACTCCCTGACTGCCCTCAGGACTGTGAGAGGCTGAATTTTCTGCCAAGGGGCTCTTCCATGAAAGCGCTCAGCTTGCCACGGAAGAAGTTTGCTAAGATTTCCTTCAACCTCCGAGTCGCCATAGCAGATAATGTTGTCATTGTTCCTTCGGGAAGAAGCAGCCTGCATTCAGGTTTCCAGTTTCCCCATGCTATGGCAAAACCAGCAGAGAAATCTTTGCAGCCCAAAGGAGCAGAATAAAATTTACAACCACTTCGCTTGGGCAAAGGAGCCAGCTGCACATACAGTGCTTGCTATTTAATTCAGAACAAAATCATAGCTGTCCTTAGGATTATCTGACAAATCATCACTTCAAGATGCATTACCAAGTGCCTATAGAGGGGAAGACTGGATTCCCCAGAGCTAGAAACAAGCAAAGCGATGCCATAAAAGGGTTACAGGGTTATACTGAGTCAGAAGAGGCAAGTTTGAGGAAGGATCGCTAGTTGAAGCCAAGTTTATTCCACATGCTGTTGTTTTATACCATGTAAATCCCAAACCCTCCACAAAGTCTTCTTCCCTTTCATTGAAAAGGGCAAACAACTCCAGGGTGACTCTTCAGTATGCAGGAAGCCAGTATACACACACACACACACACACACACACACACACACACACAGCACAGAAGAGACTGGCTGGCGGCCGGCCTCCATTATCCTCTGAGGGACTCCGCACATGGAGAGGCTGCTTAAAGCCAGGAAGGGGGGAGGGATATAACATTCTTACTGCCCGAGTGAGAGCAGATGTGATCTTTTTAGGTGCATTTTATTGTTTTCATGACCCACACAATTTCCTAGGCTTCCCTTAACTGTGGTGCAGCTGCGAGAAGAAAACATCGCCATCTAGAAGGGGTCAGAGGACATGGAAAGCCTGGGAGTCTAAAAGCACAGCCACCCTTCTGGCGAGACTGGCTCACTCTCATCCCTAGGCACCCACCCCTTGTCAGGCCCCTGGCATCCCTTCGTTGCCCTGGGGTCTCTGTCCCTGGGACCTCTGTTTGTGGGAAGGTGGCATCCTGCTTGTGCTGTAAGAGGCATTTTCCTGATGGAGAGGCTAGTGGCCTGTTTGTTCTTCCCAGGAAAGTGTGGTTTAACTCAATAGATCCTTGAAAGGTTATTTGACCTTATTTTTAACTGAGACTGTGTCCTGTGTGTAAGTAGAAGGATTCAGAAGGCCTAAGGGGGCAGTATTATTGGCATTATTTGATTAGAATTGAGTCTTGATCAAACGTTCCATTGTGTTACCTCTTGGCAAATCACCTTGTGTTAGTGACTCTTTTGTTTTTATTTAACTTGTTACATTTTAATGTGTAATTTCCCCATACAGAGTATAAACCTCTCAAGGGCAAGAAGAAAAGAGAGTCTAAGAACTGTAAGGGATGCCAACAAATATTTGGCTTAATCTTTTCCTTCGTCACTGGTTCCATTTTACAAATGAAAAAGCTGAGTACCCAGAGACATTAAATGACTTGCCCTGATCTGACAGCTAGTTGGTGGCAGACAGAACTAAAGCTGGATCGTAAGTTTAATCTCATTCTCCTCTGCAACTCTCTATTCTAGTTCCTTCAAATACAAAATGACCATATAATCAAGTGCTTGACAGCGTGAGTTTTGCAGTCTAGAGACTGAGGCTAGAATGAGTGCAGGTAGAGATGACTTTCACTCAGGGAGACCTGGAGGAGGAAGCAGGGCCTCAGCTGGGCCTCCCCTGGTGTTATAGCTAGCTACTTGGCAGGGAGGAGTGACCGTTCATTCCACTGGTCTTTGGCGCACTAGCATGATCACTGACCTAATGTCGGGAGACCTTCCTCAGCCTTGCATTGAGGGCAGGACTCCTCCAAGGTCGTCAGGACATCTGTGTTTGTGAGAGGGTGTAGAAGAGCCTATTGGTTCTGTGGTTATGACTGTCATTGGAGTCTCTTTCATGCCAGGTTCAACTTAAAGAAAGGATTGTTGTGATTTCTGAGTTGGCCCTGTATATTTATTCTTCAATAGAAAACATAGCATCAAATCCAAGGTCTACTCTCCAAAGCTTTTATATCCTGAACCCTATGTGTGCACACACTTCTTCTTCCCCCTCCCCTAGCACCCCAGGATAACAATAATCAGAAAGGTCTGCCAAAGCGAGAGCGCTCTCAGGACATGCTCCTCCATAAGAGCTTTGCAATTTCCAGCGCGAGCTGGAGCAGTGCGATGTGGTGTGCGGTTGGAAAAGCAGTTTGTTCTCTGCTAATGATGGCTGTGGATTCTGAAATGAAGCACAGCAGGTGGGACAGTGGTACTCAATTTTCAAAACCTGTGCCCTAAAACGTGTTTGCTTAAACCTTGTCTCCACCACCCTTTAGGGGCCTCCACATCTATCAAAACCAGACCCCAGGAAAGGGATTCAAGGCTTCTATTTCTTACTGACGCTCTCACAATCGCCAGTATGATTCAGAGGTTGTCTGGAAAGTTCAGTAGCCAAAAGTTCCCTCCTTCTCCCCAGAGCAATAAATTAAATCACTGCCAGTTCCCAGAGAGGGGTGGGGAGCGGGCACTGGCTTTACTTTGAAAAAGACATGCGATTCCTCATAGCCATGACTAACAGCATTATGTCATAGGAATTCATTTTCTCAAAATAATACCTGGGTAAGGTGTTAATACTGGTATTGTCTGTTTTTGAAAACCCTAAGTAAGGCAGGGGGAGTTTGCATTTTCTGTGTGTTGGGAGGTTTCATCTCTTCAGGTTAAGTCTATCACAGATTCTTAGATGGGCTCTGGATGGCCTGGGCTTGCTGGGGAAGTCCTTCCTGTCCTCTCTGAGGTGAACGTGGGTGCATGATGTAGGTTTGTTGGGGTATTAATACAGTATTTAGAAAGTCATAAGGCAAAAGGTGGACCCTCAAGCAGTCAATGGATTGTGTGTTGTTTATCAATGTGTAAAATACCTGGGTCTTTCCCCCCTACTTGTTTTTTAGTGATCATTTAGGCATGAAGGAGAGGGGCTAATTAGTTTAAAGCTCTCAGCTGAGATCTTCTTTAGGCCAGGTACTTCCAGCAGTTTCTGAGGGGTTTTGTGTCATTTTATTTTGTTTTTATGCTGGTGTTGAGTGTATTATTTACCAGAAACTCCCCATTTCATAGTTCCTTTATTCTGTGAGGTTGTTTTTCTTCCAAAAAAAAAATATATTCACAGCATTCAGGGCTCCTGAGTAGGGGGAACTCCCAGAGAGCCATATCTCCCAGGGGAGAAACAGACAGTACAGTTGTAAATTCAACAGACTTTACTAAGAAGCATCAGGGTCTTCAAATCCAATACATTATCTTTCCATGTAAATTCAATCACCTGTTATTTTATTGCTTTGTTTGATTTGATCAAAACCTCAACAACCAAATCATTTGTATTGTAAATTATACAACTTCCTATTTTTATTTCCATCACTTTTGATCCCTGTTGGCATGTTCCACTGGATAATTCCATTACAACCTGTTTTAGAAAAACTGTAGTTTAATCAGTAAGACAAAGGTGAAATTTCTAAAGAAGATCAAAGGACATAAAATGCCCTGAAAATCTTGATTTTAAAGGTGTGTCTGGTGGCCATTTTGGCATGATTCTTGGGTGTACTGTTATATCATCTCTGATGATTAGATAGATGATGGCCACCAGCTCCTCGTGCATTAAAAGAAATGTGATGGATAAAGACTTGATTAAAATGAACAGAGTCCTGCTCACTGGTAGCCAATGAATTCTGCCAAGAATGCTAGAGGAAATAAATGGAGCACCTGAAATGAAGAAGGGTCGAAGAGTCAAAAGCATGCTTTGGTAGCAAGACTACTCATTCTTGTAAGAAAAGGACTAAATTTTTTCACTAAGGGGTTTGCTGTGATGGCAGGTGTTTTTGCTTTTGTAATACTCTGCTTCCATGCTTCTCCCTGTTAGCACACATCAGTCACCTGGAGGGCTTGTTAACACCCAATTACTAGGTCCCACCCTCTGAAATTCTGATTCCTTTAAGTCTGGGAGGTGCCTGATCAAGTGTCCGGTTTCTCCTTGCCCTGCTGGTCCGCCCTTCAGGAGCTGAGTAGTGTCCCTCAACATAGAGATTCATTTTTAACAGGTCTTCCACTTGCTTCTGAGTCTCTCTCATTACCACCGTGACAGAAAGGATGCTTCGGTAGTAAGTGAAAAATATAAGCTTGAAAAACTGGGCTGAATAGTTTTAGGCTTTTTTTTTTTTCTATGCTAACTTGTACTTCTTTGTTTTCAGCATTTTTAATGCCATACTAATTTTTAATTTCAGATTTAAGTTGGTCGGCTCGATGCATTTGTAAAGTTTTTCACACCAAATTTGTAGAGCATCTCTTTTCCAGTGAGGAGAATATAGTCTGTAACACGGTGTGTTGCTTTCCTGCCAACACACCAGAGTAAAGAAATCCATTCAACACTCTGGAAAAGTTTTGTAGGACTCCACAATGTTCCTGCTTTGATCTGAAATGAGATGAAGCTGACATTAGTCATGTATTTTACTTTAGACAGCTACTTCCAGATTTGTCGGATCAAAATATCTTATAAATGACTCAAATGTTATAACAAATGGTTCAAGCCTCATGGCATTTGTGGAAAACAATTTAATGGGGTCCCTGAGCAGCTATGGGATAAAGAAATTTGAATTATGAACTCTAGCAGCATTTTGATGTGGGGATTGTATTCCGGTGTGTCCCTGTGTGTGCTAAGAAGTATTTCTCTCTCTGTAGGAGAACTTCTGGTTTCTTCTGTGGCAAGGTCAGAAAAAAAACAGCCTGTATTTTTCTGTAGCTAGGCAAGGAATTTATTTCTCATATATGTGAAGCTATTATGTAGAGCTTTAGATATTTTTATAGAATTATAAAGATGAACCAGCCTTAAAGAATATCAATGAAATGTCCTTATTTTACGGAAGAGGGGAAAAAAAGAATCCAGTCCAGTTCTGTTGATACGACCAAACAATTTTTTAATGCTATTTCTAATTTTAGACGGTCTTGAAAATTAATTTCAAGGTAGATTCTTATGAAAAAGGAGTTGTTATCCCAGTGTGTTTGTAATTCTGATGTTCTCTCCAGCACAAAGAAGTTTTAGCTTGAATTAAATGGGCAGAAAGCCAGTCTCCCTGGCACAACTGTCTTTCTATTTGGTCAGTGGTAGGGCTTTGAAGAGGGGGAATTAAGCTCCATTCACCCACTGGCAGAAGGGTTATAGGGCACCCGGCCATGTAGTGCCTAGACTAGGTAAGTATACTTGTCATCAGGTTTAACATGGAATTGAAAAATATTTTTCACTTCAATATTTGTGAGTTAAAATCTTACGATATTAGGATTGTTCAGATTCTAATGAGTTCCTAATCAACAATACCCACAGAACTATCTGCAGTACCCTGCTTGCCAACAAATTAGGGCCCTATTATAAGGTAGTCAAACTAACAATAACAGCACAATACTAAAAGCTATTGTTTCTTAAGTACTTATGTGCCAGGCACTGTACTAAGCACTTCCCTAGATTTGTTCTCTTTTGATGATCACAACTGCCCTATAAGTACAATAGGTATTAGTACTATAATTACATAATGCTCTTAGAACTGTTATTACCCTCTTTTTGCACAGGAGGAACTATTGTTTAGGAGGCCAGCTAACATGCCCAACTTCTCACAGCTAAAAACTGTAAAGCCAGGATTAAAAACCAGGTCTTTCCATCACTCCAGCCTGTCCTATTTCCACTAAACTGTGCTACCTTCCAAGGAAAGAGGGAAGATTATGTCCTTGTGAATGAAGAGTTGAGTACAGATTTAAGTTGAATGGGCAAGTGGTTCTTGCCTTCTTGTCTCCTAGCATTTGCCACTGAGTTTTCTGACAAAAGGCTGACTTTTTGGATTTTTACGGGACTTTTACAAAGAGTCATGCTTTCTTTTTACTAGCCATGGTGAGTTGTGGTGGGGGTGGGGGTGGGGGAAGAACTGGGAGGGGGTGGGGTGTTTGGAACCAGTGGGAAGAGAAGTCCTACATGCCCAAGCTTGACGAAAAGCATGTATCCCAGGCTCAAGAGTAATTGTTTAAGAATTCTTCATTCTAATAATTTCACATCCACAGGGGGCTGGTTCGAGATATGATTAGGTCACAAGTGAAATGAGTTTGGTGGTCTCAGCATAATCCCTGTCAGACGTTAGTTCACTCACGATTGCGTGCAGTTTTGTCCATGTCTGCATTATTGTCTGCTGCTACTCAGGAAATACTCAGAATTGAATTAACAGGGGGCTTCAGGTCAGCCAAAAGGTGTGTGGAAGTAACCTCCGATAGGAGGAATAGTGCCTTGTCAACGGAGCTGCGCATGGACAGGGCTTCCTGTCCCTCCTCTCTCTCTCTGTAAATCCAACCTCCTGTCCCTTTCAAGTAGATAAACAGTGTGCTCTACAAGTTTGCAGACTCTCAGCCAAGTGAGGTTATCAGAGTCATAAATAAGGGCTGTGCTAGTTGCACCTGCTTCACAATTAAGTTGATTTGGCCATGTGAATTTCATGAGAGTGTTTTGGTGCTCAAATTGGTTATGTCACTTCCTTTAGAAAATATTCTCCCCTTAAAAAGGCTTAAGTGAATTGATTAGGAAACCAAATCTCTGGAGAAGTTAAAAATAAGTTACTTTACTTAACCTCATTAAGAAAGTTCCACAAAATTTACTAAATTAAATTTAAAAATATAACATGAAATAAAGCTCCATCAAACGACTATAATGTACCGTATTCTGAAAACTTGCCACTCTATCATAAGAACCTTTAAGATTGAACTGACATACCTGTGATTATTTAATTATATGATTATTATAAACTGGATAAATTACCCATTAAAGTCATTTTTAATCCAATTAAAATCATGACAGTTCTAGTTGACTCAATTCACTTTCCTAAATCATCAGTAGAAAATACTGTAGAATACATTAAGTGCCCTACAGTTATATCTTTTTGCACAATGTTTTAGAATCATGGATGTTTAGGGCTAAAAGTGACTCCCTATTTAGTCCAATCCCATTCTATAAAGGGGAAATTAAAGTGCAGAGACCCTTACTTGCCCAAGGTTACACAGCTGATCAGTGACAAAGACCCTGATCTCTTCATTTTTAGTTTAGTTCTGGGATCATCAGGCCAATTAGTGTTATAATTTTTTTCAGCTGTCACATTCGTGTGTGTGTGTGTGTGTGTGTGTGTGTGAGAGAGAGAGAGAGAGAGAGAAAATGTGAATATGTGTATGCATATGAGATAGCTATGGCCATGCCCACCACATACCACACCACATATCTAGGGCTGCATACAATTCCCTGCACCCCGGCTGCAAATTCATCCCATTCACTTCCACTCAGGAAAATATATGGAAAGAAAATGAACCTGAAAGGCATTATTGTAATGATTATTTTAAACGGGCATATTCATATACATACACACATATGTATAGATGCATTTCTAGATACAAAATCATTCCTAGACCTTGGTACAAAAATATCTTATTGATAGCAATTATTAATGAGAGTTCTGTTGGATCAAGGGACAGGAATGTACAGCTCCCACTAGTCTGATCCAGCATGCCACCTGTTTTTGCAAATAAAGGTTTTCAGAATGAAATGCTATCCACTCACTTGAGCATTTTACATGCAGATGTTGTGTCACAACAGTGGCAGTGAGTAGTTGAACAGACCACATGGCTCACAAAGCCTAAAATAATTGCTCTTTGGCCCTTTACAGAACAAGTTTGCTGATTCCTGCATTGGACCATTCTTCCAATCCAAGGAATGTAGTCATATTTTTCTTTTTTCTTTTTCTTTCTTTCTTTTTTTTTTTTTTTTTTTTTTTGGTTTGTTCTTTTGGTATTACCATGGCTTATCAACTTTTCCAGGATTTATTGCTCTTTATGGATCACCTCCTATCCCCCTTATGCCCCTACTATCTTTTTTTTTCTCTATTTTTAAACAACTTTGTACTTTTATTCACATGACCTCAGAGATTGGTAGAGCACATTGAGAATGTACTTGTTTAATAACCGACATGGATGCACAAGTCTGTATTAAATACAGAGAAAAATATAACTGCATCTAACCTTTACCTAGCACTTAAATGAGGCATGGCAGAATATATATACACACATACACTGAATTTCGCATAGCATCTCTGCCAGTTTGCTAAGTAGGTATTTATCAAGCCCATTTTACAGATGAGGAATCAGAGGCCAAGAACCCTTACCCAGAGTTACATAGCTCATCCTAACAACTGGTGGCAAAGTTGGGTTTTGACAATCTTTCCAGAGCCTGTGTGTTTAACTTAGATACTATGCATAATATCATAAAATGAGATAGATACTGAGAGGATTGGAAAATCATTAACTATTTCCTCTTGCTTTTCAAGGGGGTTTTCAAAGGAGACTCTTCGGATTTAAAAAGGAGAGAAACATCCTTTTTAAATGTTTTCCTTAGTCTGTTTTCATTCTTCTACCACTTACTGAATGCAGGGTGTCCTGTCTCCTCATTTTCCCAACGAAACTGCATACTATGGAATAGGCTATAGCTACTCAATTTTTCCTCTTTGGAAAGAAGTCCTTGGGCAAGTTGAAAAACCTCTCTGAGCCTCACTTCCTTATCCTTCAAATGGGGCTAATGATAATTAGTACATCCTAAAGTTACTGTGCTTATGGGTTAGGTATACATACAATGCCCGTATTTAGTGAACTCTTAATTAGATTAGTTTAAAATTATAGTGATGGTTGTGATAACTATGATTAAACTAAGAATTCTTCTGGAGAATATCATAGAATTTTGCTAATTGCTTCTTCCCTGCCTAGCTTGAGGACTTCTTCAGCATAAAGAAGGCATCGGCAAAGTGGTCAGCTATTGTTGGTGGGGGGGGGGCGGATTTTTTCATTGTCTCAACTCATCCTACTGTATTCTGTATCCAGTCTTAGTCTCCCAGCATGATTATTTAGTTTACCATCTACCAAGGCAGAAGAATGGACTGTATTGAATGTAAAAGAGGTAGTGAATAAATATTAAACAATTCTGGCACTGCTGATGGAGGAAATGCTGTGGCTTCTTGGATTAGGTATTCGTTATTGACTTCCTGTGCTCCCTGAAAACCCCCTAGTGGTTTTGGGAAGGTTAGCACAGACATGTTGTTTATGATATTGGCCAACTTATAAATCAGGTAATTATATTTTGCTTATCTTAATGGGATTTCTGATGGTTCTTCTCTACCTGTTCTAAAACAGAGGTCAACAACCTCTAGCAAAAAGCCTCAGTTCAATTCCCAAAGATTCCCTCAAATCTATTTCCAATTCACCAAAAGACTATTGAAATGACAGTCTTCAAATATATTGCCTTTGCGTGGTGCTTTACAGTTTATAGCGTGACTTTCATGTGAATTATGTCATTAGACCTTTACAATATCACAGAGTTATGGAAGCCCAGAGTTTGAGGGAGTTGTCTGCCATTATGGTAGTTATGTGAGCTGTGGGCAGTTTCCCTTGGATATCTCACTGTTGCATGCTTCCTGTCCTTTGCTCATACTGTTCTTTCTTCCTGAGATGTCCTTTCCCTTCCCCCTGCTTCTTTACGTGTAAGGCTTTTCCTTCAAGGTTCAGTTCAGACCTATTATTTCATTTAGGGAAGGTTCTCTGACAGCCTCTGGATCCTTCCCTATTAGCTCATCACTTCTTTGTGCTTTGATCATGCCTCATGCACCAAGGGCTTAGGCTCATTACCACACTGACCACACTGCATCACCATGATCTTTTTATATATTTTCTCATCTAGCTGTGCCCAGGCCTTACTATGAGCACCTGTTAATGTTCTACAGAGAAGCTATTTTTCAGTGACCTTTTCGTTCCCAGCACACAGCACAGCATTGGGCCTACAGTAAGTTCTCAGTAAATGTGTAATGTATGGAATATATCTAATTCCCAACCCTCGGCCCTCCCCAACACACTAACCCTCAAACCAATGTAGTGCCCTCCTCCCAGCTCCAGGCAGCTGTTGAACAGACACCATGTGCCAAAGAGTACAAAGTGAAACCAGATGAAACAACTCATGACTGATGGCAAAAGATGCTATCGCTCACTTGGGAAGTAATAAATGAAATGGCTGAAGAACGCTTTCATGAAATGGCATATCAAGTCCCAATTAAGTTCACCGTATATTTAGAGTATGCATGCTGAGAGGATGCAGGCAGCTTAGGCAGCGAAACAGCCTTGTTGTGCTGGGAGCTTTCCCACTGGGTTGTTCATAAGTGGATGTGGAGGCCCTGTGGGTAAACAGCCAGAGGGAAGATAAATCATGGGGGAGCGGGATTCAGGACATCAGTGAGATGGGAAGGGTAAGAAGGATCTTCAGTTTCAGGGTGCATAATTGAGTTTGATATTAGGAGGGAGGGTGCTTGTGTGACCATGCATCAAGGTGACTTGAGAACCTCACCTACCGAACCCTCATTGTCCCATGCCTTTGAGAGCAAGCCAGGGCTCCATGTCCAAGAGTGGAAAGCAGGAGAGCTGTGAGCTTCATCACAGTGCCTCCTCACTCTGTGCTAGATCCCTTTCCTCTCACACCCACGAGGTGTACACAGATGTCAAGGATGTTTTGTGTGTCACTATGCCTTTGCAAAAAATGAAATCCCCTCAACCTGGAATAAATTCTCCCTCCTCCAGCTTTCCCATCCCTCTAGCTAACTTCTGCATATCCCTCAGGGCTCAAGTCAAGTCTCTGACCAGCCTCATCCCAACAGACGATGTGCTTTGGTTTTACTCTCATTTTGTGTTCATGTCCCTTTTGATCCTACTCAGCCTCAGTTTCCCAGTCTGCCATCCCAGAACTCTCAGGCCTTCTCTGAGCTTTGTTTGTTCTTTCTCTTCTCTTTTCCTGTTCCCTGGCTTCCTTCAACTCCCCTCATCTCTTTTCTGGGTCTCTGCCATGCTTATGTGCCCATTACCAGCAGCTTCTGACTACCTTCCAGAGGTCCAATAAATAATCCAAGTCCTGGAAGCTGTCCCAGACTTCACTCATGAGGTCGAATGGTGAAGTGGAGCTGGCATGGAATTTGAGGTCAGAACCATCTGGGTTCTAATTCAGGCTCTACCACTCCCTGATTGTAGAGCACAGGAACACTAAATTCTCCAAGCCTCAGTGTGCTCATATATAAAATAGAAATCATAGTACAAATACAGATGCTGTAAAGTTGTTGGTGGGTTAAGTGAGATATAAGGTACTTGAAACATAAGTACCTAGAAAATGATGATTTAGGGATGTTCCTGTACCATATATACCTCACAGATAGCATACACATCCAGGTCCCTAAAGTCACTCCCTCTGGCCAACTGTACATTTTGAAATAACTAATACCCACATTTCTACTGGAATCCAAATAATTCCAGTATTCCCCTTTGCAGTGGCCCCAAGAGGCTCCACTGAGGTTAGCAGTTATTTTCTTGGGATATTTGTTTCTAAGTAATGGACCAGTCTTTCCGCCAATGTAGGATTTCACCATACCTTGATTGTGTCCATACTAGTTGGAAGGGAGAAATGTGGTGGAGCCCCAGTCAGCTCTGAGGACTTACCAGTGGCCTTAGCTCTCCTTCCAGCATCTTTGCCCTACTTCTGGTTGAATTAGTTGTTGGACCAATCCACTGAACCCAGAGGGGTTCCAGTGTAAATGCTTTTTTCCATCTTCAGCTTGTAAAAGACGTGGAGCGGATTGGATCAGGGTTGAAACTCTGAGCTACAACTATAGTTAAAAGGTTGCCTTCCCTTGCCCTCAAGAATGAGTGAGTGTTTCTCCTGTTATATAGTTTCTGTTCCTCGGAAGGGGCTACACTTCAGTGGTGGATAAGGTGACCCTTAGGTATTGTTTATGCCAAGAAAGCACTTTGAGATGAAATGTGGGTCCATTAATCTCAGATGTTGCACGTGCCTCTTTGCTGTCTGAGTTTGGTTGTTTTGTTTAATCTGCTGAGGGATGTTTGTTTTGTTTCTTTAAATCTGTGATGAAATAAGAAGAATTCCACATTTACTGGGATTTATCTGTAGGAAGAAGAAAAGTGAAACTGGAAATGTTTATCCACAGGAGATTTGTGTAAAGTTCTGTCAGACTGAAACGAGCAGGGAAAGATCGAGGGAGTGATAAGTTCTGTTTTAAGTTTGCGAATTGAATCAAGTTTCCATTATGACAACAGTTAAACATAGTGATTTTTCTGCATTTTTCAGGGAGGGGAAGCAACACAATTATTTCCTCACAATTATTTCTTTGGCAGTGCCCAATAATCTCCAAAAATTTGTTTTCACTTGATGCCTCTACAATGGGCATGGAGACACACACAGAGCCTGCAGTGTGTAATAAAATGGTCAGCATCCACACAACTCCTGAGTGGGAGGTAAGGTGAGGGCCATCGCTCGAGAGAGGCGCTGGGTACTGTACACATGAATCAATAAGCCAACACTGAATGCTGCTAAATAGTCATTTACCCTTGACAAAACAAGCAATGATAATTGGACGATAATGTGGTAATTTACCTTTATACATTTTACCCTTGTTGGATTTTTAGAGGTTATTGTTGTATCTGATAAATTTTAGGGTAGAATTCCAGCTTTTTTCTGTACAAGGCCAATGTTGTCTGAAGCTTCGGCATTTTGCAGCTGCTTCCTTCAAATAACAGGTTCTTCTGAATTAGCACTTGCATTATATCTGTATCTAGTAAGTCAGACTACAGTTTCCAAGGTGCTTTTCTATTCTAGTGAGATCTGTGGGGCACTTAACCTACATTAGACCTAAGAGGTCCGAGGGTTCTTCAGAAGACAAAGAATTTCCAGATACTTTCCTTGAGGATGTGTCAAGGGCAATACAGACAAAAGACTGATGTCTCCTTTAACAGCTTGATAAGTATCTCAGGATATTCTGCAGGAATCAGTTCTGCTTCTACAAAGTACTGTATTCCCATTCAGCATGATATGGCTGAATATGTGTGTGCTACATGTGACAATGGTGAAGACTTATCTTTGCCCTGAGGGCTGAACGCTGTAACACTGCTCAAATGATAGGCTGATAGAAGTGACGATTTAGAGAGATGATCTGCTTTAAAAAAAAAAAAAAGAAAGAAAGAAAAAGAAAAGAAAAGAAAAGGCACATTAGAGATGTAAAAGAATTAAAACTGTGGCTCTCTGTTTATCTGGATTTTATAAGTTCCAAAGGCATTTCTATTCGTGGCATCAAAATCCCTTGTAAAAGTAAAGTAAATCATTCTTGTATTGACCATTTTTTTCATGTTTTTCTATTGAGACATCTTCCCAACTGAGTTTCTTATTGAATTGTATTTCTATAAGGGTATTGTAGGTTAGCAGCACATTTTTATGGTACACAAAAGATGTGCCTTCTGAATTTCCAATGCCTTGCATATTGTTCCCCATAGAAGAAACATCTCGGAAATGCTAAATAAATCAAAACAGAAACATTTGGCTCTTGACTTGCTGCTCGTGCTTTTTTTCTCTCTCTCGGTTTACATTGGCTGGAATATCCATTACTATCCATCTTACCTATTTGATTAATTTGTAATAAATCCAGCCCTTTGGAAATCTCTTGCTGCATGCTAGCTGGGTTACTCTTGTAGAGGCTTTATTTAATATGTGTCTCTGTGTACCTATATGAATGAAAATTTAATATGGTTTAGATGCCTTCAAACACACACATGCGCGCGCGTACACACACACAGTGTTTGCTCTGAATTAAGTGCTCGTATTCGACGTACCTTATGGTAAAAATCCATAAACGTATGGGTAGACAAAATTATTTAGAGGAGAATTTCTTTAGAAATTGATGTGACACATGAAATCATTTCAGGTGATAAAACATCATCACATTTCAGATGACCAGTAAACGTAATTATAAATACTGGATCAGAATCCCTAGTTCTTGTCTTAAAAAAAAAAAAAAAAAAAAGTCTTCTACTGATGGCCTGTGTTATTTGAAGTGCCATAGCCACCTTGCAGGGTTCACCTTCAATTTGATGCAGTCATGTAGTTGCATCCCTGTGGGTGAGAAATGTTCCTCTCCGAATAACTTTAGTAGCATAGCAGGAATAGTTTGATACAACCTTCTCTATATTATAGCAAGATAATAAAAACGCCTGTACTCTTAACACTCACCGTGCACTGAGGAGGGCATAACAAATTCATCTTCTGCTCTTGGAAATAAGATCAAGGTAGAAAATAGTACCCCCATTTTCCAGACAAAGACATTTAGGCCCAGAAAAGCACATTTACAAATCTACATTAGTTGTCTTTTATAGCAAAATTGAGAGAACATAGGATGTTAGTTATTTTGGCTGTAAATATCCCATTCTACCCCTTGGCTTATATTCATCACCCCTGTGAAGGTTAAGAAAGCAAAGGAAAATGATTTTCCCACATGTGTGTTCTGTGTTTGCTGAAATAAACAATAAATGAAGTGTTTACTCTGTGGGAGAAAGGAAAGAGAGGTTAATTGGCACATGCTCCTTTCTTATTCCTTATCTGAATGTTTTATATCCATATGTGATGTGGAAATATGTAAGGGTCATGTTTCCTGATTATGTCTTCTGTGTCTTTCTTAACTTTGCTACCTTCTTAGAGTGTCTATGAACCATGTGACAGTTCAGCTCTAGCCATATTCTGAACCACACCACATTCTTCTCAATACTTGAGATAGTTAGACAAAGACCCTGCCTTCAGGATTACTTATAATCCAGTAGGGGAGATAAAACAAATATATCAGTAAGTCAAGGCAGGCTGAAGTACTTATGGTGTAGACCCTATGTTTTAGTGACCCAGAGGAGGGAGAAGATTCTTGTTCAAGGTCAGAAATGCTCCCTGAATGGATCTGGATGGACTGGTATGATGAAGATAGGTGATGAGAGTTGAAAGAGAAAACAGCAGGGCTCAGGGCATGGGGACTAAAAATCTTGGCGGTTATAGAAAATAATATATGAATTCGTATCTGGTGTCAATTCCTGGAGGGATAGAGGAAATCTTAGAATTTACAAAATGACCCTGGCCGCAGGAAGACGACTGAATTAAATTCTTGCCATATAGAAAGCAGATCAGTGCCTGCTGTGTCCAAGATGGGCCTGCCTTTTGGGGTCAGACCCACAATAGACCTACACATTGGGACAAGAGAAAGAGGACAGAAAGAAATGTGGAGAACCTGGAATGCTGGGCTGATAGATGCCATTAAATCCCCACACAACAGATCCTACTACAAGGCATATAATGGGCAAGAACAACTGTAACTCTCTTTACCCAAATACCTACTCTGATTCAGATAGAATACTGGGAACTTGGTTTAGCTTATCTTCTCATATTTTGCTGCTGCTTATCTGTGAGATTTCAGCTTAAATGTCACTTTCTCAGAAAGGCCTGATCTGACTGTGAAGGTACTACTTCCTCCAAGGCCCCTTTTACACTCCACAGTTGCACCCTATTCCTTTCCTTCATAACACTTCACACAAGCATTAATGCTCATGTATTTGTGTGTAGATGTGTTTATTGCATCCCCCCTTTCTAAACTATAGGCTTGACAAGGGCAGGAACAAGATCTGTTTTACTACCCTGTTACACACACACACACACACACACGTGTATATTGTAGGCATTCAAAAATTGGTTACATGTTAAGATTCATGACAACCTAATGAAGTAGGTACCATTATCTCCACTTTACAGAAAAGGCATTTGGCATGCAAAGAATCACTTGCCCTAATTAATCTGTAATAAGGAGAACCTAGATCTAGATTCAGACCCAGTCTGCCTGACTCCAAAGTTCATGGTTTTTCCCTGATGCTGCATCATTTATTTTTAAACAGGAAGATGAAATCCATATTATTTTGGTAGGGCTTCCTTCAAAAAATACTACAAACTAGGTGGTTTAAATGACCAAAATTTATTCTCAGTTCTAGAGTCTAGAAGTTGGAGCTCAAGGTTTCGTCAGGGTTTGGATCCCTCTGAGGAATGTGAGGGAGAGTATTCCCACCCTCTCTCAGCTTCCTGGTGTTTGCAGCCATCTTTAGACTTCTTTTACTTGTGGATGCATCACCACCTTCTCTGCCTTCATGTTCACGTGGCATTCTTCCTGTGTGTCTGTGTTTAAACCTCCTCCCCTTTATAGGGACAGTAGTCATATTGGACTATGGCCTAAGCAATGACCTCATCTAGATCATGTATAACAACCTTATTTTCAAAAAAAAAAGAAGTCACATTTTGAGGTAGTACTTCAACATAAGAATTTGAGAGGTATACAGTTCAACCCATAACAGTATCTGTGTATGGGATGACTGACTACTCTCAAAAGAGTATAGTAATAGTTTTTGTACTAAATATACTATTCTTAATGCAGGAAGAAAGTTCTGAAAAGAGATCAATATCCTAGTTTTGTCCCAACATTAAAATTTGTGTCTTTTAGTCATATTTCTTAAAAGATCATGAGCATCTCAAAGATTATGTAATCAGGAGTTGAGAACATAGATATCTTATAATTGTGCAACTTAGCATGGAAATAGTTAAGCAAGTACAATATTTAGAATCCTACCATATAATATTTCTAGGCTACATTTGGATGGATCTTTTTTTGTTTTTCTGTCTTGAGAATTTTATTTTATGGAAAGAGTAGTGTTTAAGAATTATTAAAATTTCTCAGTAACATATCTCTGCAACCAGAAGGTAAAATTTTAGTGTGTTTCAATTTAGTTTCTATCTCCTGGGGTGTCAGAGCACAGTTCTAGGCTCCAGAGAAAAGGTACAGTTTCAGATTCATTTCTTTCTGCAAATTTTGTTCCATGTGATGTGTCATTTCATTATCCCAAGAATTTACCCTGTCACATTTGTGAATTTCTTAAGTCTAGGGGCAGAAAACTGTCTATTTTCAGAGAAGAGAACTTTGAAACATCAAGTCATAGGACACATAAAGCCCATTAATGGAGGGAGGCTTTCTCTAAAAATTCATAACCTAATTATTGATGATTAATACGTAAATATGCCTAAGTTTTTAAGGTAACATTGGAAGTAAGATTCAGGAGCCTCGAACCATCTGTTTTGTTTTATTTTGTTTTGTTTTCATCCATCAGACCATGATAACTAATAGTGAGAGGGGAGAATGAGGGATTACCAAAGAGGAAATGGGGAAGTAAACCATGACAAATAGAAATGAGAAGAGACAAAGATGAAATGGAGGGACAGGCAAGTTGGCAAAAAATAAAACAAAAGGAGAAACAAGAAGATGAAATGAAAAAAGGGGACAAAATCTGAAGATATTTTAAAAGAGTAAAATAATTATCAATGAATGACCAACCTAGTTTAACATTTTCATAATTATGAATTATGAATACTCTTTGTTTCCCTTCCAGTATTCCAAACTTAGAACTCAACTGGGGTATCTGGAATGTGTTTCCCCACTCTTGACTTTTCATGACCATTGATGTAAATGATTTCCTTTGACTTATACTTAAGCTGGATTTGAAGGTACAAATGGTCTTAGGAATTAGCAACAGATGAACTCGCAATATACTAAAGTTATTTATATAGTTACAAAGAAAACCCTATGAAATTTTCCTCTTTCCATAAGATATTATTTATGTTACATAGACTTGCAAACCATCCCCCCCCTTTTTTTTTGTAAAGGAAAGCAACTTTATTGGGCAGATTTTTCAATGTATTTGAAATAAAGCATGGCTATAACTACAGTGTAGACTTGCCTTTGTAAGAGATGTTTTAATATGGATAGTCAGCTCGTCCAGGCTGATCCTGTAAAATAATGAAGGAAACCAGTGGTTTCCACTGGTGAATTAAACAGCTTGTTACTCATGGGGGATCAGTGAATAGGGTTCTCCTGGGGTTCAGTATATGGAGAGGTAGCAATGAGATCAGGAGGAAAAATCAAACTAGTGGTTAGTGAATATACATTAAGGCATCCTGTAAATGCAGTGTAGGAAATAGCTTTATTTCAGAGGCTCAAGAATTTAGTACCTCCCACCTTAGGGATCCAGATCAGAGTTTAGTCTTGGCAAAGCCAGGCCAAGTGTTCAGGAGTAAGAGAAGTAGCCCAGGCAGTATATCATTAAGACCAGACTATGAAAGCCTCACTGAGTTCCCCAGCCTTCCAGTTTTCTTTGTGTTGATGAAGTTACTCATGTGACCCCAACTAGCGTTCATTCAGTTTTTGTTAGGAAAGCAAGGTCCTTCCAAACCTTCCATTCATCCAGTGAGTGTTGAGTACCTGCTCTGATACATTAAAGACTGCAATAATAGATCCCATAGTTGTCCTTAGGAAATTGATGCAGCCACATTACTTAAATAACTGAGACTCAGTTTAGCAATGCCTTTCTGGTTATATGCACAGATAAGGAGGAAGCTCCTTGACCACCTCAGAGCTTCCAGCTATTAGCATTCCCTCTTCCCCACTCATAACCTTGCCCTTCTTGATCCATTCCCCTCTCCCTGCTAGTAACTGAGGTAAACACTAGGGCATGAGTCATTTTCATGGGCTGTATTCCAGGTACCTTCCCCCACCCAAGTGGGGAAGGTGTGGATTTGACTTCTTTACAAGCTGTGTCCTGTAAACTGCATCCACCTGTTTTGCGACATCAATCAGACCAAGGGCCCACATCCAGACTTTTTTTTTTAATTTTTTTTTATTTTTGAGACAGAGACAGAGACAGAGCATGAGAGGGGGAGGGGTAAAGAGATAGGGAGACACAGAATCTGAAGTCTCAGGGCTCCAGGCTCTGAGCTGTCAACACAGAGCCCGATGTGAGGCCTTGAACCCACGAACGTGAGATCATGACCTGAGCCAAAGTCAGAGGTTTAACCGACTAAGCCTCCCAGGTGCCCCCCAGAGTTGTTATCATAGGAGGAAATTGCTGGCCAGCACAACCACATGATTTGCATGTTGATACCCCAGCTCTAACAGGTCCCTATAAGAAAATAAGTCACGATGTTCTCTCTTTCTGTTAGAAAAGTGTTCATTTTACCCAGACTTAATATTTCCTCTGGAAAAAAAAATACCATTTCTTTCTGAACATGAGTTTATGTGCACACATACATATACACACTGTGAGGTACTGAAAACTGGAAAGATTTGAATACATGTATTGAGACAATGGTCGCATCTCATGTGAAAATCAAGATGTATGTATGAAATAGGAAGGATAGATTTAAGAATTCTGCTTTCCCATTAATTTAATAACTGGTTTCCAAGAGATAGCTAGAGAGAACCAAGGAGATTTTGGATTTGGAATGTGGTGATTATATTTTTAGCTGGGCAAGTGTTTGGTGCTTCCCTTTGAACAATGCTGGGTTTTAAGGCACTTTCAAATGCTGGAACTGATCTGCCTTCCAGAGACTGGCAACAAAATTGGGGGCTGTGGCTCTTTCAGCAGAAACTACAGGGAATCCAGGAATGTTCCTCTTGTCCTAAATAAAAGAAAGCTAACATCCTGGCCCAAAAATCTGCCACACCTTTTCATTAAAAAAACAATGTTATATATTTTTTTATCCTCAAGTTATCTTCAATTTTTTTTGTGTCCCTTCAAGGGAATGTGAGACGCCTCATGCTATGCTCTAGGGATGAAAAGAAGAATAAGACACTACTCCTGCCTTAAGGACACTCACAGTCTAGTGGGAAATATAGAAACATTAATAAATAATCATGGAGAGGTTGATAAATGCAACAATAGGCTATGATCAAGTAGGGACTTGACAGAGAGGAGGGACTAGACCTAATGCATCTGCAAATTTAGAGGATGCCAGGTGGACAAAACTACTTTTTCAAAGTAGGACCTCTGAGAAATCTTCCATGCTTCTGTCAGCAAATATGTGTTTCCCCCAAGCCTCTTCCCAGTGGTTGCTGGATGAGGCTGTGAGAAAGTTGCTTTTGCTCAGCGGACAAGCAAGAGAGATAGTAGGTTATGAGGTCTGTGCGTCCTGTAACAATTTAGTGAGCAACTGCCACAGATCCCATATGGTGACTAATGTCACTAGAAAACTGGTCAGGATTTTAAACTTCTAATACAGCAACAACAACAACTGATAATTATTGGGTGCCATGTGCCTTACTGAATAGTGGTCACATGTCACATCACTTACTTCTTACAACAGCCTTGTAATAGTGCTCAATGAAGAATGTGAGGATCAGAGCAGCGAAATCATTTTTCTTTTACTTTTTTCAAGGTCACATAGCTGATATGAGGCCTCCTACATCCAAACACAGAGCTGTCTGACTTTAGATTTCTGGTTCTGTCCACTGCTTCCTCACACCTCCACCTAGACCAACACAGTTACATGAAGTAAAATATGAACACTTGAATACTGGGGTTAAAGGTTCTTTTTAAGTGATGGAAGCCTCTGGAGGTCCTTTAATGGCCATGCTACATTCCCCTGTGCTCCAGCCACTCTGATGTCATGATAATCATCTGCTGGTGTTAAGAAAATTAAAGTTTCTTCATGGTAGCTTAGTTTACTCAAGGTGCTTTGACTGTCTTAACATTTTCCTAACTTTCTTTATCTTGGAAGGAAGAAAGCTAGAGATGCCTTCAGGGTGCTAAAACTCTATATTTATTGAGAACATGCCTCAGGGGTATTTTAGACTAAATAAGCTCATAATAGTGGATATTTCCTGAGCAGAATCTAGGTTAAGCTTTGCAGGCTAGTCTGTATAGACTGATACTAACTTTTCCATTAAGTAGGGCAGACTGAAAGACTATTTCAGAATTTGGTGATGGATGGAGAAACAATGCAAAGGTGACACTGTCCTACATTTGTAGTGGTGACATTATCATTTCCTTTTCCTTTGAGATGTTAAATAATGGGCATCTGAAAGAGGAGAAAGATGTGTTTTTCTGTGTGTGTGTGTGTGTGTGTGTGTGTGTGTGTGTGTGTTTTCTCTAAGTGTGTGTTGTCTGTGCGTGAAATCCAAAGGAATCTGTCATCAAAACTCAATTTGTAGCTAAGACCAGTGACCATAGTGAACACCCCCAGAAGACTGGTCTAGAACAGAAAACAGTGACAAAGTCCATTCTATGAAGTTTCAGCTCCTGGACAAGGGACAGAGAATGCCACCATTTTACATTGGGGCATAAAATACTATTCCATTGTCTTAGGAGTCACCAAGTAGCAGCATGTTCTCTTAACATATTTTACTAATATGAAAGTTGCAACTGAAAGTTCAAAAACTAGTGTTGAAGAACAGATTACAGGGATGCGCCAGGCATCTGTCCCATTCGGTGAACAGGCCTTGGAACAGATGTCTCGAATTTCTTCAAATCCAGAACATGCTGTCCGATTTTTTTGGTGGTAAACATACTTTTTTTCCTTTTTGTCACCGCTCACCAAAGTATTACATTTAATGCATAAAATATGTAAATTCTTAAAGCATCATTTTGCTCTTTAGTGAGTTTAGATATTACAAAACGGTTTAATTATAAAAACAGACAGACCTAGTCCTGGGACCTGTGCAGCTAGAAATAAATGTGCAATCAAAACTGCAATTACCTGCAGAATTTAGTGTAAACAGATCAGCAATCACATAACAAACACAGGCTAGTTTGCATTCTGATATGAATACAGTTAGATCCAAAGCAATTTTCCTTTATTTATCTTAGCTGCTCAGCATAAATAAAGCAAGGGCATTGAAGCAATTAGCATAATTAGAGTATCGTGGTCAGGCCCTGTGTGATTTCAAGAGACGTTTCACTTTAGAATTCTTTTTCCCATACAAGAGTTTCCCTGAGCCACTAAAATATCGCTTTGGGCATTTTTGTATTTCAAATTTGCAAGTTGTCAGTTTGAAAAACCCTTGACACATGGATGTGAAAGCATCTCACAGACAGCCACAGAAGGTATACCCTCAGCTTTTCATTACTAAGAAGCTGGGGAATTTCCTTTTTCAGCTCTTTCTCCTACTTGACGTTTAACCCTAGAAATGTCAGTCTTAATTATTTCCATTGCCTTCAAATTGGGTCCAAGGGTTAAAGACAACTTGTTCCAAAAAAAAAAAAAAATAGAGAATGGGAGTAGGAGGGAGGAGAGGTTATAGCATAGTAGTAACTGAGCTATTGGTACAAGAGCAAAGGCTCAGGCAGCCAGCTAGCTAATGGTGATCTGCTCTTCAATAGTTCCAAATAATAAGGCCATGATCAGGGTGGGGGGAGGGGCTGCACATGTGGTTTACTTGCAGGATGCTTGGGAAGCATGGGAAATGTTCTCCACATAGAAAACTGGTGAGGGTAATAACTAAGAGATGATAAAATTGGTTCCGTAAAAACACAAACAGAAGAACAGGGTTCTTTTTTGTTTCTGTTTTTCATTATTCTTTCATGCATGTGAAGGCACTTGAGAAAGACTGCCTTTTAGCTGGAAGAATGAAGGTGCTGGTCCTGCGCCATTCTGTATGTGGTGGAACTCATTCAGTCTCATCAAAGTCTTAATATAGGTTGTGCTTTAATTCTTGCTACAAAATTATTTTTAAAGTTAACGTATAGTAAGATTGAACCCTCTTGTGTGTGTTTTTATGAAATTTAACACATGGTGAAATTCACATAACTACCACCACAATCTGGATACAGAAAAGTACCATCACCCCCCAAAATTCCCTCATGCCATCCCTTTGTACCCCACCCTCCTCTTACTCCAAACCCTGGCAACCACTGATTTGTTTGCCTTCACCGTATTTCTGTCCTGAAGAGTATGTCATATAAGTGGAATCATACAGTCTGTAACCTTTGAGACTGGTGGCTTTCACTCACCAAAATGCACTTAATACTCATAGCAGTAATTCGTATCAGCAATTCATTGCTTTCTATAGCTAACTGGTACTCCATTGTAGAGCCATACTATAGTGTTGTTTATCCATTCACCCACTGAAGGGCATTTGCATCGATTACATTTTTTAGCATTAGTAAACAAATTTGCCATAAGACATTTGTATGAATGTAGGCTCTCATTTCTCTAGGATCAATATTTAGGAGTAGAATTTCAGAGTCGTAAGGAGTAGAATTTCAGAGTCGTAAGGTAAGTGTGAATTTAGCTTTCTAAGAAACTGTCAAGTGGCTATATCATTTTGCATTTCCATCAACAGTGTTGCTCTGCCTCTTTATCAGCACTTGGGATTGTCGGGATTTTATTTTATTTTAGCCTCTACTAATTGGTATGTTGTGGTATCTCTTCATCATTTTCATTCGCATTTGCTAATGGCTACTGATCTTTTGCTGTGTTTGCCATGTTTATGTCCTCTCAAGTGAAGTATTGGCTTCTCTGGTCTCTTGCCTGTTTTAATTGGGTTGTTGGTTGTGTTCTCAATCTTCATTTATCTTTGCACATGTTAGAGAATCTCAGCTATGTATCCAGTTCTCAGTGATGTTTCTTAATGCAAACCCATTCGAAGACTTGACTTTGGCCAATACAAATCATGGGTAAAATTCAGCTCAGTAAAACCAAAATTCCAGGATTGAAGGACTAATAAAAAAAGAAAATTGCTGTAGAATAAGCCCACCCCATTACTACACTTCCGATCTTTTGATCTTTTTAAATGTTGACTTCTTTTTTAAATAAAACCTCTGGCCCAGTCAATTAAGACCTTCTTTGGCCTCTTTCTAGCCTGTAGCCCAACTGTAGCCATCCGTTGCAAGTTGAACGTTCTTTGCCTCCTGGGAAAGTGTATAGCCTTTAATCATTTTCTCTCAGAGCTGCTGGGATACAAGTCTGGGGAGCATTGGTGGACAGGAGGTGGAATGTATTCTTCCATTGCAGCTGACTGTGCTGGGCACTTTGCCTTTGCCACTTCACAAAATACTGTGAAGATAGGAGTTAGCGCTGCTCTATGAATAAAAAAAAAAAAAAAAAACATTTGAATTCAGAGAAAATAAAGGACTTGTTCAATAAAGTGCCCAGACCCAGGATTTGAACCCAGGCCTCTTTGACTCTGGAAAATTTCTTTCTGTGCTATTGCTTAGTAAGCAGAAATCTAAGATAAGTGAAGTAATTGCATCTGAGCCTTTAGTCCCTGCTATTAACAGCTCTGAGAATAATATATAAAAGTAGGTGTTGTTCTCTACCTTCCCTTTGAAAAATTATTTTGCTGCAATGTAGCAAACACTTTCTTCCTAAAAACAGGGTAGTAAACTAAGATCTGATCATTCTGCTTCAGGAAAAGAAGAAGTGGCCTTCCCCAGTCTAAGATGACTCCCAAACTTTGTTGGTTCATCGTCCTAGAAAACCATGCTTACACTTTAAAATGGACTTTAAAAATGATGCTGAGTTATTTAAAAAATTCAGTTGTTTTCATGAAGAACCTCAGAAATGAAATTGAACAGCATTCCTTATTTCTTTACTTTCATAGTTAAAGAACTAAGCATGATAAACATAACTGTAAGCATTAGAAAAACTACAGGAGAACATTTTCATTTTTTTCATAGTGGAGAAGGCCTTCCTAAGGAAAGAAACCCAGGAGTCACACAGGACTGACAGGGGTGGATGCTTAAAAATCTAAGTTATGTACAATGAAAGATAGCATTAACAAAGTTAAAAGACAAATTGTAGGCTGATAGAAAATATGTATGACACATAAAAAAAAGGATCAGTATTCAGACTATATAAAGCGAGCCAACAGTTCATGGAGATCAACATCCCATTAGAACATAGTCAAAGGATAGGAATGAGAACATCACCAAATAAATATAGATGATTAACTGATGGCAGAAGATTACTGAAAGTTCTTGTCTCTCAGATCAACCAATATTGAGATGACTGATAATATCAAATACGGTGAGAATGTGAGGAAAGTAACTCTCATTTACTCTTGATGAGACTGCATGGTTCTATTACTTTCTTGTAAACAGTTTGGGGGTTGGGGGGAAGACATTTTGGTAGCATCTAGTAGTATTGGTCAAGTACTTCCATTTTAAAGAATTTTACCATACAGAAAATTTAAAGGGAATCCATGGGCGTGTCACTTACAATTGCCCCAAATTTTGAAACCACCTTCAAATGGCAAAATGCTTAAACACATTGTGATATTAATAAACCTGTATGTGCTGATGTGAAAACATATTCGAGGTGGATTGTTGGACTCGAAAGCAAGTTACAGAGTTGACATGTGTGTGTATTATATAATATGCATACATATATGTAACATCTGTGTGTATGAATATACATATATGTGAGTGTATATCTATACACATATATAACATGCATATATGTATATATGTGTATATAAATCTAAGATCCTACCATCTCAGTAAGCTTAAAGTTTAATGGGAATGCAAAAATATTGATTCACATTTTGCTTTTAAATAGTTTTGCTTTGACCTTCGACAGGAGTTCATGCAGAATTTTTTTTTAGTGTTTACTTATTTTGAGAGAGAGCATGCATACATGGGCAGGGGAGAAGCAGAGAGGGAGAGGGAGGGGGAGAGGGAGGGGGAGAGTCCCAAGTAGCTCTATGGCTGTTAGCATAGAGCCACGCTTAGGGCTAGATCTCATGAATGACAAGATCATGACCTGAGCGAAAATCAAGAGTTTGATGCTTACCCAACTGAGCCACTCAGGCACCCCCAGAATTTTTTTTTAAACCAATACTTATCAATGAATTAAAGAGACTCTTTTTTTCTTAAATTTTGAGTTGTATTCTGCCTCCATATAAGAATATGTATTATTATTTCAAACAGTAATCCTCTTTTCCTTAAAAATGTTGCCAAATCTTTTTTTTTTTTTTGGCATTTTATTTAGTCAGCTAGATATCATGATAAGAATATTTGTTTAGTACATCTTATTCAGTGTCGTAATCTAATATAAAATCCATAGGGAGAATTTATGGCCTACCTTTTAACTAGTATTGGTCAATATAACCCAATTAATAATACTTTCAAATTTCTGCTGTGCAGTACTTACTGTTTTACAGAGTAATAGAAAATATTCCTGGGGAGCCTGGGTGGCTCAGTCAGTTAAGTGTCTGACTGTTGGTTTCAGCTCAGGTCATGATCTCACAGTTTGTGAGTTCTAGCCCCGTGTCAGCCTCCGCGCTGACAGTGTGGAGCCTTCTTGGGATTCTCTCTCTTTCCCTCTCTTTCTGTCCTTCCCCTGCTTGTGCTCTTTCTCTCTCTCAAAATAAATAATTTTTTTAAAGAAAAGATTTATTATGTCAGGTACTTTTTCTGTGTGTGAACCATGGCCTGCTGAAAGCATCAGCCAGAGTGGCTACTAAGGAAGCCATTAACACTAAGTTCAGAATTGGCCTGATTTGTATGCTGTCCTGGAGCTCATCCTGAAAATGATAAACAATATATTCTTTATATTGGAAGTCAGGTTTTTGTAGCCAAACTCCTTCAATAACACAGTCACTAGGAGCTAGGTATTGTAGAAACATGTGAAGAAGTCAGAAGGGTAACTGGAGTAGGTTTGAGTGGATAAATATTTCCAAGCCATGGCTTACCATTGCTTTTCAGGTAACAAGCCCACAATGGTAGATAATGAGAAAGTGTCTGTTGCCCTTTGTGTAAGTATACTGGGAATCTACTATAAGTTCCTTGTTTGTAAAGCTCCATGTGGTAATTTGATCTCTTCTTTCCTAGGAACCTAGTTCATTTTTCTTTCTTTCTGAAAACAAACAAGTAAAAAAGTTGTCTACAGTTTCTACCATGACCATATAGTGTGTGCTATGTGAAGACTTCATACATGCCTGAATGTAAACTCTCTAACATACTCTAAGCAGAGACTCCTATGGGTGTGGCAGAGCAAGGGATCCTGCCGAAAGGAAAGCTTTAGGATGGTCCTCTTTCCAAACCAGGTACTGTGGCTTTTTCAGAGTCACAGGACAGAATGCCTGTAAAATGAATATATTAGCAAGGAATAGTAGCAATGGAACTGACTATTATTCTCAGAGGATTCAAAGATTTAAAAAAAAAAAAAAACCTAAAACTGGGGCACTGGGTGGCTCAGTCAGTTGAGGGTCTGACTTCACTCAGGTCATGATCTCACGGTTCATGAGTTCGAGCCCCACATTGAGCTCTGTGCTGTCAGCTCAGAGCCTGCTTCAGACCCTCTGTCCCCACTCCCCACACACACTTTCTCTCTCTCAATAATAAATAAAATACGTTTAAAAAAAAAACCTAAACGTAACAAAACATTCTTCCCTTCTGTTCTGTACTTATAGAGGGATGCCATTAAGCCTTTTTATATTAACTTGAAAAGCCAAGTATAGTATTTACTCAAATTTTATAAGGGGAAGTATGAGCATATATAGTTATGTATATGTTATGAAAATTAGCACTTACATACTAAAAGAAATCTGGATGGGGACCTCAGTTTTGAAATTTTGAAGTCTCTCTCTGCTATCATTCTAATGCAGCGTCCTTAGGATTATGCCTTTATAGATGGGCTCAAAACTTATTTGACTGAAGACTAGTATAAAATTTGGTGTTCAGAAGTAGTAAAAAGGACATTTGAGTGTCGTTTCTGTTCTAGGCAGAGATTAGATGCAAATCTTGCAAACCTTTTGGCTGAATAACTTCTATAATAATCTATACAGTTGAATAATATGGAGCATGTCTTTTAAAACTATACACATATAGACTTTCATGGAAAAATAGGCTGTATCCATCGAGTTCATTATTCTCTTCAGTATCTAGTGCCTAGGTCAGTTTTAAGGAAGTAAGTAACAGTTGTTTAGTAAATACTTAATGAATTGATCAATTAATTAATATAACCACCAGAACATTAATGGAATTTATCTCTGGATTATGGGTGATTTGTATGTCCCTTCTTTTGCTTATTTGCATGCTCTAAATTTTCTGAAATGAGGATGAATTACTCTTTAAAAAAGAATACATTTTGCCATTATTGAAAGGTTCATGGAATCCCCTTAAATTTTTATACTTATTATCAGCTATATGAATAAGTATGCTATCTTTTCTTCACAAAATACCTGCTTGTTTAGGGCATAGAGTTGGGAGTTATTTTTCTGTCGTTGTTGATAGTTTTGTGCTGATCCACCCACACTCCCCTGCCCTGTTCCCCCCATGACTGAGAGTTTATGTTCACAGACTGAGTGTCAGGCTTCAGAACCCTCTCATTGGCCACAGAACAGTGAAACCTCTTACCTGGGGCCTCAGGTTCCTGACCTTGGACTCATTACACAAATTCTTGAAACAGCTGAGCTAACCCCCACTGGGTACAAGTAAGAGTTCGTAACTAGACCTGAGACGAGCAGGGCTGAGTGTTTACCTTCAGCTGCCTGCTTTAGTTCCATGGCAGTGGTAGAGCCTTAGGATATGTAGAGAGGGATTTGGTGCATAACTATGTAAAGTCGGTGTAACGACACATCTCTGTTGAGGTTACTATAATCTTCAATTCCTATTTGTAATTTTTAAAAATCTTTAGTGATAGGCTCAACCCAACTGCAAGTATTATTAAAAGCTTTTGTTTAAAATGTTATTTAGAATACCTTTGTTTTCTATATGGAATAGAAGAATCACAAACAGTAAAGGAATAGAGTCATAATTTATAACTGTATAGAGTGTAGATTGCATTTTTTCCCAATGAATTGCAGAGATGCAGAAAAATTATCATGATTTGTGTTATAACACTGGAGTCAGAACTAATACTGAGGAGTGTTTTCTCAACTTGATGCATGGGCTTTAACTATGCAGCTCCCATCAGCACTAATGGGAGATTCAAGGCTAAGTGCCAAGGGTAAAACTGAGACTATAATGCAAGCTTTGGATGTGGTATAATTGGAAACTGATTTTCATTGTGATTTTATGTTCTATTTTTTTCTTTTGGGGTTCCCGCTGTTATACTTTTAAATTTTGATTTTTCAGAGATGGTAAAAGGTAACATTTAATAATAAATAAAATACGTACCCAATTCTTTTCTAAATTTGCCAGTGAAATGATATAATGTATTAGATTTCCAACTGGAAGATAGAGCCAAAGCTTTGACTAAGATACTGGGTATGTGTTGCTTATACAATGTCTAGAAAATTCAGCAGCTACCCATCTGTTTGAAAGAGAGATTGGTGTACATTTTCCTGTCTATCGAATTTCCAGTCTATTTTTCCTGAACTATTTTCATACATCAGTGGTATGACTATATTATGAAAAACAATGAAAGCCCTTGAACTATTTCACATGGTCATAATGAGCATGAATTGGAAATTAATATATATAACAGGAATCGTGAGTAAATATGATGGTACATATCTTCCCCCTACCATAGACAGTGTTTTAAGGAATATTTAATCTTCTGTGGCTAAAATGAATGAAATATATTTCTCCTGCTTGCTTAAGATCAATAAATGAGTAGATTTTGCCTACTTTAATATTTAGGTGTTCTTAGTTTAATCATTTGTGTATTTAACTGATGGCAGCCACCCTTAGTGTACATTAGAATGCGCCAACCAATTCACTTTTGAGGACACAAATTAAATCAGTGTTTCACTTTGGCATGCTCAAACAAAAACCTCTTAGGGTATATTGTTAATAGTAGAGTGGTAAATATAGGTTTCAACAGAGACATAAACTTTTAATTGGCCAGTTGTTTGAGAACATAGCTAGTTCATACAGTAATGACCATTAATTGGAATTGCAGTTTCCTTATATTCAAACCAAAACCTCTTTGAATATAAAATCTACCTGCCACTGAGACCATAAACCTTAAGTCTCACATCTGGAGAGCCATCATGGGTGTCAATAATGATGTTCAATAAGCAATGTAGCTGAGAGAGAGAAGCATAAAGGAGCACCCAACCATGATCATATATATTAGAGATTAAATATCTCAGTCAGATGGAGTAAATAATTCATTAATTCCGCAATTTTATACCCAATCCCCAGAACTCCACTGTGAAACCACTGCTGCCCAGAGAGTAGGCACTCACTTGACAGGGGACAGGAAGAGTGTTGACCTCATAAGTGAACCAAGACACCCGTGCCTGGTGGAACACACTTTTGAGAGGTGCCAGAGAAGAAGGAAAACAAGGGGTACAGGGCGTATGGTGTACACAACACTGCTTGCCTTGAGGGTCCACATTAGCAGCTAGAGTCTTGAGCTGATGTGTCAGCCTCAGCCAAATGGTTAGCATAGCTTTTAACTATTAACAAAGCTTTGATCTTCTATGACCTAATTTCAGGTTGGGGTGTCATGGGCCATAAACCTGTGTAGACCAATTTTCATTTGAACACCAGGAAATGAATGGAGGAGCCTTCTATATTGTTGTGGACAATCAAAAAAGAAATTCTTATGTATTTATGTAATGGCATGGGTGCCAATTGGTTGTCCTCATCCCATTCAGTTTTTCCTTAAGGACCCTAGTAGTAGGACCAAGCAAGGCTTGTAGACCCAAGGTCTGAAAGGGCCTGCTGATTAAGGACCACATACATGTGCGTGGCACACACACACACACACACACACACACACACCAGAAAACAAATCATGTAAAACTGAAAGGACCTTGAGTATCTCCATTTGCGCAGAGGTATAGGACTCGTCAGGACACCTTCTCTGTGCTCTGTTGTGCTATTAGCCCAGGAGGGCCCAAACCAAAACATAATAAAGCTCCAACATCCTGCATTCAGCATTTTACAAATCTCTTTGGAACAGAAGAGTAAATAATTTCTTAAACAGTTTGGCTCTTACAGTAGCCAGTCTTGGACAGCTGTCAACAGGAAACCCCAAGTATCTCATATTAAACTCTGCTATCACAGAGGGACCTGTCACCTAAACCTTGACATAGGGCCTATGAGAATTATTTTTATTTTTACTATTAGAAAGCACTGACAAGTGTTTGGAAAAGCTGGGAAAACCAGGAGAATGGATTCCCATTTCTCCTAAACATTGTCTTTATTCACTTACTTGAAGGCTTGTTTAAAATAAGACAGATTTTCCTCTCTTAGTAACTTGAGAAACATCAGTTGCAAAAATCATTGCCTGTAATGCAATCTTAGGACAGTTTAACACTATTCACAATAATTGTATGAAATTATATTTTTTTCTTGAAAAACTCGAGCCTTACCCACCCCAGCATTCTGCAATTTATATATCTGTCATCAATTCATAAACGATGATAGAATTTCTATGACAATGCATTTGTAATTTTATCTTGTTTTTCTATGTGGTCTTGAGTATTATACTATTTTCCTTATGCAGGCAACCTCCCCAGCACATCTAGCTGACTTTTATTCTCTGTGTATCCTGCAGACAGAGGAGGCGTCAGTGAAGCACATTTACTTTCAAAGGTAGAAGTGGATAGGGAACGAGATTGTGTAGGGGAAGGAATCTATCCCCCATCCCCTGTCCCCCAGCCATCCCCGGCTTCCTCATGAAGATTCCCAACATAGTTCTGTGCATTGGCTGACCCAGCTGGAAACAGTGGGCCCGGCCCTACTGTCCTGTCCGATCCACTTTTTACTGAAGGAAGAATGTGTCTGGAGCCACAGCTGAGGAAGTGGATGGCAGGGGTTGAAGGCAGGATTTTTTTTCGATCACCGCTGAAATTGGAGAGATATGAACCTGAACTCTTAAGAGGGAGGTGATCTGGTCTCCAAGAAGGCAATTAACCAGACAAGGAGTGTGGGAATTAGGGATCAAAACTGTGAGCCGAACAGGTTGAGTGGTCTTAGACAAGTTACATTTAATCTCAGAGCCTCATTTTCCTTATTTCAAGCAGGGGCAGTGTTAGAATTAATTAATTTTGCAGGGTGCTTTGAGATCCGCCGATATGAGACGAGAATAGTGCAGAAGGAGGTTTTGTGTTGCTGTTATTCTTGTTCCTAGAAATATGGAAGCTTCCTCATTTTTTAACCACCCCCCACGAACTCCCACATCTGAACAGTAAGAAAATGAAAGTAACCTGTCGGCTTTATCAATCAAGTATTCACATGCAGTTCATTCAAACCTTGCCTCAGCCATCTCTCTGAGCACAGAGACTGTGATTCTGTTAACATTTTCTGCGGGACTGAGTTTTCAATGACTTTATTCTAACCTTCCTGTTATTTCTGAATTTTATGCAGGGCTGATGATTTTACTGTCTTGGGGTTGGTCTTTCGTTATGGGTTTTTTAGGATATGCTTCATGCCTTGTCATAATACTTCTCAGGGAAGCTCCCTGAAACTTTGCAGAATCCCCCAAATTTGACCTTAGGACTGAAAAGGTCTGATTTTTCTGAGGGTGACCACCAACACAGCCTCTCTCTGCCCCGACCCCTTTCAATTTCTCTCCTTTTTGGCACAACACAAATTTCCAAGTTGTGTATGTTTGCTTGTAAATACATCACTCAGCTGTGTTCCCATCCTTTATGTCAACAGGAAAATCCCCTTGTTCTATGTTTAGCTTGAATAATTACCAAACTGTTTGTAATTAGAATGTGAGAATGTGACCTCACAGCAATTTTTTCATTTCCTTTCTCTGTATTTAATACATTTCAGAAACTGAAAATACCAAACCTGTCCCCCCCTTTTTTTTGATGCTTATCAGTAATGGAAACATTGCAAAACAATCAGCCCAATACCTATGCTTTGTTCATTTATTGCCTTCTCTGAAGATAAATTGACTGTACTCAACGCTCTTCAGCATTTTTCTTCACCTAGATATTATTGCCTTGTGCAGCCACCCCAAGGTGACTGTTATCACTTAATTAAATCCTTGCACGCTGGGAAGAAAAAACAACATTGTTCCTCCGTAACCCCAAGGAGCCTATTTTTAAGCCACTAAGCCTTTTCCCTGTTTTATTAACTTATTTCTGGCTACAACAAGACATACTTTTGTTGATGAGCAAAAGGTTGTATTAGCTTTTTATTTCCTGGGTAAACTTATCTATTCTCTGGGAAGAGGGAAAGAAAAAAAGAATGGACATTACAAGGGAAGGGGAAAAAATGGGGTCTCTTCAACCTCCCTGATTCTAGTAAAGGTCTCTGTAAACATCCATACTAGAACCTAGAAGCAGGGGATTCAGGAAAGGGAATGAGAAAATAAAATGTAAACATCAAATGGGAACAAGACTCAAAGTAAAATGATGTGTCTGTCTATTGGGGGAAGCACGTGGGGTAGAGGACTCCACTTTCAAGCTAAGGAAACTAGGCATAGATGTTATACGTTTGTTTGTTTGTTGAAGAATGAACAATCTATCGGCATTTGTTTTTGCTCCTGCCTAGAGTAGCATCTCTTTATTAACCTTTTGTCTAATGTGTTTATTTTTCCCCCCACTCAGATTTCCTTCTTTACCTTATGTTTTTGGGCATTCTTTATCAGTCAGTTCTATCCCCAGTTATGTTTCAAGGCATCAAAGAAATACTATTAGGGTACATTTAGGGGTGTGTGTGTGTGTGTTGCATGTGTATATATATGTGCACATACATGTATGTGTGTGCACGTGTGCTAGGAATAGGGATGCATGACTTGTAACTGGCAGATCTAAGTGCGGCACTTAGTATCCAAAAGTTCACTTGCTGCAAAGGGAGTTATTTGTTTACACGTAGTAAATTATGTACCTTTTAGTTTGTTTCTAGTCCATTACATCATGGGCCAGAAAATGGGTTGTCACTTCTAAGATTTGGACCCAAGCAAGCATATGTGTTTATTCATGATGTTAAATCATCTTACCACATGCTGTGTTCACCAACAGAGTAAATGCTGCTTAAAGCTGCAATATTGGCAAGAGTAGTTGATGCTGTGACAGGCTAGGGCTGGATAGAGACCCGATTCTTAAATAGTTAGATAATTAAGATATCTGAACTGTCACCGATCACTGCCCACAGGTTACACATTTCTCAGTTTCATACACAGAACACATGATTGTGCACGCTGGCTCACTCCCTCTTCCAGTGCAAGATACGTTCAGTGGCTCATTGTGCCTGTCTCTGAAATGGAAAAAGCAGAAAGATCTCTAGGATGGTGGGAGAACAAGCCCAATTGTGCCTGTGAAGATCTCTTTAACAAAAGAGCCACCTGTACAAATGCCAGGAATTTTTTTCTTCTTCCACTGCCTACTTGGAGTGACTCAGAATCTTCATGTGCTGCTTCTGGGATTCCGGTCAGATCTGCAATAGTTTCCATCCTGCCAGCCAAATGGACGCCTGTGGGGATGTGTATATCTTCCCACTCGCTGGAGTGGGCTGGTGTCTTTTTTTCCTCTACAGGTCAATTTATTTTCCTTTATAATAGCATTATAAATATCTTACAGAGGCAGATTAGAGCCCTTGAAAGTCCGTGCCCTTTGTAAGCAGCCACCCATTCGACTCTGACCTCAAACAGTGTTTGTAGTGTCCTCATGAAGTTAGTATGGATGTATATACATATTTGGCTTCAAATTGCAGTTTTGTTGGTCATAAACTCTTGCTGGCTTTCTTTGGACAACCTTAGAATATGACATAGAATCCCAGAGTGAATATCATTTACTGTTCGCCCTCCTCTCTCCCTCCTGCTCTCTCTCTCCCTTCTCTCCAAGTTAGCCAGGGTCATTCCTAAGCCATCCTTCTCAGTGGAGTATATCTGGCCTTGAAGAATGTCAGATCAGGAGGCAACCCAGCTGTCCTCAATCACTCATTTTTGTTCTTAATAATCTTCACTGTTGGGAAACCCTTCCTTTTGCACACAGATTCTGCTCACTGCCTTTGCCCTTCATGAAACAGAAAGACTGGTTGCCAGTCTCTGTGGAGGAACCTGGCATGTGCTCAGTGACCTCTGAGTCTCCTCTGGGCTGACTAATCCAGTCCATTTAACCATTCTGTAAAAGTCTTATGTTTCAATTATCTATTTTTTCAGTTCCCTTTTGAACACTCTCCAGATTCTTCTTTTTGTAAAGCAGTGAACCCCAAAACTGAATTTGAGATATGAACAGTGCTGAATAAAAAGGAAAATGAGCTTAGAATTCTAAAATTCATTGTTGGTGGTTCTCCTTTGCATACATTTAACTTAAAAATATTGAGTCGTGGGGTGCCTGGGTAGCTCAGTCAGTTAAGTGTCCGACTTCCACTCAGGTCATGATTTCGTGGTTCATGAGTTCGAGCCCCACATCAGGCTCTGAGCTGACAGCTTGGAACCTGGAGCCTGCTTCGGATTCTGTATCTCTGTCTCTCTCTGCCCTTCCCCCACTCATGCTCTGTCTCTCTCTCAAAAGTAAATAATACACCAACACACACGATGGGAGGGAGGTGTTGACCTTTTGCGGAGCCTGGAGATCAGGAGACACTCCCTAAGACACCATGATCTCTACTTCTTGTGCATGAGTCAGCCACCAGCCTTGAAGTCTCTTACATGCCTCGGAGGATGGGTGTTATTTGAAGGTAAACAGAACTAGACTCAGACAAAGTTGTCAAGTGGCTGAAGGACTTCAGCATCAGGCATTTTCTATTTTCTTTCCTCAACACCCTCAGACACGGACTCCTGGTCCCCACACAGATGAACAAACAGGCCAGGTTCTGTGCACTCACAGGAAGTAGCTAGTGAGATAAAGCATGTGGTAGGCAAAGGGGGAACCTCAGTAAAACCTGGTTCCCTCCTTCTTCCATCTCTTCCTGCACTCTTACTCCCTTCTCATCTAGAGAAAGTTTAAAGACCATCTTCTCACTAGCCAATACCCACTTTCATCTGCTTCCCATTATCCTTGAAAAGGAAGCAGTGGAAACAATATAGAATTAGTATAAAACCATCACAATATTATTACGAGTAATCAAAATTTTCTAATAAAAATTTTATTATTCTTATCTTTACTTCTCAATATCTAGAACATTGCCCATACTTGCTTCAAATTTTCTGGATCTTTATACCAATGACATGTTAGTCTGAATGAGTATTCAAACACAACTGATTTTTCTGGGACTATTAGATGTCTGTTGCCAATACCTTTTGAACAGAGAAGAATTGCTTTTCTGTATATTTGCCTCAGTACTTTTTATTGAATATATATTATGGAGGTGAGGTTGCAAAAGGGAAAAGTTGCCTAGGAATCAACCTATGTAAAACAATGCACCTGTGGAATGAGGTTTACCCAGTAGATTATAATCAACCAAGGTACAGCTTAGACCATACCTAGCAGAATGTCATGTCTTGCCTCAATCTTTCATTTGGCTGACCTCACAATCAGAGAGGACAACAACCATCTTCTTATCCCACATCTGCTTTGGACATCACCTTGAGCACACTACCTCTCTGCCCTCTGCCCCAGGGAACTCCATATAGGGAAACAAATGGTAGTGATTTAATGCCAAAAATGAAGAATCTCTGCTGTGAAAAAAATATGCTCCAAATCCTCAGAGTCAATATACAGTGTAGCAGGCTGCATTTGAGTTCCTGCTTTACCACTTACTGTGTCATATCAATTTTCCTCATCTCAATAGGGGACAGCAACAATTTATTCATCAGAGTTAGGAAGTGACGATTGAGCTAGGTTAGTCCATATGAATTCCTTCTCCCGGGGTCCAAAACAGAGGCCACCTTCATAAATTCTGTCACTGATACACATGGTATATAATAGTATTGACACACACACCCTCAAATTGTTCTCATTTTTAAATGACTATGCTTATGGAACTAAAAAAAACCCTTTTTTTTTTATCTTGTTTTTGTTTTTTTTCTTTCTCACCTTCTTGTTGACATTACTGTGTTGTGCAAATGTCCCACCTTAGATTTCCATCTCTTTCTGATAACTTCTACAAGTCCTCAAGGTCAGCGAAGTCTTTTTTTCTCCCTTAAAAATATTCTGTCCCCAACTTGTGTTTATTAAACATTTAAAGAGGAGTATTTATGACCAGGATAGAATCTCATTTCAGCCAAGAGTCCTTTTCTTGTTTGCCCCCTTAAGTTGATATCTAACTTCATTTTAGTGCCCTTTGTGGATTACACCATTTTTTCCACCTGTGCATTTCTTCTTATGATCAAGTAAAAGCCACTCGTGTTTGCAGACACTCTTCTAAGTCAGCGTCTCAAGTCAAATAATAACCACTATGGGTGCTGTTTATCAAATACCTACCATATGATGGCCCTTTTACATGCATTTATTCTAATCAACTTAAAATCTCTACTGAGTAGAATAAATAATGTATAGAGGGGTGCCTTGGTGGCTCAGTCAGTTAAGTATCTGACTTCAGCTCAAGTCATGATCTCGTGGGTTGTGAGTTTAAGCTCTGCATCGAGCTCTGTGCTGACAGCTCAGAGCCTGGAGCTTGCTTCAGATTCTATGTCTCCCTTTCTCTCTGCCCCTCCGTGACTCACATTCTGTCTCTCCCTCTCCCTTAAAAATAAACATTAAAAAATATATTAAATAATGTACAGATATTCTTTACATTTTCATATGAGAAAACAGTGAAGTTGCAAACTCATAATTCCAGCTCAGGTCTTTTTGAGTCCAAAGTGCATGCATTCTTTTTCATTGCCTCTTAAAGACTTTGAAGGATTCTCATTTCAAAACTGGGTGTAGAACTTGTCCAGCTCTGGCTAGAGAGACTCTTTAATTTCACTAAAGGAATGGAGAAGACAAGGCCATAATTGTCCCATCTCCTTGGCCATTGCCTCAAATCTTAGAGTCCCTCTGAATCTGACCAGAATCTTTCTAACAGAGTCATGTCTCATGTTGAGCATGATTAGAGTGTGGGATCTAGAGGGGCCCCCTCTATAGTCCCCAGTCTTTGAGCAATGAGCTGTGGTCTCTGGTATCCTCCTCCCGGAGCATTTCTCAAGAACTTTGGCAAGTGCTTCCCTGGTGAAAGCCATAGAATGTGCTCCTTAGCACTGATCAAGACATCCTGGTCTCAGCAGTAGTCCGTCTATCTGCCTGATGCATCCTTATTCCTTCCTTAATCCTCTTCTCTGGGGGGTTGTATAAGGTTCTCTGGCTCTGGAAGTCTCCTCTTCCATACCTCTTAACAAGGCCAGGAATCTGTCCCTGTAATAGCCCCCTTTCTGGTGCCTTATCCAGGACTCAGATAACACCTAGATCCCTCTCCCTTTTTTTTAACGAAGACTCTGGAAAAACCATAGAGATGTGAAAGAAATGGTTCTCTTTAAACCACTTACTATGTTGGCAATCCTGTTGTTCACTGACGTATGCAGAGAAGTGGGGGGAAGGGTCCTAATGTTTCAGCCTGTGTCATCCAACACTCAGGTACTTCTGCTTTGACATCTCTCTGTACATCCGAGTGTTTAGGCCTAGATGCTGTCTCATGTAATTCATTCACACTGTGTAGGATGAGATAACCTGCTATGCCCACCATTCTCTTCTGTGTGTCTCTGTAAGGCAAGAAGATTCAGCCTTGAAGAAGCAAGCATGCATGACTCAAGGCAGAACCCCTAGATTTTACTGTACTGCAGTAAGCCTTTTGAGACAAGAATTTTAAATCCTGTTCAAAATGAAGGTTTTGTATTCCATCATGTTATTGGAAATTTTAATTGTAATTCCATCATGTTATTGGAAATTTTAATTGTAATGTAGTTCTGTGTGTTAAGGGAGCCCGATATAAGAAGAATTGCTTTTTGGAAATATGTGAAGGAACAAGTTTCTTTCATTCATTGCCTATAAAGATGTGTTGCCTTGCTGAGATTATGGAAAAGAGCTGGGCTCATGCATTGTATAATACTGATAATGTCAGTCATTCACTATTGCACTGTTTTGATTTCATGTGAAATTAAGGATGTGGATAAACTATGGAGACCTGTGCCAACATATAGTCCATCAGACCTGCCTAGTAGGTCACATCTCTGTGCCATTAGGCCACATTTGTGTGCTTTTTAGGAAATGGCAAACTAATATTGACTATACACTTTCATGCGAGGTGCCTGTTATGGCGGAAAAGAACAAGGAAAGGGATAAAAATCTGATAGAGAAGAGGAGCAAATGTCTTAAGCAAGTGTGATTACCTATAATAAGAATAGACGGAACACACAGAAAATGATAACAGCTTAAGGTTGTGTTTGTAAAACCCTTAATATATTTTTTATTTGCTTTGGGATAAAAGTCTTCCATTAGGGCACAGAGGCCAATTTGAGTCTTTAGGGGCTCAATCCTTCAGGGGAACTCCCTCTCCTGCCTGCAAAGCATTTAAGTAGAAATTAAAGTAGGTCATCCTATTACTAAGGAGAAGCCCCCAAGCAAGACAATAAAACAAATCTTACTTGTTGGAAAAGGTCAACACTAGAATGAACAAATCTCATTGGAGGCAAAAAGAATCTATCCCCAATATTCAACCACACAAAATTTATGCTAGCCTACACAAATTTGGAGCCATTCTTCATCTTCAAAATTTGTTAGTAATTATTACACATCCATGAGTCATATGCATAAACATAGCCATGGTTATTTTACTGCCCAGGGTAATTTCCACATAAAAATGCATTCAGAACAGGATTGCTGAGAACATTGATCATGAAATACGGCACATATGTACCACTACAATCACACCATCCCTTCAACCATCAGCACCTCTTTTAATAAATGGATGAATACAGAATGCAAATCAATGGATAAAAGGAGAAGAGGAAAAAAGGAAATAAGAGAAAAAAGAAAAAGTGAAAAGGGGGCTGAAATGAGGACCTAGACGTGGGGGGAGAAGCTGTTGATTCGAAACCTCTGTGCTGAGGTTTCCAAGGTGATCCCAGGTGACATTATACTTCTCACTTCTTTCGGGCCTCTCTCATTCATGGGGAGGCTGATGTTTACTTAAACTCTAAGATATGTCTGAGGAAGAGTTTTAATGAGGATTCATCATTCTTAAATTATTAGAGACTTCATTAAAAATATTAATGTCTTAGGTGACAGAGTATGTGTGGTGGATACAGATGGGAAATTTCTTAATTGTGAAGTTGATTATCTTGTAGTCTTGGGATTTTAGACAGTTAAGAAAAATACCATTTTAATAATGAAAATAAGTTTTAGTTCACATACCCACCCCTTAAAGGAAACCAGGCAGAGGGCCAACTGCAAAATCAGAGTTGGAATTTAATCAGTATATTTGCCCCTTCATACTACTGTGTTGTTGGCAATTTGGATGCCTTTGACATAGAAGATTGAGAAAGACTAAGTGGGAGGTGACAGTTGGGACTGAAGGTATTAGAGAGCTATCTGATTGAGGCCACTATAAATTCTGTAGACTAAATAGAATTTTAATAAGTCTAATAGTAATTGAGAGATGGACTGTCATCCATCAAATGCATTGAATGGTGGAATATATCCATTTTCAAATTATTTTTGTTCTAACATATCTTTAGCTGTTTAAGTCCAAAGAGTGGGTAAATGGATCATTGTGCACATTAGAATTAGGCTGAGACTATTGATTCAAGGTTTCTAGTGAATGAATTATCAATACAGCCAACTGCAAATTTCATTTGGAATTACTGTGAATTGGCACATCAGTGCATTTGAATAGATCATGCATAACCTAGATTATTGTTAGAGCAAATCCCTTGTAGGCTGTAATATAACTTCAGTAAACCACATGGCCCCGAGTCACTGAAAGCACTTATTCAAGTGATTCCTCAGGTGTGTCAGGTAATAGAGTCTCTATGGCTAAAGTAGATTGTGGTGTTCTGTGGCACCTTGTGCCAAATAGCTCAAGACAAAGTGCTCAGTAAGTAAGTTAGACATGCCTAGTAGGCTAACAACTCTATGGTGCCTAACAAAAAACAAAGTCTACCATTATTTGGCAAGTGCCTGGGAGGCCACTTACTGGTCTCTGACTTCACTAAGGAGTCCAGGAAAGGGGAAGATCCTGTGTGATGATGGCACTTCAGGACAGAAGGGAAGGGAAAGGAAAGATTGGGCCAAAACTTTTGACACTTCCTTCTGCCCTGGGAAATGCATATGGTGACATTCTTAGCCCCATAAAACAGCCATCCTATTTGCTAATTACAAGAGTGTATGTTAGCACCTTTAAAATATATTTATCTCTAAGTATGCAGGAATCTCACACTTTATAGAGCAGATCTGTTCCTGAAAATTTGACCATTTAGTGATAGTTCATGTATTGAATCTAATTTGCCCTTTGTCGACCACAGTGTATTTCTCTAGTAAAAACTTTAAGAACTGTGTCTTTTGAATGTTTTTAAACAAATTTGAGTACCTATTGTAAAAGAAAACAAAAACAATCTCAGTGATTATTTGATCTCTCAAATTACTTAAACAGGAAATAGCTGAGTCTGTCATGTTTGCTGCCTCATATGCATATGGCCCATATGGTGGGTCAGAAAGACATGAAGACAGTAAGCCCAGTAGTTTCCACCTGCTACATATAGTCTTTGCCTTCTTCAAATTACCTTAACATAGCTGATTTTACATTCAAGGTAGTCGCTTTAGGCTTTATCTTTGTGTTTCCGTTAGTTATACTTCTCTATAGACAACTTCAGTCCCATGATTCCTATTAAATCTCAGAGATTTCGGTTAAAGCATCATATGATCCTGGAAATTCAAATAGTAAAAGAGCCAGTTACTCCTCAGTGATGGCTATGAATTCTTTAGCAGTCAGGATAGTCACTGAGGTAGATCAGAAAGAGGAAGGAAACTCCAATCTCATTTAATTTAATTTCCTTCTCTGCTAATGTTGTTATCCCACAAAATTGCCAATACCAAAAACCTCATACACTGGTCTGGTTCTTTCATTCTATTCCTGAATTGAACACGTCAGAAGCCAGGATCCACAGCCAAGCACCACTAACTACATTTAATTGCATACATTTAGACTGTCATTTAATGTACACCCAGCACATTTGGTCCAACCACATTCCACATGCTGAATCGCTCTCCTTTGAATGATATCATCTAGAGATTATCTGAAGATTTCTTATGACATTAGTCATTACGCTTTGTGTATCTGCAAGTATATTAGCACACAACAAACAACAATCTTCTTAGCTTCAGGTGTGTTCAATAGGCATGTGGACTTCCTTGAAGCTCTGAATAGGATGAGAGCTCTGTGGACAAGCAATATGTGCTGGTCCTTCTCACTAAGACTCAGCGGCCAACGGTGCAATGAAAGTAGAAGGTCAGGAAAGCAGCCAAGAGCCATAGCAAGTGGTAAACCCAGTTTTTTATCCCAAGATCATTGAGCAGCAGGTTTCCAATTCCATCAGAATAATTGGTTTTCCCATAAATGTGTATCTCTGCTTTGTACGGAGCTAAGGCATTGAAGCAGTGTAGCCTCCAAGCATTTGAAATTCACAGGAAACCAATATAAAGACTGCAATATTGTAAATGTAGGACCCAGAAGAGGTGCAATTACTTGAAAAAGATTTCAAAAACAATCCTAAGCATTATTGAATTTCTGGAACTAAACACTACTTTCTATTATCAGTCCGTCATATTTATAGCTTTATGTGTGCCTGGGAAAAATTAATTATTAATTCTATGAATGATAGTTAGAATAAAGAGGAGAGAATCTAGTTACAGTGATTTCCTGAAATTAACATTGAAGATTTTCATGGCCCATGCATTTTCCCCAATCAGAATTCCTAAACTACTACCTTAACTCAGAACACCCTAACAAAATACCACAGACTGGGTGGCTTAAACAACAGACATTTGTTTTCTCACAGTTGTGGAGGCTATAAGTCCAAGATCAAGGTGCCAGCATGGTCAGGTTCTGGTGAGGCCTTTTTTTGTAGCTTGCAAATGGCCACCTTCTTGCTGGGTGCTCTCATGACCTTTTCTGGGTACATGCCTATAGGGAAAGAGATAGCTCTCTCTTCCTCTTCTTATAAAGATATTGGTCCTGTTGGATTAGGACCCCATCCTTATGCCCTCATTTAATCTTAATTATCTCCTAAAAGCCCAGTCCCCAGATACAGTCACCTTGGGAGTTAGGGCTTCAGCATGCAAATTTGGGGGGGATATAATTCAGTCCATGGCCACTATATTTGCAACAATCAAGTTCCTTTCAGTACAGAGGTTTTTAATACCATTTCCCTAGAGATACCAATAAATGTTTCCTAAATGAAACTCATATGAATGCACCAGATTAATATCTAAGTTCTCTAAATGGTCTTTTAATATGCTAAATTCATTACAGGGTTCTTTAATCACTGTTACTACCCCTGACACAAACGCCTTACCTAAAGGAATACATGTACAAAGCTTTTATTATTTTCTCTTAAGGAGCCTATTTTTTAAAGTTACCCACTGCCCAGTTAAACAGTCAAGGTTCAGTCATAATCAGCCATAAGAGAAGTAGCAATATGAGTCTGCCTTGTTATTATTGAGGATGTACAAGCAAACATGACTGCAAAATAGATTTCTGTAAAGTCATCTTACATGAAATAGTGCACTTCTACATAAAATAGTATGTAATATACCAGAGGGGAAGGAAAAAGCCCTAAGTCTCAGTGAAAAACTTGGGGATGGGAAATGGGATTATGGTCCTGGCCAGCCCCGTGGCCTGCTGATGTGTGTGCTCAAGGTTGTCCTAGCAGTTGATGTTGGGAGGTGTGATTCTCCCAGAAATCTTCTAGGCTGGTTCTTCTTTCTTCAATGCATGAGAATTTCCTTGACGTTTAGCAGTCTCTTGGCTGTACCTTCACAAATCCAGAAAGAGACACATGCAAGGTGATGAATGTGTTGGGTAACTAGGTGGGAGGAATCCCATGTATATGTGTAGCGAATCACCATCCTGTCTACTTGAAATATCTCACAATTTCATTTGTCAATTATACCTCAGTAAGGCTGAAAAATACAAATTCCATCAATCCATGTTTTTTCTCAATCAAAGACAGCGTAACAGATGTGAAGTTTAGTGATCTGAGGCAGGGATTCCCACCTATTACAGAGGGTATCTTAAGCAGGAAACTGCCTTTGCCCTGCAGCTTTTTGTTTTATAAAGTTAATTTCCAACTTGGCTCATTTGCTTTGTCTCCGATCCCAAGGATGATCTTTCTTTGAAAAAGGAGCTTGTGAGAGGGTCTTTGTTCAGCTTTGTGAAACCTCAGTTCGTACAGGCCCAGTGCCGTAGTTAGCACTCAGCATTGTTTTCTGAATGTATCACCCTTAAACAGTAGGAACATGAGAGTCACTTATGTGGAAAGAAGTGCTGGAGGACGCACAGAATTTGAGCAGCTCCGATGGGGTGTGAAACAACTAAAAGACCCAGAAGGTAGTCCCAGCATCAGGAGGAAAAAAAGAGGATCCTTCTTTCTTCTATCTACCCTGTATTGATCTGTGACATTGAGCAGTATCCTTAATTTCTCTGGGCTTCGGTTTCCTTACCTATAAAGTAGGATTAAATAATACCTCTCTCACATTTAGTCTATGCAGTTTGCCTAACAGATACTATTTTTCTTCATTTCCCCCCTCCTCTATGGTGAATATTTGAGGGAATTGAGCATCGTTTAAGACATTCTGTAATACAGTGTGATGTATATGATATGCAAAATATATGTAATATGTAATAGTATATTCGATACATATTATGTAATCCATTCTCTATTTTCCAGGAGTCTGTGATCTATAGAATGTCCGATAAACATTTATTATCTATTCTTTGTATTGCTTTGTATAATGCAGACAACTTGAATAACACCTAGAGCCCTGGATGTGACCAAGCTCCATGAGTGCCCAAAGCAAAGCAGTGATATTGTTTGGCATTTCAGAACGAGTTCAGTGTAATGTTTACATTACTATGGCTGGCATGGGAATTTTTCCTTTCACTTAAAAGAGAACTCTGAATTAAAAGGGAAAGGTGCACAATAAGGAATTTGCTCCTGGATTCTGAAGAGCCTCCGTTTCAGTAAATTAATATGCCACATACACAAAACGAAGGAATTTTAATGCTCCAGTGAATATCCGCACCTTAGAATAACTAGTGAGAATCCTCTCCCTCAGGCTTCAGAGCTTGTGAGCACCACATGGTCACTTATGCTTCGTGGAGTCCCAGTCTCCTAGGACAAGCCACAGATGATGTGGTATCCACGTGCTGCCCCTGGTGGCTTAGAGACACACATGTGATTCCACCGAATGCCTCACCCTGTCTTTATACCAGAGCCTGTTGTCCATTTGGCTGCACGTTTAAATCAAGAAATCTACATCCCTCAAGGCTGGATGTAAGGCTTGAACTAGCATCCCAGAGAAAAAAGGTCAACACTTTGATACACAGCTTCCACAAAATGGAATTTTAATGAGCAGAAGCAAAACCTGATCTTCTTGCTCAGAAAGCAGATGTCTTTGTTCTTTTCATATTTTAACATTACACTAGCTCAACATATCTCCTTTTATTCTGGTAACTCTCCTCTAAGAACTGAAGAGAGGCCGTCTGTGCCTCTCTGCACTGTTTTCTCACCTAAGATGTTTAGATGTATGTGTTTTAGGAAACTCTTAGGAGAGGTCTTACAAGGCACCAAGGTTTGTTGTTCTAGAATTCATTTTTAGTGGGAAAATAATCAGAGGTGGCCAAATCTAGTTTGGTGTTGTGATTGGGAGAACATGTGGCTTTTGGCACATGATAATGACATGAACCATCCTACCCCTCATGTTATTGACTCATGGTGGTAGGGAAGGGGCCAAGGAGGAGACACAGGAGCCAGAAAGCTCTGCAAGATTCCTAAGAGTTAAATCAAAGCCCAAACCTTTGATGTATGCTTTTATCCTCTTTGAGAAAATATACTTGACTTAGATTCTTACTTCTAAAAATAAAGCTTTTGTTTCTGTACAGTGCTTGATTGTTAAAACTCAGATTGCAAAGACAAAATTTGGGAAACGTTTTCTTCCCCATAAAGAGATACATGTGGGCACTTCTGGACATCGTCCCAGGTTCCTTGAAGTTGCTGGGTGTCCACATGTGTGTGCGTGAGCAGTATAGCATCACCTCCTGAGTGCAATCAGAGGGCAATATGGCATTTTAATGAGCTCTATCAAAGTGTTATTGTATCCAAAGGCCAAAAAATTTAAGAAACATTTTTGTCTTTCTAACTCTTTGATCTGCTGCCAAAACAGAGTGGTAAGATAGATATTGAAGTCCTGTCCTCACTCTTCAGGCCAGGCTGCTTTTGTGCTTGGCTTATTCACTCAATTTCTTCATGATGATGGAGGCTTGGTTCCAGAGCAGACTCTCCTGTTTGCAATACTAACCCATTGATCAGACAGCCAAAGGAGTTTTCTCATGCAGCCTTTCCTTATTAATAGCAGAGATGTTTTCGTAGTTATAAAATACTCTTACCTAATGGCTTGCAAGTATTGTGCTGAAATCCATGTTCTCTTCTTGCTCTAACGGAATTATGTCATAACAATGAAAAACCCTGGGTTAGGAGGGAAACTTTGAGTGTGTCAGAGACTGTACTCTCTCATGGGTGGGTATTTTCTGCCTAGTATAAGCCCAAATTAGAAGAACATCACAGATGCACGGTGCATTGGACATGGAGCACATGCATGCATTTAAATCACGTGTATCTTACTTTTTTACTGATGTAATTGTGAAATATGTTCTTTTTGCATTCATAATTAGGGGGTGGAACAGATGGTGAAGGCTTAGTTTAAAATAATCTGTCATTAAAATAACCTAGCCTACTGGTAATTCTTCACTCTAACTGGAGTGAGGTCATAGGAAAAGAGTTTGGGGTGATTTTTTTTCTCTTCTGCATTGGAATGTACCACTGAAGAAAGAACCACTGATCTCAGAGTAGTTACACACATGAGAATTACCCCTAGAAGGGCATCGTGGTAAGATTTTACTCTGCGACATTTGGCTGTGGTGGAACATTAAAAAAAAAAAAGGCAGATACAAAACTACTTTGACAAACATAAACCAATTTAGCACGATGTATTAAACATTAGTATACCTTCAATCATGAAGCTATGGTTAGTTTCATACCCTGTAAGGAAATAACCTCATCATTTGACAAATACTGTTCAGGGCCCTCAGCTTTTGGGGTTAAAAAGCTGTGCCTTATACTTTATATGTTACACTGATGTCAGAGGATATACATTATAATTGCAGGCATTATTATTCAGAGCTACTGTAACTGCTGACTTCTGTATCCAAGCTTCCCTCCTTTATGTGTACCTCATAGACTTACCAGGATGTGACAAAGGAAATCTCCTATCAGCCCTGTCAGGATGGCTAAGAACTGGTTTCAGTAATAAGAAAACTGTCTTGATAAATCAGATACTAGCATGCCTTTAAAATGTCTGTTTTACTGTTTCTTCTAAGATTTTGTTCTCCATCTGCTTTGAGGGAAACAGATAGATTTCAGCATGGCTTTATAATAAATCTTCTCAAGGAGGGACTAGCATTAACATTTGTGTAGGCTCTTTTTCATCTTAATCCAACCTTAGTTAATAATCAGAAAATTCTACATAGTGAGTAAGAAGATGTAATTAACCCTTTGACCTCAGAATCTTAATTGGTGCCTGTTGAAAACAGTGGGCAGTTTAAAAAAAAAATTAAAAAGTAGCCTGCAGTGATTGAAAAAGCTTGGAATGCAGTAGCTTTCTTGATTCAAAATTTTTAAAAATTCCACAGAACTTCAAGATGAATCACATTTGGCTCCTGAGACAAACTGAATGTTTCCTTCTTCCTGCCAACTATTAAAACTGAGATAAACACATTAGAACAATATTGATGCTACTCTTAAAAGTTTCCTAAGCAGCAGAGTACAGCTAACTATGAACAGGGATGGCCCTGCATCAGAAAGCAATGGCCGTGCGAAGAGCAATCTTGCCAATCTGCCACAGACCTGCTTTCATATCCAATTTCCTTATTTGAAAGGTAATCAAACCTGAGTTTTGGACCTTCATCTCACACTATGGCTATAATTGACTGACATGGTAAATACAAAGGTAAAAAAAGATGGCTAACTATTCAAGTGTGTGTGTGTGTGTGTGTGCGTGTGTGTGTGTGTGTTTACCTCCGTGATGACAAACAGCTAATCTGACTAGTTGTGTTCTTCCCACACCAAATTGGCTGTTATTTTTAATTGAATTGACTGGATGCTTTGTTTCATGTAGACATAGACTCATTTTAATCTCACCAGGAAATTGGAACATGTGTCAGAGCCTCTGCTTTGCCAAACAAAACTGGCCAGTTCTTAGATCGCTGCTGCTTAATAGCATCAGATGTTCAGCCTCCAGAAATTTTTTTTCCTTGCTATGGTGCCCAAACATCCTCTACTAGTTTAGTAAATACATGAGATATGAACCCAATGTTCCCTTTCAGTGATAACGTAAAGGATATGTGTGGATGGCAAATGACCCGTGCTAGATGCTTTGGAGAATGACAAAAGAATCTAGCCTAACTCTGATCTTCCAAATGTCAGGAGATACCCCAGACTACATTAGACATCTGTGGCATCAGAATCTTCAAATATTCTAATAGCTTCATAAACAGGACTCTTGCAGAAAATAATTTCCATCCTTCTTGGCCATTCTAGCATATGTGATCTAAGGGAAAGAGCATTGAGCTTGGAGGTAGAACAGGGTTTACTAAGTCTTGGTTGAGCAGTTGTTCAATGTTGGCCAAATAAAGATGAGTAAGACATCGTCCCACTGTTGAGAAATCCAGTGTCCTTGGGACTTGCCCAAGCCAACCAGGACCATACAACGTCATGAATACTTTAACCCTACTATCGGCATGCAGCAGATTTAATCTTAGCTTTGCCGCTGGATGACTGGATGATCTTGACTAGCCACTTAACCTTCTCTGTGCCTCAGTTTTCCAACCTGTACAATGAGGGTTTAGAGTGCAGGAGGTTGTCTCTGTGCTAGCTCCATCAGTCTTTTCTTCTCTCAGTCAGCCTTAAACCTGGTGTGTGTGTGTGTGTGTGTGTGTGTGTGTGTGTGTGTGAAGTACTCTTGCCATCTCTCTGTCTCTCTATTCTGACAGCACCACTTTAAGGTTTGAGAAGATGACTGCCACAGCTCTCTATGACTGTATGCCAGGGCATGGCCACTGGGTTGAGTGGAAAAGCTGTCAAGGCCCTGTTCTCCAGGGGGAAGGTTTAAAGGGGGAGGCTCTCAATCTTCATGCGTCATCCTCTAAAGATGTCTTGTGTGAGGTAAAGGTACTTTGAAATGAGAGCTTTCCCAAATTTCTACAAAGGAAACTTCTGTCCGTTTGCACTGGTTCAAAGCAAGGTTTCACAGTGCCACACTCCAAGCTTGAAAGGTTGGATCTCACTAGGCTCCAGAGGGGGTGACAGTTTCGTCACAGGGAAGGAGTCCTCTAAGTATTTTGTTCCCTGTCCCTTAGCGGATTCCAGGAGGGAAATGACAGAGGAAGGTGACAAGGTAACTTCTAGTGGAAGTTACTTGTAAACTCTCTTGTTATACAACTTCCTCCCTATCTCCTAATGGTGGGCTTCTGTCATCTGAATAAATCTCCCAAAATCAAGTGATGATTTTTAAGTCATAAGCTGCATCACAGTAGATTCAGAAATGCTGTGACCATTTCTTTCCATTAATGGACACATATCAGTTACATACCTTGGTTGCGAGTGGGGGCTGTATTGTTATTAAGTCCAACTGTCAGAGTTCAAATCCTGACTCCATCACTAACTAGGGACAGACATGTCACCTGCCTTCGCTAAGCCTCAATTTCCTTGTATATAAAATGTAGAGAATAAGATAATTACCTCAAATGATACTTGTGAAAATTAAAAGAGATAATACATGCAAACTGCTTAGCACATATTGCTTAATAAATGGACAGTATCCTGACCAAAAGCTTGTCTGTCATGTAATTTGTAATGTAATCACGTAATGTGACTTTTGAAATGTTTTCAGAGCCACCTAATCAGAGGAGGCGGTTGGACACTACCCACAGTCTCTGACCATTGGGGCTCTGAAAACAGGTCAGGAATCATGGAATTCAGACGTGTCACACACACACACTCCCATAGACACACATACATTTAATACATATATTTTATATAAATACATATATTTTATATAGACATTTCGAGCTCAAAAAAGAGTTCAGTATTTTAGGAAACTGAAACTACTGCTGAGATTTAAGACAATCCATTTCTTTACCAGAATTTTACATGCTTCCTCCGCCTTTCTATATTTAAAAGTTATGTCATTAATTTAGTGTCGCCACATACCTTGGTTTCAGAGTGAGTTTCCTATTTTTCCTGGTTCTCAGCCTTTGTCAAAACCACTGATCTCGGAAACTTCTTTTTCTGTGCAAGCATCACTTGTGCAGCCTACCTGGTTAGAGATAAATAAAGGGAAACAAAAGACCTAAGGGGGGTGGAGGGTACAGAATGCTCTTGGACTGCAAGAATTTGAAACAAATGTATTCTCTATTTGAGTGCTGTATTGCAGTTGGAGTCCATGACGATTTACACCACTCGTCACACTGACAGTGCAACCCTCCATTGGAAAGTGGGTGAAGGTTCCAGGAGCTACAGATGATGTAGCTCATCCTTCTCTCCCCACCCCCCTCCTTTTGTTTCCATTTCAGGAGTTGTAATAGAAACTAGGTCTATCACAATAAAACTTGAATATAGAGTTTTGCAAAAAAAGGATTACAGTTTGTAAGGTTTCAGCCTATAATCATTCACCCATAATGTATTGACTTTTTCTATTTGTTCTACCACAATAGGCGCTGGGAGTGAGAAGGGCATAATCCTTTATTAATTAGCAAATTATTGATGTCCATGGTAGCTCCAGTGGTGATTTTCCTTGCTCTTCATATAGGGACCCTTTTTTCTATTGTTTCATTACAATTTCCATTGCTGTTCAGCTATTTAATGGAGAATCTGACTGATTTAATCTCTTAAACTACTGAATCTAAAAAATAAATAAATAAATAAATAAATAAATAAGGGCAACCGCTCATAAAATCAGCATGACCTGATTTCATACATGAATATAATGTATCTTGATCAAAATGACAGAGACATAAGGAAGTCCTTGAAATAAAAGAAAGCTTGTAGTCTTAATTTAGACCGTTAGTTTGTTCACGTACAGGGCAATAGTAGATTTTAGGACTTTGGTTAACGGGAAGAAAAACATGGTCTTAAGTTCAGTGTTATGTTGCTTTGTATCAGATGCCCTATTAATTAAATCTCCAGCATATGTTTATTAACTTAATTATATATTTATTTTTTCCTGCAGTCCCTGGATGGCTTTGTATTTGCACTAAATCAAGAAGGAAAATTTTTGTACATTTCTGAAACCGTCTCCATCTACCTAGGCCTCTCTCAAGTAAGTAAAACAATTTAGATTCTTGACGGAGATTGTGAAGCCTCCTTTGGCCTCGTACCTCCCTTCTTCAAGGGATATTCTATTTAGCGTGAATTATCATATGTATTCTTAATGGCTCTACCTGACTCTTCTCACAAAGTCGGTGAGAAAATTCTCTCCATTCGAAACGTTCGGAATAAACTTGTACTCAAAAAACTTCAGTCCCCCCTCCCCACCCCCCAAGGATCATTATTAATTTATTGAGAACAAATGAAGTTTCTTCCCTCAGTTGTTTTGAACTTTGAAACCTCTGTGCCCAGTAGGAGAGGGACACACTAATAGTGCTTCCCTTGTGTCCTATTACTGGATGTTTATGGAGTACCCTGCATTATCCTGGGAGCTGACACAATGACAGGAGTCATTTGGAGTCAAGAAATGCTGAAAGAGACCATTAAAATGTGTTGCAGGGAGGTTCCAGCAAGGATCTATTTTGCTGCTTTTGCAAATGCTTCCTAATGCTCAAAGACAATTTCATAAAATAAGATAGCCTTTCATTATCTGGACTTTAATTACTCGTACGTGGCTGTCAGAGGCTGAAAGAGAAGAAGATTGAGGCAGCTAAGGTAAAGGACAAAATCCTAGATGTCCATTCTTGATATTCCCCTGGAACACAAAAATTTTACTTCCGTTGGATTCCAGGACATAGGCTGCATCTACAGAATGCCAAAATCCCCTGAAGAAAAGTTGGCGATTCCACTAATTATCCAGATGTTTAGGGTTGTTTTTTTTTTTTCATAAAAATGATGAACATCTGGATATTTGTGCCCATACAGGTGATTGGCTGAGTTTGACCCTTTTCATCCGGTGATTTGGCATGAGGAAAACACAGCCTCAGTGGGAGGGATTTTGTGTGTATGTGATGATCTGCCAAGTTGGATAATCTACTTCTCATTCAGTTGCCCCTTGGAGCTAAAGATGGAGATAAGATTTGTCTCTCTCCTCTTAAGCAAGACCCACCCCAGACTCATTGCTTCTGCAAGTTGGCACCGCTCTAAAGAGGCACCCAGCACGGCTGGAACATTTTGGCTGTTAGTGAGTGTGCTGGTAATAGCTAAATTAAGACAGACACTGGGAAATAATAAAAAAAGATATTGGGCATTTGAGGAGGTTTGGAGGAGGGGAAGGGATGCTGCCAAATGTGATTATTTACTATTGAGAATCCAAGCAAGGGTCCATTCACTCTTCCTTGAAGTACCTGTGAAGCTATTGGCTATAGTTTATAGAGTAGTTGGATTTTATGTGGGTTTCAGCAAACCAAATGATAGAAACCAGGTTATTGTTAACGCACTTTAGCATTCTTGCATCTCGTTGAAATCTCTGGTTTTGTAATAACCTTTAATAGACTCTCAGCCTCATCTTCATCTGTTGGGGACCTAGTTTTGAGAATCTCCAGGTTTGAAATGGGTGTGCCACCATGTGAGTACCGTACGGAACTGGAAACACCCCTGTTTGTTGTTCTGTGATGCCCATATTCATCTGTTTTATGCACAGTACCCAACAAAGTTTAATAAGCCAGTGAGGAAGAAGGATGAATAATTAGTTTAAGCAGGTAAATGCTAATTAGGGAACTCCTGAAAAGCATCCATTATATACTAGCTCAAAACACATTTTACAGCCCTGGTTAGTGGTGTAATCCAAATTCTGTCAAGGCAACTGCATTTTCTGTAATTGAGATGTGTATGTTTGCTTTGCATAACAGATGGCTCTGTATGCTTAGACTGATAGCTAGGAAAATAATAATTGCATTATTCTGGCCAAAAGAATATTAGCTCTTGGGTTTTGGCCATTTCAGTCAGTCCTCCTGCCAGCACAGCATATGCACATATATGGATTGGATTTTCAAGGAAATTGATGCATCTGGAATAGTGTGGCCATCTGAAATATCATCTGTTCAAGAAAAATTTGGCTTTAACCCTCTGCTGGGTTCTCCTTAAAAGCAGTGTATTTCACTACTTTTCTACTGTAACATTAAGTCAATCTTTTCTTAAAATCTGAAACAAATAACTGAGGTTTCTGCAGAACAAAGCAGCTGTGTAGAGGTGGTACAGCAGCGGGCCCCTTCTGTGCCATCATTCCCTGCTTTTTTTACAAGATGGGTTTTACAGTGTGGGTCAGGACTCAGCATCTTTACGTACCCAGGGACAGAGGCTGGCCCCCACATGCTGTACCCTCTGCGGTCGACGGCTTCGGTGTCGCCAGCAGTGGTGGGACATGCAGGTAGACACTATGAGGTACAAGACAGAGGTCTTTGGTTTGGAGCACTGTGCAAGTGAAATGGTGAAGGGTCCATCACGAGAAGGTGATGTGTGCGAATGCCGATGTAGGTGTTAACATTGAAAACTAAAGTTTAAGAACACTTCTGGATTAATATTAATGTGAAAATAATCTGATAAGAACAGGATGTGTTTTTAAATGCCCAAAGAATGAGTAGAAAAATTTGATGCTACAGCTTGGGGAAAGAAGTTTCAACCCAGTAAATGCTACGTTCTAAGTTCCCATAGGGTACTTGAGACTTAACCCTTTCCAAGTTTCTTCAGGGACCTCTTGCAGTTGCTGGGTCATGGGGTACTCATGGGGGACATAGGATGTAAAACGTACTCAAAGTTTTCCAATTAAGTAAATACTTAATCTTTTCGTATGCATGCGCGCACACACACATAGACACACATAAACACACCCTTAATTGAATGCTAACCAAATGCTCTGTATCCTACAGTTTTGGCTCAAGTTATTCCATCCAGTTCTAGACAGAGACAAGGAGTCTATGAAATTATGGTCCCTCCGTTTCTTTTAAAATAGTTTCATTAAATAAAGACAGTGTCTGGCTGTATCACCAAAGATGAACCCAGTGAAATTGTTGAGGAACATTACGAGCATGTCAGTTCATTAGAGCAGACTAACTGCTATTTGTAACTCTCAAAATATCCCTCCCTCAGTTTTACATTCCTTCAACATGTAAATAAACATGGTGCCTTTAAAGTGGCTATGTCCAGGAAAGAATTAAGATTTTATTGGGACTTATGAGAAAATTAAGTAGAGAGACTTCTGCTGAGTTCTGTCGTATAGCATAGCCAGAGTGGGTTTCTCCTCTATACTCTATTGAGTGTAACAACTCCTGGTGTCCAGTGTGTATGTGTGGCCGTTATTCTCTGTAAAGTATTTTCATATTATCATGATGGTAGGAGTGACGGGATCTGTGATGATGTTCAGACCTCCTCAGCAGCCCTTTGGACTCTCCCAAAGATAAATATTTAAATCAACATTCAAGGTGTGGTTTCAGGTTCTAGAAATATGCACTGTTGGAGTGCCAGGGTGGTTCAGTCAGTTAAGCATCCAACTTTATTTTGGCTCAGGTCACGATCTCCCCATTGGTGAGTTCAAGCCTGCTTGGGATTCTCTCTTTTCCTCTCTCTCTGCTCCCCACCATGCTTGCTTTCCCACCCCCTCTCTCTCTCAAAATAAAGAAATAAACATTAAAAAGAAAAAAAAAAAAAGAAATAGGTGCACCTGGGTAGCTCAGTTAGTTAACTGTCTGACTCTTGATCTAGCCTCCGGTCATGATTTCATGGTTCGTGAGTTCGAGCCCCGCATCAGTCTATGCACTGTCAGTGCAAAGCCCGCTTGAGATTCTCTCTCTCTCTCTCTCTCTCTCTCTCTCTCTCTCTCTCTCTCTCTCTCTCTCTCTCTCTCTCTGTCCCTCTGTCCCTCTGTCCCTCTCCCACTCATGCTTTCTCTCCCTCTCAGAATAAATAAAATAAACTTTAAAAAATTAAAAGAAATATGTACTGTTGACTTGCTTCCCTAGGTAAAGATGATTCCTAGTTACTTACATGAAGCCCTATCTTTAAAAAAGAGCCCCAAATATCGATACTGAGTTTGGTTTGCACATGGTTTAAATGGTTTCTTATACCTGGTGATAGCATTTAGAGGTGCTAAAAACAGCTCTAATCTATAGCTATAATGGAATAGGCATAAGTGAAAATGAAGAAAGAAAACAGAGTATATTCCCTAACACTGAAAAGGTAGTAATGATACATAGCCAGATTTTATGAAAAATACTCCAGTGTGTCAGGGGCATAATGGTCAAAGGATCCAAAGGAGACTTTATATGATAAATTTTTTAAAAATGCTAGTTTGATATAGGACTTAAAACTTAAAGAAATATTTATTTGTTGGCTTATATCCTCCTCTTTCCACAAAGGAAATAGCTTATAAAAAAATACAGTGGCAAAATACAACTAGGGTGTAAGGAAAAAGAAAAGACAAAAATGATTCATTTGTTACCACATACTAGAGGCACACAATAGAGTCTCTAAGAAGGGGTATAAGTGATCTGATAAAGCTTCAAATTTATCTATGAGCTTCCTGGCAACCAAAGCAAAAAGGGAAATATGGCTTCTCATCAAAAAATAAGGAATCATCACTTTTTATGGAAAGCAGTATTTTTCTGGGACTGAAGTATAAAAATAAATCTCAAATACAGTCTCTGTAGGGGCTAATATGTGGATTATGACCTATTGGTTTGCTTCCATTGGAGTTCACATTCAAAGCAAGTCTGTGTTGACCATATAACAAACATGAACAAACATATTGCGGATCTCGTAAGCAGACAGAAGACTTTTCCCCCCTCAGGTGTTGGTGTGCCAAAGATCATTTTGAGAGTGACTTTTTGATATCCAGGCCTTATAATAGCATTGACGAGCTTGATGGTTTATGTGCTTTTATAGATCAGCTTTCCCTCACCCAAACACAAATCCTGCATTTACTATTAAATACTGATGAGAAGTTTAACATTATAGTTGCCAGAGGCAGAGGACATGGGTGCCAGTTAACCAGAGGATAAAAATGGACTTGTATTTTTAAAAACATTTTTCATTGAACGTGGGGTGAGAGGTGATGATTCTGGTACACACCTGTGCCAGCAAAATGTTTTCAATTCAACATAGACTCTTATTAAAAATAAAATGGGATCTAGAGCAAACTGGGAAATGAATAGATTTTTACCCTGTGATATCATTAGAAAATACCCTATAGCTAGCTAATCACTCTCTTGAGATGCCTCCTAATCCAACCCACCCACCACCTGCCTCCAGTGCCCAGTTTGCCTGAGTCACTTCTCCTCACCACGTCCCCATCCTAGTGGAAGGTCCCTCCTTGCTGTCGTCAGCCAGCCAGTAGAGAGCCACAGACAAGCTTACAAAACTGTCTTGTTTCAAGGCAGCTTGCTGAAGGGGGCAGGGTGGTCGCAGATAGAAGGGCTAATAGAGGTGAAGGTGAAAAGGGGGAAATAATTGTTTTAAATTTAGTCTTTTTTTTTTTAAGGCATGCAGATCTATTTACCATAGATTCGTTTCCCCATCCTGTTGTTCATCTCCATATTTTAGATTTCTCTGCATTTGTTATATAGAATGGCAAATAAAATTACAGCTACAGCACACAAGTACAAGGTCAAATAAATGACAGAGCTCAGTCTATTTGTGAAGCTATTCTGAAAGGGAACCATGGTGCCAAATGTGGTTTATTTGAATAATAAAGAAGAATTAGATTCCCCTGATAACTTGGCCGAGGGCCAATAAATCACTGGAGGTTAAAGACGCTTTGCAACTGCCATGTCTTTCTTTTGCTTTTCCAAAGTGCACCCTCAACTCTTCCGTTCTACATTTTTCAATGCAAATCAAGTTGAGGTTAGTATGTGGTTAATATCCTTATTTCCATGCTTGTAAAAGATATATATATATTGTTTTGCGGGGGGGGGGGGCGTGGAATAAAGAGACATCAGCTCTCCTTACAAGTTGTTATTCTCCTTTGGCATCTTCACATCCTAGATAGCTGAAATCTAAAGACCAAAAAAAAAAAAAAAAAAGGATTATTTCAACACAGCACAGGGCTTTTAATAATGGGGCCATGTGGTAGCATTTTTTTGGTCGGTGTTCTAAATTTAGGCAACACTGAGATAACTCCTTGAATAAAGGAATACACGTAGCCCTCCAAATACTGCTTTGTGGCCCCCATTTTAAAAATCTTGCAAGTGGACATACCTTACCTTGAAAAAAGAATAAAGAAAAAGAAAAATGTGTAATTTTTCGCAGCTTGTATGTTTTTCCCCCCGAGCAAGTCTGCATTTTTCTTCTGTACTAATCATAAAAAGTTCATCACTTCTTGGTGTAACAAAGAAAAATGCCCTTTTGAATGAAGAAGCTCTGAGGGTTTAGAGACTATTGAGAAAATATAAGTATCAAAATAATTCAGAAACAGTACAAGGCACAGTGGCACATTATCAATTTACAACATTTAAATTGATAAATGCTTGGTGGTGAAGGCCTACAAGGGCACTTTGAAAAGCAAATAGCGACCTGGTGAAGAAATTGATTTTTCCCCCCCGAAAATGACTGCATGATGCATCATTTGACTGCATGCTGTCCGAGTGCTTGACAGAGATAATCTCAGCAATCCCACGGGTGACCTTATCGTTCTCACCAGGGCAACTTTGTCTACGTTCTGACTTTGTGCATGTCAAGGTTCCTCCCTGCAGGATCCTTGGGGGAAAAAGTTCCTCTGTTCGATCCAGATATTGAACTGCTCATTCTTCCCCCATTTCCTCCCCCCCTCCCCAAATAGGCAAACACGCCTCTTTATTTTATCCATAATTATGAATGATCCGGGAAGAACACAGCAGCTCCGCGCCCTGTATCTTTGTTGAAGGCCTTATTCCCTTTTAGGTCACAGAGTTCTAGGTGATAACTTATACGAGCAGGGATCTTTTTATCAGAAAGAGTAGAAAGATTCCCCAATGTTTCCCTATGGTACCGTCCCATCTAGCAAAATGGAAAAAGCTAGCCAGTTTGTTTCCTCCTTGTACTTGTGAGGGTTTTGTTGTTTTGTTTTGTTTTGTTTTTTATTTCCTCCCCTCCAGGCTTGACAGAGAAAGCTTCTGAAACTATTTTAATCTGCACCCTTTAGTTTTTAATAATGTTGTTTCCTCACCCTGTGCTATTGGGCTTCGCATCCAAGTGACAGCCTCTGTTGCAAAGATTTGGTAATCTGTGAGGCTTCCCCAGGACCACCGGGGTTCAGAAAATATTTTTTCTGCTGGAGAGGAATAATTGACCATTTTTATGCTTAGTTTTTCTGTTGCTGTACGTGTATGTGTGTGCGCGCGTGCCTGTCTGTTTATCCGTAATCTCCCTGTCACATGGCTTGTCGTGGGTAATTACAATTCTTGATTAGCGACTTCTTGAAAGCAGCAAATACCCTGGTTGGTTTGGCACCCTCAAGCTACAGTCCCCACTGGCTTTGACACCCTCGGTTCACCATATTCAACCCCTTTTACCTCCTTCTTTCATCCACAACATTAATTCTGAGTGAACAAGACGTGCTTCCTTGCTTTTGACAAGATTTGCTGCAGTCTCATGCGACAAAAACCCAACACTCATTCCAGATTCAGAAAGTAGGATTTATAACAGCATTTTAATTTAATGTTGGATGTCGAACATATAAAGAGATCACAGTAGTACTAGAGCTGAAAATTGATGCCTTTTTTATTAGTGTCCTCTCAGAAGTGGGTGAGACGCTGTTTGTGCAGTGGAGCACAGAGGAGCACAGTCAGATGAATGAGGATATGCTATCTGCAAGGAATCATATTTCAAGCCACTGTCGGCCTCTATTGATGTGCTCAGAGTTGAAAGGTTATGCTAGTAAATGCCATCCGAATTTCCAGCATTAGAAATCGGTAGAATAATCTGCTGGCTGTCACTTTATGCTCAGCCTAAATGCACTGCGTGGTGATGTTTTACTTATTTTAACTCGAAATTAATTTCTTATTGTGGGTGCATTTCTTTCTCTCTTCCATGCATTCATCAGTCCCCAAATGGGACCAATTTTTAACACGCCTTCAGAGTAAACCAAAATCTCTGAAAGAAAATGAAGGAAATCGGCATCGTCATACATGAGAATTATAGTCTCCTTATTTATTCCTTTAAACATATTTTACCAGGCACTGAGACTAAAACACAGAAAGTCCTGTCTGCAAAGGGGGGCTTTTCTAGTTAGACTGTATCACAACATCATGAGACAATAAAACGTAGGCTCACCATTTTCAAATGTATAATCTGAAGACCTTTTACATGGCTTCTTAATTTCTGGAGTTAATATGATCCAGAGGAAAAAAGAAAATGAATGTGTCTTCATTTTATGGGATTGGAAAATACAAAGCCAGGGGGGAAAAAAAATACTTTTTGAGGGGCTAGCTTGTTTTATTTGTGTGGATAAAATGGTAGTTTCATTTTTGCTTTTAAAGTAGAGCACTGAGCAAAAGTACGATGGAGAAGAAAATTTAGTCATCATTCTAAGTCTGTAATTTATTCATTTTTAAATAATGAAATGGTGTTTTTCTGAATTAACCCATGTATTATTCATGCAGGCGTTGGCAATGTAATATCCCTGGTTTTCTGGAAAGCGATGTACATTTCTTTGCCTGACAAGCAGTATTTTCTATATGGTATTAATTTAATGGCTTATTCTATTATGCAAAGTTGGAAAGTAAAGATAATTTCTGTCTATAATGTGGTGCTTATATAGGCAATATATGCAAAATAATACCTCTACACCTAAACCAGCCATCCTTCCTCACTTAGCCTGGCCCCTGTGAGAGTGAAGAGCAAAGGCACACTGCTCATATGAAGAATAAGAAATAACTTGACCTCTGGGGAAAGAGGTCATAGAATCGTTAAATTCATGTGAAATCCAAATTTCATTTCTACACATACACATTCAATCTGTATCGGGTCTTAGCACTTACATGGTGCTAAGGAGACATGGTTTTCATGACAGGAGTAACATGGCAACAATTTCAGTGATAATTTCGGTTGGAATATAATAAGGAAATGGACGTTAGGTTTTTGCATAAGTTCTAGAACTAGGCTGATAACCTGAAAATCGATGCCAGTTTTAGACAACAAATGCCCTGTGGCTTTTATCCTTGTTGTTCCCTCAGTCCCCTTTGGATGACAGTCCAAGATGCAATCTCTTTTTCCTAAGTAGTCATTTTTAAAGAGACCGATAGCAATTGTTTCAGTGATTTAGAGCATCCTTTGATGTGCATGCCTATATAACGTATATGAATGTGTAGGTTGCTTGCTTTCTGATTTGGCTGTTATGCCTACTGCATTTTTGTCTACTGATAGAAATAATTTCCAAAATGATTCACTAAAACAACAAACCAGGTTTTCCTTTGGGTGTCTCCTCCCCTTTCAGCCTTCTACAACAGCAAATGTACCACATTCAGTAATAAACAAAAACTTGCTCTGATGCTGTTAAATTCTTATATGCCGGCGGATTAGATGTACTACTTTCAGTAACTATGCAAACTTTCTGAGAGCAAGAAAATATATGCAGAAGGAACTTTTCCCTGAGAAGGAACAAAAAGTGGTTTCGGATTGGATTTTTTTCAGGGCAAGTTATGGCCTTTGGCAGAGGCGACAAAAAAATACCTTTGTGCCAGGTGTGGCATTTTGTAGATCTCAGAAGTGTATCCAGGTAAAGAACCATGAATTCCATTTAGTTTTTCTTCTGTGTTTTGGAGAAGCAAGCTTTGTATCAAGCAGCCTCCTCCCCTCTGGCTTCTCTCCCCAATAGGAGCCTTGCTTTAGAACCACAGGCAATCCCTTTTAGTAATGCTTCACCAAGGAAACAATAGAAGATTGCCTCTAGATTAGGAAAGAGCTAAGGCTTTAAAGAGCATAAACACATACACTATGTACATGAACTTCTGAGTTTTATTATCACTCTGTGGTCTATCTGGACTTTCAGGTGTTTATTCCTACTGTACTTTATTAGATGCTTAGATCTGGTTCATCAAAGTCCCTAACTGTTGAACTTGATACTTGGCAGAGCTCAAACCACATGTGCGCAAAATGTACTTGTCAATATATAGGAGAAGTGCTGAGAAATGTTTCCAGAAAACAGAAATGGTCGCATTAGCTAGTATCTGGTTCTTTCCCATGAACTATACAGGCTTGCTTTCTTTTAAGAAATGTTGAGGCTAGCAAAATTGTGAAATGACAAGATAAAAATTATTTGTATTGTGAAGCGCTTCTGTCAGTGGTGAGTTTCTTTCATGCTTTTAAATATCTGTGCAGGGAATCGTTACTCCTTGATGAAATCAAAAGGAAGGGGGTAAGGTAAAGAGAGGTACAAAAATTAAAGTGTTCAGAGACATTTCAGTTTAAGATCAATCAGCAGTGACTGTGGAAATTGAGGCTCTGTTGGCAGACAACTTTTGAAGATCAAGTAGGGCTCACCTTTCCTAGCGAGTATGGGATTCTCCTCAACCTGAGTCGCCCAATGTAATAGGGGTGTTATTTGCAACCCCCTGGTCCTGACGAGAGAAACACAATCAGACCGTGTACTCTAGCTGCCCAGGATCACTTCGAGCTGCTATGCTGCAGAGGCTTAGCATGCTTGTGATGTCCTGTCTGCATATCTTTGGAAATGACGAAAGTCTGCACATCCCTCAGGACAGAAGATGCAAATTAGAGGAAAATAAGAGGTGAGACTGGGGAACCAATTCCCTGAAATTAAAAAAAAAAAAAGGAAAAAGGAAAAAAACATGATTTTTCCAGTTCATTAATTAAAATTGACATTGCAGGGTTTGCAAAGACCAGGAAACGACTGTGCCATTTCACCACATTTCAAAACCTTTTCACTTGAGCAGACAAGTAAATCATGCAATTACTGGGACTCATTCAGCTCTTTAGTAAAAACACAGGCCTGCAACCTTGGGTGTAACATACATTGAAATTAGAAGAGTTGAACTGAAGATATTTCTAAAATGTCACAACTGCTCCGTGACACTGGGTGATATGTTTATCCATTCATTATCACCGAGAACACCTGGGGCGGTGCTCAGGAAATCAGATAGTGCCTTTTAAAATAATTATAAAAGAAGCGTAGATTAGCAAGCTGAGGGGAAAATAGACAATCCTGAATCACGATGTTACTAATTTTGATCTGTTTGGGGGCATCAGCTTCCAAGTCACAACAGTGTAATAACTGACTGCAACTGTCAGCGGCACTGAGGAGAGAGAGTGCCAAGTAGGACTATTTCTAAAAAGCACATGTTTTCCTGGAGATGAAATCCCAAGCATTCATTTTCTGTTTATAAAATTAAAATGCCACGTCCATTGGTGGTGTTTCTGTTGTCAGTTTCTGGCTTGATCCTTTGTCTGATAGCCTTTCAGTCTTTGGAGAAGCAAGAGATAGCACTCCGGACAGATCCAGGAGACCTGGTTCTGGTCTTGCCTCTGCTGCTAATCAGGCAAGTGATTAGCCCTTCCAGAAGGGAAGCCCTGGGTCTTCATTTTTCTTAAGTGTGAAATGAAGGGGCGATTTCTCAGGCTCCTTCTTCTTTAAAACCTGTGCTCTCTGAAATTCATTCAACACTGGACATTTTCTCCTAAGCACTAGGGTAGGGGTGGAGGAGGGGAGCCTGGAAGAAGTAGGCTATTTTATTTTTAACCTTCAAAGGAATTTAGTTGAGCAGATGCTACCCTGAACTAGTCAGAGTAGAAAAGAAATGATATGGCTTTTAAAGGGCACATCTAGCATATCTACTGGGGTAAAGTAATTCTGGCAATGCTTCAAAGGATATAACTTTTGATGGTAAAGTAGGTAGGCTATGGAATGAAATCACATATGGCAGGCTGTCAAAGTCTCCTACACTTTCAGTACATTTATATAAGTGCAAATGGAAGCTGCTTAGATGGAGCAATTTCCTGCTAAGACTGCTCTCAGATTATCTGATATTATTTGACTAAATTATCTCTGTAGAAGCTGAGGACAACTTTTATGATCAAATATTTTGAAATTAGTTTTCCTCGTTGGCAGATTATCTGAAATATGAATTGCTCTCGTTTGAGCACTTGAAATTGAAAGGCTTTGGTAATAGCAATTATAGAAAAACAAGGGTACTGAAGTGCTGTATATCACGCTGAAGGGGATATGTTTATAGGTCAGTGATGTCAATAACTCTAGTTCTCCCAGATACCTCGTCGTTACCCTTTTATCCTGGGCTAATTCAAAGGACAGACTGACTTTCTTCTTAACAAGGGTATTTGATTTTTGCAAATACTGATTTTATGGACTCCAGACATTTAAACATGGTCAATTCATATTTATTATATTTCCCAAACCTTCCATAGGGTGTCTGAGGATCTAAAATGTATGAACACACTGAAAACATATAGAATTCTAAAAAATTCTGAGCTATTATTATCTATATGATTGACTTTTGTGTTTCTAGTGCCTTATCTGCAAAGCCTTGACATAACTCTGCACATCTTCTCGACTCTTATTTATAGCTTCTGGATGAACAATAATTATAAATAACATTTATGAAGCCGTTACCCTCTCCAAGCATTGGCACTTTCCTACCATTAAAGTTTATAATCCACCATTGTTAGGCATGGTGACTATCTCTATTTTATAGGTAAGACAACAGAGACTCAGAGAGGCACAACAGCTTGCCCAAGGTCATACATCTAGAAAGTGGCAGAACTTGCATTTAAACCCATCCCACCTTACCTCAAAGCACTCATTGTTAACCATGAATGCCAGCTGCTTCTGGGAAGTGTTAGGTAATTAACAAGTAGAACTATTCAAGGTTTATGGGTTAAGAGAAACTGAGACTTAGAGCAACTAAGCATCCAGCTTAATATCATAAAATAGTTATTCTCACAATGCCACTGTATATAAATGAACTTCTGAAAACAGCAGTAAAGTTACATAGATGTATCCAAAAATTCTGATGTTGAACATTATTAGAAATATTCTAAGATTCATTAGCACGACCAGTAATCAATAATAAGGGTCTAAACATAGGATACCCATGATATTCGCCACACATTTAATGTGTCTTCAATCACGCCAGCATTCAGCTAGTACTGAGTGACCCACTGTGTGTCCAAAACTGTGCTAAAAACTGACGTTATTAGGCATAGTTACCGCCTGCTCAAGGACCCAATGTCTTCAAGATGCCACAGGCATGGCAACCAACTTGCACTGACCTGTGGAGCATCGATCTCAAATATTTTAATGAATAATGAATGTCACACATTACAGTCAAGAGATGCACTATTAACCACAGGAGCAGAGAATGTGGGTAACTAATTCTGCCTGGAGGAGGGTGAAAAGGATTTGCTATAATAATAATAATAATAATAATGAATGATTTTTAGGTCAGGCCTTGTTGGGCATTTTCCACATGGAAAAGGGGAAGATGGTATTCCAGGCAGAGGGAGGGACATTTTTAAAGTCCTTTCTTATGACAAGAGAGGAGTCTGGAAAGTTAGGACAGGGCCAGATTGGAAAGGGTGTTGTAGGAAGCTAAGAAAATTGGACTTTCTTCCTTAGATTCTGGGAAACCATAAAATGTTTTAAAGGGCAAAGTGAAATAGTGGATCTGTGCTTCAGGGAAAAAAGAATTATTCTGGCAAAAAAAAATTAGAGGATAGGTGACATCTTCCAATTAAAAGACAGATAAGGTGCCCAAGGAAGAGATTTAAAAACAAAAATTACAATAGGGCATACCAGTGGAAATAAAGAAAAGGAGATGGATTTGAGAGGCCTTTTTCAGATAACATCAATGCTTGGTGGCTGATCCAATGTGGTGGAAAGCAGGAAGGAAGTGCATTTTTAAAACTTAGTTCCAATTTAGACATGTGGCATTTGAGAACCTTGTGGGACATCTGTTGGATAAATAGGCTTGAGAGCTGGAAAGAATGGGTTTAAACTTAGAGGTTGGGCAGTGGTTAGCATATAGATTGTACCTGGACCCAAAAGAGGTAGATGAGATCCCTAAGGATCTTGAATTTGCAGTTCAAGGAGGAGGGAGTGGGGACCACTAAGAAGTAATCCTGAGAAGATCAGAGTTTACTGACAGAGAAAAAGAAGGGAGTATATAAAATGCAGTAGAGATGATCAGAAAGTAGGGTGCCTGGGTGGCTCAGTCTATTAAGCGTCTGACTTTGGCTCAGGTCATGATTTCATAGCTTGTGAGTTTGAGCCCCACGTCAGGCTTTGACAGCTCAGAGCCTGGAGCCTGCTTCAGATTCTCCATGTGTGTCCCTTTGCCCCTCCCCTGCACATGCTCACTCGCTTGCTCTCTCTCTGAAAAATAAACATTTAAAAATTTGTTTAAAAAAGAAGAAATGATCAGAAAGTGACCTGGAGAGTCTCTTCCTCAAGAAGAAACTGGAAGATGTCATTAGGAAGGTCAAAGAAAAGGAAATTTTTCAAAAACGATGTGATCATCTGCCTGAAAGTTAGAATACTATGCAGAAAGAAAAAAGTCGTTGCATCTAGCAGTTAGGAGATTACTAGTGAGGTGAATGTCATAACTAACACCATGAAGGTTGATGCCAAAATGCAGTGGGTTGTTGAATGAGAGGCACAAATGTATTTAGTTGCATTAGGCTCTCTTCTAAGTGGCTTAGGGGTAAAGAGGTTGAGTAGGAGATAGGGAAGGTGATTTGAGGGAGACACAGGGTTGCTACACCTCATTTTTTAGCTTCTATGACTTGAACATTAAGTTGAGAAGTTGGGCAGGTAGAAAACCTATATTAAAGATTCAAAAGAGGGATAATCTTTGGACCCAGGAATCAAAAGGGTAAGCTTAGTAGTGTGAAGGCCATGAACTTGAAGAAATAAATAGGAATATTTCTTGCTTTTCTGCTGGAGAGAATTTGGGGAAAGGAGTTTGGAGGTAGAGGTGGGGAAGGAGAGAAATTGGTTTTGGAGGAATTTGTAGAGTTGCTCACTGGGTAAAGGTGAGGCCAGAAAAAATCTATGTAGTTGCCTTTGCTGGGATTGATCACCCTCGGTCCATCCACATAAGGGTGCAACTGATAGAGATAGGAAGTACCAATAATGCGAGCCTTAAAGAGTGATCAAAACAGGAAGGGCCAGTCAAGGTCAAGGCCAGCGTAACTCTCTTTTCTGGCAAACCTGATGCAGTTATCTCCCATGAGCCAAAAATCCTAGGATATTCTGGAAGCAGAATGGATTCAGTAGTGGGCCAAAGCCTTGTACAATTAACTAGCACCATTTAATGTAGCTCGTTAGCCACCACTGTATCTGCCAGCTCTGACGTTTCCACTGGCAATTGATGATGAGGTCCACTCAGAATATCAGAAACCCAAGATTCAAGGGTTGTATTCATTACTCCCCCTACTAACATCTGATAATTTGTATAGAAAGGAAAAAAAATGGAGAAAGTATTTTCTGTAATATTGTTGACTTCAAAATCCCATCTTTGCTTCTTTTTCTGCTTCAGTGAAATCACATATGAGCAGCCCATATGATGGGTGATTTTGCAATTCTCTCTTTGTAGATTTTCCATTGGTCTTTAATATGCTCTCTGAATACTGAGGCTCCCACATCACTGTTCTGCTCATCTGTTTCTCTAACCGATCCGTACACAATTGGTAAAGAATATCTTCAGGAGGTACAATGTCTGAGAACATTACAGTCCTTCCCTGAGTTCTTGGCGAAGGAAGTGATTTGTTTTGTTGTTTGAAGTTTATTTCATGGTGAAAAAAGAAGCCCTTCTAATTGTTCTGTTTAATTGCCACTGGTTATAAAATAGAAAGCTGTTTAATAATTCTAAGTAGACTTCTTTCATCTACCATAGTGATGACTTGGCTCACATCAGAGTAGGAGATCTAGAAAATATAAATTCAAAATCAGGAGAAAGTGTCTCAATCCTGCTTTTTGTTTCTTGAGGATGAGAATAGAATAAAGGAAATGAGGAGAGGGAGTGGAGAGAGAAGGGAAGCTAAGAAAGAATAAATTATTGTTAGTCCCCTGCCCCCAACCCCTTACAGCCCACCTTAACCCTTGATTTTGCCAAGCACAAACCGGTGGCAATTGGCATTTTACAAATATTTAAATGGAATGTGTAAAGTAAGCCATGATATATGCCTGCTTGCAAAAGTGGGCCTATTAAATGAAACAAATGCCATCCGTGTCTGTTTCCAGCTGAGGTTATAATGTGTGGGGTGGTCGTGAGAGCCAGATTCCCTTGCCTTCGGTGTCATAAACCACACAGTTTATAGTACCATATGAATTTGTAGAGCTGATTGTTTTATTATATTTGAGTGTAAATTTTTCATCCCTTTGAGTTCTGCCACCATTCTGGGAGAATACAGGTTTTGTGCTGATACGATGTTTCCCAGCTCTAGGCATGGCCTACCCCTACTACTGACTGTAATTTACTTTTTGGTGTCTGTCGCCTTGAGCTTGCCTTCTGACTAGCTTGTTGAATGATGTGCTAATCCATTATATTTTTCAGACAAGTGTATCGACCAGTATAAACAGACTGGAGGGCACAAGCCTAAATGAAAGCTATACTTTCCTGAATCATTTAAAAAGCTCCTGCTTGGTGGCAGTGCAAAATAACTTGGCTCTGTACATTAAGTAAAGGGGAGGGAGATCTCAATAAATAAAACAAAAAATTGAAATATCCCTGCCTACATGAGCTTAGTCCAAGTCTCAAATGTTCACCTTCATTCACCTCTATTTTTTTAACATGATAATTAGAAAGGGCCACTTTAAAATGCCCTCTTCTCATACAAATCCATAGTAAACCACAGCATTCAGGATCTCCTGTCACTGGTGAGCATCTTACTCGATCCCCAAGCATCTTTGACCTGACGTCACTTGCATAACTGTAGCATGTTGATGTAATAAACAGCAGAGAGCAGGCACTCGGAGGAATTGCGGCCAAAAAATGAAGCTTTAGCTCCGCCCCTTCTGAGTCTCTCTCTTTTTCAGAGATGGCCAAATGGGTTGAGGGGAAAATAAGTTTCAAATTAATCTTCCATTAAAAACAAAAAAGTGTCAGCTGAGTCTAAGCCCTTCAATTTACAAGACCAAAGCCATGAGGTGAAGATTTACTGGTCGAAATGTGAGTCCGGATACACTAGCTCCTGAAACTTTTGGTCGGTATGTTTGGATTTAGCCTGGCACCAAGTAACATTTTGGAAAAGGTGTTCTTCAAGTAAAAATACAGCACAAACCCAGGAAAGCAAGTCCCTGATGATAAACAAAGGCTCAGTTTTTTTATGACCCCTTTGATGCCTGTTATTTTTACAGAGAATTGCACTGGGGATTACTCCTATCTCTTCAGGTTACCAGTATGAAAAATAGAAATCTATTCTTCCCAAATCTCTTGCTCTGCTTCCTGAGGTTTGAGACGCATACTGTGTATTTTTCACATTGGATTTATTCTTAGTGGCCAGATGCAGACCATGATAGACCCTTCAGTCTGCAGAAAGATGGGGAGGTTTCAGAACATTCCTGAACATTTCATCGGATGGTCATGGTCATCATGTTAGGCTAAGTATGAGGCTTTTATGCCCATTTGACAGATGCAGAAACTAAAACTACCAGTAGTGAATGGCCAAGATCACAGAGCTAGTAAGTGGCTTCAACTCTGACTTCCCACTTCCTTTCCTGTCAGAGGTACCCAACCAATGCTGAGATTTTTACTCTCCTGCTAGAGAAGGGAGGCCACATTGAGTGTGGCATAGTCTCTTTCCTCTGTCTTAATGGAGCAAATGCTGTCATGCCACCAACAACCCAGGCCCCAAAAGAGCTTTAATATTTTGGGGGGCTAGAGGAAATTAAAACATTGCTGAGCCATAGCCCTTAGGATAGTTTGAAATTCCGAGCCTGTACATGCACGGACCTGTATAAGGAGAATCAGTGAATAAATCCTTCCCTCAATTCCAAAAGCAAATAAAAGGACCCTTTGTGGCCACACACAACCCTTCTTTGATCTCTGGTGCAGTATCTCTCAGCTTTGTGCCAATTTTAAACATACTACATGGAGTTTGAAATTCACTTCTGGGCCTTAGACAGCCTGTTGGGTCAGTGTGTTCTTTCTAGTTATTTCTAAAAGAAATTACTGCCCACAGCTCTCTGTGCTATTTTGAGAGTTCTAAACTCTTCCTTCGCCTCCTCTTTCCGTCATGAATGGGATGGACTACTGCTAGCCATCCGCTGCTCACTCAGAGGTTTGGCCAATGGGGCTGGTGATCTATCCTGCATTTATCAAGGACACTGAATAAATAGTGACTGACTGACTGACTGACTGACTGACTGATGGGATGAATATCCTCCAACTTCCCCATAGACTATATTTCTCATATGAATAATCCTGCATTCAGGGGGTTTTAAATGAGATAGTCAATTCTGAACTTGTTTCAGTCTTCCACCTTAACGGACCCGGGGGAGGCATGACTAGGATCACTTGTAGTTTAGGAAGACTGGTTTGATGGTTCAACTGACTCATCATCTAATCCAACCAGGGGGAAAAAAACAGAGTTACCTTCCCTCACAGAACAACACATTCAAATAATGAAGGGAGTTCAAATATTATTGGAGTTGACATAGCAGGAAATGGGAATGAATTTTTATTTATCGAGAATAGACTATGCGCCAGGCTCAGTGTTAGTAGCAGTAGCATTAACAGCAGATTATATCTGTCCAAGCAAATGTATATTCCAGAAACTATACTAAATGTGTGATTTCTCAGTTAATACTCCATATGTGATTTCTCAGTTAATACAACAATGATATGAGGTAGATTCTATCAACAATAACCTCATGAGGTAGATTTCATCATTCCCATTTTAATGTTTATTTTTGAGAGAGAGAGAGAGAGAGAGCGAGCGAGCATGAGTGGGGGAAGAGCAGAGAGAGAGGGAGATGCAGAATCTGAAGCAGGCTCCAGGCTGTGAGCTGTCAGCACAGAGCCTGAAACAGGGCTTGAACTCACGAACTGTGAGATCATGCCCTGAGCCAAAGTCAGCCGCTTAACCAATTGAGCCACCCAGGTGCCCCACATCATTCCCATTTTATCCAGAGTAACCAGTACCAGCTGCAGAGTTCTAACCTCTCTGATGAAAAAGTAAGGGCGTTTGGACAGGCTTTATGGGGAAAGTCAATCCCAGGTCTTAAATGTAAGTCCTCTTATTCACACATCTCAGTAATTCAGACCTCATACCAAAGTGAATATACAAATGCAAAAATAAGTCTCCTTTGGATTCAAATAATAAACCTTTACAATCAGAGAAGCATCATATTTTATTGGATGATTTGGGCTGGGCAGTTGAATGATCTATAGGATCTCACTATGTGACTTGACAGATTTCATATCTCAGTTTCTCGGTATTTTCACCTGTAAAACAAGAATAATTATTCAAGCTCTCTATATATTATAATGAGAGATGATAAAGATTGATGAAATATAGATGCATAGAACGAAGGATTCAGAATAAATGTACTCCTGAGTTCATAGATATGCTATTACTAATAATGGAATTGTCTTACTCAGAAATAGTGTCCCTATTCGGTTGTACATTTAATTATGAGTCATCTTTTCCCCCCTCATTCAACCGATATATATTAGACATCTACTCAGTGACACTATGGGGAATAAAAAGATAAAGAAGTCAGCCTCAATCCAGAAGTTCAAAAAAATAAATAATGTAATAAAATATGTTCCTTGATTTTTTTTTTGAAAGCTGCCGAAGTTGGCAATAAAGCCCTTGTTGTGTCTCCATGAAGCCAAACATCAAGGAAAAATGGAAAAGTTCAAGCAGGAATGCAGATGTTTCAAAACATCTGGATGTTTGCTATCCCGTAGGTTTTCCTTATGGATCTCCTACAAAGCTCTTCCGTTTTAGTTTAGGCTTTCATAATTAATTTGATGTTCTGTTTTTGTGCTTCGTAGACCAACTCTTTTACTAACATCCCTTTTGTTGGTCATAAGAGACTAAACCTTTTGTACTTGATGGTCTTAAAGCTACAGTTGCAGTGTTTATAAACCCACATGCTATGCTTAGTGATAGTTTCTTTTATATATTTAAAATGTTCCGGGAGTTGGCCAAGAGGCAGACTAGGTAAATGCTAATGGGGCTTATACACAAGCCAGTTAGGGGTCAGAGGAGCAAGCTTCCTGAGTGGAAATTTTAGAGCAACCAGTTCCTTCTTTATCCATTGGGCAAAAAAGATGAAGCTGCCAAAGCTGTGATGTAAAAGCTGGTATCTCAGATATGTCAGATAAAAAAATCATTGTTTGCTGTGAACCTAATCTGATGCTTAATAATTTCCTTCTAAGATGACTCTAGGGCAGAAAAGGGAAAGGGAAATAATTATAGGGGAACCGAGAGAGGCCAGATGGCAGATGTGTTTGAAAGGCCTGACAGTGACCTGTGGGCTTTGAATGCTGGAGAGCTTTTTGCATCTCCTCCACCCCAGCCTGCAGACTTCCAGCCAGGATAGTTACCCTCAGTCCCCGCAGGGCCATGCAGAGCCAGGTGTGGCTGCCTGCCGCCTCATTTCCTTGCAACCGAGGACACCATCTTCCTGACTATAAAACAAAATGGCTCAGCTCACTCTAAGTTTTCTTGGAAAAAAATCTCATTTTTATTCATATCTGCTGGAAGCTCCAACTCTGGCCTTGAACTAACTACGGTTTGTTTAATTTTGTTGGTTTTATTCCCCTCCCCCAAAATGGCTCATGTTGTTTTAATTACTTTCTGTCAATACTTGGAAGAGCTGGTTTTGAAGTAGCTGTGCATTCCCTCCCCCTGCCAAACATGGGGATCCATTTTTGCTTCGAAACCCAAGTATTCATCTACACATCAAAATATGTGAACCTTAGCAAGATAAAAGCTGTCCAAACCTGATTTTGTTTCTACACAGATGGCTATAAACATGACACTGGGATATTAGTCTTGGCTTTTCTTGACAGACCTGAAAATTGGCCATGCAGAACTGTTTAAAATTGGTAGGAAAAACTTACTCTGAAGTTTACTGTTGATGAACACAAGAGAAAGCACGTAATTAATGGAAATGCATGTCAGAATAAAGAAAAATGTGTTATTCCTTTCACTTCGGAGTTCTAGCCAAAGGTGTGGAATAAAGCTGATATTTCAGAGGTAAAAAGGGGACTGCTCTCATTTTAGTGAAGTAAAAATTTGTGTTAGAGTTTACATGTACACCAATGAATTTATACGCTGACAAGTCTTTTAATTAAAATATATTTCTTAATTACAAAAGTAACACAGAACAAAAACTCAAAGAGCATAGACTAACAAAAAGAGATAATATCCCATCCATTCAGAAGAATAGAGTGTAAACATTTTGATGCGTATCTTCTCAGATACCTCTTTATGATTTATATTTACATATTTTTTATATTTGTGTCTGCTTTGTGACTCTTTGATAATTTAAAATATAGACTTTTTTCGGTGTTTCTAACTGTAATCACCAAGTATTGGCTGTATAGTATGTCTTTCTAAAAATATGACATAATTTTTTTTTTAACCAGGTTGCTATTATTGAACATTTAGGTCATTTCCAATTTTGTACCACTCCAACCAAATGTGTTAAATGTCTTTTCAGGGAAATTTTTACATGCATTTCTATTAGTATATTGTTTGGATATGTTTCCAGAAATTCAGTCAAAAGGACAATATGTCTTAGGGGATTTTTATACATTTGGCCCAATTGACTTCAGGAAAAATGGGTACTGGAGCCCCTGGGTGGTTAAGCGTCTGACTCTTGACTTCAGCTCAGGTCGTGATCTCACCATTCATGAGTTCTAGCCCCACGTCAGGCTCTGTACTGGCAACGCAGAGCCTGCTTGGGATTCTCTGTCTCCCCTCCCTCTCTGCCCCTCCCAAACTTGTGCTCTATCTCTCTCAAAAATATATAAACATTTTTTTAAATTTAAAAATAAAGAAAGAAGAAAGATGGTACTAATTGACTTTCTCCCAGCCCTGTACTCGATAGTCCATTTCTTCAAACCCTTGCCAGCACCTAATTTTGTCTTTTAAAAAAACATGGGATAAGTTGAAGGAGAAATGGCATTCTCTTGTTTTCCAAGAAGTTTTCACAGTGTCTGCTTTAACTTTGAAAAATGATCCCTCAAATGTTCTGTAGCTCTTACTGAATGCACACGCCTGGGAGACTAGTGTGTGGAGTGGCTGTGCTGTTCTCATATTGCTGTAGCATTTCCACAGGACCCCATGGCATTCCTGGAGTCCGCACAATATAATAGTGTTATCCTGTGTTTATCTTCCCGTGTCTCCGATGGCCTCTGTCTTGTGCTTCTAGTATAGTTTTGTGTTCATCCTAGAAAGGACAGAGTAACAATACACACCATCTAAAGAGTTGCTTTACCCCAACTTTGCTCTCTGAAATCATCATGTCTCCTTTTTATGTATCTATCTATTTCTGTACAGCAGCTTTTAAGTTTTGAAGATTCTGCTCAGAAAGAAATGCAAAATTCACTGTGGATATTAAGATAATGTTTCACCTGACAGAAAAACAAAGCAGGCTTTAGTTCCTGTAACTAATGAGGACATCTTTGTCTTAAATCGGAACTTCAAAAATAGTTCTGTAAAAAAGCACATGGAGATCATAAAACATCTGAAATGATAAAGGCATTTAAATGAACTAGTTGATTTTAGTTAAAAAATAAATGCTTTCCCTTACCTCACAGCTTCCCTCAGTGCTAGATATTTTAAGTTTTTGATACTGTTATTTAGCACTAGGGGATATCATGTGACCTGCCCTTGTCAGCACTGTTAACAAAATGGACAAGAAGAATCCTGTACTGAATCGTGATGGGCATTAAGCACTACAGAAAGCCCTGGTCTTGCACTACGTCATTTATTTATGTGAGTTGACAGGATGAAAATAAACAATGGATCTCTACATCCAGGCCACTCTTGTAGGTTGGAAGGTTCTAGGTTCTAACCTTGTATAATTGTAAGACATTCTTTTCAGTTTTGTTTAAGGACAGAGAAAGGATGACTTAAGAGTCATGCTTCATATGGACAGTGCAATAGCAACCATTCACTCAACAACAGCCTACCCTGTTTAGGTTTCCAGTCATATCTGCAAAGTATCTGGTTTTGGGAAATGGAGTTGCAACCTGAGAGTGGGGAGGCTAAGACATTGTCTACCATGCCTCAAAATGAGAAAGGAAATATATAGGTGACCACAAAATTGTCCTTTGCTATATGTAAGAATTCAAGATATGAAATATCTTTCAGCAAACAATAATCCCCTCAGAGTTGACCTATGAAGGAAAAAGATGAGCTAATGGCATATCAATTATTAATACCTCATCTAGTGAATGTTTAGGCATTGTGCAGACCTGCAGCTCCCACAGTGGAGAAAATAATCTTTTTTTTTTTTTCTTCTTCCCAATCTGTGTTAGGACTTACTGGGAAGGAGAACAGTGGTTTTAAGAGAAACTTGAATTTTAAGAGACTATATATACATATGTAGTCAGAAAGGAAAAGGGCAGATGTCGAATAGCATTTTGAAAACCTAAGTAATAGTGATTTAAGAAGAGTAGCAGATTGAAGGTGAAGAAATTATATTTACTCCAGACAGCTGTGCCATAGTTGAGAATAGTTATAAAATACGGACGGTTAACCTCTTAATAGTTCAGAAGTTCTTCACTTTGGGTCCAAGGCCAAGGTAGAGTCTATAGATAGACTTTAGAGTCAGTGAATTTGAGTAGGGAAACAAATCACTTTAGTTTTACTAATCTCTAGCTGAAATTTAGCAGTTCTTTCTGTTATTAATGTAGACTACAAACCATGGTGCTATCAGTATTTGTCACTAGTAGACATCGTATATATTTTCATGTCTTGTTACTGCTCTTGTAGATATCTTAGAATATCACTACTTCACAATTTTTGTAATTACTAAACCCAATACTAGATGTTATTAAACACACTAATAAAGAAGCACATATATCACTCTATCACATATTTAGAGGATTTTAAAATATTTTAATAACAGAATTTTAATATAAGTGGTTTCAGGATAATTGATTTTAAAATATTTTAATAATAGAATTTCAGTATAATTGGTTTCCTTTGTAATCTTAACATTTTATGCATTTAAAGACCTTATTATAAGGAAAAATGCATGTGGACTTCACCAGAGTCTTTGAAAGTGTCCACAGCAGAAAAAAGTTTGTCAACCCTCAGCATAAAGAGAGGTGTATAAAAATGAATCAATGGTGATAAGGGAGAGCTATAGAGAGCTATACATTTTTCACATTTTAAAGTTTTTAAAATTTGCTTAAAACTCAGGTGGATAATTTAAAAGAACTCAGGGGACAGACACTTTAACTCCACTATTTTAATATTTCCTATTTCTAAGGAAGAAAGCTGATAGGACAAAAGCTGAGTCCTATATAAACTTCTAGCCAACAGAAGGAACTCTTTTGATGGAATAACTTCTCCTTGTTATACTCAGAGATTTTAGAGCATCATGAAACATACCCAGATTGAGGGGTAGTTCAAATAAAAATCGATCTGCAAATAATTTGACAACAGATTTGAGTACCTCCTATATAATAACAGTAGTTTTAGAGCCCAGCCTTGACCTTCAGGAGTTTACAGTCTCGTTAGAAAAAGCAAACAGTAACTGAAGACATTTATGATTGCCTATAAACATGCACAAATAGATAGGGTATTACCTGAGTATGTGATTAAAGACTTGGTTAGCCTTGGGTTGGTACAACTTGGGAGCTAGAGCAGGTGAGTATGCAGATGTGGAATGGTGAAAGAGGGCAGTATAAAGGCATTTCACATGTCAGGAATAAAGATCAGAAAGCACTGACCTAGGGAAAGAGAAAAGGAAGTTCATGTTTCATATGTACGACATAAACTTGAAAGAAGCAAGCAGATTGAGAAGGGGAAAAGGTTTCAACACTAGACAAAATGGTGAGATTTGTGTTTTTAGTTTAGGTAACTAGTTTAGGTAACTAGTTTAGGTAACTAACCTGTAGAGGCAGGTTGTTAAAGCAACTGGATAATAGGATGGTAAGGCAAGAAAGAAACTGTCATAGGAGAGACCAAAATAGAGCTTCTAGTCTAGAAATAGACATGAGGTGGTGAGGAAGTCTGTGCTAGAGTAAGGTGGTCACTGTGAAACTCACAAGAAATGGGTAAAACTGACAAATAGAAAGGTAGGATAAAGGTTGGCAGTGTTGAGTGATATGTAAAGAGGAGAAGGTAAAGAAAACAAAGGGAATATATAGTTGGAGGTTCAGAAATGTAGAAGGACTCTAAAAAAGGGGGTTGGCGCCTGGGTGGCTCAGTTGGTAGAGCATCCAACTCTTGATTTCGGTTCAGGTCATGATCCCAGGGTCCTAGGATTGAGCCCTGCATAGGACTCTGTGCTGAGCATGGAGCCTGCTTGGGATTCTCTCTCCCTCTGCCCTTAACCCCACCTCAACAAATGAATGAGAAAATGAAAATAAAAAATAGATGTAGAAGGGCAGTGATACACACTAGTAGTTCAGAATTTGGGTCTCGTACACTGCCCCCACCATGGGCTTTTCCCTCTGTAAGGTGGTTAGGTCACATTTGTGTACTTCATTTTCCTATCTGCCAAGTGGGCAAATATGCAAAACAAAGTAACATATCAAGGAGTTAAAATAACCTTATCATCTTTATAAATTTTGTGATTTTTTTAGGAGGCTGAAAACAAAAATTTACCTTGTGAGTGAAAAACAAAAACAACTAAACCAGCGGTACTCTGCTTTTGTGGGAATCTTAAGCAGTGTCATGCTTACCCATTATCAGAACTAATGTCATTGTTCCAGAGGGTTTACCTACTGATAATTTCTTTTACTTCTCCATTGAGAATCATGCTGGTGTTTAACACATTTTAGATACAGCATGAAAGGCTTAAAATACGGGCTTTGAAACTCTGGCAAAAATTTCATTGGGCTCCTATAAAACATTACATTCAGAGACTTAAAAATCTGATTATCTTTTTGTAGTCCCTGGACTTCCATTTCTTATCATACTGTTTTGTTTTCATTTTCTGATTTTATTTTCAGTTATAAATAAACAGTGAAGGATCATATCTTGATATCTGTGATTATCAGAAATATTAAATGGTGATCAATTTTGCTGTTATCATTTAGACTCAGACAGTGAGTTGTTATGAGGCACCTAGCAGGTGACCTCAGGAGTATTTTGTAGGGGAGAGTCATAAAATACCTTAGAAACTAGTCCTCAGGTGCTTTACTTTCTCTTCCTTAGGGATAAGAAAATGAGACATCTTGTTTTATTCTCTTACAAATATGTTTTATTTTAAGGAAACCAAAAACAACAGGCTTAATTTTCAAAGCAATCAGCTTAGTTTTACCAACTGTTGGCATATTATAATAGTTCCTCACTTCCCGAAAGGATTCACTGGAGTTCTCCATCTACAGACTGAATTCTGTACTACTTTTTTTTTTAAGTTTATTTATTTATTTTAAGAGAAAGAGAGAGAGTGAGAACGTGTGCAAGTGGGGGAGGGGAAGAGAGAGAGGGAGAGAGAGAATCCCAAGCAGGCCCCAGGCTGTCAGCACAGAGCCCCAACGTGGGACTCAGGCTCAGTCTTACCAAACGTGAGACATGACCTAAGCTAAAATCAAGAGTCAGATGCTTAACCAACTGAGCTACCTAGGCGTCCCATGACTACTTTTAATAGATGAATTGAATATCAAAATTTACTTGCAAGATAAATTTTATGAACTGATACTTTTTAAGTTAAATAAATGTGTATATAACAGGTAATCAAGAATAAAAAATGGAATATAATAACTATAAAAGATATTGTAAAATAGATTAAATCATGGGAAAAGGCATGTTTTAAGGAATAGTGATGTGATTATATATAATATAAATTTGTGATTACTTCCTAGTCTTCTGTTTTATTTGGATACAACATTCATTAAATGTTTGATGTTACAGGGATTTAGTCTCCTTTGTAAAAGTAAGGGTGGAAAGAGAAGAGCTGTTGCTTTTTTTTTTTTTTTTTAATGTTTATTTCTTTTTGAGACAGAGACAGAGTGTGAGCGGGGGAGGGACAGAGAGCGAGGGAGACACAGAATCTGAAACAGGCTTCAGGCTCCGAGCTGTCAGCATAGAGCCTGATGCGGGGCTGAAACCCACAAACTGTGAGATCATGACCTGAGCTGAAGTTGGACACTTAACCGACTGAGCCACCCAGGTGCCCTGAGCTGTTGCTTTTAGATTAGGGAATCTTTCTTTTAAGGGGAGGAAAAGTACACAGTGAAAGTGTATTTCTGAAAAGTTACAGATAAATTCAATTTTAATAAAATATGCTCCCTTTTAAGTACATTGGAAATCTCCTCTTTAGTGGAACATAGAAGAAATCCTTCTGGGAGATTAAGAGTTATTTTCTAATGCCAACATGTTTGCTGATACACCCTTTTTTAAGTTTAGAAGTTGGAATATATCATTTTCTTTAAGCAATACTCCCCCCTAAATAAACAAGCTGGTAACAAATTTACATGTGTGTGGACTTTATTTGGAGTCACTATGTCATTTGTTTTATTAGGAAGAAGAGACCATGCTTACTACACCATGTGGTTTATAAACCTGTACTCAAATCGGTATCAGGAAACTCGGGAGAAATATTACTGAAGTTCCCATGAGGCATTTGGGAGAATGTAGAATTTGGGGGAGCTTTGAGATGCACTTTGAGATGCACTTTGAGATGCACTAGGGGACGTTGCTCAGTTCAGAGTTCAGTGATGGTCCCAGGACTCAGTCCCCCCAAACAAGGGGCCTTCATCTATAGTCAAATCCCTGGTTCTATTCTTATCTACCCTCTTAAGTAGTTTCATCCTTCTTTCATCTTATTTTCCTCATCTTTGTTTCCCCCGGTTGTATTAATTCATACAGTTTCAATTTGAAAGCCTTTTTTATGTCCTTTGTTTTCCTCATTTACTCTGTTGTCAGTTGATCAGGATTGCTATGCATCCCTATTTAGTTTTGCCCAGAGATTTAACTCCTGTATAATAGAATATTATGTCAATTATTGTGAAGGTTAAATGCACTTAATATTGTGCTTTACCTAGGGCAAGGAAACTGGCAACTATGGTCCATGTAGAAATTCTGTAAGATGGCAGGCTAGTGTCCTATTGAAGATTAGAGATGCTGGAACCAGCTGTCTAAGTTCCAGGCCTGCTGCTCAAATTTAATAACCGAGTGACCTTGAGAAGCTGTATACCATGCATGCTTTAGTGTTCTCATCTGTTAAATGGGAATTATAGTGGAATCTACTTCATGGAACTGCTGGGCATAATACCTGAGATAATTCATATAATACACTTAGCACAGTACCTGACACATCATCATCATCATCATCAGAGGAGTTTCTCAGTCCACTGGGAATAAATCACTGAGCCTATTCTCCTTAAAGTTCTGATCTCAATGTAAACATGCAGCATATCTTCTCTCCCAAAAAGATTTTTGAAGCAACTAATTTTAAGGCTTTTCTTTGGATTTGGGTGTTTAATTGCAGACAATTAAAGAGTTCCCCAAATGATCAGCTCTTGCACCAAAAAACCTAAGTCCCACATATGCTAAAGCTGCTCTGGTAACTTTAAGGAGCACTGAACGCAGAACCTCAGATGAATCCAGTGTGTAGAATGGGGCATCTTGGGCACAATTGTTGGGTAAATCCGCTTATCACACCACGATTTCCCTGCTTCCAGAGAAATTTTGTTGCTCTGCTTCCAAATTATTTGTCTTAGTTGGTGTGTTCCCCTAAAATTAAGGTTTTCCCCTGTCATGTAATCAGCATTTTAAAAATAAAGCCAGATTTTTTTTATGGTTTGGGAAGTGTGAAAATATAAGGCATGTTTTTCTAATTATGAAACTGCTGTCAAACGGGTCTATAAAGCAGATGCACTCTGCAAATTAGAGGTTCAATCCAAGGTTCCTATGGCTCCAAAATGGCTCCTCCTTTGGCCTCAACTGTTGCCTGTGGCAGCTGAAAGCAGGTGTGATATGAACATATTGTCTCCAAGACCAAAGTCCCCTCTGTAATCCTCCCAGATGCAGGGCAGATCCAAATATTCTTTGGCAGTCAGATTCCATGTTGGCACCACCTGCTAGCAAAGAATTTGCAGAAATTGAACTCTGGATGCTTGATCTTTCAGGGCTATCATGGACCCAAGTCCCCCTGACATAAGGACTTAGTTTAATTTCTCAATCTGTCAGGTGGTTCATCTTGGAAACTCTTACTTCTTGCTTTCCTTTTTGCTATTTAATTCCTTCTGCTAATAACAGCTTATAGGTGTTCTGAAAGCTATGAGAGATTCTCTTCCTAATTTGGTATTATCATAACTAGATTTTGGATGATGAAGCCCACAGTGTGAATCAGCATAGCCAAGGGAACAGTATTTGGTGTCTCATATTCAGCCTGGCTATCTTAGCAATGAGAACTACTGCTAGAAGATCTTCTTTGGCAAACCTCTCATCTACTGTAAAGAAGTGTACTTTGGTTTTGTCTTCATCCTCCCAAAAATATGTACCTAAATGCAAATCTATTAAAATGTCTTTTAATTTATTTTTGAGCTTCAATATCAGGTTTTATTTAAAGGAAATTTTCTGGTTTGTTTTTTCCTCCAGTTCAGAAAGTTATGTGTTTCTCTTTATATAGAAGCAATTTAATGGTGTTTTCTGGTTGGAGAATGATGTCCATCTTCTAGTAAAGTAGAGCCATTTGAATGAGGATCATCTCCCTCACCATGAAAGATGGGAGGAAAATTAAATTCTAGTTGGAGCTGAATAGTGCTTATGAAAATGAAGAAAGACAATCAATATAAGAAGCTAGTACACTCAGATAATGGTAAAAAGCCTCTCCTTTGGAGAGCAACCTTCAAATATTTCAACCTAACTGCTGATTTCCATGCTGGTCAAGTAGGATGAGGTTCTTTGGTTACGTCAGCACACACCCGGGAAACTTGCCTAAAATTACTCATGGTTCAATGAGTGGCCTTGATTACAATTTAAGTGTTCTCAGATCAGGCCAGTGACCTTGAGTCAAAGGATTGCTTCACATGCATTTATAGTTCTTAACCACACATCCAGCCTCCCCTGCTACCAGCTACTATAAAGCTATCTTTTTAAAATTACACTTAAAAAAAAGATATGAAATCTGCTTCAGATAAAATTCCAGGACCTTGACCTGTTAGCCATGGTGTGATTATTTGGCCATGGTATGGTCGCTAATGACTGGAGTCCAACTGATTAGAAAATTTCAAGGATGGAAAATCAGCCACTTCACCTTCAAGAGTAGGTGAATTTAATTGTGCAATTCCTTAATTACAGAAATTAGTACTTGAATTCTGCTAAGGAAATTTTGTCCTAGACTGTTGATGAAGAGGAAAAGTTTTCACTGAATTTGGGGAAGCAAGGAGCACTTTGCACTAGATAAAAAGAAATTCTTTGGGATGTAGGTGGTTCAGGAAAGTATCAGCAAGAGGAGAAGGCCATAAGTACAGCAATGAAACCCAAGTGTGCTGAGATTTAGAACAGACCCCAAGAGGCAATGCGACTATGCACTAGTTGTTCCATGTCAATTTTTGAGATATCTCTGGGGGAAAATGCAGATTGTTTTTGTAATAAGTTCAAAGGCTCATAAAAAAAATCATGAACAGAAAATTCCCCAACAATATATTACCTTTGTGTAAAAGTCAGAAAAGGATGATCACCAAGTTAAGTTTTAGAGAATCTTGGGCCATACGGAAGTCTTCCAGTTTGAGCATTTAGCAGTCATCAAGACCTCAATTCACTGATCAGTAATCACCAAAGTCAGATTTTTGCATTTTGTTTTGTCTTGAGTGGCCTTCAAAATTTAGACATACACATATAATGCTTATTGTTAGGTATTCTGGACACTGTGGATTTTTGACCTGTGAGCCACTTGCTCTTGATCTCCTAATGGCCAAGGTGAAAAAGACATTTAGAAGTAGTTGGCTGAAGCATTCAGAGAAGAATATTAAAGGAGTCAAGACCAAGCCCATGTGTTGTTGTCGGTGATCCAAGAAAGCCACTTTTATTTTATGAATACTCAGGGACCAGCCATTTTGTCATAATAATAAAACAATAATGACTTTATTATAATGTTATGGACATGCAATCACAGTTAGACCAGACCTGAGGAGCAAAACCCTCATTTGACACCAAGTCCCCATCTGTTGATGTGAGGTGGATGGAGGAGGGTCATGGAAAATTATACCAGTACACCCTTGCTATGTAGCCATCCTCCCTGGCTTTCCCTGAATCCAGATGGCGCAGAATGGGTTTGCAAATATCATCCTCCATCCACTCACTGCTTTCACTCATTCATTTATATTTATTCCAAAAACATTTATTGGGCACCTCCCATTGGACAGACACCACACTAGATAGAGTGATGGCCGCAGCAGACAGCCCTCTGACTTCAAAGTTCATAGATCTTTCATGACACTGGCATCTCTGTCAGGAAGGGACAATCTTGGACAGAAATCCACCCTGAGCAGATTTCTGACCTCCTAATACCCTTTTTGGAGAGAAGGGCATGTTAGCAATATGATGACAAAGTTTTCTCGACAAGTCTTGTTTGAGCAGGGCCTCAGCTTCCTGGGGAGCATCTCTCCTTTCACCTTTTCCATTATTCCAAGGTAGCTCTCCTTCTCGTTTTAAGAGGAACTCATCAACCCTTTTAAGCTTATTTTCACAGGACTACAGAGCCAGTTTTACCTGTTCCTCCCTCACTGTCACCTCATCCTGCTCTGCTTTGCTCCATGCTTTTATGTGGCTTAAAGAGAATTGTGACTGCTGATTTTCATCATGACTCCTTGACATGCAGACCTAGCTATAGGAGCTCCATACGAGCCTGTATACTAATCTGTCCTCCAGTGGTTGGACCTAAGAGTAGAAAAGCTGAGTTCTCAGTTAAGGAGATATTGTTTGACTTAGGAAGAACAACATTCTAGCAGTATATGAGTGGTAAACACTCTGCATCCAACCACTAAGGCAATTGACTTCACACAAACCCCCAATATGAGCGAAAGCAAAGCAGAATTTCTGAAAGGTGCCTTAGGCTGTAGTGTTCCAGGCTTTTCTGTGTCTTACCAGTCTAATCTCATTTGATTCTCATAGCTTAATTACACTGGTAGAAACCACTTGTAGGAAATTTTCCATCTACTACATCTAATTAGCTATGTCCCCCAAAACTTGAACTTTGTGTCACTGAAGTTTACCTAAGCCCGGTCAAGGCACTCAGTCTCAGCTCATTATCCTCCTAGTTTCTTCTCAAGGGAAAATGTATAACATACCCTTTAACCTGGAAATAATGTGACTGCTCAGAGGGAGAAAATCCACAAGTAGAAAAAGAACAGTCTCTGGACTGGCCCCATGGCTTGGTGTATATGCGTACATTATAGAGATACCATGTGTACCTTGAAAATGTCTTACTCTCCAAATATTTTTACCAGGCATGATGTTTCTTTTATCTTCACAAGATTGTTATGAGGTAGATAGAGTAGAAGTTACATTAGTTTTTACACAGAGAGGAAATTGAGATCTTACTAACTGACCTCTGGGAGATCAGAAATTAAGTACAGATTTCAAATGATAGTAACATACCGAGTTCTCTCTGTGTCTGATATGGATTAGATCAGTGGCATCCTCTGAAGTGGGTGGCCTAGACCACTGACCTCTAAAGAAATCATCTTCTGTATTCTCCTCCCTAAAATCTCCACCCCCCCAAAAGAAAAAAAATGGAAATCAACTTGATCACACTGAAAATGAAGTATAATCATCAATGAAATAAGTATTTATAAGACCTTTGAAAGTTGCTGAAAGGAATATGAAGAAGTTTAAAATGTGTCCCCTGTAATAGAGATATTAAAATTTCAATGGAGAAACAAGACATGAACAAATTAAAATCTAAGAGGTAATGCAGAGCCAGGTGTGATTGAGTGCCGATGACTCAGTGCCAGTGGAATCCAGAGGAAGGAAAGGACTAGATGGGCTAACTAGGAGACAAAGTGCTGGGATGTGGCCATGCTATGACAAATGAGTAAAATCAGAATCAGTTAGTACAAAAGCATCCAAGTGGAGCCAACTATGTGAACAAATTCTAGACATGTAGATGGACAAGACATTTTGAGGAACAGCAACTAGATGATATACAGACAAGAATTTGCATAGAGATGAGGTTGGAAATCCTTTCAGGGAGGTGGACTGGGAGTCTTAAATCCTAAAGGACCTTCTTTTGATGGGAGCATAATAATCCTTTAAAGAAGTTTTGAGAAAGAGAATAAGAGTACTAGATTGGGCCAAACTGGCCATGTGCTCTCATGTTTTACAAATATTAGAACCTCTGCCTCAAGTCTCATTTCCTCACTTCTTCCAGCAAATCCCTATGCATTCTTCAAAAACTCACTCAGCCCTTTGAAAACTTTGCAGACTTACCTAGGGAAAGTTTGTTCCTCCCTTTTCTGTCTTCTCACAATGCTTCAGACAAAGGTCTTAGAAGATAAAGCTTGGGGTAGTTTCCTCTTTGCATTCTCCATTTATAGCAGTGGGCCTAGCACATGGATGAATCGTATTGTCAGACTGAATGCTCCATTGAGAGTAACCTAAACTGTACCAAGTAACATTTATTGAGTGCTTTATCTCTACCTGGCATGGTACTATATGCTTTACATGTATTAACATATCATCTCTACCTCAACCATTCAACAAAATATATTAAGTCCATGTTAGTTAGACCTGAAGAAATTAAGGTTTGCCCAAAGCCACGTAGCTATTAAGGGGCAGTGATGCTGGCCTCCACAGCACATTCTCTTTACTTCTACTAGTTATGTTTTCATCTTATAAAGGCTTATGCCACTTATCACAGCATTGTATATATGGGAAATGTTTTTAGTGAAGAAATAAAAAGCACTAGCAAACATTATCAATGAGTAGAAAACATAAGGCCCAAAAATGTTTTAGCTGGTGAAGAGCATTACTGCTGCCATTTGGTGATACTACAGATGCCAGTCAGCCCTGAGTCCATCCTTCTGCAGCAGGCCAGCTCACAGGGGTTCTCACAAGCCTCACACCTTCCCCAACCTCCTGGGCCTCCTGGGTTCCTCTTCAGTACAATGAGAAAATTGGACCGGATGATTTCTAAGGTTTATTCTATCTTTTATATTCTAAGATCTGAGAAATCAACATGTTTAAATGAATTCATATTAAAAGACAAATGATCAGTAGTCCTTACTTTTACCCTTTCTGGGAGTTTTTTGCAACTTAAAGGGGACATTTCTCAATGGAGGTGATTCTTTATATGGCAGAATATTGGACAATGAGGGAGTATTTGTGGCAGAGCTGTTACCCAACACATTGGTTCCAGTCCATGACTCTCCCAAAGCTTACTTAGGTGCCTTAATCATGAGCATCCTATCAGTAATCTCCTACATGTACCTCTCTCATATACCACATTATTTATTTTCTTGTCTGTTTTGTCCATTAGACTAGGAGATCTTCAGGGACAAGAATCTTTATTTTATCTCTGAATGTCATACTTCTATAACGTAGTGAGAGCTCACATATACTTTGGTTGACTGAATGTACCTGTTTACCCTTAAATTTTTTTTTAAATGGGTCCCTGGAATCAGCTTCTGTCCCTTATTAATTACCCTCATGTTCCCCCACAAAAGATGCAGGGACCCTTTCCACAACTCTATCTCCTCTGGTCCCTCTATACAGCCACACTGCCTGCTTTTGTTCTCCTGTAATTTGAGGGACCCCAGATCTAGACCTTTGCCTCCCCAACCTCCTGCCTGGGAAGATGCATGGACACTTTTTAATACTTGGCCCTGAGAAGAGCGTCACTCAGAATGGACCTCACTTCAACAGGACTGCCTCTTGGCACCTCACAGTCATAGGATTTTTAGCTTAGATTTTAATAGTATTCTTCATCTAATTCATGGTAAAGCCATTCCAAATTGTCTGAAGACATCTCTTTGTCCCTATGTAAATGGTAACCAGTGTTTCAGTTGAGAGGGAAAAAAGATGTGGGACAGGAAAGGGGAAGACAATAGAAGTACCCCAAAAACAAAAATAGAAAGGACCTGAGCTCCAAAGCGGAGCTCAAGGGGAACCATTCCATTTGCCTAGAAGTCCTTCTGAGAGGCAAGGAGAAATCATCTTATTCATGTGACCCATTAGAAGTTAAGAAAAATATGTCTTTCTCCTATTTTGATACTCAAAGCTGATTTTCTTTGGGCCTCTACCTAATCAGTGACAGTGTCAGAGTTTAGAACTTCACAGTGATCATGGAGCACTTCTCAATCCTTTCTGTTTTGAATCCTTTATTGTAAAATAGATGTCTTATGCCTCATTTGCTGTAAAATCTATTTTATTGTGGTACTTAATTAATGATCATTTTGACCATTTGTGGCAAGTGGCCAAAAATTTATCTTCTCTGCCTCTTTCTTTTTTTTTTTTTTTTTTTTTTAACTGCCAGTGTGTTTGAGAAAAGCAGATTAGGTAAAAACATATCAATCTGCCATATCTATTAATAAACTGGAGAAACTGGCCAATTTCTTTTTAAATTGTATATGAAAGGTTTCTAAAAAATACTATTTTATTTTGAACACTAAAATGATATGCTGTGAAATTCAGTATTAAAGTGTATTATATATTTGTGATTTGGATTAGAATGTATGTGCATAAAATTTACAAATTATTTCATGTTTGATAGTGATTAGAATGATAGAAAGCATAGGAAAGAAGGAAGATACATAGATAGGAAGAGGGAGAAAGTGAGTAAAATAAGGAAGAAAAATGTTAATACCTAAAGTTTTTAATCAGTCACACTTATAAATAGATTTTAAGCGATTCCAACATTGAATCCTGTATAGATAGCAAGGCACGCTTATATAAAACGTAAAAGATTCGTTAATAACTTATGGTGGTACAAACATAGAAGTCTAACATTTCTTCGTTGCCCACAGAACTTGCTTTTGGTGAACAAGGAAGCTTAAGGGAAATGGACTAATCTAAGCCTTTTGGAATCTTTTTTGACTTGGCTTCTACTGCAAAACCAGCCAAGGTCCTGCGGGCTATGATATCATGGTTTAGCTTGCAGCACATAAATATGGAAAGCACAGTTTGTCACTGGTATTTGTTTTACACTTACAAATTAGGATACACATTTACTGTAAATATAGTTAGCATCCAGAGGTTTCAAAGCTAAGAATATGCACGTTCGAGATGTCTTTGCCTTATTTATGCTGTGGCTACCACATTTGTATAAACAGAAAATTACTCCATTCATGCTTTATTACTTCGTCTTTTGTACCACAGCCTTGACCCCAGTCATCATAAATTGAGAAATAGTGGGGAACTAATGGAGACAGATGGGAATATGGCTTGCCATTTACTCAAATTGGTAAAGTAATTAACCTCAAGGTGCTGGTTTGCAAGAAAAATTGTTGGAATATCTCAGGACGTCAGTAAACAGACTCCTGCTTTAACCAGTTCTGACAACTGCATCATAAACTAGACTTATTCTGTTCAATTGACCTGTCAACGTCTTGAGTCCAAATAAAGATTTGTATTACAATGCACTTGCTGAGAAGTGGGAGAACACACTGCTGTTTCTTTTCAAATGGGTTGCTCTTCTCTTCCTGCTAGCTAGGAGCTGGACTGTCATATATTCATTCTTCAGCCATTATATTCCTTAGAAATCTCCCATTACTGATTGTGTGACAGCTTCGTGACAACAGATGGTAGTCATTTGGCTCCAGAAAATGAAATGAAAAAACATGGGCCAGGCTGGCTGGGCTCATTTAGAACAGCAGTGGACAGAGGCCAGATCTAGATTTTATTTATTGGGGGACGTCCTATAATGAAGCCAGAGTTATGTCAGTGGTGTGTTGTTCCCTACAGATTGGGGAATGGGACTGGATTTCTGCAGATTATTATATAAATCAAAGGTGGTCTTGTGAATAGGGTCACCTGATCCAACAACAGTATATTCCTTTTGAAAGCTGACAGATTTCATGTGTTCCAAACAGGCCTCTGTCTGTCTCTGTGTCCCTGTTTCCATTTGTCTCCCCTTCACTCTTTCCTGGGAACAGCGTGTAGTTTCCTCCTTCCCACATTATCAGCAGTGAGTTCCATCTTCAGGACACTACAGCTTCTTCCTATTCAGTTGAGTAACAAGGAGAGGTTTGACCTGTTGAAACTTGTATGGCTATTTGTTTCATGTGTTTCAGTTTATGGTTGAAACAGTCATCTAAAAAAAAAAAAGTCCTTTGTGATATCACCATAACATGTATCTAGGAAGGCATTTGTCATGGGCATATAAGGAGTAATTTTCATCTAAAGTAAACACATGCATTCATGATAGAAGAAAACTAAATGTTCCGTGGCATCTCGGTTTGAAGAAAACTCAGTTGACTCAGAAACATTAAGGAGCCCTGGGTTATCAGGCTGGCCTTCCTCATGCATGCACCTGTGGAAAATTACAAAGCCAAGCAAACCCCTACCTTATTCCACTTCAGGAGAGTAACAATTGTTTGTGAGCCCCACGGCTCTGGAAGGTATGTTAGGCATAGGGAATGGAAGCACTCAGACTTGGGTTTCCTCTGATCTGGCCAGCATTCATCTTTCTACATTGTGGTGGTCATCTGAGAAGACTCAAAAGCATCTCTTTTTTCAAAGGGTAGATAGATAGCTGCCTTGAATAAGAATATTTTGTGTAGCCCTATTTTGAAGAAGAATGAAATAATTTCTTGTTTGCTTGTCTTCAATTTTTTTTCATTTTTTAAAAATATCTTAAAATTAATATTTTGAGAAAAAGCACAAGCTGGGGAGGGCATAGAGAGAGAGAGGGAGAGAGAAAATCCCAAGAAGTCTCTGCACTGTCAGCACAGAGCCCAGTGCGGCCTTGATCTCATGAACCATGAGATCATGACCACAGCTGAAATCAAGAGTCAGACACTTAACCAACTGAGCCACCGAGGTGCCCCTATTTTTTAACCTACATAAAAGTTGATAGAATTCTTTATTTAAAAAGTATATCCATACTTCCTGAAAAGTTGCCTATATATTGAATCTTAGTTCCTCTTAATTCTTCTGCAGTCCTTGGGATTAAAAAAAAATACTTCAAGCTAAGACAAAGTAGAGGTCTTTTACTCCAATGCTGCGATTTGCTGAGTGAATATGAAGTCCTTTCTCTTGCAGAGTGAGTTACTGCTGTTGAACTCATGAGAGACCAACTCTCTCCTCTTGAGGGAATCTTCCTGTGAGGCCAACACATCCATCTGGGTTGAATCTCCTTTATCCTAACCCATTCCCTAGTCTCATGTTCTTTTCCAGAGAACTAATGCTCACATTCTAGTTTTCCTATTCTGCTCCAAGCTCTCCAACCCATTCTTCCATCTGTGCTCTGCTGAAGACAAGTCCTCAGCCTACTGAACATGTCCATCTTTCTTTGACTTTGCACTCAATATTTATTTTTGGTTTCACACACTAATTGTGTGTGTGTGTGTGTGTGTGTGTGTAAACAGTTTCGGCAGTTCAACTGCTATTTTTATCTGATCAAGCATCTAAAATTTTATGCTTAGCAGTCAGGGTAAAATCTCTCAAGCCAAGCAGTAGGCGTTGAAGAAAATGCATGAATTCAAGAAGGCCATATGTACATCGATCCCTAAAGTATGAATTCCCAAATTACATAGCTTCATGTGTTAGGCTACTACTTATAAAAAATGACGTTATGCCTTGTTCGGTGCTTAGACTTTAGCATAAGTAACTTTAAAATGAAGGCTACATAGGTGGCAATTCATGAGAGTTTTCAAGTGTGTGTTTTATGGCTGATGACTGCATAATCTGAAATGGTTGATGACTTCACAGGTTACATCAAAAATGCTTTCAGGGTGTCTTATGCCTGTGCCTATTTCCAACATTAAATTAACCATGAGTTAATGTGTGATTGTTAAAGAAAACACAAGGCAGCATTTTGCCTTGATAGCTAATGGATTAGAATGGCATTAAATATTTTCCTCCTGGCAGACATAACATTTTATAGTTTGGCTTTAAAATAAAGGGTATTTTATATACACTGCAATTTCATTCAGTTATTTCTCAGACATTGGCACCTCCATTGGCTGGTTCAAACTTTGTCATCAGTAGAAGAAAGTTCATTTAGCTTACTGCAGTCTCTTATTAGGCAAATGTTTCTATCAGGCACTGGAAGCCATAGAATGTGAGAATAAGCCCAGTCTTAAGTGGGCATCTTTCCATATTTTTGCCTGTCTGTGTGTCTGTCTGTTAAGTTAATGTGTCTGTATTTATTTGCTCCCTAACCTATGACAAGGTGAACAGTTTAAACCCGTTTGTTACCTGAATTGTTTTCTCCTGTTTTAAAACATTTTAATTTGTAATCAGACAAGAAGAACAGATGTAAGAGTTGTAATTTAATCATTTTATTGCTATCTTTGTATATTTTGAAGAATTAGGTATTGTACTCATGGGAAGTCGTATTTTATGCCTAGTTGGAAAAATGAATAATGTAATAATATGCAAAATGTAAAGTTTTAGAACTTCACTACTGAGTAAGGCATATAAACTAATGATCTGGTTAAGGTCCCCTGTGCACCATAATAAATATGGACTAAATTTGTCATTATAGCTTTAGACAGAGGTTTCAGGCAACAGATTTAATTAAATCCTTTTTTAATATTCATACTTCTAAACTGCATAATTCCCTTCCACTGTAAAACTGAGTGCTATATTAAAATAAACAAAAACGGCAGATTACTAAATGGATATTAGCGTGATGTCAATAAGCATTTAATTCTGGAGAGAACTCTGTGAGGAGAGAGGAAGCTTTATAGAGCTGGCTCAGGAGATCCTTGACTTATATCTATGAAGCTTGTTCACAGAGACTTCCTTCTGGTTTTCATGCTGACTTTTATAGGGAGATTAATTAGTTATTTGTGGAAATCATAAAGGACACAGGGTCAACACAGGAAGGTTATTTGCTGTCCATTGAAGAGTGATGATTAATGAAAAATATAATTCAAACTCCATGAGGAATGCATCGATGACATTGAGGAAGCCTAGAATATCTAGATACTGATAGCTTGTAGGAAGGTTAAATAATAAAGCCCTTGCCCTGTAAGGTCTTATGCTTCCTGTGACACCCAGCTCAGGGACTAGATTACCCCCTAATAACTGTAGTATATCTCCTCTTTGCTCTGTAGATATTAGCATAGAGCAATTATGGATATTTATGTTCTCCTTTTTGGTGATTTAAGGACTCGTTCTGAATATTTTCATAGGAAACATTCCTCTGTGGAGGATCATAGGATCCACATAATAACCAAATACTAATTTTTGGAAGAATTGTCTAACCAATGTCATTAGCTGACTTCATCCTTGCTAAAAAAATAAAAAATAAAAAAAAATAATCAAGTTCCACTTCCTTAAGATCAGGTTGCCAATGGAGTTGATAAGTCTGTATCACAGCTGATTGAATGTCCCCTTATTGTATTTTATCCACCTATGCTGGATTTTTTTTAGATCCATATTTTTCTATCCCTTAACCAATCCTCTTGCTTTAAATTATGATTTCTCTTTCTTAAGCATCTTTGTTTATATAGCACCTATCATTAGTGCTTGATATCAACAAATGTAGACTGAATGAATGGAATATTATATAGGAGCGATAGCATTATAATTTTTTTATCATAAAGAACCATGCAAGGTAGCTAATCTGACCTCCAGATTGTATATATTAAAGAACTATGGACTAAAGACAGTTTAGTTGACTTGCCCATAGTTAAGTAAATAATGACTAGTTAAGGATGACAGAGCAAGTGGTGACTACTTTATTAGACACAGCAAGAGAGAAAAACAAAAATAATCCATACTCTTCATCTTAAAGCATCCCACAGTCCATAAATAAGACCCTACATATAGGCACAGACACAATTTAAAAATAATTTTAAACAGCATAAGATTAAACACCAAAATTTATACTCTAGAGTTAGTCCATCTAAACTATTAAACAGGGAGAAAAAGAGCAATGGAAGTTGACCTATCTGATAAAGGATTCATGGACAGTGGTATGATTTTTAGCTGGACCTTGAAAAGTAAGAGAATTGATGGCATGAGCATTGTGTTCTGGAGAAAGCTGACTATTTTCAGAAGGTTCTAACAGAAGAGCTGTGAAACAACAGAAGCATACTGTGCTTCTACCCTACCCAGCACCTCTCCTGGCCCCATTGGCTGGACCTCAGAGAGGAGAATACCTCTTTCCTTACGATAAGGCTCCAGTTCAGAGAATCAGACTATCCACTCTGAATTTGTCATGAAACAAGTTCACAGTTGATAATATGGTCCTAAGTCAGGAGAAATAGATTCATTTTCATTTTCTAGGACTACCTTTGAAGTAGTTGAGGGGAGAATAATTATTTTCCCTCTTCAAAGTATTTTCTCACATCATTTTCCTGGAAATGACAATCGGCCAGTGCCCCAGGTTGGCAAATCCAACCTTGGTATGATGAGCGCAATTCTGAACACAGCCCTTGATTCAGTGTTAGTTTCCATGGCTCAGAATTAAGCTTTGCAAAGTGAATTGTCGTGTATTTTTGGCAAAGCATTTTTTTCTTTCAACTTTAAAACTGAAAGAGGAAAGAGGTGGTCCCAGAACTGTTTCAAACTGGAAAACCAGCTTGGAAATGAAGATCACATTTAATTTGGTCTTCTTAATTTGAGTGAGGAAATAAAGACATCAAGGGCTCTTAATGACAGTTATCCCATTGATTTATTTACCTGAGACAGATACAGGTATAGTCTTTGATATCAAACCAAGGGCATCTTCTCTGAGACTAGCTGAATATGTGTGTTAAAATGCTACAACTTTTCCTACAAATTAACTTGGACTTAATATTTTGTCTAAAATATATTCACCATATTTAGATCATCATAGCTGTGTCTTAGAAGCAAATTTCCCTAAACTAAAGGATTTTGATATCTTCACATTTACAGTAAGCATGGGGACTTCTGCCTTTAACCAAAAGTAACAGAGTCTGGATTTATCTTCCCACCTGAAAAATCAAAAAAGAGAAAAAATAGATATAAAACATTGCTTTCCAACTTACTAGATATCAGGCATTTAAAAACAGTGATGCCTGAGAGACCAGAGACCAAAGTGAGTCCTACACTTTGGTTACAGGGATCCAGATTACAGGGATCAGGTTTCTGGCAGACCATTGAGGACCCCCTAAATTAAGGAAATGAGCTGAGAGTGTGTGGAGAAAGTAGCTAGAATTCACAGGGCAGAGAACCAGAGATAAAAGAGGTTCACAAAGACAGAGCTCCAGAAATTTGTAGAGAGTTGCCTTTAACTGTTCAGCTGAGCACTGATGAGTGCATGCATGTGAAGAAAGCAGGCAAAGAAGGGGGAAGAACTCTCTGAAAGCATTAGAGGTAACAGTGCCTAGCACTCAAGTAGGATTGAAAACAGTGCCAGTTTCCACTAGCCAGACTGGAAACCATCGAGACTTATACATCATTGGGTAGAATATACAAAAGGATCATCTTTGAGTAGTATGGAATAATTAGCCCTAGTCTAAGCATTATTCCAGTCCCACCTAACAAATCTTAAAAGCAATACCCAAAAGCATCAGTTGGTTTCCATGTTACTTAACTGCATTCCAGAACAAATCTCAATAATATTTATAGGAATAGGATATTTGAGACCCAACAATGTAAAATTCACAGTGTCACATCCAATCAAAACTACCAGACATGGCAAGAAGGAGGAAAATACAGTCCATAATGAGCAGGTAAATCAATTAATCAAAATCTGTGAACAGCTGACATAGATGTTAGAGTTAGGAGAGAAGGACATTAGAATACTTATTATTATTGTATTCCCTATGTTCAGAAAGTTAGTAGAGACGTGGAAGATATAAAAGAAACATAAATTTAACTTGTACAGATGAAAACTGCAATGTAGATAAGATTAACAATAAATTAGGAATTGCAGAAGAAAATATTAGGTCTCTGAAAACATAGCAATGGAAGTATCTAACATTAAAAAAGAGAAGAGACTTCTAAAAATGAGCAGAGAATCATTAAGCTGGGGAACAACTTTAAGCAACCTAAAATACATGTAAGTCCCTGAAGGAGAGGAGAGAATGGAGAATAGGGGAAAAAAAAAAAAAAAGAACATTCAAAGAAATAATGACTGAAAAGTGTCCAAATTTGATGAAAACTAAAAATCCACACCTAGAATTCTAGTGAACTCCAATCACAAAAATATGAAGAAAATTACACTAAGGTACATTATAATTAAATTGCTCAAAACCAGTGAGAGAGAAAATATTAAAAACAGAGAAAGAAGATGGGGGGGGGGGAGAGAGAGAAAGAGAAGAAAAGACTTTACATACAGAGGAATAAAAATAAAGATGAGAGCAGATTCTCATTGGAAGCTATGAAGCAACATTTTTAAAACAGGGAAAGAAAAATATTGTCAACCCTTAATTCTGTACCCAGTGAAATGACACCAAATAAATATATTTACATTTACAAAACAATGAAGAGCATCAGAAATGGCAAGATACGTAAATATATTCACTTAATATTAAATCTCTTTATAGAAAATACATGTTTGAACAAAACTAATAATATAGTTTAGGATTTATAGCATATAAAAAATTAAATGCTTGAAAAACTACCACAAAATTCAGGAGGGGAGAAAAGAAGTATACTATTATAAAACTCTTTTATGTGGAATGGTGTATTATCACTTGAAGATAGACTTGATAAGTTAAAGATGTGTACTATAAACCCTAAAACAATTACAAAAATAGCAAAACAAAGAGGTATAGCTAATAAATCAAGAAAAGAGATAAAATAGAATCAAAAAAATACTCAGCACAAAAGAAGGCAGAAAAAGAAGGCAGAACAAAGAACAGATGTGACAAATAGAAAACAAATGGCAAGATGATGGATTTAAACCTAGCCCCATCAATAATCATGTTAAATGTGCATACCATAAATAGCCAACTTAAAAAGTGGAGATTGTCACATTACATTAAAAAAAAAGCAAGACACAACTATATTCTGCCTACAAGAAACACAGTTCCAATATAAAGACAAAATAGATTAAAACTACACATGTAGAAGGGCACCTTGCTGGTCTAGTCAGTAGAACATATGACTCTTGTTCTCAGAGCCATGTGTTCAAGCCCCATGTTGGGTGTGGAGCCTACTTTTAAAAAAATGATTATTAAAAAAAGTACAAATGTAGAAAAAGATATGCCATGCTAACATTAATGAAAGGAAAAATAGAGTACTATATTAATAACAAAGTAGATTTTAGAACAAATTTAACCATGGATAAAAAAGATCTTTCATAATCACAAAGGGGCCATTTCATAAGAGGACATAACAATCTCAAATATTTATATACTTAATTACAGAACTTCAAAATAATGAAGCAAAACTGTAGAACCCTAAGGAGAAATAAACAAATCCATATTATAGCTGGAAATGGTGATACCTATTACTCATAGACAGAAAATCAGTAAAGATATAGAAGATTTAAACACTATCAGCCAACTTGACGTAATTGACATTTATGAAAAATTCCACCCAACAACTGCAGAATACACATTCTTTTCAAGTGCGTATAAAACATTTACAAAACAAAACAAAACAAAAACAAATGCAAGGACATAAAACAAGTGTCATTAGAATCATGAACAGAAATACCTTCAGAAAACTCCCAAATATTTGGAGGCTTAATAACATCCTTTAAAATAATACATGGTTCAAGGAAGATATCAAAAGAAAAACTAAAATGTATTATAAGTGAATTAAAAGTGAAAATGTAACATCAGAATTTTTGGATACCACTAAGCATTAGTTAGGGAAGTCTATAGCCCTAAACACCTATGTTAGAAAATAAGATCTCAAATCACTGACAGCAGCTTCTATTTTAAGGAGTTAGAAAAAGAGTAAATCCAATCTTTTATCAAAAGATCCATATAAGCAAAAGAAAGGAAATAGTAAAGGTCAAGGTGAAAATCAATGAAATACAAACCAACAGAAAAAAAGTAATAAAACAAAAAGCTTTTTTTTTGAGAAAAAAACAAAAACAAAAAAAAAAAACAAAAACAACTCTCAGAGAAGTGGTAATAAAATACAACTTCATCAAATTGAATGATAAGGAACATCTAAAAAAAACTTACTCTTAATGATAAAAAATCTGGATGCTCTGCCCCTAATGTCAAAAACAAGACAAGGATATGTAGACTTACCTTGTAAATTCAACATAGCCAATATAGTAAGGCAAGAAAAAAGAAATAAAAGACATCCAGATTGGGGAATAAAAGAAGTAAAACTGTCTTTATTCACTTAAAACATGAACATCTACATTGAAAATCTGATTGAATTCACAAAAGACTACTAGAAATTGTAGGTGAATTTAGCAAGGTTGCAGGACACAAGATCAGTATATAAAATCAGTGTTTTTTGAAAAAAAATATTCCTATATGTGTAACAAACAATCAGAAATTAAAATGTGTAAGCCAGTACCATTTACAATAGTATATTTAATTACTTAAATATTTAGGGATAGATCTGACAAAAGATAACAAGTCCTATCTTATAAATGACAAAAATGTTACTGAGAGAAATTAAAGGCCTAAATAAATGGAGAAATATACCTTGGTATATTTCGGAAGAATTGGTAATATTAAAATGCTTTTTTTCCCTTAAATTCATCTATAGTTACAGTATAATCTCAATAAAAATTCTAGCAGACATTTATACAAAGTGACAAACTGATTCTGAAGTTCATATAGGGTAATTTCAAGTATTATTTTAGATCTATAGCAGTAAAGACAGGGCGGTATTGGCATAATGTTAGAGAAATATATAAATGGGGTGAATTCACACATTTATACCCAACTGACTTTAAACAAAGGTACAAAATAATTTGGCAGAGCAAAAAAAAAAGAATAGTCATTTCAAAAAGTAGTGCTGAAACAATTGGATATTCATATGCCAAAATACAGTTTGGGTTCATACCACTTGTCATCAAATAAATAAATAAATAACTCAAACTAGATCATAGACTTAAACGTAAAACCAAAATATAAAGCTTCTAGCAGAAAATGTATGACAAAATTTTTGTGATCTTGAGGTAAGCAAAATTACCTTGCATATGACAACAAAAGCACTATCCACAAAAGGATAAAGTGGACGGTGTTGAAATTAAAAACCCCTGCTATTTGAAAGGCTGTGTTAAATGAATGAAAAGACTTGCAACGGACTAGAATAAAATTTTTGTAATTATATATCTGACAGGAGACTTCTATTCTGAATATGTGAAGAATATGTAATGGGATCTCCTTATGGTTTTAGTTTGCATTTCCCTACTAACTAATCTTCTGTGTGCTTCCTTGTCATCGATATGTCTTCTTTGGTGAAATGCCAGTTCAAATGTTTAGCCCACTTTTTAATTGGTTTGTTTGTTTTCTTATTACTGGGTTTTGAGAATCCTTTACATTTTCAGTATAGAAGTCTCTTGTCAGATATATAATTACAAATATTTTATTCCCACTACATATCTTTTAGCATTACTAAGTATCAGCCAGTATGTGGTGGAACCAGAACTCTCATACATTGTTACTGGGAATGTCAAATGGTACAACCACTTCAGAGAAATCATTTACCGGTTTCTTAAAAAGTTAAGCAAATGCATATCACATGACCTAGCCATTCCCCTCCTAGGTATTTAAGGGAAAAGATAGCATCTGTCTACACAAAGGTTTGTACCTGAATGTTCATGGCACCTTCATTTGTGAGCATCAAAAAGTGAAATAACCCAAAATGTCCCTCACTAAGCAAACATGGTATATCCATAAAACAGAATAGGATATGCTTCCCAGCAATAGAAAGGAATAAACTTGTGATATACACTACAACATGAATGAAAATCAAAATAATTAGGCTAAGTGAAATAAGCCAGACAAAAGAAAGTATATATTATGAGTCCATTTATATAAAATTATAGGAAATGCAAATTAGTAGGTAGTGACAGAATGATTGGTAGTTGCCTGAGGATGCGAGTAAGTGGTCTACACAGGTGAATGTAGGAGACTTTTGGGGGTGGTGGATATATTCATTATTTGATGTGTGAAGGTTTCACAGGTATAAACATACGTCATAACTTGTCAAGTCAGATACTTTAAATATATGCAGTTTGTTGTCCATCATTTATACTTCTAATAAGATTGTTAGGAATATTTAATGGTTAACTCACTGATGATGTAGAAATATCTCCAGGAACTTAGAAAACTGAGCATTTTAGACAGCATCCCCAATGGTAACAGAATAGGTTATTTCTAACATTCTTTAGAAGGTCTAACTATGAGGTTTGCTTTATACAATGGACATTTGACTACACTCTACTATCTAGGCTGTGTATCTTTCTGTTTCATTCATTTAGGTATAATTTGCATGATTTTATCAGAGCTTTGTGTGTGTGTGTGTGTGTGTTTATTCCCGTGCTAGGCAATATTGAGTTTTAAAATATTAAAAAATAGAAATAAGATGGCAATTTTAAAGAGTATGCAAATATGGTGACAGGTTTTTAAAACTTTGAGACTTGAAATGCTCAAATGTGCTTTTTATCCCTGTGGCTTTTAGTTTTCGTTTTTATGTAAAAAAAAATATATAGTGAATAAAAGATGGACAGCTTCTACTCTAGAATTAGGAGTTGGGTTTAAGACTGAGAGCTAGAGTGGGGCCTGGGTGGCTCAGTCACTTGAGCGCCCTGCTTTGGCTCAGGTCATGATCTTGCAGTTTGTGGGTTCAAGCTCCACATCATCGGGCTTTGTGCTGACAGCTCAGAGCCTGGAGCCTGCTTCGGAATCTGTGTCTCCCTCTCTCTCTTTGCCCCTCCCTGGTTCGTTTGTTCTCTCTCTCTCTCTCTCAAAAATAAATTTACATTAAAAAAAAAGAATGAGAGCTAGAAAAATATGTCCCTCAATGCAGAACTAAAGAGAATATAGAGACCAGCATAGTTGAGACTGAGTTCGCACCTTCGCTTAGAGGAAGCTTTAGTGGGGCCAGTTGATGAGAGCCCAGTTTAGAAACCTACTGAAAGATTAATGATTCTGCCTCAAATGCTCCATCCCCTCAGTCACTCCCACTGCATGCCTGTACTGGGCTACCCGTGGCACAAAGACCTCAGCTGAAATCACCCAGACATAGAGCACCTATGGAACTAAAGAAAAAGTCCTCAAGAGCTATACTCACTGAGTCCACCCTGGATTAATCGAATCTTTTCTGAGATTACAATATGAATGTTTTAGAAATGTTGTTCATCCTTATAGCGTCCATCTCATGGAAGTTTGCATCTGTTCAACTTCATTTCACCTCCGAATCTTCCCCAGCTGGAAGCTAATCCTCTTCCATCTCTCATTGGATTATTCTACTCACTAAAAGTTAAGGTTTTTGTGCCCCAATTTCCCTCTTTGTAAAAAATACAGAGTGTTGACCAAACATTTACCAGAGTGGCATTAACAGCTTTTTGACACGTGTGTTTTAGGGGTTTTGTGTGAATGTTACCAAAACCAAAAATGTCTCTAATTCTCTGAATTCATCATTAGGAAAAACCACCGGATAGACTTTAACTAAGGATGTTTGCTACTCCTTTCCATGAGCTGCCATTTCCTCTGTGTACTTTGAATACGATGTATGGCTTATGGGTTATTCTCTTTTTCTTTTTTAACCCAATGTATTTGTATATTATCATAGGTTCCTGTCTTAATTCATAAAGGTAACCAGATTTCCCCCCCCCCCCACAAAAAAAAGTGAATTTGATGAAAGCAAACTAAGGAGCTCTATTCTCTTCTCGGTGGGCTTGGCAGCATTAACATTAATGGGAGCTACGAGTGCATCAAGAAGCAAGTTCATGCCTAAGATGTAAGAGCTCCAGCCATCTGAAATTAGCCTTTGTGGGTCTCCTGAGTTCTGCAGCACCAGGGGCTAATTCTTATTCTTTTTCATCTTTCCCCTTTCTTCACTGGGCACTGATGCCTCATTACACACTATTCCTCCCATTCTGCAGTGCTGGGTCTCTGACTCTGTCTGGCCCAATCAAGGAGCTTGTAAGCCTTGTCCCACAGACATCCTAACCCTGGGTGGGGGAACAGTTAGGAGCTAGAGTTTTGATTTGTTCACTTGTTTATTTAAGTCTTTATTGCTTTAGCCAAATGTAGAGTTACCTAGAGAAAAAAAAATTATAAAGACCTCAGTTCAACAGAGGAGTTTTTGTCTCATCTTTTAAATCACTTTCTGACTACCAAGTCAGTGACAACTATTTGCTTTCATTTTCTGTTTTAGTGACAGGCCATCATGGTTCCTCCCAAACCAATGTTTGAAGTAAGTCTGGGAACACAGGAAGAGGAAGGAATGAATTTGAAGATTTTCCACATTCAAGAATATACATTTATTGATGAAAAGGAAAATAGCGTCCTAAGCTACTTCTATCTGCAGCCCCAGGTTTATCTTCCCAGAATAGCATATGACCCTTTAGAAAGTTAACTATTATTTCTATGTTGGAAAGCACTAGATAACTCCATTTGCTGTGCCCGAAAGATGATCTTTCATGATATTCCTCTTCATCAACTCAGCATTGTTACCAAGTTCCGCTGGCAAACTACCTCTTGCAAGTTCACAAGATAGACTTTTTTCCTTTTTTTTTTTTTTGTAATTTTGTGAAAAGAGGGGATTATTTCTTGCCAAAGCCCACGATTAGAGATGCTTTTGGATGCCAGGGGCGGGTAGGGTGGAGGGAGCTGTCTTATGATTCAGTAATTTATAACTCTCTTACCAATATTTGAAAAAGTTTTAAAATGAAACCGTTGATTATTCATATTGACTGCCATGAAATAAGGGTTACAAGAATAATGTGGCTGGAAAGCAATTTCATTTCCTGTTTCTACACCTTTCCAACACCTTACTGAAAATGAAACTTCTCTTATAGGCATATTTCTTAATTCTGGTCTCAAACTTCATTTGATTACTAGAGTTGGTGACTCTGAAGCTGGAGATCATCTTCTCCAGATATTGGGTCACTTATTAACAAGGCGTTTGGAAGGTAGTTGGTATAAGGCTGAATTTTGGTAAACAGTTTAGAGCAGAGTTTTTCCTAAAGATTTTACAGAAGAACTCCAGGCAACAGAATATGGGGGCAACTTACAGTTTTCTTACAGCAGATAGTCACTTATTTTATCTTCATCCTGTGTTTTTTCAGAACCAAGAGTGAGATGTATGCAGAAAGCCTTCCACAAGGAGGAATTAGACATGGCTCCTCATGCTCAGTTCATGAGTGTTGATGCCTCCCTTCTAGCATCACACCCTGGACTCTTCCTAAGTCATTAATGCATTTGACTAGACAGTATCCTAAGAGTCAAAAGAAGCCAATAGACTTCCCTAAGAACACAGAGCTCTGGATGTCTCACAACACTGGGATCGTTGTAAAAAATTAAGCCCTTATAAAATAGCAGATGAGAAAATGTTTTGCAGGTTATCAGTGGCAGGATGGGGCAGTACTAGTAAGAGTAAATGGTTGTTCTAGGGATACAGTGAGCCAAACAGACCATTCTGTGGTTGTGGTGTTGGTTTTGTTTTGTTCATTTGTTGTCATTAAGGATGTGTATGACATCTTCTGAATTTTGCCTTGCATGTTTCACAAGAAGAGAAGCTGTAGAGGAAGAGAGGCGAGATAAGATGCCTGCTTTGGAGGAGTCTTAGACTGGGGGAAGAAAATAGGGAATGTACAAATCCTCAAGAATGTGAACTTAACTCTTGCTGCCTCAAGGACGTACCAGATACTCACAACATGACTCATTTTCCTCGAATACATACTTTCCAGTCATTCATATAAGCCAGAAGTAGTTGTCTGTGGAAAGAAATCTCTGTTCAAGATGAATAAGGCTAATTTTTTTCCATGTAAAAATTGCATCATCATTAATATTTTAGTGTTCAAGTAAAATTGGCCACATTGTATTGCTTTTTTAAATGATAAACGAGATGATTATTTTACTTCTTGTGAAAATTTATTTAAATTAGTTCATTTAGCTTAATGTAATCTATAAAAAAGCTTTAAGAGAGGAAATCAATTAAAAATAAATGAAATCATCTCTTTAAAAAATTAATTTTGAATTATTGAACGAAATTAATTTAATTATTCTGACTGAAATATGAAACTGGGCAAGCTGGCCCTGAGCCTCTGGGGGAAGTGGCTGGATGCCTCATGGAGCTGCTACAGTCTGCCCCAGGTGCCACACGGGGGGCCTTCGGGTACCAGCATCCACAGTATCGGGCACCTGGATGCTGCTCAACTCTTCTGCTATGTCTGCTGGTTGTGGAAATTCAGGAGGCTGGCAGGGACAGGCAGTGGAGATTGGTCAGAAATCCCTGAGAGGGAGAATGAAAGGAGAAAAAATCACTTCTTGTTGAATCTGGAGAACAGTGATGCCCCACTGTTCCGCTGATCTCTCTCTCTCTCTCCACTCACATTTGTGTTCAAAGTGGCTCAACACATCCAGCTGGGCCTCTTCTTTATCGCCACCCACATCCTGCCTTCCCCACTCCCTGAAACCTGTTGTCTTTTCTACCCTCCGCTGGCATAGACACTGTTTTCACCTCTCCAATTACATCCACTTCCAAGCAGATGTTCTGTGGCAAAGTTACAAAGCACTTACGTCACTTTTTTTAATTAATCAAATTCTCCCTGGGAGGAATTTTAGTTCATCTGGCTTTAAAAGATATTATTGCTGAAAAATAAATAGACTTATTTTTAAACCCTTCGTAGGCCACTTGAGTGTTCAGAGTACCAGGGGCAAGGGGCTTTTTAAGCATGGTATCTTATTTAAAGACAACTTTTACATTTTAGAAAAAAAAAAAAAAAGCAACTCAAAATTGGAACATGTGTTTGCCAAGATTAGATGATATTCTTCCCCCCGCACCCTCCCCCCCAAAAAACAGATGATTTGGGCATTTCTGTTACTGTTCATTCCATAAAAACATGTTTATTTATCAGTCAAGTTGAAACAGAATAAATAAGACCAACCTATAGGGATAACTTTATAGCCCAGATAAACATGAGAAAGTTCATAGAACAAAATTAATATTTGGAGCATTATAATGAACCAAGTTACATCTGTAACAATGTTTATCTTGAAATTAATTTTAAAATGAAAATTAATATGGGGCGAAGACTCTGAATTTTATTCATATGGTTTATGCCCTACTATGAGAAATGGGATGTTTCTTTCTCATAATTTTTAATTTTTAAGGTAGAATCACTGGAATTAGAAGTGCTAGGGTTTCTTAATTTTTCTCCTCCTTTCTATTTCCGTTTAAGTACTTAGAAGAGAAACAAGGGGCGTGAAAATCCCATAAGCCTACAAAAATAAGTTTCTTAGAACTTGCTGTTTTTATTTGTTTTATATTTTATAATTCTTGGCAAAGATCATTCAGCAGTGTGAGGTAATTGAAAATTAATGTCAACGTGTATTTTAATGAGTGACTACTGTGTTCAAATAAGTTGGGATTAAAATAAGGATAAAATGAAAGGCAGAGAGATTGAGTAGCTAGCTTGAAATCATACAGCTCATAGGTGGGAGAACCAGGGCCTATCAGACAGGCTGACTCCAGGGCGCATGCTCCCGCCCCTATAAATCCTTCCTTTCAGAGAAGTCACCATGAGACATTTTAGAACTGGATCTGAGGTAAGAAAACAGAGATTCTTGAGGACTTGTGAGCAAAAGTGTTCTGGGATCAGAAAGGGTGAGCCTTCTCCACTCTCCTTTATTACTGAGAAGATTGAGATTCTGAGAAATTCTCCTTGTCTCCAGACTGACCTTTCCAACCTTATGTCGATGATTCCCAGAATTCTCAGGTGTTCTCCGTGTCTCTCCTACTGGACAATTTGCCTCCCACTGTATTTGTTGATGCTGCATTTTGTTCATGTTTCAGCATTGTCTCCCTGTGCTTCACCTCCCCCCCGCCCAGTGCTCCAGCCCCATCATGTCTGTGTGGTCCCTAGAGTGTGCCATGCCTCCATAGCTGTGACTGGCCAGGTATCTCTGCCTGAACCATCCCTCTCTTTTATCCACCATGTCACTACTACTCATCCTTTGTACCTTCTTCCATGAAACCTTTCCAAACTCCCAGAGCCAGAATTCATGATTTTCCTCTTTGTCGGAAGTCTGTCCTTCACGTTCCACTTAAATCTATTCACTTTATGATGCCTTCTTTGACCTTGAAGCTTGCAAGTCTCCTAGGAACTCAAGAGCTGCTCTGTGTGTATTTTTTTGATGGCACTTTTCTTCTTCCTTACATGGTCATTACATGTGTGTTTGTCTTACCACTTCCACCTATTAAATTAGAAATTCCTTATGGCCAGAAACTCGTTCTTTTGCTCTTCTATCACCTAGTGGGCTCAGTCTCATGATTTGTTATGCTTTAAGGGTGCCCATCACTAAACTAAAGTATGCTAAGCACCTTTAAAAAAGTAGGGGAGGGAGCCTAAAAGACCTAATTTATGAAATAGAGACGTATCCACTGCACATATTCCCATGCAAAAAAAATATTTTATAGTCATCCATACATGTCTTTGGGAACTTCTTCACCCAACAGAAAGTACTTAAGATCTGGTTGAAGGGTCGTTATTAAAGCACCTCGGAGGAAAGGCCCTACAGGGCTATGGTTCCTGACACTTTGCAGGAACCCCAAAATATTTGTAGAAGTAATTAATTGCTGAATAGTCCTGAGAAAGCTGCCCAGAGCTTTCCACAGAGAATTATGTTTGTGTAGCATATTGGTACGTAAAGATTAACAGCCTCAGTTATGCTCCAAATTTCCTGTCGACACCCTGAATGGCAACATGGAGAGAAGAAAGAATGGAGGCCTGGAGAAGTGGGGCCGGCAGGCCTGAGAGGTCAGGCCACTTTAGGTCTTGCAGCCATACTTGGGTTTGAAGCAGGAAACTATACCTTTTTCAAATTCGGTCATCCAAAATGCATTTTGTGTATCCATTCAGTTAAAAATTGTAGGTATACAGAGGTAATATTCCGTCATCCAAATTCCCGAAGAATATACCATTTAGTAGATACCAAAAATTATTACCATACAAAGCAGAAAGTGAGAAGGAACATGACCACTGCAGGAAAAAATGAACCATGGAAGTTGAGAGGAGAGGGGGATGCAATGAAGAGTTCACCAAAGAGGCTACACTATGACTGGGCCTTGAAGGATGGATAGGAGTTCAGTAACTAGAGCTGATAAAGAGCCATTCTAGGGGAAAGGAACATTGGATGAAGTGGGTACCAAGATACCAAGGAGAAAAAGGGCAGCACAGAGGACATTTAGTGACTGACTGTGACCCAGGAGCTAAGTTTGTATAGGTAATAAATGTTGGGACCTGATTTAAGAGCACTATAGGTTATAGGCTAAGGAGTTGACACCTCATCTGTCTGGCAACAGGAAACCACGGAATGTTTTTAAGGCAGGGAATGGCATAAACTAAGTAATACTAACAGAAGTACTATTTGGCTGTGGTGCGGAGGACAGATTGTAGGAACAAGATGAGAGATCAGGAGATGAAGAAGCTGTTATAGTCGTGATTATAGAGGTGGAAGGTCAGGACTGGAGAAAACAGTGAGCTGGGAAGGGACTACGAAGGAGTAATTGAGGAGTTGGTTACTGACTTGATATGGAGAGAGAAGAGGGAAAGAGAGGGACAACTTACAGGTTACCTCGACATGTACGTCCTGGTGACTCATTTCTGAAAAGTGGAGGTACCATCAACAGAAACATGGGCAAAATTAGATTCCATTTTAGTTCTGATTTATCAGTCAGTTTCTTACCTTTCCATCTCATGGGCTCTTTTGCTATAGTTTTTGAGTAATGTCAAAAAAGTAACACTAATCAACGTCCTTATTAAGTGGGGATCTAGTGCCATATTTAGATCTCAAACAAACAAAATGAGAACTGAGAATCCAGTATCCCCATGACCGTACATTTCTTTCCATATAGTCAGTGTCTGCTCTATATACCAACCTAGCTTGATTTACTAAACTATGGAAAAACACGAGAGGCAGAAATGTTGCTTTTTTTTATGGTGGTTTGATTTATTGCACTTTTAGAGAGAATTTTGCTCTCAGGAGCCCGGTTCCCAGTGAGCCCCATAGAAGGTCCATTCTCCCTTAACAAGGCAGCCATAGTCCAAGCATAGTTGGTGTCAGTTTTTCCACTGCTCTTTTTGCCAGCATTTCCCATCCCTTAACTCAGCCTCCTGGGATGAAGAGATTAGCTATTTTCCGTGCCTTATTTACTTCTTGACACTTTTCTTGAGCCTGCCAACTGTGGGGCCTGTTGTGGTCCTGACTTCATAAGTTGGACAACTGGTCTGTTGGGAGTTGAGCTAGAGTCCTTGGATTTGGTAGAGGCCGCCAAGCCCTCGCAGGATAGCACACCTTGTATGAACGTCGAGAACAGAGGTATACGGCCTGCTCATTCTGAAAGATGTGCTTGACCTTTTCTTTATTGGTGAATGCATCTGTGTTTATCTTTGGCCATAGACTGACGTCAGGAGTATAGTCACACCCTGTGGAGGTCTGTGAAAAGGCTAAGGATAGGGGATGAGGGAAGAAGGTGAGATCATACATCCAGAGCAATTCTGAGTGTGGCACTTATCAGACTCTGAAGTCATACTTTGTCTGTTCTTCCGGCCTCACAAAAAGCAAGCGGTTGAGTAGCTGCAGGGTTAGAGTGGCACATTTTCTAATTCTTGCAGGAAGGTCCTGTGCTTTTTGTTGGACTCTCACTCCCAGCAGAGAGGGGCTGAGGTTAGAGCAACTCCTTAAAACTGGAACTATTTTTGTTCAGAAATGTGACATGATTTGCTAGTGGTGACAACTGATTTGACAATGACCAGTGATTTAGGTCTACCTCTAATAAGCGAATTAATCTGAGCTAAAACACAGCGATCTGTCATGTTTCGAGATACCTCAACATCTGGCTGACTTGTCCTCTGTCAGCCTGGTTTGTCCTGTGCAAATCTTCTGTCAAGTGAGGAAAAGAACTGTGGGGAGAAAATTACATGGCAGTTTTAGAGTTAGTGATGAATTTTTCTCCCACCACACCAGCTGTGCCAGCAACACTGTTTTTCATGGCATTAATCAAATATCTTGCCTGTAGCACCTTCACTTTCCCAAAGGCTAAAAGATGAATCTGTCAAAAAATTTCACTGGGATTTGCCAACAGCTTTTCTAAGCTCAAATACTAGTCTAGGCACCTTAGAAGTTTGAGTAAAGCTTTTAGGAATAGCCTTGGGGAGTTAAAAGCTGCATAGGGTAATTTTCCTTTACACCAAACAAAAAACCGAAGCCTCCATTGAAGCCAGCATGATCAAATTCTCAAGTCTGGAAAAAAGCCAAACACTCAGGCTTTATTAATGTATTCCACTTACTGACTCATAGCAAAGTGCTTATTATTAGTTGGAATTCTGAAATTAGCAAGGTACAAGAGCAACTGAAGGCCATGGAATGAACTCATTGCTTGTTCCACATGAGAGAAAACTCCCAAATGAGGGGAAACTCAAGGGGGTAAGGCCGTACAACCACATTCCCATGAAAACGCCGTCCATATCTTAAAAGTACTGGCTGAGATTAAGATCTGAACAATTTTCACCACGTGTAATTTTGTTATCTCTTTCTTGCTTCCGAAAACAACATGGCACATTTGTTCTGTGGCTTCAGAAGCAATGTGCTCTCCTGTTCATTTTCAGAATTAATAGATATTTCAGAGTGACCACAAATGACTCTGAGATTTGCTCTGAATGAACAGGTGGAAAGTCATGTTACACAAACCTAAACTGTATGAAATCATTGGGATAAAGGGTTGTCAAATTAGACATCCTGGTAAGAGTGATTTTTTTTATAATAGCGTCTCTTCCCTGTTGACTATTGCTTAAAAGGCAGAAACAGTTCTTTGATCCTTTAAATGACACAGAAAGGTCTCCAAGATTCTTTGCCATTTAACTTCCCCAGCAATACCCTCAAGACTACTGAGCAGTTAAAGAAAAAATAGGTGACATCTCTATCTTTCCACTAGTAACTATGTACTGTTACTTAGTGTTACGAGTTGAACACAGTAATTCTGGAGTCTAGCCCAGTGCAGGAATTGGAGCACATGCTCAAAATTGTTCATGGAACAGGTGAAGGTCAACTAAAATAAAACAAAAAAACCTAATGTAAGCAATGCACTTTCTCTCTAACCAAACCCAAATAGAGAAGTGCCAAATCTTGTCCCATACATGTTTCAAGATACCTATATATGCTTCTGCCTGATCCTAGAATCCCATCCCAGATATTCAATAGTTAGGAAATAATTTCCTGCTATTAAAATTGGTTTATTTACCATGGTTCATAGAAACTGGTAAGTGGCACGGCCCAGCCGTACAAGATTACATTTCTAGGGAGTGAAACTTGGATTCATATTCAAACAAATCAGGGGCACCTGCATGGCTCAGTTGGTTAAGCACCTGACTTCAGCTCAGGTCATGCTCTAGTGGTTGGTCAGTTCAAGCCCCACATTGGGCTGTGTGCTTACAGTTCAGACCCTGGAGCCTATTTCAGATTCTGTCTCCCTCTCTCTCTACCCCCTTCCCCCCTCATATTCTCTCCCTCACCACCCCCCTCTCTCAAAAATAAACAAACATTTAAAAAAAATTTTTTTTAAATGAGACCTTCCATAGTTGAAGAAGGAAGGCTCATGAAATGATGGGATTAGAGTTAGACCTTAAAGGTGTAGAAAAAGGACCCGTGAGGAACTGTCAGTTGTGAGTGCAGCACAGGGAACTGTATCTCGAGTCCACTGTATTTCTTGCTCTTTGAAAAATAAGTGTATCCGAAACCTATAAGACTAAGTTCAATTTTGGTTTTAACTGTGGAAACTGTAAATGTTCATAATAAACTTTAATTTATAGATGCCATTCCTTTGCATCAGGCTTCGGTCTTACTTTGAGAATGAGGCTCCGTTAGCTTCTTTGAATTGGGAAAACCAGCTCCCATATATCATATGAAATTTCTAATAATTATGTGACTTTTTATTTGCCACCTATATAGGAATATATGAGTTATACTTCATAGTTAAAATTTACTGTGAAATTTAAGGCCTATTACATTATACCCATACCTATAGGTTTTGATCATATTTGCAAAAGCTCGTTAATGGAAGCATTTCTCTGTTCTTGAAGTAGATTAGAAGAATGGGTTAGCCTGTTATTGCTTGTCTCTGAATGCGCGCTTAACCTATATGAAATGAGACAAGACTGAGGTGATTAAAAAAAAAAAAACAAAGGGTACCTTGATTAGATGCACTTTGCACTATAAAGCAGTTTTCTTTTAATAATGGAAAGTGAAGAAAGTTTCATTAGTTCAGACAAAGATGTATATGAAGGTAAATTTGGAGCCTGCTCTGTGTGCATGTGTGTGTGTGTGTGTGTGTGTGTGCATGCACACACGCCCATGCTTTCTTTTAGAAAGATCACACACCAGCAGGGATGTTACATAGCTTACAACAATGAAATAGAACTGAAGGGGATGTTATTGCAAATCCACTCTTGTATACCCAAAAAAGGTATATTATTGGGAAGGACTTTGATACTGGTGTATTTTACAGTTTGACAACTTAGAACTTTGTAAACTGGCAATTGGGTATAGACGAAGGTATCCATTTATCTCATATATGTCTTGTTGAGGCAAAGCTGTCAGAAGAAATCTTATCACATGGTGCCCCATTTGTTTTCTGTGGTGATTTATGATGGTTTTGAAAAGGTCTTGTGATCCCATAGGCTGCCACGATTCTCTGACTTTTCTCTGTCAATGGATCAGATTTTTGACATTTTCTGAGAACATTCAGAAAAGATTTGATAAATCAGCTTGTGGTGTTTATTTTAATTGATCTGAGGCCCATTCCTTCAAGAATTCATCAACTATAGTGACAGGGTCTGGATGTGCTGCAGTGGAATGAAAGAATCGGGCTGGCCATGCTCCTGTGGCGATGATATAGATATTTTGTTGAAAGTTTATGCGCACCGACGAGAAGATGTCATAACTAATTTAGTATGTTGTAAATCTTTTGACACAGATTCTAATTCATAAATCTCATCCATCACATGTGATTCATGAAACGATAGACAACCTTTGATGAGAAGGTACTTTTGTCTGTGTTCCAAGTTCCTTGCATTTTTCCTTATTCAAAAATAAATCATTCCAGAACAACAGAATTCTATTATGAAAATGGAACTGTAGAGGTCCTTCATTCTTTTGCTTCTGTTCCCACACCCGTAAAAAGGAATACTCTCCCTTTGAACATAAAGATGTGTTTCTGTAAGAACAAGAAGATAGAAGTATATGTGCTGTGTGTATGTATGCATGTGGGCATTGTGGGAAGACAGAAAGAGACTGATTTCAAACAAACGGCAAAGATGATTGGTAACTATTTTTCTAGAATGAAATGACTACGTAAGATAGCATATGTGGATAAAACTTAGAGTCTTGCTCAGATTAACTCATTAATGAAAATTACTTCTTACAAAACATTATTATAGGCATAAGTTGGTTAGTGATAATGTCCCAAGTATTTATTTTATTCTTGATCTACTTGGGGTATAAATTTATCCCTATAGGTTGGCCTTATTGATTTATTCTTTTTCAACTCAACTGATAAATAAATGGACGATCATTCTTCTCAGAGTGTCAACTATCTTATGAAGGAGGGCTCAGAAAATGGTTGGTACATGAAATCTTAGTTAACAAAGTGAATTTTCCTAGTTTTCTGAGCAATCTAAAGCCAATATAAGATGATATATCATCCAACTAGCCTCCTAGAATGTTAATAAATCTGATAAGATATGAGAATACTTTATAATTAGCAAAAAATATATGTAATTTTATTATAAACTCGTAATTTAGATGATTAGACCTCCAGAACTATACTACTGATTATGGCCTATATAAAAATTGTTTAAGACAAGATACTGCTTTCAGGAACTTTCCAACTGTGTGAAACAGTAAGGTTGAAATAAGTAACACATCAGGTGGTAAAGATAAAGTAGAAGTGGATATTGAAGTATTAAAAAAAAAAGTAATAATTGTGGACATCTTGAGAGATGCCTTCAGTTAGGGTAAATTATCTTGGAGGAGATAGAACGTAACTTTGAGCTTGAAAGAGGAGCTAGATGTAATATTATAGCATTCCAACACTGTTAAAAAACGTCCCCCGCCCCCAGCTAAAAGATAGGGACATCAGTGTTTGTGTAAAATCACATTAGTGGAATCTGAAGTCTAGAATTTCTGTTCCTCTCTAGTTGATAATAGTCCCACATACCTTGAATCACTGAGTGTAAATTTTTAAAATGGATTATTCATGGTAATAAGAGAGTATAAATCCATTTAAATCTTATACTAGAGGAATGTAATTTTATTTAATTATATCCATACCCCATCTTCAAGAAATTCTTATAAAAATAGCTCATAAGTTCCAAATTGGCTAATATGCATTTTCCTAATTATCTTTCCCTTCTGATGGATATGGTGACAAGCAGTAGATAAACAAAGAATGAGCAGGGAGCAGTCAAAGAATAAGAGAGAGAAGACCTGGATAACTCACAAATTAGAGAAATATCATCCCTGTCCTTATCAAAACCTAAATAAGGAAACTCCAAGGGGTAAAAAAATGAAAAAAAGGAAAAGACAAGTACATGTATTCAACTTTACTCCAACACAACATCCTCTCCTCTTCAGGTCTCAAGTTTTAGAAAGAAGGAAACTCTGAGAGGGGAAAGGTCAGTCAGAAAGAAGACACAGTGCAAAATGGCATATCTGTAATAGAAGGTAATTTGAAATAAACTCCTGCTCAGAGCCTATAATGAGGGAGAAAAGAAACAATAGAGCCAGAAAGGTCCAGTGTCAGAATTTAAAATAGGTAAATTTTAATGACTCTGAAAAGGCATGATGACCAGTAACCGCTGGCCTGAGCCAGGAATGCTGCAAAGTGGTAGCCTGTCTGCTTTACCCTATCTCTCACCCCCAAGTGTTTTGCTCCTGCCCTTCAAGACCACTATTAGTCTCAGAATTCTACTGATTACCAGTGGGTTCCAACAGAGAAGAAATAAACATTAGTTAGGTACAACAGGTTAAATAAAGTCTACTAGTCCACTACTATTGAAATGCGTCAATAAAGTGGAACCAGAAGGAAGATGCTTTCTCTACAGCTAACATGAGAGATGAACTCTCAGGGGAGGAAAAAAAAAGCCAGTTTACTGAAAGTGCTAGAAATATTTACTGTAACCTGTAATATAAGCCCTCTGCTATGCCAACATGATGAAGTTACTAGTGCCTTCATGATTCAGGTAACCATATATGATTTTTTTTTTCTTAACCTGACTGCCTGCCAATTTAATCAATTGATAATGAATCTGATGTTCCGCTTGTAAGAAAATTAAAAAGAAAGGATCAAACACTCCAATTCTACAAAACAGATTTGACAGATCTTTCAACACTGATCCTCCCTCAAAGACACAAATAATATGAATATGGTAGTAGCATTAATCAAAATTCCAGCTCCCATTGAGTCTGCCCAAGTGTTGGCCCTAGTTGTTTACATACAGATTGCAGTTCAGGAAATGTATTGAGACGCAAATATGTTGCATGTGGTTTATCTTTTCACCGAGTATACAAACTTTGTCAAATTGTAAAAGGCTTTGATATCTCAAGCTGTTCCATTTTCAGAGTTGAGAGCAAAAATGAAGAGAAAGGAAGTTGCTGTAAGGAAGAACTCTGCAGAGGCTTTTTTTTTTTTTTTTTTTTTTAAATCGGCCCAAACTGCATTAAGTAATTCTACTTGCCTGGCAACCAACATCATGCTAGGTACAGTTGGTGAGATATAAAAGAGGGATCGGGGATAGCTGCTGCATTTTTGGACCTCAGGATCTAATTAGAAGAATTAAAACATTGAAACCTAAGTAACACTTCCAAGACAAGTATACAAACAAGTGCATGGCCATACTGGGCTGTGAATTCAGAGGAGGAGGCTGAAATAGTCAAGAAGACTTTATGGAAAGAGTCTGAGCCATCCAACTATAAACTAAATAAGAGCAAAAACATTGAACCCAAGATTTGCTAAAAATACTGGTCATACAGAAAAGTGGAGAAATTCATTTCGGCCCACAAAGTAGAAGGGATCATGGATGGTATTTTCTTAGTAAACCTTTAAATGCTTATTCCATCATTACTATTAAGCCCCATTATGGTTCCCCTGCAGTTGAAGTCAATGGCAACAGAGCCCAAAATAATCTTGGAGGTATATTTAACTTCTCTTTTTTTATTTTTATTTACTTATTTATTTATTTTACCATACTCCACCTATGATACATCAGCATTTGGATATGCTTTCAAAATAGCTCCTAAATGTGACTGCTTCTCACCCCCTCCCAGCTACCACTGTGCTCAAAGTCACATGACTGTCTCTGGATCTCTACAATCACCTCTCAACTGTAGATCCCTTGCCTGCCAAGCCAACAACCACAATGGTGCTATTCAAACATAAATTAGGTCCTTTCACTTAGCTTGAAACTCTTAAAGGACTTCCCATCCCAACTTTGTTAAAGGCCTTTGAGGCCTTCTCTGAATTGCCACTGCCCCCTCCCCACACACCTTTATTGCTCTGAATTTTATCTCCTTTTTTCTGGTCTCATTCCATTCCTGCCTTCTCACCAGGTGCCACCCTCTCAGAATCCTCACACCTGTGTTTCCTCTGCCTGGACCACTCCTCCTGGCTGTCTGCCTGGCTTGTTCCTTTTCCTCCTTCAAGTATTTGTTTAAATATTGCATGCTTAGTGAGGCTTCCCCGATGATGACCTTATCTAAAATTGCAGACTTCTTTGCCCTCAGGCACCCCCAAACCCCTTCCCAACTTTATTGTTTTCCATAGTACTTATCACCTTTATGGCACACTATATAATGTAGGTATTGCTTCTGTTTGTCTGTCTTCCACCTTCCCAAGGTTAGGAAATGTTGTCTGCTTTTTAAATTATTTTAATTTTTTAAAATTTTTATTTATTTATTTTGAGAAGGGGAGACAGAGAGACAGAACATGAGTGGAGAAAGGGCAGAAACAGAGGGAGAGAGAGAATTGCCAGCAGGCTCCACACTGTCAGCACAGAGCCCGATGTAGGGCTCAATCCTACAAACTGTGAGATCATGACCTGAGACGAAACCAAGAATCAGACACTTAACCGACTGAGCCACCCAGGCACCCCCATCAGTTGTGTTCCCTGAGATATCCCATCACCTAGAATAGCATGTGGCAACACATTAGATGCTTAATAATATGTATAGAATAAATGAATTGCAAAGCTGGAATGAAGACTTTCGTAGCAGATGAGGATCCTGTCCTTAAGTTGTGTTGCCTTTTGGTTTAGGGCACAGGTTTCTAGCCTGGGAGCCAGGGATACCTGAAATCGATAGGAAATTTCATGTTTATCTCTTTTTTAGGTTGGTGAAGTTGTGTATCCTTCATGAGATTCTCAAAAGGTCCTTGACCTAGAAAATAAGGATAATATTTAGAATATTCCAAAGCACTTGTAAAGATCTATATAATTTTTCTCTTATTTAGAGTATTAATCATCTTAATTCAAACATAGAAAAATTGACAGACCAAGAAAAAAAAGTCTGAAGTTGTATTTCCACAACTCCAGAACACTCTTATAATGTGGTGAATTCTGTCATTGTCAGTTTGAATGAAAGGACCGGATATCAAAACCAGTCAGCCAAGCAGAGCCCCAAAAGATCAATTCCTCCAAATTGCCTCAGTATTTGTACATATGGTTTATACACATTCTTGTCAATTTGCCACCTTGAAACTACTTTCTGCCTATTTCATGCATGTATGTGTGCACAGAATGAGTATTGTTTATTAAATAAATATTGAATGAATATAGTCACAACTTGGATAACCACCTGTGGTATTATATTAAATTAGTGGTAAAATCCATATTGTTTGATTTCCAATCCAGTACGCTTTCTATTTGTGTAGGGTCTGTCTTCGTGCAAGATGACCTTTTATATAATTAGAAACATAAATAATGCACCAAGAACTCTTGTGCTGTAATCTTGGCCTTATGGGGGCCTAATTGGTGACCGTGGCACTTGCTCTGCCTTGATTATTTAAATGTTAAAATGGGAATAGTATAATTTCTTTGGTCATCTTGACTAATTAAAAATATAAAATATAAATCAGCTGAAGTTGTCCCAATTATCACCAGCTTATTTTAAATTCTGCATAAAATGAAAGGCGTAAATGTAATGGACAAGACCACTCTTCAGAGTAGCCAACATATAGGAGCTTCTGATACAGTAGGGAAAAGTCTTTCCTTTATTGTAACAGGGGAGCTGCAAATGGTCCATTTGCAACAAGCGGGGTTGAATCCCTTTGAAGAGGCTATGGGAGAGTTGGGGCTGATTGAAGATACAGAGGTGAATTAATGAGATTCTCTTCAATGGCTTGTTTTTGGTGAATGACGTGTATCAAGCAGGGTAGGTAACAAAGCAGGTGTTAGGACAAGCTTTACCTGAAGATATCTAGATCTTCCTATCTGGTGTTATTTCAAAGGCGAGATGAAATAAGCTGTTAGACATGATGTCAAAGAGATTGATGGTAGGAACTATTTTGGAATTTCTTCTGATTAATTATATGGGCAACACAGTTGTTCACCAAAGGCAATGCTCTGAGCTGGGGGACCAGACGTTAACCCTATTGTCTCCAAATCATCATCATCATCATCATCATCATCTGGGTATGAAGGATGGGAAATAATAAAGCAATATGGGAATTAGTGATTTTTTTTAATTCATCAATAATTGGAAAGCTATTGGAATCATTTACACAAATAAATTTTGTTTTCCCACTTTATTCTTCTTGTGTGGGCTTACAGAAATGCTAGATAGTGATAGGATCTTAAATGGGTAAGCATTGACTTAACAGAATCTTCAGAGAGGAATTAATTGGCCAAGACCACTTGGCTGGGCACTAGCAGAACTAAAACTACAATCCAAGTCTTCTGACTTCTAGCTCTTTCTTCCTTGAATTTATGTATTTATATCAGAGTCTTTCTGACAGTTCATTTTCCCACAATCTTCGTGAGTTTGTGAGAGAGAGAAGGGGAGAAAGAGAAAGTGGAAAGGAATATGAATTTGTAATCATGTACATATATTAAAATTTTTATTTGTCTTATTCAAAGTAATAGTTGGGTAGAATGTTCTTTTGGATGGGAACCTATACGACTGTGAGTTCCAGAAGTAGTCACTGCATTTCCCGAAAGTTGCCTTCATTTCTCCGATGAAAAGGAAATACCTCAAATGTTAAACGTATGAAAACTGGTGTTTCTTGTAAAAGATCTTATACAAGACTAAAAATCCTCCAGTGATGTATACCCCGCACTGTGTTTGAGGCAATTAATACTTGAAATTTTTAGCAGTATTTGCTAAACTGATTATTAAGCTTAGACTATTGGGCCATCATTAACTTATTGGGAAAGATAAAATCAAGGAATTATGGAATAAAATCTGCATTCATTTCATGTTTGCACTACCCTTTACTATGACTAGTGTTATTACTCGTTCATTAACAAATATTTCTTGAACAGCTGCTATGTGACAGGCACCATTCTAGGTGCTAAGGATATACCAGTGAACAAAGTTTTCTGCCTCCATGGAGGTTATAATTCCAGTGAAATAGACAATAAACAGAAAATGTAAGCAAACAAGATGATTACATGGTATTAAAGGTTATAAGTGCAAAGGAAGGAAAAGGGGAGGAAGAAGAGGAATTAGGAGTGCCATGGGTTGGGAGTGGAGCTTCTAGTATCAAATATTATTCTGTTAACAATATTGCCCTAATTTCCTACAACTACATCTTCTGTAATATTAACATTTCCCCCAAGTCACAAAGTATCAGAGATGTATATGCACATAGACATTCAATAGACCGTGTGAACTATTATTCAGGGAAGATAGAAAGGTATTAGTATAAAATAATAATGTTTGTGACAAGTAGCAATTTTAATAAACATTTTAAATAAGATCCATGGAAATCCATGCAGGGCTTTCACAGCATTTTTGGGAAAACTGATCTAAGAGAGAACATGAGATCCTGATGAAGATTCTTCAAATACTGCACAAATAAAAGCTGTATTCTTTTTTATTCCGTGATGACACTGAATAAACATTCTTATACTCTTTTCAGACACAGTTCAGCTTTTACTTTTGTGATAAAAGACTCTTCATCATTTCTATATCAGAATGCACATAATTGAGGAAAAATCATATGCACAATTTAGATTAAAAAACATAATGCCTGGATGACCTTATTCACATGGCCAGAGCAATGATCTTGAGTTCACTGCATATACCCAAATATAGGTCTTCACATAACAGCTGCAAATGACTTTTCAGTTTTGATCAAATACTATGTCACTTTTAGGGTAACAGCAACTTTCCTCAAGGTAGGCAGCTGATTCTTTTCATCTTCAAGATTTCTCATGCACATAACTTTGCACAGTTTCCTTCCAGACATTAACAGCAGAAGAAGGGGAGGATTAAGGTAAAAACTTATAATGATTTTATATAGGGTAATGTTAACGAACACATCTATGCCTATGTTCCAAAACAAATTCCTTTTAATTCCTTTGTTTCCTTTGGAAATAAAGCATATCTGGTTGTGTTCCATAGGACATTGACAGTGGTTTTGATGAATCAGTTTCCTTTTTTAGCAATGAGATGTTCAGACAACCATGTGAATGAACATCCAGGAAAACATTTAATCAGGAGTGTTTTCATTGGCCATCGCAGTCTTGGCTCAAAGATACGAAAGTGGTAAACACACTTCCTTGACCATACTAGACATGGACGATTTTAAAGTTCAAACTTTGGAAATAGAATTTGCCTCTTTGCCATAAATTCTGTATCCCAGAATTTCTGTTGCAAGTTGTGTTATGAAACTAATGGAAAAAAAGTTTGTCATCTCTTTTGCCTTACAATTTAACTCTCATATCTTTAAATTTTCAATAAGATTTTTTGTTTATTATGAAGAGCTGGTTATAAGCATTCAAGAGGCATACGGCTCAAATTTTTAATAGGATATTTAGGATTCCTAGATCTATCAAAATGGCCTTCTCCAATGGATATTCAGTTGTTCAGATATTCAGTATTCCAGAACACAGGTTGGAGAACTGTGAAGGAAATTTAAAGTCAATGAAGAAGGTAGCATTCAGGGGCTTCAGGGAGTAGGAAGATAATTGTGGATCAATTGTGCCAGACAACTTGAAGCAACTTAAGACTGCCGTCAGTACTTTAATTGTTTCTGCTGCAGAGTTTGAAAGAGCATTTAGTTCAATGAATGATGTGTTAACACCTAGTTGCAATGCCCTGTCCATTAGTTGCATATCATCTTTGTCTTTTTATTAAGCTGGTTGGTCCACTGTTCCACATGCTTAAGCCTAAAGATTATGTCAAGAGGTGGCTTGTAAGTGGCGGCTTGAAAGCCGGGAATTGTAGAAATGTGACGGGAGAAGCTCTCCAACTCTTCTGTCTTACTTTTATTTTATTTGAAGGGTCTGAACTATTTCCCCTCCTTAAGCCTGGGCTCCTGGGCATTGAGAGAGTAAAACACTATACAATTTTCTCATGTAATGAAATAGGATAAAACAAGATCATGTCAGTACTCAGTTAGGTAACTTTTTCACTTTTGGAAAATCAATAATACCTCCCTCATGAACACCCAATGCATAGTGGATGGGAAACCATGTATGTCTCTCTAAGGAATTATTAAAGGCCTGCTTGAGTCTCTCAGCTCTATGTCAAAAAGGAATATATATCAAAACAGAAGAAATGAGAAACAAATGAGGATCATCATCAGAACTGCCCTTTCACTTCACACTCTTTGTCTGATAAATCTCCTACTTTGGTGCCTGCACTTTAAACAGAACTTTGTTTTGGATCCCTGCGTATCCTTTCCCATAATGTGTATATGAACTTGGAAAACTTGTGGACTAAAGAATTGAATGCATTTGTCTTACAATAGCAATGGGCCTTGTACTCCTCAATAGTTTATTTTTAAACACATTATTTCTAGTCTCTCATATATTCCCATTTTCTCCAGTGAGAAGATTCTGAGAAACTCATCATTCAATTGTTCTTACATCGTCTACAATTTAAAAGAGACAGCATCTCAAACATGATATCTTCTCTCTGTCAGGTCCATAGCCATTTGTTTGGGGTGTTTGGGTTTTGGTTTAGGTTTTTTTTTTTTTTTTTCAGTTTTCATACCTTTTTTGTTCTAGCAGTAGACCTGAAAACCTACATCATGGGAGTCAGCAGCTTGTGACTTCAAACAACAGGCATTCGAATTCAAGTGATGATAGATAGCTCATGATTAAAATATCTCTCTTTTCTTTGTGCAATGAGCCAGCAAGATTCTTTGAGAACATTTCAACTCTAATGCTATCATACTTCAACATTCTTCTCCAGAATCCTCCACATTCAGTTTTTCAAGAGAGAGTATTAACTGTCCAAATTCTCATCAGTGCAGTTGTGTTCAGCCATAACCTTGAACTATGCCTGGCCTTTCTTTACTCTCTTTCAGGACATACTCCTGAAGTTACAATTTATCTTCTCTCACCCCATTGGATATATCCACTGAGAGAAGGCACCATTTAGACCATTACCAATTTCGAGTTTAAATACCTTTCCCTTGAAAATCTGCAGGATTTTCATCTGATTGGTACAGATCATTTGAGGGGGGGGTAGAGGGTCTCTTTGGCACAACTTGGAGAGTAGCTCTCTGGCTTCTTGATGATAAGTTGCTCAGAGTAAAGGAAGAAAAGAGCATTTCAGTTATTGAATATTTAATTCTGGACAGCAGTTTAATCAGGACTGGGATTTGGGCAATGGCTCCAGCCCCCTCCTAACTTAGTACAGTTTCAGTTCTTAGTATTCCTTAATTATCCCACTGAGATGTTTGAGAAGCAACTAGTAGTAAATGAACTTGGCAAATCAGCTATTACCCAAGTAATGAAATACAAATACATATGTTTGACAATTCTGCAGGGAAATTTTTTAAGCCAGGATTCTCAATGGATTGTATTGGCCAAGAGAGGAAAAACAGGTGTTGTTATCAAACCGTATCTACAAACAATTTGACAGCAGTTTTAAAATAATGCACAGATTTTCTTGCCATGAATTCCAAACATGTCAATTAACCTATGGAGAATCCTGATTGTCAAATAATGAATCAATAAATGCCCCACAGGATGGGGAAGGGAGGGCTCGCTGTGACGTAGGGTTAAATATTCAAGGCTTTCTCTCCAACAGTATATCTAAGGATGCATATCAACTTCACATCTAACCTCAAACAAAGCAGAGATCAGCTCTACTGAGAAAATTGATTTTATTCAACAGTAAGGCAAGGGAAATTAGTAAATTCAATATTTGTAGAAAGAAAATAAGCGAAGCCAGCTATTCCTGGTGGTCTGAGACTGTTCTTTGTTTTGGTAATTATGCCTTTATGTTTTAGGGCTCTTATTTACATTTTCAGAAGGGCTTGAAATAGTTCATGCACCGAGTGTCCCCCTGAGCATCCAGGTTCTTCCACTGTGCAACAATAAAGTTGTCCCTGGACCAATACAAATTGAAAATGAATCCTAACTTTATAGAAAGTGCTGCTTTGCTTCCCTCATTGTTTGGCGCTTCTTTAGAGCTGAATCACAAACTAATGATCTCCACTGCCGCCAAGTCCTTGGTGTGATAGTATCTCATTGTAGTGGAGCCCACATTTACATAATGTGTAGTCTAAAATACCTTTGAGTTCAAGAATAGAACTATGGAAAACAATTTTATCCCACTTTCTGTGCACCTGGATAGTAAGGCACCGACAGAAATACAGCAATGGGATGAATTTACTAATGTTTGCTATTGGATGGTAAGCCATTCTAAAGCTATGAAAGCCTTCAAAACCCCATAGGTCTCCATTTTGCCATTAGCCGTACCAGTTTTAACAGCCTGCTGCAAGAAATATTGACAGGTCAAGTACAGCTGGGAAGAGCACGTGTCCCAGTGGCCTTTACACTGACAGTTTCTCCCACATTAAAGAGTTAACTAGCAGCCAACCAGCTCGAAGTGGGAGCTAATGAATGAAATGGAGATTGATATAGACTCTCTTTGGAGGTGCATCGATCTGTGTCTTGTGAACTCAGCTTAGGAATTCTGCAGGCAGCATTGCCTGAGTAACCCTGGCATGGTGCCCATTAGCAAATAACTCTTTTAATGTTGGTCTTCAATTGATATATTTATTGTATTGCATATTACAGTGACCCTTCCCTCCACTGCCTTTGGATTTGATGGTTGTAGGATCAAGCTAAGGGAGAGTTCAACAGGGTGCATTTGAGTTGGGACAGTGTCAATGAAATAATTAATTGCACCTTTCGTTTGCATGTGATGTATTAAAGAAGTCTTTCTGGGTTTCTGAATCTTCTGCTACGTCTGCTATCAACAGTGAATATAATTATGATTTTAGACCTTGGCATAGATCCTCTCAGTGATGATTTCACAGTGAAACTAGGTATTAAAATACTACAAAACTAGTTACTCTTATAACTTCCGTTAAAGCTGATGTCTGTGTCACTGTGTAGACACAAGCAAGGGGAATGCCCAGTTCAAGAACCAGATGGTAAACCTTCTAGGTATTGACTTTTGAATTTCAGTATGAATTTCAGTGTGAGCCATACCCCAAGTGGGTCCTTCTCACTTAGCCGTGCTTCTTAAAGTGTAAGATTCACAGGAATCACCTGCGGAGTCTGTGATTCAAGAACGGGGCCTGGAAATGTGTCTTCTGATATTCGAACAGTGTAGAGGAAGGTGGTCTTCAGAGTATAATTTTTTCGGTGTTGATGCAAGACATTAGAAACAAAAGAATTAAGAGACACCCAGAGGAGTCTGTGTCAAAAACTGAATTACTAAAAAGCCTAAACATATAAATAGGAAACCACATTATGCCTCACATCAGGTTCACCTTAGTGACTGTTCTCCCTACAGATAACTGGTGACTCTGTAGAGTCACCCAGACTGCAACTCGGTCTCCTTTTGCCATCATTTCTACAGAATCTATGGTTTGGGCCTTCTGGGTTCTCCATGGATCAGGAATCCAAGTTCAGTTCCCACTGCACCAGGGTCTCTACCTTCACTGCCGCAGCCCCCCATTTCCACATTTCTTCATTTCTTCTTTCTTGTTTAAGTTTTTATTTATTTATTTTGAGAGAGAGAGAGAGAGCACGCGCGAGCGAGCGAGCAGGGGAGGGGCAGAGAAAGAGGAATAGACAGAATCCCAAGCAGGCTCTACTTTGTCAGTACGGAGCCCAATGCAGGGCTCGATCTCACGAACCTATGAGATTGTGACCTAAGCCAAAACCAAGAGTCAGATGCTTAATCAACTGAGCCACCCACATGCCCCTCTTCATTTCTTCTTAACTTTTCATGCATTCATACAGAGGGAAAGCATTTTTTTTTTATTAACTCATACTTGAAGGTACTACATTAATAAGCGTTGAAATCACTGTTCATGTACTGAAGTAATGGGCCAAAAAATGCCCTGGAGAGAGGACCTGGGTAAGTCAAGTATCCTCTTTTGTAGGGAAAGATTTTGAATCCATGAAATTTGGGCAGCTTGTAGCCAAGCCAGAAATAGAGCCCAAATTTCCTTCGTTCTGTCTCCACAGCTCAAACTTACTAAAGAACATTTACCTTATTGTCTTGAATGCAGACTTCTTTCAAAGAAGTCTAATGCCAACCATCTCTGTTACCAGAATATAAAACACCTAGAGCTTTTTGTTAGTAACATAATCAAGGTTATCCAGAGAGAAAAGTATATAATCTACAATCTCTTCAGAGCCAGCTTAGTGTCCAGAAAAGTTTAAGAGGATATAACAACGATTGCGATTTCAGAAGCAGTTTATTTGTTCCCTGGAAGCTCTTAAGTCAGGTCAAAACAACGCAATAGTGGTCCATTCAGGGTGCCTTGAACATGAGTAGGCACTGGTGCTACTAAAACTAAATACATGGTGTTTCTAAAATGAGAACAGAGCTTACTCTGGACTGATGTCAGTGTCCCCTCCCCCACCCCAATTCAGATGTGGAAACCTTAATCACAATGTGATATATTTAGAGGGGGGGCTTTGGGAGGTGGGGCCTGTGAGAGGAGAACTCTCATGAATGGGATTAGTGCCCTTTTAAGAAGAGAAAGGAAAGAAATGATCTCTCCCTCCACTGTTTAAGGCTATAGCAAGAAGGCAGCCATCTGCACACTATGTCTCATCAGACACTGAATCTGCTGGCACCTTGATCCTAGACTTCCCAGCCCCCAGAACTGCAAGAAATAAATGTTTTTTTATGAAAGTCATCCAGTCTATGATAATTTGTTATAGCAGCCCAAGCTAAGACAGTGACCATGATAAGTGCACATGATAAGGGCACTAGTTATGGATGTTAGCGGGTAACAAAACTTAAGGAGGGGATCCAGGGAAAAGGAACACATTTACTGTGGGTACATCGGTGTGCCTGGAGATTAGGAGTCCTGTGAGGGCCCATGCATGGGCAGTGACAGTGGGCACAGGGGGCAGCATGTGAACCAGAGAATTTTGAAAGCAGTAATTCCTGGGAGTTTGTGACATGTGGAAGCCAAAATAGGAGAAAGGCACCTTTTCTCCAAGATAGTAAATACAGGAGGAGGAGCAGATATGGGGTTGTGAAAAGGGAAGAGCCAGGGAGATTTAATTCACTCTATTTTGGACACATTAAGTTTCAGAGGCCTGGAGGATATTGTGATAGGAATGTGAAGAAAAGGTATCCAAGTCCTAGGCTGTGGGAATGCCCATGGTAGTAAATCATCAGTGTGGCTGGTAGCTGAAACCACGAGCAGAGAAAAGATTGTTGAAGGCTGTGGTTCTCAAAATGTGATCCCAGACCGGCAGCATCAGCATCACCTCAAACTCTTTTCTCTATATGCAGATTCTGGGACCCCACCCCGGACCTGTCAAATCAGAATTTCTGGGGTTGGGACCCAGCCATCCAGGTGATTGCACATACCCTCAAGTTTGAGAAGCAGTAGTTTCATGAAAGTGGAGCATGTGAACAGTTACAGAAAGGGGGAGCCTATGAAAATTTTTTTAAAATGTGGATGGAGGGGTAGGATAGGAAGCCAAAGGAGATGTGGTACCATTTAAAGAGAGGGGAGTATTTTGAGAAGGACAAATGGTCAGTAATGTTGAATGCTGCAGAGGCTAGGTAGGAAGAGGCCTATGACCTGCCCATCATATCTGACAATTAATAGACTATTGGAGATTTGGCTAGAGCATTTTCAGAGTGTGCCACATGGAGGCTAGTTTACAGAGGGTTGCTAATGGAATAGGGTATGAGGAAGTGGAGATAAGGAGCTTAATTTTTTAACAAGTTCAACTGGGTAGGAAAAAGGGGGAAAGAGGAGGAGAAAGACTAGGGGAATTTTAGGCTGAAGGAGAGGGATCTTTGTAAGATGTAAAAGCCTTGGATTTATTCATGGATCTATGACAAAGAGCCAGGGAAGGGCAGAGGCTGGAGACATAGAGGCTACAGAGCAGTCTCGCCTTGGACCTTGCAGTGACCTCGTACCTGGTTTCCCCTTCCCCATACTCTCTCGGCCCCAGTTTAAACATTTAATCAAATCTTTCCTTCCTCAAATTGTTCAGCAGCACCAGCATCAGCTAATGTCAGACCTAGCCCAGATTTAATATCGTGTATGAGACATAGAACTGTCCCTGTATCCTCCACAAGCCCTCCTGTCCTGGGCTTGTCTGATCCCTGGGCCTCTCTGTCGCTCTATCCACTTTTATCCTCTGCCTGTGTAATGCACTCAGCTTGGAAAGTTTCTTTTAATGATCCTTAAAGACCTGTCTTCTCCGTGAAACTTCCCCTTCTACCATAGGCAGCATTAGTTAGGTCCTCCAGCCTTGAATCCTGTGCATACATCCCCCCACGCCATGTCTCACACTGCATTGCAACTCTGCCTTCATGTATCTGTCCCGTGGACTGTGAACACAATGGATCCCCCTATTTTTTTTATTCTGCTGCCCCACACATTGTCTGCCCATAACAGATGGTCACTGGATGTTTATGGACTGGATGAATGAATACATTTTTGAAGGGCTGTTTGCTCAGTTTCAGCACTGGAGGCTCACTCATTCATCTGCATTATTTGCCTGACTCATGTCTCCGTATTTCTCTGAATACAGAGGAGAAATTTTGCACAAGTACAGTTTTGTTTCTAGGATGAAGGGTTTCCTAGGGTGTGGGCTTCCTTACTCGAGCTAGAGTTTCCTGTTGCACAATTCACTTGCCAGTGGTATGTGAGGACCTTTCCAAAGCCGCATTGCCCTATCATCTGGTCACTGAGTTCAATGGCATTTGGTAGCTTGGGACAGTTTCTAAGGAAGTCTAGGTTAAATCTTGAGACTCAAGTGGCTACCACCAAGAGACCATACAGCATGGACATTTTAACCAGGCACCAGGGCAGCCTGACTTACCTGATGTAGGGCTCCCAAACTCTCGCCAGTCAGGCAGCCCTCCGTAGATCCACAAAATCGTGCAATTCCAGAATCCCATTGCCTGGCACACCAGGCCCCTCAATTGGCAATTTCAAAACCAGACACCACTATTAAACACTAAAAATGAAAATCTTGTCAGTTAGGAGATTTCCAGCATCTTCATTTCCCTCCTGCTACTAGACAATCAGCAGGAGGAAAACACGCCTTGATAACACTGTGAGTACACACACACACACACACACACACACAAACACACACACACAAGTGGTTGCACGTTTAAAGATTAAAAGGATTGGTCTGTTTGTTCTTCTACTAGAACTCTTATATCTTTGTTTTCATTCAGCATCAGTGTAGACAGAGGCGTTTTATTTTTTCATGGTAAAAAAAATCTTAGGTTTTAGAAAAGCATCTATGATGGTGCATGCACTATTTTTAACACGTTTTCTTTGGGGTCACTTTCAGTACAGTCAGTAAAGAATGTGTTTCCAAGAATGATCTGAAGATAATGAGAAGTGAAGATAATTTTTCATTGAAAATTAGTTAGGGGGCGCCTAGATGGCTCAGTTGGTTAAGGGTCCAACTTGGGCTCAGGTCATGATCTCACAGTTCTTGAGTTTGAGCCCTGCATCGGGCTCTGTGCTTACAGCTAGGAGCATGGAGCCGGCTTCAGATTCTGTGTCTTCTTCTCTCCTTCTCCTTCTGTGTCTCTTCTCTCCCTCCCTCCCCTTCTCTCTCTCTGCCCCTCCCTCCCTCCTTCACTGTCTCCCTTTCTCTCTCTCTCTCTCTCTCTCTCTCTCTCAAAAATAAATATTAAAAATAAAAATAAAAATTTTAAAAAGAACATTAGTTGGGAATCTATAATTTTTTAAGTTTTCTTCACTATTGAAATCTTTAGTAAAAAAAGTACCAAGCACTCACTCCAGCATGCTACTTCTAACTTTATAATAAAGACAACCCAATAATCATTTCCAGTGTGCTGGACTCAGTGGGTATATTTTCAAAGTATACATGGGTCTAGATTTAGCATATCATTTGAAGAGTCAATTATAACTCATTTGTCTCCACCTATGATGTTGAAGAAGTGATCGGAAGAAACTTTTCCACATATAAAGTGTCAGCTTTGTTCACTACTTTAAAGAATTTTCAAGCTTATAAGGCATTGCTTTTTCATCAAGGAAAAAATAGATTATACATCGTTCAGGAAACAGAAAAAAAATTATAAGGAGATTTTGCCTATTGAATGTAATAGATTGTCAGGAACCCTTGACATTATTCTACAGGCGAGGCCACATAAAATCAATACATCTTAGGCAAGGTTTAATTTATTTGTAGGCTCTTACAACAAATGACTTACCTTTTTTGTTTGCCGTTTTTCTTTTTTGCTTTTGCACTCATGAGTAACTACAGTTTTTAGCTGTCTCATTATTAAGCACAAAACAAGATGATCATGTCATTATTAGCATATATTTTTTAAGGAGAATGGTTGCAAAGCATGAAGAAAACATCCAAGAATCTAGGAGCTGTGCTGAATGAAATGGGTATAAAATACTACCTTCTGCCCACTTTTCTAAAAAGGCAGAATCTGATCCACCAAGGAAACCGGCTCTACCCCAGATCATACCCTGGGTTTTTTTCATGCATGAGTCTCCTGTGAAGAGAGTCTCTCATGTTGTGAGTTTCTGTAGGATTGGTGGCTTAATTGGAAGGAGGATGCTTTAACAGGTACACTTTATGAAAGGAAGGACCAGGGAGTAAGGGGACTTCGTTTTGATGGTTGGGATTCTATGGCAGTGATGTGACCATAGTGAAAAGTATTGAATATTTTAGCATAACAAACTCTAGCAGGTATATGCATTCAGTCTAATAAAAATGTTCTTTTTATATTACATATTTTGGAAATTTTTATCTTGGGGATTAGCATTAAAGACAACTAAAACTATTTTATGCTCATGGTCAAACAGATCTAATGGGCCACCAGTTCTCCACTTGCTTCTCCCAAACCATGCTGACTCTCTGTAAGCATGTGAGTACAGGTGGGGTACCCTAGAGTCAGCAATAAGCTGGATTTGAAGCCCAGTTCTTTTAACTTACTATCTACATGACATTGGATAGGCTCTGGACATCTCTCCCCTTGGTCTCCTCATCAGTAAAATGAAGAAAATATTATTACCAGCCATGTAGTCCCATTCAGTGGGTTAAACTTGAGCTGTATGGTACATATTGTATACATGCAAAGCATGGCAAACACTAGGTGCCCAACAGACATTAACTATTATTATTTTTCACTGCACTTGAGAACTCTGCCATTGGTAAGTGCCACGCCGGTGCGTGACTCCTTGGGTGAAGACTTTCAGCCTAGAGCTAGAAGTGTCCAGCCTCCAATGAGGAAGTCGAAGCTGTGTAACTGTTAGAGCAAGCATTTCAAAGCAATTCTTTACAGTGGTAATGGATGTGGCAAATGTGTGGATTTTGTTAGGATTTCTTCTGACAGCCATGAACACAGATATATTTTAAAGTAATGTAACTGTCCTAAATCTTGAGCAGGGAATACAATGACTTCTAGTATTATTTTTCACTTCTCCAATGACACTGTAGAAGTTCTATTTGATAAATTCCTTAGAAGTTATTTGACTTAGAAGAGGCCCCATACCATTTAACCTTGGTTTCGTTCTACTCAGACCTGTGTCCAAGGCCCATCTAATGTCATACATCACAAAGGTGAATACGCCAACGCCTTCCCAGAGCACGATTCCCTACGACCACTTTTTAGGGAAAACCACCTTAGAGTGAGGCTTTTTGAAACATTACCACTCTAGGTTTCAGACAGACTCCTTTGAGCCTGTTTCTCCTCCACAGCAAATAGTATAAGAGAAAAAGCCCAGTGTATTAAGAAATCAACAATGGTTTGGGCGCCTGGGTGGCTCAGTTGGTTGGGTGTCTGACTTTAGCTCAGGTCATGATGTCGCAGTCTGTGGGTTCGAGCCCCGCGTCGGGCTCTGTGCTGTCAGCTCAGAGCCCAGAGCCTGCTTCAGATTCTGTCTCCCTCTCTTTCTGCCCCTCCCCCACTCATGCTCTGTCTCTGTCTCAAAAGTGAATAAATGTTTAAAAAAAATGTATAAAAAAGAAATCAGCAATGGTGGGTAAACATGCATACTCCTCATTGTCCTGGCTAATCTCAAGAAATGTAAGTTGGAGAGAAATATAAATAGCAAGAATTTGTGCTACTCTTAAAAACCATTAGTTCTGTTTTATATTCATGATCATTGATACTGCCAAGTGTGAGATAATCTGAAAAAATTGCCAGTTATTTTAATGAAAAAGAAAGTTACAAATCACATAGTTTCTCTTGCAACTTGAAGGATTTGTTTACTAGTTAATATCACATGGCTCTTGGGACAGAGTTCACACTAAAGACAATGATGGCACATTTAAGGGTCAGAAAGTATATATTCTCCTCTTGGTTCCTGTTCAAGAATATGACCTTTTCTTTCTGGGTTCAGCTATCCCCAAACTAAATTGCCCTGCGACAACATACTCTTCTACCACCAAACCAGTGTTGGGACAAGAATATAAAGCTTCCTGGGGGGACTGGGGGCTCAGTTGGTTAAGTGTCTGACTTTGGCTCAGGTCATGATCTCACAGTCTGTGAGTTTGAGCCTCTCGTCGGGCTCTATGCTGATGACTCAGAACCTAAAGCCGTCTTCGGTTTCTGTGTCTCCCTCACTCTCTCTGTCCCTCCCCTGCTCGCTCTCGCTCTCTCTCTCTCCCCAAAATAGATAAGCATTAAAAAAAATTGTGTTTACTTTTTAATTTACATCCAAGTTAGCATATAGTGCAATAATGATTTCAGGAAAAAATTTTTTAATAAAAATAATATATATAGGGCGCCTGGGTGGCTCAGTCGGTTAAGTGTCCGACTTCAGCTCAGGTCATGATTTCACGGTTCATGGGTTCGAGCTCCACGCCAGGTTCTGTGCTGACAGCTCAGAGCCTGGAGCCTGCCTGTTTCAGATTCTGTGTCTCCCTTTTGCTCTCTGCCCCTCCCCCACTCATGCTCTGTCTCTCTCTGTCTCAAAAATAAACTATAAAAAATGCAAAAAATAATATATAACACTTCTTACATCAATAATTATACTCTTAAAATCTGTTCTCTTACATGACTTCAAAAACAGCTGCAAAGTAGGTATTTTTAAAAGTAGAAATGGTACCTCACTTGATCACGTTCTCTTGAATTTGGTGGCAAAATGTAAACTGAGGCAGAGGCCTTGCCATCCCTGGCTCTGTGTTCCTTCCACTCTATTCTCTCACTGCTTATTATAGTCTCATGTTACTGCTGTAATGTTTACAAACATGACTCTTGTTTGGTGCCCCATTCCTACTCCCCAGGGTAAAGAGTATCAGTTGAACTTGTCTCAGGCAAAGGAGATTTAGTAAACGCTAAATGTAAATCACATAGTCCATATCAGCCGAGTGGCCTGTAATATCTTTCTTGAAGTTCTATTCAAAAGCTATGTAGTGATCATCTCTGCAGTATGTTCTGACATTTGCTATACGTTTTTTGTTCATCTACTGGCACAGTTTAAAGAATGTCTCAAAAAAATGTTTAAAATGCTCACTTTTTAATAATTAAAACTCAAATTTTCTTAAATTTAGGAAATAGTTCCCAGGAGAAAAAAAGGCATATAAAAATATTTATAACCCTGTTTGATTTCAAACATAATATTTTATGTGTAAACTGATCATGAAAAATTAATCTTCTAATCAAGGGCAGACTATCATTCATTCATTTATTCAATGAGCAGTAGTAGGGACCTACCAAGTACGAAAAACTACCCCAGGTACATTGAGATTAGTATTATCAAAGGAATACCATGAAAACAAAGCCCCTGGTCTCTATGAGTTGAAAATCTAGTTATACAAATACACAAACATGAAACAGCCAAATTTTGCAAATAAGTGGATGTGGGTAGAGAAAATTCCTGGAAAGGAATGCACTGAAAGGTTGTTAATGGTTCTCTCTGGGTAGAACAGAACAAGTGAATTTTATTGTCCTCTATAATTTATTATAGTTTCTAAGTTTTCTTTTTTAAATTTTTTTTTAATGTTTATTTTTGAGAGAGAGACACACACACAGTGTGAGCAGGGTAGGGGCAGAGAGAGAGGAAGACACAGAATCTGAAGCCGGCTCCAGGCTCTGGGCTGTCAGCACAGAGCCCAACGTGGCGCTCAAACTTGTGAACCGTGAGATCATGACCTAAGCTGAAGTCGGACGCTTAACAACTGAGCCACTCAGGCACCCCAGTATAGTTTCTAAATTTTCAAAAGTAACACTCTTTCTCTTTAATAACAAGGAAAAAGGAACCCTCCTGAACGTCCCTATAAAATGACATCTCCCTACATGTGGGGTTGGCAGCTTTTC